>OZ007589.1:253548505-254176838 GCA_963931845.1 Maratus michaelseni | reverse complement strand
GGAAAATCTAGCCCACCTAGAAGGCTGGTAATTTAGATTTAGGTAGTCCAAACCCTCTCCTGGTGTACCTGAACGTCAGAATTTTAATATTTTAATTACTTTCTGAAATATTAATTAACCCTTTGAGGGGCGGTGGTATATATTATATACCACCTAATTTGAATCCGATTGAAACCAGAAACTTTTAATTAAATTTTACTTTTTTAACTTTGACGAGAAAAAGTTGAAAAATTGCTTATTCTTATTTTGAACTAAATTATTTCCTAAATTCCGGTGGGAATTTCAACATTACAGGAGCACAAGTGCTTGCCCCTGAAAGGGGTAAAATGCACGAAGAACTCTCATTAAAAATACGCTGTTTTTCTTCGGTTGGTTGGTTGTGTAGAATATCTTCTCAGAACACATTAAATAAATCAGAGTAACGATGCATAGATAAGGACTTATAACGAAATAGTGCCAACATGGATTGCAGTTAACTGCATATAGCCAAGCTAATGTAGCGCCATCTACTCACGGCAAATTACACAAACGCTACCTGTTTAAGACATTTGTAGGCACGGTTTTCTTCATTATAATTATCTGGGTTTAATTTTTTTTTTTAAACAGGACATATATCATTATGATAGAGACTATTAATACAGAAAACTTTATTTAACAGATTACGTATTTGTTATATATTTGCGGGAATGGTGAGGGGTAAGGGTCTAATTACATTTAACAATTTTAACATTTTTTTAGCTTCACCTGTAGCATTTAATTGTTGTTTTTTATACAGAATACCTGTATAAAAATGGCAAATGTAACACTATTTTAAATCTCAGTTTCTCTGTAATATCTCAGTAATAATATTCCGAACTTTTCCATTTAGTTCCATTTTTACTAAATTATCGTAAAAATCAGCATTCATTCCTTCAAGGTGTATTTCTAAAAAGCAATTAGCAGTATTTCCGAATAACAGTGTAAGCCAAATTTCAAATTAAGTTCCTAGCTTAACCAAATGAATCAATCTTTAAAGATGTGTAGTGATCCTCCTAATTAGTTATTTGCTGAAGGTCACTTGAACATCCGCCACCCCCCCCCCCCTCCGGGGCCTTCCTTCAAAGTTTTCTCTAACTATTCCCCGTTTCCATATCTCAGCAACTATTTTTCCGATTTCAACGCAAGTGATTCCAAACATAATAATTAACTTAATAGTCACCATTTATAACATTAAACTAAATTTACGAGTAGCAGTTACCACTATTTCTGAATAATAGTTTAAGGCAAATTTGTAATTAAGTTCCTAGCTTAAGCAAACGAACGATTTTTTAAAGATGCATCGTAGTCCTCCTAATTAGTCGTTTTCTGAAGGACACTTGAACATCCCCTTCACCTGGCACCTCACTCATGATTATTTTCTCTAACTGTGCCTTATTTCAATAACTCGGCTTATAATGTTCCATCTTCTCGAAACCAGCTCGATTTTGTCGCACGCCTACTATACAGTACCGTAGGCAACGTTGACCTGTCTCAGAGGTTCTTTCCAAAAGAGGTTGCTCCCCTGGCGGTGGTAGGGGGGAAATAAAAGATTTTCCAGAGCGTGCGAACATGCCCGGTATACGGTGTCGAAGCCATCGGAGACCTTGGCCAGAGTTTCGTTTTTTTAAAGATTCGAGTTTATTACACGGGCTCGGACAACGCCGGGCGGGTCAGCTAGTATACTAATAAAAGAAAGTTTTGCTCTGTGTGTGTGTGACAGCTACTAAAATCTACCGCACATAGGAGTCTGAAAATTTGGGTGGGGATAGTCTACGGCAGGTCCTGATGCACCTGAGGATCAGACTTAATTTTTTGTGACATGGGTCCCTTTACGTTTTTGTGCCTTTAATTGTTAATAACTTGCCCCCTTTTTATCCGATCATTTTCGTTTTTGGGGTCTTTTCTCCATTTAGTTATTCCCCCATTTCTTAGTTAAGACCCTGGCCTGCTGTAGCCCGGTATGGGGGAGGGGGGCCTTGAAGTTTTTGTTCCCTAAATTGTTAATAACTTGCCTCCTTTGAATTCGATCTTCTTTGTTTTTGGGGCCTTTTCTCATTTAGTTATTCCCCATTTCAACATTCCAGTTAGAACCCAGGGCCCCTTGAACTTATTGTGTGCCCCTTGGGCCCTTGGTGCAGCTTCTTTAAAAAAAATCATTCAAACTTGAGTTCTGTTTAAGGTTATTATCATGGGCCCGGGCAATGCTGGGTGGGTTAGCTAGTTTTTAATAAAGGAATTTTAATGCATAACCTGAAATTATGTTTCATTCCTGTATAAAACTACAAGGGAATATATAACTTCATTATAAATATTTTAAATTAAAAGTAATTTTCTTTTTACTTATAAATCTCTAAAAGTAATTTAACTTAAAATAAAACTAAATGTGACTTAAAGTAAAACAGTATTAAATAATTAAAACAGAAAAAAAGCATCAACTAAACGTATATTTGAAGAAAATAACTCTTCAGCCATATTAGTAGATATTTTATGCTTTAAAAAAAATGTATTTATTTGTGAAAATACTCTACAATTATAGGTATATTAATAAATGTGTTATGGTTAAAATTTGTTTACTTCTGACAGCATTGTACAAACAAATAAATAGAATATTTTAATGTTTAAATTACATTTTTTAAGCAACATTATTAATATACATATATTTAAAGATATAGTTTTTGTAAATTATATTTCAATATATTTAAAAAATTTTAATGATGTGTGAAACATGTTTGCAATTTATTGTTCTGAGATGGCATTATATAAAGAAATAAGTAAGCATACACCATAACTAAAAACAGCATATCTAGTGCCGGATATCCGATCGGATATCCGATATCCGGAAGGCAAAGAGCTTCGGATATCCGAAATCCGGCAAAATCCATATCCGGTTCATCCCTATTCCTAATCAAATCATATTAATATGTTTTAAAGTTAAAGAAGTTATGTGCTGGTGTAACTCTGAGTATCCAGTGTAAAAACAGACATTAAAAAAATTTTTAGAAAAAAAAAAATTGAACTGTTTTGTAGCATTATTTATAACTCAATATATTTATAATATATATATTTATAATTCAATGAATAGCATCAACAGGGCAAAGGAAAATATATTTTATAATTTTCGTTTTAAAATGTGCTTTGCACATCTCAATTCGATCCTTTTTATATTTGCTCCATTATTATAACTTTGACCATGGATATTCTCTATTTTGGAGCCTAATTTTTCCAACTGAATTAAAATATGCTCTAACAGTTATATTACAGTTAAAACATCAATTTAGATTATTTAAGACATCAATTTATGTTAATCCATTTAAACACATTAGTTACAGTTAAATCTTTTACAGACAACAGAAAAAAAAAAGAAAAAAATGTATTCATAACAGGCATTTTTATCTGTGTTGACTTTTATGATTAATAATTTTAAAGATAAAATTTCTTATTAATCCCCTCTAAAAGTACATAATATAAAAAGAAGAAAGTGTGAACTATTCATCACAATAGAGAGAAATCACTTTAAATTCAATTAAATTATTCAATAAGTTTTTTAAGTATCTGACTCAGTAGTGCAGCCAGAATCTTCATCTGGGAGGGTTTGTGATTGTTATTCATTAGATGAACAATTTTGTTGTGTTGCATGCCCATAAAACAGTGTTTAGTAAATATAAGACTGGCGTAATGAAAAGTACATACAACATTACAAATTTAGCATTTATGTGTTAAAAGGTTCATAAAAGAGAATCGTCTTCAATTTTCAAAGAAAAACATAAGAAAGAACAGTAGCAGTAACATAAATGTATTATTTTGCTACTATTGCTTCTCATTTTGTCTTTAATTTTATGTTGAAATAGAGGTTTCTATTATGAGGTCTTGAAACAAATGAATGGTAAACATTTTATGCTTCTTATGTTTTTCTTCACCATCGTTTTTACACATCATATTGTAATTTTATCACAAGGAGTTTTGTATATATTTAATCAGTTTTTAAATGCTCTTGGGGGGGGGGGGTAACCTCGAAATCCTTTTATTTCTGATTACTGGTAACAATTTATTACTTAACTGATGCTAATGGAAATGTATCTCTTTTTTAAAACTTTTAAATTCTCAAAATAAATTATAAATAGCTCAACACATATACATATTTTTTATTTATTTTATTTTTATTTTATTTATTTATTTATTTATTTTTTTACAGATTCAGTCATTTATAACACTTAAAAATTTGTATTTAATAATATTTCAGAAGAGCTCCGTAAATAAAGCAGATATAACAAAATGCAAAATGCTCTTTACTAATTGTCTTCCAATCTTGTCCATGTTTAGTGTTGTTTTTATTTGTCATTTGTGTTAAAGAGCGCTAACCATACAACCAGAATATATATATATATATATATATATATATATATATATATATATACGTATATATAAACTTTTAAAACCATTTGATGTTTTTGCATTGCTCACTGAGTTTATATCGCATAAAAGCTTAAAGTTTAAATCACATAAACGCTGAAATGTACTTCACTTAACTTTTTCAAACACCTCATAAACAAATACACAACGAAAAGGGAAGATCCATACCTCAGTACGGTACACTCAAGGGAAGAAATCAAAGCATTTTTTCCCTTTTCGCCTCTGCTGACGCATGCGCAGAAACGAGTTAATCAGAAGCCGAAATTTTCTAAGTCGTACCCAGGGAGATAGAGAGTTACTTATTTCTATCTCCATGGTCGTACCATTAGCAGTCGTTCTCTCCCCAGACGCTTGTGTGTTTTGATTGTTCATCATATATCGTTTAGAAAGCTGCTCACCGGGGCCTGAAGGGTCAAACAACAACAACAGCAACATCATATATCGTTTACTATTATATTTTATGGACTTACGGCTTGCATTTTAGTTTTTAAGGTAAGTAAACTTTCGAATTTTAAGTTTTTAAAGTTAACTTTTGGGTTTTGTTCTGAATTGTAAGGGTATTTTCTCAATTTATCGTGAATAAAGCAAACATTCAAACAAGCCTGTACACCACACGACACGGAAACTGTTACAGACATTTTTAATGTAAGTAATTGTAAATTGTAAGCATAATGTGGTATAATCATAAAACAAACCTTTGTTTATTTTATTTTCACCGAAGTTAACAGTATATTTTTAAAGATAGATCGTTACGTGGCCTGCCAAAACATCGCTTGCGATCCATAGTTTGGGAACCGTTGTGTTAGATATAAAAATACATTAACAATTTTATTGTTCAAGAACAAGTAAAAATATTCATAAGCTTTAAATTCAACTAATAAAATAATTTAAGCAATAAAATTATTTAGCTTAACAAAAGTTCTTAAAAATTATAATGAACGATGAAGTATCTTTTTACTTCAAAAATAACATATTTATAAAAATAATTTTGTAAAATTAGGATTTTCAAATCCGAACCCTATATGTGGAGCCCAAGGGTAAAGATCCAGTTGTGGACTACCTATATAACACTCTTGTACCTGCAATTTGTACTAATTTTTATTTAAAAAAATACTACCTGGTTTTTAGCTTTTTTTTAGGGGGCGGTGGGTTCAGGTGTCAGAGTACCCCTGACAAAAAAGATAACGCACTATTTCATTTCTTAATGTTAAAAAAAAAAGTCAGTAGAAACTTACTTTTTGATTTTTATGTTACATTTCAATGTTATTTTTTATATTTAATGTGTTTAAAATCTTGCATGAGCTGTTCTGACAAAATTTTGGTTGAATCCAAGAACAAGCGAGGAAGTTGGCAGTGTTGGATTTGGCGAGGTGATAAATGAGATTTTCTTGCTATCAGTTTGTGTTTTACATTTATCGGTTGGCGCACGTCAAAAAAATCGCCAAATCGGGTAGCTCGCTTGTTCTTGGATTCTGCCAAGATTTTTAGTCTAGTTTATTTCATATTAATGTTCTCCATTTTAAATAACATAGCTTTGGCTAGTGTTCCCTCTAGGACATTATTTAAATGTGCAGTATTCTGCCCTTTTTAAAATCAGTAAAATGTATCCTGCCTCTTTTTAAAATCGGTAAAATGTACCCAACCTCTTTCTAATGTAGTGAAATGTACTCCTATTTCTGTGCAAAGATCTTTTATAAAACGTTTATCCAAATTGCAATATTTCAAAGTCTTGTGTGCTGAAAATTTTGCAATAATTATACAACTTTCTTATTTCTTTAGGAAAAACAGGTTATTCAATCCTGCTGTAATTCTATTGTATTTTTTTAATTCATGAAATAATTAAAAATTAATGTTTCTTTATTTATCATACATAAAAATTACATTATTTCTCATTTGCTACTATACTAAACTTATTAATATAACTTCTCTTGAAATAACATTCCTCTTTTCCCTATCCTTTTACTTTCTACAGGTCTTTGTAAAAAGTCTTAGTTGCAAAGTTTTTTTAATTCTTGCTCCCTACTCTTAATTTTGTCCAGCAAGTGCCTTTGATCTTAAGACCAAAAATAAATAAAACAATGTGATATTTCAGGCATATCAGTTTTATTTTGTACTTTTTATAGTGATTATTAATTTCTATTGCAATGGGAATTGGATGATCAAACTCGTACTAATTTGCTTAGATCAAATGTAATGATAACAGAAGCATCCTAATGCTACATGTGATTGCCAATATTAAATTTTATTTTTAAATATAAACTAGTAAATAAGATAATCATAAAATGTAACTTTTATGAGAAATTTGTTTTTTGCATATTAATTTTTTTTTTCTTTTTTGTATACACAAATTGTAGGATTCATAAAGTCCATGGATAAATTAACATGGAGGAGGGTGGAGACAAGGTCGAGTTCTACATAAAATACTGCAAGAAATTAATTTCTAAAATTGGTAAGTTTTCTTTAACTATTTCTTAATAAGGCATAAGAAAATATCAATTTATATAAAAATTATACATATATGGTATATGTCCTTGTTATATATTTTTTAATATACTTTCCTGCAGTAAAATTATACTTTATGAAAATATTTGATATTTGATGTTCATTATCAGTATTCTTTGAGAAGTGCTATCTTTTGTCTTAGACATAGATATGATCTAAATTTACGGGTCTGCACAGGCCGAAATTTCTAGACATGGCACGACTCGGACACAGTGTAATTGTCCGCTGCTGATCTCTACATTGAACATGTTATATTTCTGTGTTGATCAGGGTTATTTATATCTGATAATACTTTTCAAAATATCATATTTGATGTTTTCATATATTTGATATTTGTTTTCAAAATATCTTTCTGTATGATATTTTCAGTCAAAATAAGCGTAAATGAATTTTTCAACTTTTATTGACTATGCCGTTTTGTAGATAAACTTTTTCCTGGCTTTTTTAATTTATATTAAGTTTGAAAACATTTTTAATTAGCAAAAAGTTGATTATTTTGAAAGTATTGGATATACAGTAGACTTCCTTAAATCTGCATAGCTTAAAACCAGAGATTATGCAGATTTTAGAATTTTGTGGATTTCTGGTCACTGTTTTGTTTACATTTTTTAAACAATAATTTGAATTTAATAATGCATTCAAAATCATAATGAATTCTTACAATAAAGTAAAATAAAAAAATTAAGAAAAAAAAACAAATTTAAAATATTAAAAGTTAAGGTTAAGTAAATAATTAATAATGCATGACTAAATATGCATAATGATGAGATATTTTTTTCTTGAATTATTCAGTGAAACTCAGACTCTTATTCAGTGAATCTTATAAATATACATTGATAATTCACTTCAAAATCTTAAAATAACAAAGTTTTCATGTTTAGCCATACTTAATAACCAAAACAGCTTGATTAATGCATAAAATAATTTGTAAAAATATTGTGATAGCCACTGATATCAGCCCTATCTAGAGAATTTTTTCAGAAATAAATTTATTACTCCTTCATGAGAAAACATGAGTTGAATCATATCAAAAAGAATTATATATTAAAATGTGTACAGAATGATATAAAAATTTTAAAAAAAACTTAAATTTTACACCTACATCTTAACTGTAAGTTTCATTGTTTACATCGAAAACAATGTGCAGATTTTAGGGTGGCGGATCTGAGGGAGTCTACTGCATATCAAAATATCATATTTAAGAACCTTGATATTGATTCCTGCAACACATTTATATTTATTATCACCACAGTCATGTCCATTGAAAATTGTTTATATTTTATTGGCTTGGTTTTATGCTTTTAAATTTTGATATCAAGCCATTTATCAAACAGTTTGTTAAAATAACTTTTTCAAGTTCATGCAGATATAGTCCTATAATCTGGTTTATTTTCAAAATATCATGAAGTTTGATATTTTCACATATTTGATACTTACTTTCAAAATATTGTTATGATATTTATAATATTTTCAGTCAGAACAAATGTAAATGAATTTTTCAAATGTGTTTGATTTTGTCATTCTGTTGATAAAGAACTTTTGCTTTGGCTGTTCTAAGCTTTGCATTTGAAACTAAGTTTTAAAATATAGAACCAATAATTACTTGGGATAAAATTTATTTAGAACAGCCATTGAAAGATAAACTGTCTAATTTAGATGAATTATTTATAGCTTGATTAGAATGAATCTTTTCTGGTTTTTTTTTTTTTTTTTTTTTTTTTTTTAAAGTTTTAAACTGCACAATAGGTTGGGGAATGACATAGCAGACGGCATGCATTTATGTTCAAAATTTTCAACAAAAGCAAAAAGAAATTAATATTTTGTTGTATAAAACATAAAATTTTCTGTAGTTTTGTTTTTTGATACGTAAAAAGCAAATTATTTAAATTTCCATGAAATTGTTTCTATTTTCAGTTGATCTTCAGTTTTGTTATAAGGGGGAAATTTATTCAGAAAATAAAAATGATGTGTATAATTAAATGTAGGAGAGGCACATTAAGAGTCTAGACTGGAGACACAGAGAAACTGACACGCTAATGTTAAACCTATGGGAGCATTCTTTTCAAATTTCTCTCTTGCATTTTAACACTTCATCGGACACTTTTTTAACGGTGCCATTACGGCTAACTGGTATTGGGGCAGCATTGTAATTTTTGGTACAAACGCATTGGCCCTTTTCTGGGCTATGCTGGTCATGTTTGCTGGGTTATTTCGACATACTATCGTTAAGCCTGGCCAGATCAAATCGCATGTTTAGGTGATCCAAAATATGGTTTATCGTATTATATTATGCTAAAATTTTTGTTTCCATACTTTTCCTTGCATTCTTATTTTTTATTATGTCTTAAATAGCATTTGTGTACATAGTTTTTGGTAGGGTTGTTGAAACCAGTTTTTTCTGTATACAGTATATGTCCTGCATTTATATTTTTTTTCGTGGCTTAATTGTGTAGTAAAATTCAAAAAAATGTCAACAGAAACACCGGATACTGTCGTTCCAGGCATTCATAGGGTTGGGGTAAAGGCGACCCCATTTTGGCGTGCAAACCCGAAACTTTGGTTTTTCCATTTGGAATCCCAATTTAAGCTGGCAGGGGTTTCCGACAGTGTTACCCAGTTTCACCATTTAGTTGCAGCAATGCAACCAGAGGAACTGGCGATAGCAGGCGATATCATTAGTGAGCAACCCACGGATCAGCCATACGAAAGGCTCAAAAATCGGCTCGTAAATCAATATTCCATGAGTGAGGATCAGTACATTCGCGAGTTGATTTCTGGTTTGCAACTGGGGGATAAAAAACCTTCCCGTTTGCTCCTTGAAATGCGGAGTAAGGCTGGTAGTCAGGTCAAGGATGATTTGCTGAAAACCTTATTTCTCCAGCGCCTACCCACTCATGTGCGACAAATATTAGCAATTTCGAATGACCCACTTGACAAATTGGCCGAAATGGCCGATGGTATCATTGCAGCGAATGGTCCACCCCCCATGGTTCAAAATATCCAATCGGGTAATGAGGAGCTCAAAACATTAATTCTTGCACTCTCCACACGCTTGGAGAAATTGGAAGTGCAGGGGAATAATAGCAGGCAGAGTCGTTCCAAGTCCCGTGACTGTTTTAGGCATTATAAACGTGATAAAAGTCAAGAAAGGAATGCTGTTGGAAGGAATTTATGTTGGTACCATGCTACTTTTGCTGATAAAGCAAGTAAATGCCGCAAGCCTTGTTCATGGGAGGGAAACTAGTACAGCCGTCACTCAATTCTGGGAGTGACGGCGCAGTTCAGATAAATAGGCTCTATCTCAATGACAGAACTACTCATTTGAAATTTTTAATTGACACGGGGGCGGATGTGTCTGTCTTACCTGTGACAAAAGCTGATAGAACACGTACAGCAGATAAGCTACAACTTTTTGCCGCTAATGGCACGATCATTCCTACGTTTGGTCAGCAGCTCTTAAAGCTAGATTTAGGCCTGCGCAGGGAATTTCATTGGCTATTTATTCTGGCGGATGTTTCGCAACCAATTATAGGGGTTGATTTTCTTCGACATTTTGGTTTACTCATTGATGTGCGTCAGGGAAAGATACACGACCCCATTACTAATTTGCAGGCGCAGGGTATAATTGATAAGTCAAATAGTAGCAATATACGCACGGTTTCTGAAATGACAACATTCCATACGCTGCTCAACAAATTCCCTAGCCTAACCGATACTTCAGCCTCCCTTAACCCCCCAAAGCATGATGTGCAGCATATTATTGAGACCAAAGGTCCACCTGTTTTTGCTAAGCCTCGCTGACTTCCTCCAGATAAGCTTCGCGCGGCTAAGCAAGAATTTCAGTTTATGATGTCGGCCGGTATTTGCAGACCTTCCAGCAGCTCTTGGGCTAGCCCGCTGCACATGGTACCCAAATCGAAAGGCGATTGGCGCCCGTGCGGGGATTATCGTCATTTAAACGCTGCTACAATTCCGGATCGCTATCCTGTTCCTCATATTCAGGATTGTACACAAGCGCTCCACGGTACAAAGATTTTTTCGACTTTAGATCTGTCTAGAGCATATCATCAAATTTCGGTACGACCTGAGGATGTTCCAAAAACAGCAGTCACAACTCCGTTTGGTCTTTTTGAATTTTTGTATATGCCGTTCGGTTTAGCCAATGCTGCTGCGACGTTTCAGCGATTTATCCATAGAGTGTTATATGGGCTTGAATTTTGCATTCCATATTTTGATGATGTACTAGTAGCATCAGAGAATTACGAGCAGCATGTCAGACATTTACAAATGGTGTTCGAGCGTCTATCTCAATATGGGGTACGTTTAAACCCATCTAAGTGTGTTTTTGGCCAATCTAATGTTAAATTCTTAGGGCATAACATCTCTGCGGATGGTATTAGCCCGCTTCAGGATAAGGTTAACGCGATTAAAAATTTTCCCCGTCCCGAAACCATTAAAGAATTGCGACGTTATCTGGCCATGCTTAATTTCTATCGCCGGTTTATCTACCATGCTGCGCACACACAGGGGGTTTTAAACAAATATTTGCAAGGAGCCAAAAAGAATGACAAAAGCATAATTCAGTGGACAGAAGAATCTAATGATGCTTTTGTACGAAGCAAGGAAGAACTTGCAAATGCTGCCACCTTGGCATACTTCATACCTACGGCACCTCTATCTATTGCAGTGGATGCATCAGACTTTGCAATGGGTGCAGCCTTGCAGCAGCAGGTGAATGACAATTGGCAACCTCTAGCATTTTTTTCAAAATCTCTGTCACCGGCTCAACAAAAGTATAGTGCTTATGACCGCGAACTTTTGGCGGTGTATTCCGCAGTACAACATTTCAGACATATGATTGAAGGTCGGAACTTTACAATTTTTACTGACCACAAACCACTTATTTTTGCATTCAGACAAAAAACAGACAAATGTTCACCGCGGCAAACTCGACAGCTGGACTTTATAGGCCAATTTTCCACGGACATTCAGCATATTAGTGGTGTGGAAAATGTTGTGGCTGATGCTCTCTCCAGGATAAATATCTCCTCCATCAAGTCTTGTGTTATTGATTTGGAGCTGATGGCCAAATTACAAGCGACCGATATTGCTTTACAACATGCGAAGCAAGGCAACATTAGCTTAAAACTTCAACCAATGCCAGTAGGTGATTCAGCGGTTCAATTACAGTGTGATATTTCCACGGGTCGCATTAGACCTTTTGTGCCAGCAGACATGCAAAAAACAGTGTTTCAGAAATTGCACGAACTGTCCCATCCTGGTGTCAAAGCGACACAGAAACTGATTGCTGAACGCTATGTTTGGACTGGAATGCAGAAAGATATTGCTTTATGGGTACGATCCTGCATCTCCTGCCAGAGGAGCAAAGTACACCGGCACACGAGAAGTGCTATTGGCATATTTGAACAACCGTCTGCTCGGTTCCAGCATGTTCACATTGATTTGGTTGGACCATTGCCACCGTCTAACGGGTTTCGGTTTTGCTTAACATGTGTTGACAGATTCACCAAGTGGCCAGAAGCAATTCCATTGGCTGATACTACTGCTGAGAGTGTGGCGGAGGCCTTCTACGCCAGTTGGATCGCCCGTTTTGGACCACCTTTACGTCTAACAACTGACCAAGGTCCCCAATTCGAATCATCACTATTTTCGGCGCTGAATCGTTACCTGGGCATCTCGAAAGTTCATACTTCCCCATACCATCCGGCAGCGAACGGCCAGGTGGAGAGATTTCATCGACAGCTCAAGGCTGCAATTATGGCCCACAACACCACGGATTGGGCCCGAGTTTTGCCAACTGTACTCCTGGGCATACGAACAGCGTGGAAAGAAGATCTGCAGGCTACAGCAGCGGAAATGGTATATGGTACCACCATCGCCCTTCCAGGAGAGTTCCTTGTTCCAGTAGCCGGTTCACCTAACCCAGTCGATTTTCTTGGCAGGCTACGGGAGGTGATGCGACGATTACAACCAGCCACTTCTCGGTTGACACCTGAGCGTAAAATTTTTGTCAGCAAGGATTTGAAGTCTTGCTCACATGTTTTCTTGCGCAGAGAGGGTATTAAGAAGAGTCTGCAAGCTCCATTCGAGGGGCCTTACCAGGTTCTGCAACGGACTGACAAAAATTTCACTGTTAAGATCAACGACAGAACTGTTACGGTAAATATTGACAGAGTAAAACCTGCCTTCTTCTGCACTGAGGAGCAGCCGTCGAATCCTCAATCCGAAGAAAACCACTCTAAATTAGATTCACCAGCAGCAACAGTCACAGAAGAAGCGGAAATTCCAGCTCCAAGAAGTCCAGTAACTACTCGTGCTGGTCGGCGTGTCAGATTTAACCCTCGCTACCTCTGATGGTGAAAATTGTTTCGCTATCGCTCAGGGGGGGCTACTGTGGGGATCTGGCATCGCCGAAAACTTAAAACCAGCTAATGAGCTGGGTCCAGAATTTCGGATGTTGGATCCATGGTTTTTCATCTGTGCTTAACGGGAAACCGCACGGAACAAGCCTTCGCCGTTGAGCGGGAAGAAACAGTTAGTTGGACTCTGGACTGCCTGTTGAACGCACGTATTTTAGCGTGCTAATGTAACGATTAATGCTGAATTGCCGCACGCTGGTGCGAAGAGTGTATTTTGAGTTTAAATATAATTTATTAAGTTTTAAATGTATTCTTAATTTGTGAAGTGCAATATTTCATTTAATCGATAATTAGTAATCGGGTTTAGAATGCCCGCAACTAAAAACTGGAGTCATCTGACGAGTTGATTCGATTAGAATTTTTAATATTGTTCATCTCTGATAATAATGATTCACGAGCCTAAGTAGAGGGAGAGATTGTCAACATGGGACAAATGCCAACTTCTTCTGAAATTGAATTTAAAGTGTACATAATTTTACTATCAACATTTTTGTTTATGAGGCCTGGTAGTCTTCATTTTTCGATCAAATCCTCTCTCAATTTGACAAATTGCTGAGTCCATATTGAACTGGATTGGAAGTCGATAAGCTTTATTTTAAATTCTGAAATTTCCAACCAATCGAATACAATCAGTTTATCAGTTGGAGTCACATCTGGGTAGATAATAAATTTAACCATAAATGCATGAATTTTTCTTTTAGAATTGAATTATTTTATACTTATATTAAGGATTAAACACGAGACATTTTAAGATAGATATTTAACTTTCTTTAGTAGGAAATTTTATGTGATTTTTAGAGGATTAATATTTCTATATAAAAATAGTGGTAGCAAAGAACTTGAGTTACTTATTAAAACTTAAATAAAAAGTAATGCAACTTTGCCTCACTATGCATTTAAGGGTTAAATGATTCCGAAATGTGTAATTTACTAATATGACAAGTACACAAGTACTTATTATAACAATCAAAAGCTATTGGCAGTCAAGCTCGTGTATTAATGGAAGAAAAATAATCAGGTGTAGAGTTTTGGGGAGTTTAACTGAATTTGATTTAATCAACCGCGTGCCAAAAATATCCTCTCGCGTGCCATAGGTTCGCCGACTCTGTACTAGATGATAGCTGTGAAACCTCCTCTTCTCTTATTTAGCCTTCTTTCTGTAATAATCACCCGAATGTCTTTTAGATATAACCGAAATAAAATACTGTACATGCTGTAAAACAACATAGAACGGTATCGGAAAAGAGATAACGCAAAATCTTTGAATTTTAAATAAATAAAAATTTCTTTAAAATACTGGTGGCAATGTGATATTTTATATAATGTAATATAAATTAATTTATTTTTTATTTCTAATCCTTATGCAACGAAAGTAAACCGCCGTCGAATAAAATAAAATTAAAAATCTTTTCATGTGAATTTTTAATTTTCCTTTATTCTTAATCTTTTATGACTCTTCAGTTTTGCGCCCTTCCAAGTCTTGCACCCGGGCAGCTGCCCCGGCTGCAACCTTTACATGGATACGGACACGGGGAAGAATCCTGCGCTTTGATTGACTAATGGTATAGGCCAACATCATGCGTCACGCCCACACTTTTCGGCGTAGTGGAATAGAGAATCGACAAGTGTAATGGCATGGCTTTATGGCTGATAAACAAGCTGATTTACATACACAAATGTCGAATTTTAATGAAAAAAAATAGTAATTTGTAGACGATTATTTTACTTCTGTTTTAAATTTTGTTTATCGTATCTGATAAAGCGACTCAAAATCAAATGAACTCTAGGAAATCAACATTAGCTGTATGAATATTTACTGTGCTTTATCTGCATGTTTACAATGTATAGCTGCCCCAATGCGGAATAATTGCTTTACGAGACTCTAATAGTTTATTTTAATACAATACTATTTTTTTTAAAAATCCAGTTGGAATGTTCTGGGAGGCTGCAAAGTACATATTTCGTTTCAGTCTCCAAGTGCATACTTCCTAGTTCATTGGTTATAATAAAGAGTTTTAAATTAAAATATATAATTTCAACAGTCATTTGACAAATAGAAAACGAACCATTCAGCTATTTTCTATAAATATCATGTTTGCTTCTTAGGTAAAGTAATTTTAATTCCGTACTTTTTGTATGACTATAATATTTTGTAATTTGTGTAACCATAGCTTATTTGTGTAAGATGATACTGAATGAACATTTTTTTAGTCAGTTACATCTGTAAGCCATAAACTTACTTTAGAAAACAAAAATGTTTTTAGTTTTATATTGTTAAAGATGCATAAAAATCGTTTTGGCTTGAAATTATGTATTACTTGAACATTTGAATTATAAATACGTCATAACATATCTGTGTAACTATCAAAGTTGCAAGATTTTAAATATGAAGAAATTGTGTTAAATTATTTCGGAAAGTCTAATTAAATATGCTTATTAAATAGGCTGAGAACAAAATTTATATAAACCTCTTAGCCACTGGTAAGGCTCTAAGCATGTGAAGTTTCCAAGAAATCACCATATTTGTTTCGTCACTCTGTTTGTAGATGGCAGCACCAAACAGTTAACTCTTATAAAAAAGTTTCTTAGTCTTTTATTTATGTGAGCAGTATAATCATTAATGTTGATTTTTTGTCTGAATTTATCTCAAATCTTTCAGAAATTTGGAAAGTAGAATTAAATATTCAGTAATTGCCAGGATTTTAATTTATTTGGCTAAGCTTCGGGTTAGCCCGCTGTTTCTGATTGGTCGAAAATCATCGTTATTTGGCGGGTTTTTTTTGGCGAGCTTCGCCTTTGATTCTTGCCAATAGCAAACCCGACTTTTATGGCAGCTCTAGCATTCTGGGATTCTGGCCCTTTCAAGTACCTCCCGACCCCACGGACAACTGAACGCATAACGAGTGTCGCCGTTTTTTTTTTTTTTTTTTTTTTTTTCTTCAGGTTTCATTTCTCCGATTTATTTCTTATAAATGTATTAATTATTTGAATTTAGGGATAAATTTGTTATTTTTTAAAGCAGATAATTTCTTTTGAACACTGTTTAATATTCTGTAGCTTGCTACTTTTCTCTTCGATTTTATGATTGCACGTGTTTTTTATCAGGATGTATTTTTGCAATTTATTTATCATTTATGATTACCGGGTAGTTAGCCCCCCCTGACAAAAAAATATAAGTAATCTTTATTTTAAAAAAACCTTTTTATAGACCCCTAAAACTTACTAAAAAAAATCATTTTACAATTTTTCTAAGTAAGTGAGATCGTTGGTTTTCTGTTATTTTTCAAAAAATGTATGTTTTTTAAAACGTAATTATGGCAATAATTTACTATTTTATGTTTTAAAGTATATATTTTTGCTTTTGATTCTTGCGATTTAAATTTGCGTGGTTTTTCGAATACTCATGTATGTTTTTTTAAACATAATTTTGGCATTAATATACTCATGTATGTTTTTTAAAACGTAATTTTGGCATTAATTTACTATTTTATGTTTTAAATTATATAATTTTGCTTTTATTTTAATTTTTGCGATTTAAATTTGCGTTGTTTTAGGAATACTCCGCACAAAGCGAGTGAGTTTGATTACTTTGTCAATTTCCGAAAAGTAGATTTATTGTTAAAAGGAAAACACGTTCAGGGGGGTAGAGCCCCCCTGACATCAAATTAACACCTTTTTATCAACCCCATCCCAAACTCCCTTCAACAGCAAGTTTTTTATGTTTCTAGGTAAGAGGTAAGTGAAATATTTTCATTCTAATTCGAAAGTTCTAGGAAATATCGCAGGCCAATATTTTTTTTTTTTTTTTTTTTTTTGGGGGGGGGGGGGGGGTGGCACCATCTAGTGACACTTTCAAACGTGAACGAATTATATTCCTTCCTTGTTTTAATCAAATTTATGTAAGCAACTGGGATGCATTTCTTTAGGAATTGGTTATTTATTTTATGGATTTTTTTTATATATATATTAAGGTGTGTTCCATTTTTATCTCTATATTGTTATGTTACATTTATTTTATGGGAGCATATTTCATCTACTCTTTAAAAGATTTAAAATAAAATTTAGTAATTTGCTACAATATCGAGATTCGTGGAAAATTATCCAAGAGTTTTAGACTCTTGATGCATTATTGAAAGATCCAACAACATTACGTCATGAGAAAAAGGCTGAAGTTAAAGGTTTCATAAGAAGCTTGAAAAAATTCAAGGCATTGGTTGGCATGAACATGGCCAAGGAACTTCTGGTCCTTGCGAAATCTTGGCGAAAGTTCTGCAAATAACTTAATTTTCTGCCGCAAGCGTCAAGAACACCGTTTCAACGTTAAAAGAAACCATACAACGTATGAAAGAGGATAGCCATTTCGAAACTCTCTACAAGAAATGGGAGAGAAAACAGAAAAGCGTCCACATTAAATTTGGAAATGAAATTGACGAGCGTCTCCAGACAAAAGATAGTTCTAATAAGGTGTAGACAAGCCAGATAGTAGACAAGCCATCCCTACGCTCCAGCACAACTTGGACACGAAGAAAAATTGCGATTAAATTTCAGAGAAGTACTAGACCTTATTACCAATGAATTAAAAAAATTATTTGATCAAAAATGTTTTGACTCTCATAAAGATCGAAACCATATTCACGGACACAGCTTCAACCACTTCAGAAGATCCGAAACAAAAGCTTGGAATACAAGCTGATGATTTTGACTTTACAAATCTTTCTGATCAGTTGACGCTTCTACCAACACTAATCCCGGACGGAACTAACAGAAATGCGTTGTCGATCACAATTAAAATTATGTCATCGGTGGAATTAGTGAAAAAATTATTTTAGAAGTTTACCTTTTGGCAGAATTTATTTTGGCGATTCCGACATCAGTAGCGACAGCTGAGAGATCTTTCAGTGCTCTTCGCTGGCTTCAAACACACCTTCGAACAACAATGTGTCAACAGAGACTCAGCCACTTGATGTTATTGCATATTTATAAAGAGGAGGCGTTTAAAATTGATTTGAAAGAGATTTGTAAAGAATTTGTTAGCAAAACAACAGAAAGAACTTTAACTTTTGGTAAATGGGAGAGGGAGAAGCCTTAAATTTGAATATTGTATTCGGGATCGTCCATAAATTAAGTTTCTATGTATCAAGTATATATCTAATAAAAATTATTTTAACTGGATTAAAGAGTTGGTGATCTTTTGATATGCTTATATTTTATACTCCTGTTTATGAAAAGTGCAACACTATGAAGGAATGCTCCGAAATGAATGAAATGTGCCCGCCACTAGCTTTCCACAATATGCCCCGGCCCCCCTATTTGTACAAAGTTCCTACGCCACTGATCGACTCACAGCAAAAGAAAAATAACATATTGGAAAGAGTAGGACGTTACTAATTAGAAAATATTTAATAATTTTAAATATATTTTGATATTGTTTTCTGTTTTGTAATAAATTTTAATGTTTTGTAGTAATTTTTTTATATTTTTAAAAACTCTTAGAAGGGAAAAATACAGCGCCAAATGATGCACGAAAAGTGAAATTACTGAATGTATATGCATTTACCGAATGTAGGGGGTGTCGCACCCTCCCACACAACCCCTGTAACTACGTTCCTGCTCACAAACTGAGAGCCGTTATCACTTAACCCTTTTAGTGCGGGCAAGGGCGGATCTAGAGAGTCTTCAAGGGGGGGGGCGATATCAGAAATTTGGAAGTTAATATCCGACCCGCAATCTTGGTCGTGTCGGGCCTAATTTTTTTAAATTGCGGGTCAGGTTTACTTCTACTTTTTTGCTACGGGTCGGGTTTGGGGCGGGTTGACTCTTACTTGTTTACTGTAGGTGGGGTTTGGGTCAGGTTAACTTGTTTTTGGTACGAGATGGGTTCCGGTTGGGTTAATTTTTACTTTATTTGCTGCGGGTCGGGTTGACTTCTACATTTTTCCTGCGGGTCGCGTTGACTCACATTATCGGGTTGGGTTTTTTTACTCTTGCGTGCAGGGCTGTAGCTAGAAGCAGACAATAGGGGGTGCTCAAGAGAATGTAGGGGGGCTCATACTATTTCTCTCTCTCTGACACATGCACGCACAAACACAGATATATAGGATCAAAGTACATATATAAAAGTAAATCAGTGCATATTAGGTAGATTTTGTAAGAAATACTACCTATTACATTCTCCCCTATGTTGGAATTTCTGGAAAATTTTGCAGATCTATGCCGATCATGACTCCCAGAACCGAAAAACACCCCCAGTTCAAAACTTTTATCTATCTATCTATCTATCTATATCACTTTTTTATGGACACGATAACTTCAATAATTCTGCACAAATCTCTTCCAAACTAATACATAAAATCAAGGTGTATAAAATCTCGGTCAAGTTCATTAATGGGCAAAATCGAACCACTGGGTAGGGGGGGGGGTGGCTTTTTGTGAAAACAGAAAACCCCATAACTTCTTAATTATGATAAGTATCATCGAATCCGTTTAAAGTTATTATTACTTCTAGGTAAAGGGCCGAAAATTTATGTATGACAGATTTTGATATCATTAAAAATGGCCTCGAAGGGGGGGGATAGGGGTTTAAGAAGAAAAAAATTTCCAACTTTGTCAATTCACAAGTTATTAAATCCGCTTAAATTTATTATAAATCCTCTTAATATTATCTACAAATTTTTTATAGGACCAACCCTTACAGCAAAATAAAATTAAAAACAAAGCAATCTCTGTCGGCTCCGCCTACAGACACAGGTAGTTTTCGAAGTGGGTGGTCCCAACTCCCGAATCATGGCAAAAAGGTAATTTTTTCTGCAATTCCCAATAAACAGGAGCCCCATGGTCTGCGTCTTCGAAATCTAACCTGCGCCTGTAGGCTGAACTGTCTGGGATTTTTTCATATTGTAGGCACTGCGTTTCATATTAAACTGTTTATAATAACCTTATTTCATTCTAAGAAAAGTAAAAGCTGCAGACAGGGATGTAATGGAGGATATACGGGGGATACGCCGTATATTTTCTGGATTATTTTAAGGAATACCGTATACCCACTTCTCAAAAACAATATACTATAGCATATACTATAGCATAAACTCTTTAGGGCATAAGCTCTTTAGCATATACTCCCTCTGCCTGCAGCGGATGCCCTCTGTTTTTTTTTTACAACTACATCACTGGCTGCAGAAGGAAAATTTTCAGTGTAAAATTATACTAGTGAAATAATAAGTGATGATGTCAGTAATTAAATAAAAAGCGCACAGTTCAAAAGAATTGCAACCTTTAATTTTTTTCTGAATATTCCCTGCCATTAAAGATTCTAAAGTTATGTTTTTATATGATAAAAAACATTAGAAAAATGAAGGATGTATTTTGCATTTTAAAATTATTCAAATGCTAAAACCACTTGTATTTAAATTGGCTATTAGTTTTTTTCATTAGTATCATTTATAAATTAAAAATCTTATATATATTTAAACTAGGATGACTCAAATAGGAAACAATGTTTATCATAAGCTTCATATTTACTATCAAACTTATTAGAATAACTTTGTTTTATGCTAATAATGGAAAACGCTGCAAAATGAAAAAATTCAGTATATAACTAACACAAAAGTCAATGTTTGCAACAGCAAAAGTTTGCTAATTCTGAGTATGTGCAGATAGGATGCGCGCATATTGAAGCACTTATTTGCAGTTTTTAAACAAATACTACAATTTAATTTATGCAAAACTGTAAAAAAAAAAAGCCAAAACTAAGTTCAATTTTTGAACAGAGTTTCTTTTGGATTTTTGAAACAGAATTTCATTTGGCGACCTTGGCAACTTCCCCAGGGGGGGGCTCAAAATTTTTCAGGGGGTGCTGAGCCTCCCCTGGCACCCCTCTAGCTACGGCCCTGCTTGCGGTGTCGTGCTCAGGTTGACACAATTTTTTAAAAGAATGTCTAAAATATTTTTTCCCGATAAAATCTATATATGCAGTAAAACTTTCATAACGGACAGTCCCAAATAGCGGAAAGCTTTATGTAGAAAATACTTTTAAAATCTTTTATTTAGTAAAACCTCCGAATTACGGACACCTTGGAGCCGTCGAGTTTATCCGCAAATTCAGAAGTAATAGCATGTACAGTAAGACCTCCGTACGGTCACTTCTGAAGAGCGGAGACAGTCCCTAATACAAATATTTCATATTTTTGCGCACTCCTCCGAGTAAGAGATAAATTCGACGGCACCTCGGTGTCCGTTATTTAAATGTTTTACAGTATTTGAATATTAATGAGTATATATATACTATATGTTTATATTTCTATATAAAAGAAAATTGAAATTAGAGATATAATTGCATATATACTACATTTTATACTTCTATTAAAATATAGATTAATTTTCATTCATTTCGGTTTTGGGAGGATGAAGATTTTTTTTTTCGGGGTTCGGTTTGGTTACAATGGAATTTTCGGGTTCAGTTTGAGACAACCCGATCAGCGCAGGTCTCTAGGTGGAATTTTAAGTTGTATGTTCAAAAGGTGGAATTATTTTAAATGGGATTTTTGTAGTATCTTAAAAATTGCCCAGTGCGCTAAATTTTTTAGGAACTCCAAAACCTCGCTGTATTAAAAATTATGGTATAAGAAACTACAGTAGTCTCTAGGGAGCGAGAGCAAATTTTTGAATTGCTACGCGTGCTTAAAACACAGCCTTTGCTACTGATCTTGTATTCTTATATGTGTATGAATATCAATGATTTTGTAAATGTGCCAGAAAAAAGTGAGTTTGTTTTTGAGAACCAAACTTTCAATTCATTAAGGCTTATGGCCTATAGTACCGAGCCCTGCTTTTGTTTTTTACTATGGGCCCTGAGGTGCTATAATGCCCCTGTCAGGTTGTCAGCCTAACGCGGGACCATCGATATTTAGCACGAAGATTAGGAGCGAAGATTATCGTAGATTATAACTTGAAAGTTGTCGCCAACTGGACAGAGGTAGGGATGGGTATAGTGAGGCTGGGCGAGCTCTTCTCCCTGTAACATCGCCTGTAACGCAATCAATGTATTGGACCTTGTAATAAAATGCCCAAAGAAACAACAAACACTTCAAAGATAAAACTATAAGGAAGAACGACATCACATTACAGTACTAATAAAATGGTTACCCAGATTTTTATTAGAAGTATACAGCGGTAGGACGAAAAATATACAAAGCATTCATACAGACTTTTTTTAGAGGCAATGTGTATCTCTGTGCACTTGGGAAGATACCTTACAGAAGTCGCATAAAGGCTCATTTTTTTAAGGCTAATATAATCAGAGACATTTTTAAGCTTTAATTGATCGCCACATTTCAAAATTCTGTAAAAAAATACTAACTGGGTATAAGACTGCTTGTTTCTTTATATCAAAGATCAGTTTTTATTCAGTAAAGACTGTTTTGAAACTTATTAACGAAACATATATTCAGTAGTTATGAGACGCTGGCTGAAAGAAGCATTTAGAAAAAACATTAAAACTAGTTTAGATATCTCGGTTAGAGGTCTACACTTGCCGAAATTTCCAGCCTCGGGCCAGGCCCGACCCGTACAAAAAAATATTGGTCCGGCCCGGCATAAAAGCGTGAGCTCGACTCGGCCCGTGCCAGTATAAAAGCTAAAAGTTTGTCCCAAGCCCGGATCTGCCAGTACAAAAACTTAATTGGTACTTCACCGCCAGATTTAATCTCCACAAAACATGCCGATATTTCTGAAGCAACATTATTCTACAGTTAAAATTATTCATAAAGCCCACTTATGCGCAGATTTTTTTTTCTCAAATTATGTTTGAAATTCATGGATTACAGAATGGAAACAATATTAATGACAGATAATTGTGTATATAAACACTCATTAAATATTTGAATTATATAATTACATTCAGATGAATATTCAGTAAGAATATCAACGTAGTTTAAAATTAAAGAAACAAATAATAAAAGAAAGTCATAATTTTAAAGCTCTACAAAGCAAAAAGTACATTTTTACTTTCTTCTATATATAACAGAAGAAAGTATTTAAATTGATATCATCAAAAGTGTATGAAGTTATGCATAGAATTAAACCAAATTTCATTAATAGGTTTTTGACTAACGGCTAGCAGGTCGTACTTAAATTTGGGGATATTCCGCCGGATGGGGGGGCTCTGTAATAGCGATTTTTGTGATATTTTCATTATTGTATCATTGGAAAGTGTAGGAAGTTATGCATGAATTGAACCAAATTTTATTTATGGGTTTTCAACTATGGCCAGCAAGTCTTAATTGAATTTAGGGATATTCAGCCGGAAAGGGGCACTGTGATACCGATTTTTGTGCAATTTTTCTCAGTTTAACATCAGTTGTTCATGCAGCGAAGGTAACCTCGCACTTCGCAAGCAGCTGACGTAAAACAGAATTCTGTGATACGAATTTTGAAGTATTAACATGTATGAGATAGAAGAAAGTTTTGAGACTGGCACATCTGACTAGTTAAAAATATCTCTCTTTGATTTATTAAACCAAATTAAATTTCTAAAAATTATGTTAAAAAATGCACTACAATTTTTACGAAAACAAATAAATACTAGTATGTTGTGACTATCACAAAACTTTCTTCTATATAAATCAAATCGTTTGCAGTAAAAATTAAATGACAATCTATTCGTTCTTCAGATACAGCTAACGCGGAAGTCGTGAAAAACAGATCATACTGGCGACATCTGTTGGGCGGTATATACCCAATTCTAATAAAGATCTATTTATGCCAAGGTCAAACATAATCTAAAGTTTAATGAAATTCCGTGCGTTAATTCTTGAGATATAGCTATCGCGAAAATCGCAAAAAATGCAGCATAGCAGCACCACCTGTTGAGTAATTTAAACCAAAACCTCAACAGCATCAATTTTGTCAAGGTCTAACAGAATATGAATTTTCATTAAATTCGGCGCATTAGTTCTCGAGGTAGAGCGCCCACAAAATTTGTGTCACATATATGTAGACAGACAGACACATGTACAGACATTTTCTAAGAACAGTCAATTCGTGTTCAGGATCTCCTAAATTGTAGAAATACGTCGAAAATTTTTACTAATCCAATACTTTGTTCTTGTAAAGTTAGAAGAAAGTCAAAAATGCCATCCGAACATAGGCTCGGGGGGGAAGAATTGAGAGGTATGTATTAACGAGCCAATAAAAGTTTTCATACGGGTTGAGTCAGATACGGTCTGAACTCTTAGCTTTTATATCGGGTCGGGCCCGAGTCTGGAAATTTCGGCTCGTGCAGATCTCTAAGAAGAATGAATTCCATGCCAAACTCGTCCCGGAAAAAAGAAGTCTAGCCCGACCCGGCTCGAGTTTACAGAAAAAATGAATACCCGGCCAGGAAAGAGCAGAGAACAGGCAAGGTCCGAGTTTCGTGAATGAAAATTGGCTCGAGATTTTTCTTTGGGCGCGACCCTTTCCCGCACAAACCTCTGATGCAGACCTTTTATTAGCGCAAGGGAGATGGGGGGGGGATATGATCGATCCACCACTGGTCGCAACCGGGCCGAATTTTCAGCTTTTATGCTGGCCCCAGGCCTGAAAATCTTGGCCCGTGCAAACCTCTAGAAAGAATGAAATCTAAGCCAGGCTCGACCCGAAAAAAAAGAGGTCTAGCCCGGCACCAGTCTTCAGAAAATGCGAGGCCCAGTCCAGGCCCAAGTCTCCAGAAAAAATAAGGCCGGTCCCGACCCTTAAACGGTGAAGACCTGTCCCGGCCCGACCTACGTCGGGCCGGGCTTCGCCAGAGGCCTTTTCCCGTGGAGGCCTCTAATGTCGGTTTACCGACCCTTTTTTAGCTCAAGGGGGGGGCGATCGCCCCATCACCCCTCCCTTAGATCCGCCATTGAGTGCGGGAGTCGACTAATGTCGACATCTAGGAGTTGGGTACTGTAGAAGTGGCGTACCCAAGAAGGGGGGGGGGGGGGGCAAGAGGCCCTGGCTCCCTCCAAAGAAAAAGGGAGAAAACCTTATAAAAATATTTACGGAACCAAAGTTTGTTTTTTTGTTGTGTGTGTGTGTATAAAAAGTTCCCATAAAAGGTCCCTAAAATACACGAGGCTCCTCATGTTAGCATGTAGTTAAAAAAAAAACTTTTAAGAGTTCCCCCCCATCAATGCATGCTGCTTTAGAAAACTTTTATTTTATCGCGAGAATGAAAACAGAAATTTGCCAAGAAAGCGATCACCTCCAAAGAAGGACACACTTTTTCCAGTGCCTTATTTACGGCATGGCATTCGGGGAACGGGCCCAGGGCCCCCGATTTTCCGGGGGCCCAAATGCTACTAAAGATTCTTTAATTATTTGCCAAAATCTGATGAAGTTTTAACTATTAAAAAACAAAATAATATGGAAAACTCTACTTTTTTTTTTATTTAAAAACGTTATATTTTTAACATTATTAACTTTATTAATATTATTACGTATTATCACTTTTTAAGGGCTACATCACTCACGTGAAAACATCCCCCCGCTAATGTTAATCCTATGAGAGAATTTTTTTTAAATATCTCGTTTGCATTTCAATATTTTTTTAATATTTTTTTCCGTGGGATAGTTGAGGTCAAACTCTACAAAGGCCATTTTTTTACTTTTTCGATTTTGTTTACAGGTTTTTTTTTATTCGAATACTTTCACTTTCGGAACAGATTTCGAAAGATCAAAAAATCGTCAACGAGATAGAACACTAAAGATTATGAAGATGTTATAAAAACTTTTACTACTAAAAGACTGAGAAGAAAATTTATAAAAACATCATTAAATATCACAAAATTTTTTTAAGTCAGTAGTGGTTATCTTAAGAACTATGGGTTTCAATAATATATTTTTTTATTCAAGGCCGCCGTAAGCATAGATGCATCAGGCCCCCCCCAAATTTGTAAATCGGTCACGGACTTTGTCGATGAAAGCTGAAACATGTTTGTTTCAATTTTCACTCGGTCAAACAATGGAGTCCAGCGTCTAAATTCGAAACGGTCCAGATGTAATAGAGTTTCGGTTTGGATCATTATAGTACGAAATCCTCACTTGGTTCCGTTGCATCCTTACCAATTACTTTTCATTTTGCTTGGACTTAAAATACTATACAGAGCTATACACGAGTATACAAAAGTTCTCTGGTAAGTTATATTTCATATTGTCAAAATTTCTGTTTTTTTTTTTTTTTAATATCTTGAATGAACGATTATAATCATGTGTTGAAACAAGCATTTATTTGTAGAATATGTAAGTAATTGAGATCCCATCAAAAACATACATGTGAAAGAAGGCCAAAAGTTCGTTAACGGTTTCGCTAATAAAAGAAGTGAGATCTAACTAGAAACCAAGTTCTTTCGAAGCTCCTGTCATGCATAACGTTCTTCAATTGCTTAAAATGATTTGTTATATTATTTGCTACTCAATAGAGCGACTTGGCAAGTTTTCACCCACCAACTTTAATCTTTGAGTCTGAGTACAATTTAGTCTAGTATGTCATTGGCAAAGATGTAGTCAATCAAGTATTCGAATAAGTATGTCGAAGTTAAGGTATTGATATATGTTAAGGAAGTGATTAACTTAAAGTTCCGATCAATCAAGTAGAGAAATTTGAATAAGAGGAAACTTGCCAAGTCGCTCTATTGAGTAGCAAATAATATAACAAATCATTTTAAGCAATTGAAGAACGTTATGCATGACAGGAGCTATGATTTAAGGAGCTTCGAAAGAACTTGGTTTCTAGTTAGATCTCACTTCTTTTATTAGCGAAACCGTTAACGAACTTGGCCTTCTTTCACATGTATGTTTTTGATGGGATATCATTACTTTTTGTCAAGTAAGTAGGTATGTGTTTCCTTTTTGAAATAAATAGTCTTAATATTGAATTACCATTATTTAATATTAATTAATCTCACACGTTTTTCCTGCGTTTACGCACTGGTTTTTTTTTCGCTGTCATTTTCTATATTTTCTTGCACGTTTGAAACGTTATAGCGCACTGCCCATTCACTATCTGAGTTTTTTTTAATATAAAATAAATAAATAAATAAAATGTAATACATGTTTATAAATTCATAACATTTAAAAAAATAGTAAATAACATTATTTTAGTAAAAATAATAAATGGTAGCTAACATAATAAATAAGAAAGAATAATAAATAATATAAGAATGGCCCGGATAATACGTAAGTACCAGAAAGAATATGAAACAGTATAGAAAATAACATTAAAACGTAATCACAAAAAAAAAAGAAAAAAAATCTAATGTATTAAAATACATAAGGAAAAAAAAAACTTTATGTATTTTTTAATACAACTATACTTACTTTTATTCCTAACTACCCTTAGCCCCTCCTCTCTCCTCCATCATCATATCAAATATTTCTTCACTATCTCTCTTCTACTGGACACGATGCACCATCTATCGCATTCTCCAGGCCCTATTCTTTCCTTATGGCTATTCTAACCCACATCCTATAATGCACTAGACAATCCTCTTTTGCGCTAGACTAAACATCTGGCGCCATCTGTCGCAGTTCATGCGCATTACTTTTCCCGGATTCAACATTTGGCGCTTTTTTTGGCAAATTAAAGTTTCGCCTAATAGACGTAACGTTAAAGTAAAAATGGACACTGTCAAGTGGGTAATTAATCAATTTTCAGAATTTTTTGATTTTTTTCCCATTTCTTATAGTGTAAACGAGCTTCTCACCAAATTTTAAGTCTGTAAGTGCAGTAGATATATGAAATGTTTTTGATGAGTGAGTGAGTCACTGATAAAATTATCGATTATCAGACATTTTCAAGTATCATTATCTCGAAAACTAATTATGCGTTATTTAAAAAATTTTGGATTCTGGATAATTAAGGGAGCCTTACTACACATTTAAAATTACAAGTACGTAGGTCAAATAGATTTTCAGTAGTAGAGTGTCGAAATTTGGCGAAAACAGCTCGAAATGGTTCGTGTAAATATACTCACGGCCGGTGCATCGACTTTTTTGCTTTGGGAACTTTGCTGACACACTGCCGTGTGTCTAGATATACATTGAAACTTCATTAAGATAAACCCGCTTACGGCTGTTCTCAAATCCAAAAGGGCTACTTTCAGACATATTTTTTTAATTCATTTTTGTTCGTAAACGAATGAAATTGTCAGGCATTTTTTCGAAGAGGCAGAAGATCTTTCAGAAAATAATGTCAAAGTTGGCGTTTTGAACCGAATTTCTGGAGCGTGAACGCGAGAAAAGAGAAAAACGTGTCGCTAATTCGGCAAAATGTTTCTCAATTCTTGCTGATGAAACATGGGACATTTCTACCATCTTTCCTTGTGTGTCAGGTATATAGATGAAGAGAATGACAACAAAGTTTGTGAACAATTCTTAACAGAAATTTTATTCCTGTAGCAAGCAGTACAAGAAAAAACTTCTCCGACAAAATATTAGAAGGATT
The DNA here is from genome assembly GCA_963931845.1 of Maratus michaelseni. Lineage (NCBI taxonomy): Eukaryota > Metazoa > Arthropoda > Arachnida > Araneae > Salticidae > Maratus > Maratus michaelseni. The sequence goes on along the minus strand of OZ007589.1, from coordinate 254,148,005 downwards.
AAAGACATACGGTATAGATTTGTCCTATTTACGTGGGTAAGGTTATGATGGTGCCGCATAAATGAGCTTAGTTTAACGGTGTTCAGTCTCACATATCAGCTATATATCCGCAAGCTTTATATGTGCACTGTGCCTCGCATAGTTTAAATTTAGCAATTGGAAATGCTGTATCTGTGACAAAAATAAGTAACTGTATCGGCATAATTGAAATGGCACACAATTTTTTCAGTACTCCTAAGAGACAAGACGTTCTCCTCACCAATATTATACAAACATTACACCGGAAAATTAATAAACAAAAACCACAAAAAGTTTATCCAACTAGGTGGGTGGAACGCCATGAAGCCATCATGACCATGGTAGAATTATATGATGCAGTGATTCATAGCCTTAAAACAATCGCTACTTGGGAAGACAGAGACTCGTCTTCTAAGGAAAAACTTTTGAAAAATTCGTTATGCGAATTTGGTTTCCTAATTTCTTTATTTTGCTTACAGAATATATTTGCATACACTTTACCATTGCCTAAATTATTGCAAAAATGTGACAGTGAGCTTTTAATTGCATTAAATTTCGTTGACGATGTTGCGGCTCAATTAAATACTATTCGTAACGCCTCGGATATTTCTTTCAAGGATATTTATAATGAAGCTTGTGTGAAAGCCAATAAGTTTCATGTTGACATTAAAATGCCAAGGACTGCATCAAAACAAACACAAAGATCCAATGTTCCAGTCGATTCTATAGAAGAGTATTTCATGAAAAATATTTTTATTCCATTTGTTGAACGTTTCGTTCGGCACCGCAACATTTTGAATTTTTTTTATTATTATTATTCTTTTACCTAATGGAAAAGATGCTCCAACAGCAAGTAAAATGAAAGATTTTCCTCAACTGTGTGAATTTTATGCGCATGATTTGCTTTTTACAAATTCAAAAATTTTGAACGCCGAATTCAAGTTGTGGTACAGAAAATTTGAAAAAAGGCTTTCAATAACTCGATGCAAGAATGCCATTGAAGCAGTTACAAAATGTGGCAAAATGTTGTACCCCAATATCTACAAATTACTAAAAATATTTGCAACGCTTTCCGTTACAACCTGCGTCAGCCAAAGGTCATTTTCGACCTTGCGCATTTCAAAAACTTACTTAAGAAGGATTATTATTCACAACTAGAGAAATTTTGCCTAATCATCCGAGGCCTAAGAGACTAATACTAAAGATCTTAGCCCTCTTAAAAATTTACCATTTTTTAAGAGGAAGAGGGGGGGGGGGAATTCAAAATAATTTTAAAGCTATAAAAAATTGCAGTTATTTATAAACAAATACTTTTGAATGAATCAAGGGAATAATGTTTAACATAGTAGCATTACTATAATTAGCAAGAGGTCATTTTTATCTTCCTCAGTACTTTTAATTACAATTTAATTGCAACAAAACAGCCAAACTGCAGAAAAAAAAGTGTTTTTGCTTTGCCTCTCCCCCCCCCCCCCCCTTCCCAATGCCTAAACACTTCCACTCTCCTTTTTACTTTTTTCTATGTAACATAATAAAAAAGTATTAGAATCATGAACATTTTCAACTTCTATTATTTGATGAATTGACATATTTTAGGATGCTTGATTAGGATTTGATAATTTTAATAAAATGTCTGTCTATGTCACAAATTTTGTGGATTCTGTAGCTCAAGAACTAACACACAGAAATTCATTGTTTCAGTTAGATCTAGACTCAAATTGCTTCTGACTAAATTTCAGTGTATATCGCTCAACAGGTAGCACTGCTATGCTGTCTTTCTTGATTAAAATGGTGCTGTGGCTAAGGAACAAAGATATACTCACAGAACCGGATTTCAAGATTTCCATATTCCTTAATAACTCTTGTTCGATATATATTACACATGATATATTATATGTGCAGCCATAGATTTCTGTGAATTTTGTGCCAATATTTGTACTTGGCACAAAGTTGTGTCCCATCTAATGGAAAAGAACCGAATATTTCTGTCAGTGCCTAACAGTTTTATAATTTTTGTTTTCACCTTCAAATTTTTAATAAAATAGCCGTATTCTATTTAAATACACTAATAAAGGATGCTTAAAATAAAAAATACTTTAATTTTATTTATGCTAATTTTAGTATGATTTTTTCAAACAATCAATTTATATGTAAAAGTCTTTATTTAATCTAAGTGATTGTTCTAACTAATACACAATTGACAATTACTAAATTCCCTTAAAAATTAATCGGTATTAAATCAGAAAACATTAAATTGAATTTACTCTTACATTATATAGTATATAGAAACACAAATAATATCGAAAAAGCAATAAATGACTTACTTTTCATAAACATAGACAATAAAGCAATCCTCGGCAAAAAAAAGCTACCATGCTGCGTAGAAAATGTGATTTAGCCTGCAAAGTTTGCACCTAAGAGACTAAAGATTAGTTGTAACCTATAGCCACCTAGGCGCATTCCAACGGGCCAACACAGAAGTAAGCACCCTATAATCCAGCAACTTTCTGCACTGACCATCATATTAAATCATATCAATATAACTGACACTCCTGATGCACAGATTATCCAGATTTGCTTAATATCTACTTGCATCACCCTTGTTGCATCTCTGTTCAACTGTAGCAGCTCTAGCAACTAGAAAAACTAAGAGAAAGAAAAATGTAATACATGCATATGTATATATATACACAGAAATTAGTTTTTGAAATGCACTTCTGAAAAAACAAATATTATTTACTAATGAATAACTAACTATTAATTAGCCAAGAAATTTGTGTGCTTGTTTGAAACAATTTGAGAAAAAAGAATTCATAGCTATACTACTGTACTATGTAAATATCTATCACGGGATGCTAATTATAATATTTTAAAAATGTGACAGATATTTAAATACATTTATTGCATGATATTTAAAATGTTACGATACTGGAAAAAAGTTCTTTATTAACTATTTCTTTTTCCACCTCATAAGCTTAAAAAATAATTTTAACCACTTTAACTAAAATAAGAAATTTGTAACATATGGTTTTACTCGCAATAATGAAAGGTACATGATAAAGGTAGAATTTTCTTCTGTAATAGTCTGTCTTTTCTTTCTATTTTCACAATACATTTTGTATAGCTCCAGAGAGGTCAATCAGAATTTTCCACTATCTTAACAGCAGAGAATCCCAAATGATAGCTACTTTGATAATAACAAAACTACACATCAAGGAGTCTCTGCTAAATTGTACGAGAAAATTAAACAGCTTCCCAGTCATCCAAAATATGAAATCTGTCATCTCTCCTCAACTGAAAATGATGAAAGGTAGATGTATCTTTATCGTGGTTATATTAAGAAAAAATTACTTGACCCATCATTATTTGAAGAAAAAATAGTACTTATGATTGTTATTCATGACAGGACGATAGATTGGCAAAAATTATCAGTCATCAGTTGTTTAAAAAAGTAAATTAAGTGCATAACATTGTTAAAAATAACTTGCAAACTAAAAAAATACAAAAAAAGTAATGATGTATACATTTATTAAATACATAACATGTTTGAGGCTATTAGCGATGAAGGATATTTTTACTTCCAGTGGAATACTATGCTCTCCAAAATGAAAATACAGTTACAGATTATTTTACCATTTATGAATATGAAATATTGCGAAATGTGTAAACAATTTAACCACCGCTAGATAGATTGGAAGAAAATAAACACAGGATAAAATCAATATTTTAAAATGGTTTACTCAGATATTATAAAAGCTAAAATCATCGATCTTACCTGATGTCTGATAATTTCGCTTACATGTAAATTAAAAATATATCATAAATAAAGTAAAAAACACACGAGTGAAAACTTCACATGTTGATTGTTGAATAAAATGAATGGTGATGCCAAACAACTTAAGATATTCTTAAATAATATAATGATTAAAAAAGAAAAATAACTTACTCAGAAAATAATATAAACTGTAGTCGTAAGAAAAAGGGTACTTTAAAACTTACAAACTTCTAAAATAAATATAAGCTAAGAAGGAAATAACACTGAAAATATTAATGGCGGCCAAAATATCGCCGTTCCTTAAGTTAAGGACAGGGTTTTAGCTCTCCTTAAATCCGAGCTCTTTGGACGCTCGTTTCCATAGTTTAGGATCCTTATTCGGACATCTGAATAGCGATTTTGAGATTTCGGTCGGGAATAAGGATTTTGGCCCAGTTACGGCCGTATTCTCCCATTCCACCGAAGTGGAACGAAACCGGAATTCAGTTCATCCAAAATCAGGCCTGGATTCCGGTTCGGTGGGAAAGAGCGATTCTCCCCTAGTCCGATTCCAGATTCGGAATCATCGATATTTCTTCCCCAACATTCCAAAGGAAGTGACGTTTCAAATTCATAAGAAGTGTGAAAAACCAATCAGAATGAACGTAAACATATGCAACTGCACATGTTTATTTATTTTTTCATTAACTAGTGACGATGTTCATAGTTACTATGATTTAATCAAAATAACATTTATTTAATAAATTTGAGTAAAGGAATGAATACCTAAAGGAAAATAAAATGTTTTTCAATACTGCAGGGGATATTTCTGAAAAAGATTAAAAGGGGGGGGGGGGGGGGAATGTCCGTTTTTTTTCCTTGGTGTATTTATTCTTACGTTAAATATGAAATATTTAAATCGGATGATTAATCTAACACCTAATCTAATTTCTTATTATTGAACTGTTTATATCTGAGTTTTAAAGGCATAATTATTATATATTCATTTGTTATCATTTTTATTAATTTTGTACTTCGATCAACAAATAATTCATGATATTGGATCCAAAATTTAAACCAGTATATTTCACGATTTATGGAGAACATATTACAAATAAATAATAAATTATATTAAATAAAGTGAATTTCTCAATGCAGTTTTTGAATCTTTACATAAGTTTAATTTATTTTTCTATTTTATAATTTATCTAAAGAATAAATTTATACTGATAGTATATATATATATATATATTATTAGTGTAAATTTATTCACTAGCTATATTATTTACTTTACAAATGCATCAGTTAAAAATAGCTACTTATATATTTATTATACAAGTTTGTGGATTTATGTTAATACTATTTAGCTAAATCATTATTTTATCTTGCCACTTTAAAACTTCTTGCTAATTATGCTACTGCAGGGGGACTCACAATTTAAGCCATTTTCACAACCCCACATATTACCCAAGCTCAGTAACCCCTCCCCCCCCTCCTCCCACCCTATAAAAAAAAAAAAAACAGAATCCTGCGTACTCTACTGTACTATTGACATACTTTTGTACGTAGCCTTAGAATATTTGTGTATGTCATTTTGATGTACACTTCTTATTGAAATAACATGCAGATGCAGATAATGCTAGCATTCTAGTATTAAGTACATTTTGTGTTATATTAAAATTGTTCCTATTCTAGTTTACATGTATTCTTCATTTTTTTTAAAGTATAGTTTTTCAAATAGTCATTCCACATTTTATTCTTGTTAATGCAATTTTAATTATCTTTAATATAGTGGCGCAGGAAGGATCTTCAAATAAGAAGGGTTATTGAATCATTATTGATTATAAAATGAATAAATCCATTTTTTACAGATTAATAAAATATTTTGAGTATGAATGTGTAAAAAATTATATAATGAAAAGCACAAGTAGTGAAAATAAATTTTATTGAGCAGTTTTAAGTTTTTAAGTTCTTGAAGAAGATGCATTCTAAAATATCTTTAGCGGTTTATGTTTTTTATGTTGACTTTTACACATCATGCATCACTTTAATACAATGTTTAGTTTGCATCTTATCAATTTTTAGGTGCTCCAAGATAGGCTTAAAGGCTTCAAGTCCCCCCCCCCCCTCCTTTCTTTGCTGTACCAACCAGTGTTTAATAAGCACCTTGTTTAATTTTGCTGTGGATTATTATTCAGTTAAATTGAACAATAAAATTATATATATGTTTGCATATACATTTGTACATAAATTACGTGTGTGTATGCGTTTCATAACCTACTTCAGGTAGGGCAAATTTTCATGTGCTAAAAATTCACAAACAACATTCTAATGCACCAAATGTTTTTACACAAAAGATATTGGAGATTAGGCTGCACGTACAAAACACTAATTAATAAACAAATGACTAAATTCTCTGTCATGGCATTTCATAGGTGATATTCAATACAATTAAAATTCTTTTGTCAATGTATTCACTTATTGTTTACGTTGAAAATTGACTACTTTAAATGAGAAAGGTTTTTATTTTTATCATCCAAGCTTTTTAAAATTTTCTTTTGCATATTGATTTAACTAAATAAAATTAACTAATTCACATAAGACTTTAATAAAAACTGATATTTATTCACATAAATAATAATTAATATTATATGTACTTCAGTTAAGTTTTTTCTTCCTTTCATAAAGAATCAGGGTTGGCAGGTTTTTGACATGTGTCAGTTTTTGACGGTTTATACCATGGTGTGAACCATGTTGTCAAAAACCTCAGATACTACATTGATATCTAAAATTTCACATTATATGTCACACGTATTACAACATTACAGCAATGTTTAAAATATCACTATTATTGTATATCGGTAATTAATATTTTAGTAAAGTATTATTAATAACTGCAATTTTGTAACTTGGTAAAATTTTAAAAGTAAAATTGTGTATTCTTAAATAGTAAATATAAGATTTGAAAGTGTTGCTTGAGCTGTACATTTTTTCTCTTACTTAAAATATCTTAAATCTCCTAATAATTTAAAACAATAATGATATTGAACAATATTAGAATGCCATCAAATAATACATATCAATATTAGGGCATTTCTTAAATCTTCAGTGTTAGAATTCATAAAGAAAAAAAAATTCAACTGATCAGAGATTCCCCCCCCCCCCCCCCCCCGTTTTTTTGTTTCAGATCAAGATTTAAGGATTAAATTAGCTATATATCGTAAGTTCTGATAAACTCAAAACAACAATGATAATTTAAAATTTTTATCATTCAGAGTTGAAAAAGAAAACTCGAGCTAAGATTTAAATCTATTTCTATAATACAAATGCTGTTAGAAAATGAAATGTTGAATTTTCTGTAATTTTGATTTTTTTTCTTAATTGTTTTCATTTAATTTATAATTCTTCTTTTCTTTAAACCAATAAAATCACACACAAAGTAGTTTTTTTTTTTTACTTGTTGAATTATTAAATAACACATTCATTGACGATGGCTATGATTGCTAAAATTTCATAATAAATAATATTTTTGTGATAAAGATATTTCATTAAAATAAGTTCTGCACATACTTATAATTATCATAAATGAGAAACCAAAAACATAATTCAATCTAATTTATATAAAGACAAATATTTTTTTTTTTTTTTTTGTAATGTTAATCAACTTTTATTTCTGTAGGTATATATTCCTTTGACTTTTCTTTAATGTACAAAGTGGCAAAGTATTACATCTTAATTTTTCAGAATACCTGTAACATGTCAAATGATCTGTCTTGGTTCAGTGATTCAAAGATAGTATTTTGGGTACTTTTCCATTATATTCCAACACATTTATGAAAGGAAAAAAAGAAAATCCCTTGTTTACACAAGAGCAAAATTTGATGACATGCACCATGTATAAAGAATTTGCAAAAGCAGATGACACCAATTTTGTGAATGGATGCCCAGCTTTGCACACACATGCATATACAATCTATGTACAAAGTCGAACATTGTTGTTGACATTAAATCACTTAGCACTAATAAATACCAACGGATAAGATGGTACTATTATTTTAATGATTAACACACACACAAAAAAAAAGTGGTCCTTTTGATTTCATATTAACAAGATTCGACTGTAATGAAATTATAAGTTTTTTTTTTCTTTTTACTAAATTCTTAGGTGTCATCAGTTAAGGGATAAAATTTTGTTACTGACTTGGTAGGAAGTTATCCAGTTTTAATTTTGTTTTACATGATTAAGTGCATTTTTCAATTATAAATACAGTAATACTTAAAAATGCTTTATATCAGCTTTACAGTTGCTTAAAATAATTTTAATCTGGTAGATTAAGAACTTCAATTTTAAACAAAAGCAAAATATTTGTGCTTTTCTGTAAAGGAGTATATAATGCTAAAAATGAATATTTGACACCTACCTTTCATTTTCCAATTTTTATCACTGATTAAGAAGCATAATTTATATTTTTATAATTAACAACATTACAGTTACTAATTATAGAATAATAAAAATTGCAATAAGTCATTTCATTAGTTAAACAAACAAATAACAAATTAACTATACCTATTAATTATTCTTACATACCTTTAGAGTAAATATAATTATAAGAATGAACAGTTTGAATTAACGATGGATTTTTTACTATTTCTCTTAATCAGATTATTTTCTGCCATGCTTATAAGCTCAAAAACCAAATTAATGAAAACAAATGCATATTCTTTCATTATTTAGTTATTAAATAATGAAAAATTTCATAAAAGCATGTTTTGCAAAAATTATATGAAAATTTTTCTAAATATTAAAAACTAATATAGAAATTGTGATTATAAGAATATATTTTAGTAAATAAGTTTTAATTTACATAATTTATAAACAAACCTCAATTTGAACATTTGAAATTTTATTCATTTTTATAGACAATAGTTATAATATAATTTATTTTATTTTAAAAAAACACAAATTGCGCCTATTAGTTGCTAAAATCAGTGTAAAAATTGTTTTAAACTCATAAAAGAGCTAAAATCCTACATGTTTCGGCTTTAAACTTAAAGCCATCATCGGGGAAGAGGAACAACACAAACGACTACTGATCTTTAAATTTTCGACACGAGAAAATTGAAATCAATTCCAATCTGTTGATTTCAATTTTCTCGTGTCGAAAATTTAAAGATCAGTAGTCGTTTGTGTTGTTCCTCTTCCCCGATGATGGCTTTAAGTTTAAAGCCGAAACATGTAGGATTTTAGCTCTTTTATGAGTTTAAAACAATTTTTACACTGATTTTAGCAACTAATAGGCACAATTTGTGCAATTTGTGTTTTTTTAAAATAACTAGTTAACAGTGTAGTGTCCAATGGATTCAATAATTTATTTTAACATTATATTTCTAATACATTCAATAATTAACAGTAAATTAATCAGAAATTAAATTAATATTTATTTTTCTTATATTATACAGATCTATTGCATACATTGCTATCATCTCAGTAGCAGAATAAAAAATAAGTATTATTCAAGAGCATGTTTTCAAATGGAACAATTTTTCAATGTTTTCCCAAACAGTTAGCTTTTTTTAGCAAACTAGTTTTTTTTTTTTAAAGAACATTATTCGCTAAATATTCTCTCAAAACAGCATTTTACACAACAAACTATGAGAAAACTAGGGTCTACGGCAGTTTCCCTACTTCTATCATAAGACTTTTGATCACTTTATCAATATATATCAGTATTTGCCTAAAAATTTATAAATATACACTTAAATCGAAGAATCTTCCACAGAGAGCATTCTATAATTTTTGATAATGGAAGTTTTAAAAAAACAGTAATAATAAATATATGCTTTTGAAAAAAAAAAATCAAAATTTTTATTTTATTAGATAAATACATTTAAACAGATGACTTATGCTGTAAGATAAATCTATATCTTGGAAGATAAACACATCTAAATCAGAATTTAAATAAAACTTTTTTAACTCTGAAATACATTGAATAGATAAAATGAAGTAAAAGAAAATAAACTTTTAAGATAAATAAGTTTCCTTTCAATGTTCAAAAAATATTTATTATTATAGGGACTTTAAACTTATCCTTATTTTCATTGGGTCTCATTTGCCAGCATAATTTTTTTTTATACAAGTAAAATTCACCAACTGGAAGTTTTTATTAATAATTATGAACTTTGTTTTTGCCAAACCAAAGACTGCTGACTCCAATAAGTTTTTACAAATCATTCAAAAGAAAAATTTTATATTTGTGTAGTATTCACATTAGGTAAAGTTTGGGCTTGGGGGTGTGATATTTAACTCGTAAGCCTTGCTGTTGGATCTGATACTCATGCACGTATACTTCACAGTGGAAAAAAATTGAAAATGCAACTTACAAATTATATTTGAGCTAACAAATATTACACACAACTGTTATACTAGGGTTTCAACATCTAAAAAATCTTTTTCTGCTTTTTAAAAAACACAAGATTCCAATAAATGCTAAATTACTATTCTAAAATGATAAAAAGATTAACTGCACTACCAAAGATTTGCTTAAAAAAAAAAAAAAAAAAGTCTTATTTGAAGAAATTATTATACAACAATAACATGTGATTTTTTAATAATTATGTTATTTTCTACCTGTATTCGTTAACGTGCAACATGAACATAAAAATTTGAAAATATAAACAAATAAGCGACTGAGCTTATTCCACTTGGATATTATATTACATGTCTGCATATTATATTGATGCAAGTTCAGAACTGTGAAAGTTGTTTTCAGAAAAGGCAGCGAGTATTTTTCAGCCCATACACAGGCTGTTTTCAAGTAAATAGTTAGAAATAAAGAAACTCAAGATTTTGAATTTAGAATCAAAATAGCATTCATTATTTAGTATAACATTGCAACTGTTTATTTAGCGATTTTTTTTTTTTTTTTTTTTTTTTGGCATAATATAAGAAATAAATAAAGATGAAGTTAAATATAAAATAAAATAAGTATGTTTAGCCAGTATGAGTAAGTCAATGAAGATTAATTTAAATTGAAAAAATATAGTAGAATGTCCTTCTGCAATTAAAAGCCTTCAATAAAATGGCATTATTTTTATATTATGTAGTGCATATAAAAGTAATTTTGCCCCCCCCCAAAAAAGGGGGGGGGGCAACATATTTGATTAGGGTTAGTTATTTTATATGTTGAACAGGTAACTGTACTGGTTACATCTCAAGAAAATAACAAATCTCCAAAAAATTATGAGAGTGATAAAATTGGCACCAGTGGTCAATTAAATATTTTATGACAAATTTGAACCAATTTTTGATTTATTAGCAATTAGTATTTAACAAATAAATATTTGAAAAATAAAATTGCAATAAACATTGACATTAAGACATCTATTCATGAAGTTAAACTCATTTTACTTTGAAAGAGAAATATAGTTCTTAAAAATATGAAAATAGTACTGACAAAAAATTTCAAATTTTAGTTATCACTTAAAAAAAATAGCCAAATATATATTTTTTAAATCATAGCAACATGTATACTAGCCAAAAGTTATTTTGATAGTATACTGATAAATGCAGAATTCTTTTTGAAAGGCTGTATAATATTTTTAGATTAAAATTCACAAAGCTGCCATATCATGTGGATATTTTAATTCAATGTAAAAAATCAAATTTTCACCCCTCTTTAATTGACACTTGCTATTAATTTTATAAATAATTCCAGAGATTGGATCATATATTTTTTAAACAAATACACTTTAAATGGTGCAATGCTACTGCTACTATAGCATTTAAATTCATTTTTAAAATATCACACGAAAATTTGCATGTGATAATGTAGGATACAAGACTTATTAAGCAGTGAAATGTGAAAACATAAGGCAATTATTTAACTTTATTAGATTACATTACAATAATAGGTTTTAAAAAGTTCTAATACACACAAGTATATAAAATATCACACAAATATGTATAGATATGTACAGCACAGGTTTTTTAGTTATGTACAAAGGTTATTCAGAAATATGAAATTTAGTTTAAAAAAAATCTTCAAAATATCTAAAGATGCATATTTTAAACAGATCCAATCAAATATTACCAAGTCTTTTAAACAATTCGGGGGGCATATCAATATTTAGATTCTAAAAAATAGAGATACTTTTAATACATGTCTCTAAACAAACAAATATACGGAGTGAAAAGGAGACAGAATCTGTCATAGAAAAATTGTGAACTTATTACAATATATAATAATATTTTACTTCATTTCAGGAGATAATAATATTTATTACTTACCAATTTGAAAAGAACGGAAAATAAAAATATTCACATTTTAATTATCCAACAGGAATTAATAAAAAAAAACATATAAAATAAGAAATGAACTCTACAAATGTTACACAAAAAACATCAACAATAACTGCTTACGTCCACCATTATTAGCAAACAGAGATTCCACCTTCCAAAACGATATTCCGGCTGCCTCTGGGCGCGTCCAGTATGTAACCTGGTTAGTGACCGGTGAGATCGGTTACTTACCAAAGCGTTCAGTACTGCTAACCGATCAGCAACCAGTGTCGTTCAGCGAAAGTGACCAAAGTCACCGGTGAGGAACCGAACTAACCGGGAAATTTTCTTGGTTAGAAGGGTCACGTGATCGGTTACATGAAAATTTATTTAAATCGAATTGGCAACGCTCGATTGAGAGAAACAAACAGTTCTCGCCGGCCGTGACTACGCTGCCGGCTGGTCGGTTTCCTAGTACTGGCCACTCCGCTGCCGTCCTACGAGTTTGTTTACAATGTTGCTTTGTTTATTCGGATCAGCGCCCTCTATCGGTTGCCGGCTTGTTGTGGTTAGATTTGGAAACCGGCTGGTTTAAAGAAGCACAGAGAAATGATTATATTTTTATATGATTTATATGATCAATGATTATATTTTTATATGATCAATGATTATATTTTATATGATCAATGATTATATTTTTATTTTATTTTGCTTTCCACTTTCGATTTCTTTCTAAAGATGGATTAAATTAAATTTAAATAAATAAATATTTTTAAATTTTAAAATATATTAAATAGTATTATTTTAAAAAGTATTAAAAATTATCATTTCTAAAAATATGAAATATAAAATATATATTAAAATTGTAATATACATTTTTTTTTAAACTAGCTGGTTTAAAGAAGCACAGACAAATATATCTATTTGGACATTAGAGATTAATACAATTACTATATTTTAATTTTATTTTGCTCTGCGTTTTCGATTTTTTTTTTGTAAAAATGAGCTAAATTTAATTTTAATTAAAAAAATTACTTTTAAAATAAATAAATTAAAATTTTAAATTAAAATATATATATATATATATTCAAAATTAGTATTTAAAAAAGTTAATATTAAAAATTAAATAAAATTTTTAATTATTATTATTACTGTTATTATTTAATGAAATAAAAAACAATTTTTTTTTTTTCAAATTTTCTAAGTAAAATTTTAATATCCACCAAAATATGAACAATCTGGAAGGCTGTATGCTAAAAATTGGTCCGAGTTTAATATTACTCACATAAAACTAAATTAATTAACTTAAGGAAGTAACTTTTAATATCTAGGTGATATCAAGTACTCCTCATACTTGACTTAAGATTTTAGGTAAATAAAAGATGATGGTTAAAACTCCACAAGTAAAAAAGTAAATCTCAAATTCTGTTTGATGATATTTCATCAAACATATATCTGTTAAATTTAGTACCAATATAACAATAACATCATATAAAAAGCAGTTTTCAGTTATGAATAGAACATTGGTCTTTAAGAAGCATATTTTATTTAAAATCATGGCCTACTTTAATTCATATCAATTGGAGTTTGATGTTTTGAGATAGAAGTGTGATTAAAAATAATTATCATCCAGAGACGTAGGAAAGAAAAGGGCTTATACTACAATTTATTTAATATTTAAAACTATCAATCAAAATTTTTAACCTGTTAAAACTTTATATTTTATGAAAGAGGCCCCTTCTACTCTAGTTGTCTCATAATATGATTGATAATCGAAACTCTGTATAATTTTTTTTTTTTTTTAATCTTCTATATAAGATAATTAAAATGTCTATTTCGTGATAATAGTATTAGTCTGGACAATTGATAATCGCAATCTGTCGATAACTTAAAAATGACTACTTGAAACACCTCCTATATATATATATATATATATATTTTTTTTTTTTTTTTCTATGCTACTATCATCATCATAAACATCCTACATTTGAATGACAAGAAGCAGTACAGCTGTTTCATTAGATATATTATTTTCATTTTAAAAAATAGAAAATTTGAGGAGTGTATTATTAGTTTCTGTATTATGTCCAATGCAAAGGATGGGGGGGGGGGGGACGTCATTCAAGAAATTTTCACTAAATTAGAAAAAAAAATCCTACGATGAATGTAAGTGTAGATAGATATGTGTGAGTGTGACCCTTCCTTTAAAAGTAGCCAAAGTTTGGCGAAAGACACAGATGATTGCCTGGATGATAGGCGTGTTCGAAGGAAGAGCCTTTGCAGCAAAGCAACCCTGTACAAAACTCATTCGTCATTGTCTTACTATCGTCTTACTAAAAAGTTGCCTTCTCATTGCTTTTTTCTTATTATTTCTAACCTTCTCCATCCGTTTTTTTTTTGTTGTTGTTTTTTTCTTTTTTGCGCATAAGAGTGGATTAACAGAATGGCTTTCGTTTAATTTTTTCTGGGCATAAGATCCGTGTAGTTAGAGCAAAGAATATAAAGAAAATATTCTTTGGTTAGAGGTCTGCATAGGTTGAAATTTCCAAGCCCGGGAACAGCCTGACGCATAGAAGAAAGTTTTTGGACCGGACCGGCCCGGCCCGTGCAAATTATTGGTCTGGCCAGGCCCTGTATTAAAAGCTAAAAGTACGGCCGAGCTCAGCTCGGTTCGACCCGACTGAATTTCTACAAAACATAGATTTTTGCGCCTCTATGGTTAGAAATTGTCTTGTGCGATGGGTTCTGATAGAAAATACTCATTTCAGCCTTTTTTTTAATGTTTATTTTTTTAAAAGTACCCAGAGCTGTCGCTGTGATGCATTGCATAGGCACGTCCGTTATAAAATACTGCCCCTCCCTACATTTCTTTCTTCCTGTGCCTATTTAAACTATATTGATTTTTTAATGAATCTCTATTTGTATATAATTGTTTGTGTGTGTTATCATTAATGTCTTTAATCCATATTCCATGGCTTGAAGACATAAAAATCTGATAAATGCTATACAGTAAAATCTTTTAAGTCGGAATCGCATAGGAAAGAAAAATCCGTTATAGACAGGTTCCCTTATTAACAGGAACATCGTCTGCTGTAAATGCTTCTTTTCGCACGTATTATTATGTACATTTTGCAAAGATCAACACTTTTTCCGCTTAAGACAGGATCCCGTCATTGACAGATTTATTTTCACAGCTTTTACTGTACTTTATTATCATTACTTATGAATAAATTTATTAACACTTTCCAACCTAGTTGAAAAGTGTTTATGACTTCGGTTTGTCTGCCGTCTGTCCGAGCTCTAACTCCCGTAAAAAGGGATTGCCCTGCAATTTTTATATGTTATTGTCGTTAACTATAGCATGTTCCCTATTTCAACTGAAGTGTGTAGCAGTTATAGTTTTTTTACAGGGTCACTCAAAAGAATTCCGTTACATTACGGTCTATGGGAAAAAATCATTTGCGGTTTATTTTAGTGATGTTACACAATTTCAAATACATTGTAATTGATATATATCACTAAGGTGCATTACAAGAAGCTTACTATGGAATAGGGTGTGCATAGCACTTATAGTTACTTTACAGGGACAGTCAAAAGAATTCCGTTACATTACGTCTATGGAGAAAAATCGTTTGCGGTTTAATTAAATAATGTTTCACTATTTTAAACGCATTGAAATTTATATATATCACTAAGGTGCATTACAAGAGGCTTACTACTGAATATTGTGTGTATAGCAGTCATCGTTCATTTACAGCGACACACAAAAAAATTCTCTACCGCCTGTTAAAAATAATTCCTGGAAGTGCGTTTTAAGTTGCTGAACGCGATTTTAAATTTAACTCACTTTTTGTCTATTACTTGGTGTGTATAAATTCTGTATTTCATATACAGGGCAGCACAAAAGTTCGAACACATTTCTGTTTATGGACAGAAACTACAGAAGTAGAATTTTAAACTGTGCTGCGCGTTTCCAAACAAAACTAAAATTTAGCATCCTATGTAGTATATATACAAATCTGTAGATCCTGTACAGGGCTGAATAAAAGTATTCGGATAATTTTCCGAATATTGTATATGTTGGAAATTCCTGAAATTACGTTTTTAAATAGGTTATGCGTTTTCCAAATTGTTTACTTAAATGTTATCTTTCAGCTTATTAAACGGTAATGATTTGTAAAATTATTTTGGAAGCATTGGAAAGTGTTAGATAATCTATGCTTGACGCATGATTTTTGTTATTGTTTTTTATGTAGAAATTACTATTCATTAAAAAGAATTTTAATTGTACAATAATAGCGATTTAAAAATACATGCATTTTTCGCAAAAAACTGTTGAGCCAAGCGAAATTTTACTGATTTTTGCAGTGGTATCAGTATGGGTTGGGACCGGGCCTGAAATTTTCAACCTATTCGGACTTCTAGAAAGAAGTCCAGGTTCGACTCGACTAGGATAAAAGAATTTTGGTCCTACCCGTGTCTGCAGGGAAAAGTAATGACCGTCCCGGAAAGAGTGAAAAACATGCCCGGTCCGACCGAGTCTTGTGAATGAAAATTGGTTCGAACGCGTGTCGTGCTCGTGCCCGTGCAGACCTCTACATTTAGAAAAAAAAATATATATATATATAGTGCTGTCATTTTCCCATCCATAAAAAGCCGGACGGCGGCTTCGAAATCGGACCGTAAAAATACACTAAATTCTATGAAAACTGCATCTGTTTGAAACGGAATCCTGATTTTAATGTAAAAAAGTTCTTAGTCTCTATGTAAGAAATACCATAAAATTATACCTGTTAAGACGAAAACCTGTCTAAAACAGAATCTCTCTCCAGTCGTTTCAGTTTTCCTCTTAGTAGGTTTTACTGTGCTAAATAAACATGACAATCTTACACAGTAAAATCCGTGAAAGCGGGATCGCTAAGGAGGGAAACAAAATTCAATTTTGGAGATGTTTCCAATTGAACAGTTACAATCGTATGGTATATTCCTTCAGTAGGCGCTATAATTTTTTTTATGCTTTTAAGACAGGATTTCGTTATAAACAGCTTCCGTTATCCCAAGTTCTAATACTGATTCATGTACATTAAAACGTGTAAAAGCAAAATCGCTTAGGGACCGGATTTTTTTTTTTTTTTTTTTGACAGGTTACAGACTTAGCATGTAGATTTGTACGATATCCCTTTCAGCATTACCATAAAGATTTCCCATTATAAACAAGTTTTGTTTACACAGGTTTTACTGTATAAAGTCAAACTCTACGCAGTATGGTACTAAAACTATGATACTGTGGTCTAAAAGAAATTTAAGAGAATTTGTTGCAGTTTCACACAGACAGTTGGAATATTTTGGCGAAAGTGGTGTAGTCCATTGTTTTTGTAACGCGTAAACAGTTGTAACCATAAACAATATTTGATGATTTATTATATGCGCCCTGCTAACAAAAAAATTGCTTAAAATTAATTTATTAATTTATAATTAAATTCTAAAAATATCAAAATGTTGTATTAAAATTCTGTACACTTTCCACAATTAAAAATAGTTTTGTTTTAATGTAGGAGGTTAAGCATTCATATTTATTAATTAACTTTAAGGCTGTACTCAAATCCAAACTGGCAACTTTCTGACACATTTCTGAATTCTTTTTTGTTCGCAAACACATGGAATTGGCAGATGATCTTACTCAGAAACTATGTAATCTAACTGTTTTTCCTTTTTTCTGTAAAGGTATAACGTGCAGAAAATACTGGGAAATTGGTGGTTATGAATCGAATTACTGGGCGCGACAGCGCGGGAAAAGAAAAAACTGTCGTCATGCGACAACAATCGCTTGCAACCCAAGATGTAATTCAATATCAAAAAAGTGAAAAGTCCTGTTCGATTACAAATCACTTCAATAATCATGCCTCCAAGCGTTATATCCTTTTGCATGAGTTCGCATATGTGTCAGAAAGCTTCTCATTGTTAAACGGGCTCCATCTTTACCTAAAAAAGTATCTAGTGTTCTTAGAGAGCATTTACATCTTATAAATAATTACCATGCCAAATTTAAAGTTTCTAGTTCCTTCAGTATAAAAAAAATTGAAATTTTAGAATGTTCTCCGCTCTTGCACCCCTCTGTGGTAGTGGCACCGACATAAAATTCAGGGATTGTCACCATCAATTTGCCACCATCACTTTTGAAAACGGTTCTGTAGTTCCAGAGATTCCATAGAAATTGTAATTTAGAATGTTTTTAGAACGCTTTTCACTCATTTCACCCTTTTAAATTTCGATTTTTTGTTTAGAATTTGTTCTTAGAGAGCATTTACATCTTATAAGTAACTACCATGCCAAATTTCATGTTTCTAACACCTTCAGTATAAAAAAAATCGAAATTTTAGAACGTTTTTTGCCCCTGCACCCCCCTGGGGGTTGTGGCACCGACATAAAATATGGCCTATGTTGGTGCAGGGATTGTTAGCATCAATTTGCCACCATCACTTTTGAAATCGCTTCGGTAGTTCCAGAGATTACCCCCTACAAACAAACAAAAAAACAATCGTTACTCCTTTATAATATTAGTATAGATTATTATTTATTTATTTATTTATTTTATTATTATTTATTTATTTATTTATTTATTTTTTTAAGGGGAGTAGCGTATAGTTTTTTAGTTACATTGAATTTGTATAATAATACAAAATAACAAATAAAACAGGGGGGGGGGGATTAAGAAATAAAGTATTTTTTATATTTTTTTGCTGTCTTGTTTGTTATTTCGTAACAACAATAAATAGATATTATCATTATTATAAATTAATATGGGGGAATTTAGATCATCTAAATCCCCCTGCCCCTGTGACAGTTTTGAATGTATAAGTATTGGTTGGACTATAGAACTGACTTAACAATCTTTTATATTTACAGACACATAAAAACTGTATTTTGACAAGTATTTTTTTTTAAAAATCGGTTTGTTTTATATAATTTAAAGTAATATATCAGCTATTAAGGTTAGAGGGAGGGAGCTACAAGGGACTAGTGGAACTTTAATAAAATCATTTACACATAGATAATTATAATACAAATTTAACATATATGTGTTTTAGGGCTGAAATAATTAGAATTAATCAATTTGCTCTAAGTAGTAAAATCTTTGTCGATTTCAATGGCTTTTTAACCTCTGGCATGCAGATAATGCAAAAGTATTGCTCTGAATACATTTCAAAACTTTTCGAATACACAGTTGTCTAATTTAACACTAGCAAAGCTGTCACAAGTTACTTTTTTTTTAAGGTTTAAAATTTAGAACCCCTAATATGTTAAATCCATTTGTAAGTAATTGCAAACAAATTTGGTACGTGTGTAGTTTTTTTTTTTTTTTTTTTTTTTTTTTTTTTTAAGTATAACTCCAGAGCTTACGTGGCGGAATGACCTGTAATTTTATATAAACACTAGCTGACCCGCCCAGCGTTGCCCGGGCCCGTGATAAAACTTTAAATAAACCCTAAATTTGTATTATTTTATATATTTTACTCGATTTTGTATGAATTTATATCTTTAATGACGAAATCGCAAAATCGTAAAAAAACATTTACTTATTTTTTTAAGTATGATCATTATATAGTTAAAAAAATAGATTTTCTTGTCCAAGCATTTTGAAATTTTTAATGGCCTTAAATATAACGGTTTTGCGTAAAAATAGTATTTGTCGTTCGATCTCTCTGAAATTTTAATCGTTTATAAATAAAATTATGTGAAAATATATGCATTTTAGGTAGATTTCGTAAGAAATACTACATATTACATTCTCCTCTAAGTTGGAATTTTTGAAAAAATTTTGCAGATCTACGCCGATCATGACTCCCAGAACCCAAAACCACCCTCAGTTCAAAACTTTATCTATCTATCTTTCTATCTATCTATGTCACTTTTTTATGGACACGATAACTCGAATAATTCTTCACAAATCTCTTCCAAACTTATACATAAAATCAAGGGGCATAAAAGTCAGTCAGGTTCGTTAACGGGCAAAATCGAACCAAGGAGGGGGAAATGGGGAGGCTTTTTGTGAAAACAGAAAAAAACCCATAACGTCTTAATTATGATACGAATCGAATCCGTTTAAAGTTATTATTACTTCTAGGAAAAGGGCCGAAAATTAATGTATGACAGAGTTTTGATATCATTAAAAATGGCTTCAAGTGGGGAGGGGGGGGGGGGGGGGGTTAGAAGAAAAAAAATCATAACTTCGTCAATTCAAAAGATATCAAATCCGCTTAAATTTATTATAACTCCTCTTAATATTATCTAAAACTTTTATATTGACAAGTTTTTTATAGGACCAACCCTTATAGCAAAAAAAAAAAAAAAAAATTAAATTAAAAAAAAACCCTGCCGGCTCCGCCTGCAAACAAGTTAGGTTTCGAAGTGGACGGTTCCAACTGTCGCATCATGGCAGAAAGGTCATTTCTTCCGAAATTCCCAACAAACAGGCGCCCCGCGGTCTGCGCCTTCGAAATCTATACCTGTGGCCGAGCCGTCAGGGATTTTTTGTGTTAATTGGTGTCTTGTAATAGGGGACGTTAAACATAATCCAGTTAACATAAACGTAACATAACATAACGTTAAACATAATCCAGAAGAGTCGCAGGAAGTTGTATTATACTAAAGAAAAGGAATACAGTCATAGTCAAGAGATCTTTTCTCTTCCCATAATGTACATGCAAACAGCCTTTTAGAATGAAAGAAGAAAAATATGTTCTACTTTTCTGCAAAAAAGAAAAAAGCAGGGAAATATTTTTACTTGTAATTCGATTATACCATTAAAGATTTTGTTAAAACGTGATGGAAAAAATATACTGCTTATTTGAACAAATATTTGTGTGTTACAATAATGTAAAGCAATATTTGCAGTAATAAAAGAGTGCTGTTTTTCTTTCATGTTGTCAGTTGCCAGTTGCCATATCTCTTTAAGGTAATCTCAAATTCTCTGTTCAACAATATGTGAAACTTTGTGACACATTTTTAAACGTAAAGGCATAAAACTGACAGGTCTGATTGTTGAAGCGATTTGGAATCGACTGCGTTTTCCATTTTTTGATAAATAAATTCATTATCGAGTTATAAGCGATTCTTGTCACGTGATGACTTTCCCCAGTCTCGTGCTGTCGCGCCAGGAATTCGATTAAAAAGGCCCACTTTGACAGTGTTTTCTGAAAAAATCTTCTGCATTTTCCAAAAAATGAAAAATGTCATTCAATGACATAGTTTCTGAATAGGAACACTTATTAATTTCATGTGTTTCTGAACGAAAATTAATTCAGAAATGTGTCAAAAAGTAGCTCCTTTGAATTTGAGAACTGCCTTAAGAAAACTGCGCAAAAATTAATTTTTTTATATCAATCCATTATTTTTAACCTATAATAATGAATTTTACATGGGAATGCAACGTCGTATAAGGAAGCAGATTTTCATTTATAAAACAGGAATTTTAAATTTGGCGTATTTTCTACTTTTAAATGCACTAATGAAAGTATGCTTTTTAAAAAACTATTTTTACTTTTACAAGTATTCAATTATAAGCTTATTAATTAAATATATTTCCTGTATTACCAAATATTAAGTTGTAAAACACAAAGGGAATAGAATTATAACAGAAATTTAAGCATTATGCCAAAACTGGAATTCTGAGTTTATATAGATTTTCGAAAAATCAAAATTATATTTTAATTGTAAAAATATTATATTATAAAATAATATCAGTTTTTAAAGAAATAGAAAATTTGAATACTGATTGTATTAAGAAAAATGATAAAATCCAAATAATTTAGCAAGTAGTCTCATTAATCTGGTTTTAATACAGTTTAAAAGACATATTATAAAAATAGGATATATATGGGACGAAAGGGAAAAATTATGATAGTCATAAACTATGTTATTCTGAGTTATTTTTCTTTACCGGCGTGGATATCTTAGCTTCAGCACTATGTATCGATCTTGTCTTTAACTGCTTTTTCAAAGGATTATTTTCATTTTATTCCTCTGCCAAATGATAGTACGCATTTCAAACCATTAAATGAAACTGTCACCCCGCAAATTTCACAAAAAATGGACTATTATCGTTTTCCTCTTAATAATTTAATTTTCCTCTAATTTATCTAGAAAGAAAACTGGAAAGTAGAAACATTTTTCCCCCCACCATTTGGAAAATTTAGGAAATTTCACATTTCTAATTTACAATAATAATAATAATATATATATATTACAAAATTTGGCAATAATAATATCTATAATTTTTTTATTTCAATATTTTTTATTAAATAACGTTCGAAGTTCGAACTACACGATAAAAACTCAGAAATGATTTTAAAAATAAAAAATATAATATTCAGCCATATTTTGTTTAGGTTTGGCTGAATAAAACCCAGGAGGAAAAAAAGTTTTAAAAACTGATGGAATATAATAAATTAATATTAACTCATATTCAAATCATTGAACAAAGCTTGAGAAGCAAAGATATTTGAATTTTATAATCAATACGTATGAATAACTGAACTTTCTATATTAGTATTTCTCAATCTTTTTTTTTGTATAAATGGCACACTTTACACGTAAAGACATTCTCACAGCGTAACATAT
Organism: Maratus michaelseni; assembly: GCA_963931845.1. Lineage (NCBI taxonomy): Eukaryota > Metazoa > Arthropoda > Arachnida > Araneae > Salticidae > Maratus > Maratus michaelseni. The sequence continues at coordinate 254,125,335 of OZ007589.1, read as the reverse complement.
TTATTTTCCATCTGTACATGAATAAAATTTTCCGATATTCTTCTGCACTGCAAAAAATAAGTGTTGATTTTACAGTATAATACTGGAACCCACCAGTTGTCAGTACTATACCGTAAAAGTAACAGTAATAAACAGTAAAATAAACAGTAATACGCTGCGGCACATGCGCGGTAGCGTATTAATGCTTATTTTACTGTTTATTACTGTTAATTTTACGGTATAATGCTGGCAGCTGGGGTTCCAGTATTATACTGTAAAATCAACACTTATTTTTTGCAGTGTGAACTTTTTGAGAATCGTACAAGGTATTTCCTTTTACTTTCATATAAGGCATGTTTCAGATTATGCGTTCAACATTGCTGTTTTAAAAATTTTCTTAGACTTATGGCGGTTTTCAAATCCAAACTGGATACTTTCGGACACAATTTTGTTCTCAAACGTATCAAAGGGACAGATGCTCCTATTCAAAAACTACGAACGCTAACAGTTTTTCCCTTTTGGGTTAAAGGTAGAAGATTTTTCAGAGAATACTATCAGTGTTAGCGTTTTGAACTAAATTTCCGGATGCGCAGGGTCGGACTGGGTCCTTGTAAAGGGCGCAGACCTTGGATTTTCGAAGGGCGCAACTTTTCTAAAGAAACTCATTATTTTACCACCTTTATATAGAAAGCCAATAATGTCCATTAATAATTAATAGACTGTAAAAATATAATCCGAAATATCAATATTTTAAAAATTTGATTTCTGTGTTAAATTTTGGAAATTTCCAATTATTTATAAAGATCTCTACACTGTACAAAATTTCAGAAATGTTTTCTGATGCCAAAAAAAAAAAAAAAAAAAAAAAAAAAAAATACGAAAATTTATTTGTAAATTTTTGTCTGCAAGTCCTTAATTGACCATGCAATCATGAACCAACCACAAGCTTCCGATATCAACAGAAACCTCTTTTCCAAAATTTATAGACAAACAAAGGAACTTTTTTTTTCCATAAACATCGCCGAAAACTTCTAAAAACCGTTGTTTTCGGGAGTTTCTGGTCGGTTCTTTTCCAAATGATTTCTGGGGACATGGAAAAGAGTTATGGAACTGTGCGTAATTAAAAAGCTACAGTCAATTTTCGTAAACTTCTCTGTTACCTATAGTAATAATATAAATAAAAGAAAGTTTTTGTCTGTCTGTGTGTTTGTTGACGATGGCTAGCGAAATCTACAGCTCGCACAGGTCTGAAAATTTCGATTTAGGCAGTGCAAGACATGTCCTCAGATTTGTGGCTCAGATTTTTAATATTTTGATAATTAGCCAAGATATTAATAAAAAACTAATCAAAAATTCATATATTTCTTTGAGAGCTAGCAAAAGCATCTGCGCATGCCCAGAAGCCGATTTACGCATCGGGAGGGAGTGAATAAGTAAACACGCGTTTTCTTTTTTTCTTTTGTGTGTGTGTGTATTATTTCATAGTTTTAAATCGGCAAAAATAATCAGTACTATTGAAATTGGACGTCATATTCAGAAAGATCGTACTCTTACGTCTCAAATGCTGCAATATATTCCATAAAATATCTTTGTTAACCTTTGGATTTTTTTTTTTTCAGAAAGGTAGTTTTCCCGAAGGACATTTTGCTCCCTTATGTTAACGTTTCTCTAGGGTGTAATTTTAAAGGTACCGGAGATCACAAATAAGCTCTAAAAGCTAAATCCTTCTTTTAATCAATGTGAAATCGGTATTTTAAAATGCGAATTGTAACCCTTTCAACAACACCGGCGAACGCAGGTCACTTCGCGCCTCACGGAGACGATCTTTTTTCTATGCTAAAAGTATCTAAACGTCCGTATTTCAACACAGTATTTCTAGAGCATCTTGGTAGACAAGATTTACATAACTTACAAAATTTTCAAAACGTTCGGACATGCAAAAGTATTAAAAAAAAAAAAAAAAAAAAATCTGAGAAATTTTCGAAAAAAAACGCGAAAAACCAGGTATGACGTTATAGTCCTATATGACATACATGACATTTTATAATCTCTATGACCAAGTTATAATCACATTCTTCATTCTATTAAATCCTATCATACGTAATTAATTCAATGATACCCCATGATAGGTAATGATTGTAGGTTGCCATGGTGATGACGTCTTATTTAAGATGGAGTCCTATTATTTCCGTATTACTGAATTTAAAAACCGAATTTGTAAACTAAAAGCGTTTCATGATAGCAATCCTATAATCTACCGACAGTTTTTTGGATAGATGTTTCCGGGTAAATATACATTAAATGGAAAAAGAGACTAAATATGGATTTTAAGTTCTGAAATTTACAAAGCTAGGCTTAAGTTTCCCATTGGAACTTTCAGTAAATGTCAACAAAAGATAAAATGTTGCAAACTTAAAATTTACTTATTATTAGTACTTATTTTTCTACGAAAATTGAAGGAATCGGGGCAAGAGAATGCCAAGCCACGTTTTTGAACTTCTGAGATATTTCTATTTGAAAATTTGATCAAATACTCAAATCAAGATATATAACCTAAACTAAAGTGTTTTCGCCAATGTCTTACTAAAATTTGAGATATTCTGAATAATAATATGGCATTACTTTAATGATATTACTATTACGTTTATTGCAAATTAGCTATCTTCATTGAGGGCATAAATATCTGGGGCAAAAACAAAACCTGTCATATATATGCTGCCACCAAGTGACATTAGAAACAAATTATATGTTGGATATTACATTTTACAATATTAAGCAACAGATTACAGTGTTAGATTTATTTCACCAAAAATGTGGCTTGGCACTTTCTTGCCACGACCCCCTCAATTAATCATATCATAATAACAGACAATATAAATCATTTTACTTAAACTAGTTATAGTACAAACGCACCTCATTTGTCATGTTTGACGTACAATTTTCAACTTGTTATTATTACATTTATAGACAATTCTGAAACAGTTCTTTTTTTCATATTAAAATGTAATTGTTAACAAAAAAACAAAGTTTGAATTACCTTCCAATTGCCGGGATAAAATTCTCTGAAACCTATTTTATAAACATTTACTAGAAATTATAAGACACATTTGAATTTTTACAAATACAGGAACACTACACTTTTCAGATAAGTATACGACATATATATAATAAATGCTTTTTCAGCAAACTCAATAATGATAATAAAAAATTAAATAGAAGAGACACTCTTTGGTGCCAGACAGTCTGAAATTTATTGCACGGAGACAGCCGCCATTGGTAACAGATTGAATATACTTTAGGTTTTAAAATATTTGGATTGGATGCTCTTCTGAAACAAAGAAATGTTCAAAAACAAACAGTGCTTGTAAAGGGCAATTTTTTTAAACTCCATCTGTGTTTTTTTTAACATCATCTGGACGAGGGCGCAGATTTACTGGCCGAGGGCGCACCGGCCCGCAGGCCGGTGGGCCGGCGGGCCAGTCCGAGCCTGCGGATGCGACAGCACAGAAAAAAGACTGCCATCATGAGAAAACAATTACTTATAACTCAAAATGGAATTCATTTATCCAAAAAAAAAAGTTGGACAACAAATCATTGCAATGTTATACCTACAAGTGTCGTGTTTTTATGTTTTTAAATGAGTTCGTAAATGTGCCAGAAAGTTCGGCGTTCTAGAGCGGGGATTTGTGTGTGTGTGCAGGGGGGGGGGGGGGGGTCTGAGCAGAGCAAAAATCATTAAAATCATGCAGGCCCGACAGGCTCAATTCCTACAAAAATGTCCGGTATTTTTTAGTCATTATTAGCCTACAATTAAAATTATTTAAGAGAATATTGCATACATATTTAAACAAACACTTTAAAGTGAAGCTTTTTTCAGATTATATATTCGCAAGTCATGGTATACGGAATTATAATATTACTGATCACATAAGACAATTATATTCAAATGGAGATTCGTTAAAATTAAATTGTTTAGATGGAAAGAAAAGGTCCTGTGTGAAGTTGGCAACCCCCATTACGAATTTAAATATATGAATTACGTAGAAGTTTTGCCCACCCATTATTTAATTTAGCCCACCTTTTATAACTCTGTAAATCACATTTTATTTTTTGACCCATTTCTCATACTAGCACCCATCACCTCACAATACGAAATTAAAAAGAACAATTGTGCTACTGTTTTACCCACCCATTATTTAATTTTGCGCACCATTTCTAATGCTGTAAATCAAAGATATCTTTGTTGACCACGTGTGGAGTTGGCACACACCCCCCCCCCCTCAATTACGATTTAAGATTTACAAATTACATAGAAGTTTTGCCCACCCGTTATATAACTTTGTACACCTTTTATAAAGCTGTAAATTAAAAAATATGGTTTTGACCACGTGTTCAGCTGGCACCGCCCAATTCGAATATAGCTACACAAATTACGTAGAAGTTTTGCCCACTCATTATTTAATTTTGACTATAATTTTTAACGCTCTAAATCAAAGATATCTTTGTTCACCACGTGTGAAGTTGGCACCCCCCCCCCCATTACGAAATAAGCCTTACACACATAAGTTTTGCCCACCCATTATATAATATTGCCCACCTTTTATAACGCTGTAAATTAAAAAAATATGGTTTTGATTACATGTCCAGCTGGCACCAGCGAATTTCAATATAGCCATACAATTGCACAAAGCAAAATTTTTACATTTTTACGTAATTTAAATTACGTAAAAATGTAAAAATTTTGCTTTTGCACATCTTTTATAATGCTGTAAATCAAATTTTATTTTTTGACCCAGTGTGAAGTAGGCACTCCTCAATATGAATAAGGGCATATAATTTACGTAGAAATTTTGTTCAAGTTTTGCCCACCCATTACTTCCTATTGGGGGATGCTATTAAGAAAAATAGGTCAACAAATAAAATTTAATTTACAGTTGTATTGGGAATAGGGTAGTTGCGATGCTAACGAAAAAGAAAGACTACCGTGGTGATTTACGCGTATCTTTGTTTACAGACCGCGGGAGTCACGTGATGCTCGAATGCACCAATGCAGGTGTACGAAAAGAGCATGACGTCACTCAAACGGTCTGTAAAAAAAAGATAAGTGGAATGCACCGCGGTAGCCTGTCTTTTTCGTTAGCCTCGGGGCAGTTGCAATTGACGTCATGATGGAGGTCACACACTACAAATAGGCAGTTCTGATTGATGAAACTATACTGACCTCCAGTTGAAGTACAATGGGTTGATCAGCTGATTGCAACTTCCCTATAGTCATCGAAAAACTTTCGGAACATCAGCTAAATCCTGGCACAACTTTAAGAACGGCCGATAAATCTCGAAGAACGTTTGGCAAAACTCCGAGAACACTGTAAACAAGAACGAAAAATCATGCGTCAAGCATAGATTATGTAACACTTTCCAACGCTTCCAAAATAATTTTACGAATCATACTCTTTTATAAGCTAAAAGATAACATCTAAGTAATCCGAATACTTTATTCAGCCCTGTATAGGATCTATAGATTTGTATATATACTACATAGGATGCTAAATTTTAGTTCAGTTAGGAAACACGTAGCACAGTTTAAAATTCTCCGTCTGGAGTTAAATAATACGGAAATGTGTTCCCGAACTTTTGTACTTCCCTGTATAGGATCTACAGAATTTATACACACCACGTAATATACAAAAAGCGATTTAAAATTAAAATCGCATTCAGTAACTTAAAACGCACTTCCAGGAATTATTGTTAACATACAGTAGAGAATTCTTTTGTGTGTCCCTGTAAATGAACGATGACTGCTATACACACAATATTCTGTAGTAAGTCTCTTGTAATGAACCTTATATAAATTTCAATGCGTTTAAAATAGTGAAACATTATTTAAATAAACCGCAGACGATTTTTCTCCATAGACGTCATGTAACGGAATTCTTTTGACTGTCCCTGTAAAGTAAGTATAAGTGCTATGCACACCCTATTCCATATTAAGCTTCTTCTAATGCACCTTAGTGATATATATAAATTTCAATGCGTTTAAAGTATTGAAACATTATTTAAATAAACCGCAAATGATTTTTCCCCATAGACCGCAATGTAACGGAATTCTTTTGAGTGTCCCTGTAAAAAAACTATAAGTGCTACACACTTCCGTTGAAATAGGGAACATGCTATAGATAACGATTATAACATATAAAATTTGCAGGGCAATCCGAGCATATTTACGGGAGTTAGAGCACGGACAGACGGCAGACGGCAGACGGCCAGACGGCCAGACAAACCGAAGTCAAAAACACTTTTCAACTAGGTTGGAAAGTGTTAAAAACAGGGCAATTTTATATGGTCACGAGCAATGCAGGTCAAAAATTTAGGAACTGTAGGGGGGGGGACTCTAGGATATTGGGAAAAAACGGCCAAAGCCACAAGAATGTTGGACAAAGCTGGACAAATCCTTAGGAACGCTGGACAAAACTTTAGTAACGTTAGGCAAAACTTCAGGAAGGCTGTGCAAGACTGGGTAAACATTAATAATGCTGGACAAAACTATAGGGACACTGGACAAAACTAGACGAAACTCTAAGAAAAGAGGGAAAACTGGGCAGTGCTATAAAAGAATTTATGCTCAGCCGGATAAACCTTTAGGGACGATGGACTAAACTAGGATTGTTGGGCAAAACTCTAGAAACAATGGGAAAAACTGGGCTATGCTATAGGATTACGGGTAAAAGTCATAACTGCTGAACACAATTCTAGGAACGTTTTGAAAAACTTTAGGAATACTGACCAAAACTTTGCAAGGGCAAAGCCAGACAAAAAATTAGGAATACCGGGCAAAAAATTTTAAACATTGGCCAAAACTAGGCTAATTCTAGAAACACTGTACAAAACGGGACAATGCCATAGGAACACTAGACAAAACCTGGGAATGCTATCGGAACACGTGAAATCCACGTAAAACTTTAAGAATGCTGTTCAAAACCGAGTAATGCTAAAGGAAAACGAGTAAAGTCAGGTAAAAAATTTGAAATGCAAGATTAAACTCTAGAAATTCTAGTCAAAACTCTGGAAACGCTGGATAAAATTCTAGGAACGTTGTGCAAATCTGGACAAAGCCCTTGTAAAATACTGATCAAAACAGGGCAATGCTATAGCATAATTTCACTATGAGCACGTTCAGAGACCGAAACGCGAGTTACTCGTATAATTGGGGAATGACGTCATCTGATTTTGTCCGAGGCTAACGAAAAAGACCGCGGTGCATTCCACTTATCTTTTTTTACAGACCGCTAGAGTGACGTGATACTCTTTTCGTACACCTGCATTGGTGGATTCGAGCATCATGTGACTCCGGCGGTCTGTAAAAAAAGATATGCGTAAAACACCGCGGTAGCCTTTGTTTTTCGTTAGCCTCGATTTTGTCGGGGTAAAGTTGGGTTAAAACGGCTGTGCACGCTTTTGGGTGAAGTTATGGGCATGTTTACAATCAAACACTTCCGTCAACCAATCTACCATTACATTTTGATTGTACGAACATTGCAGGAAGCATCCTAGCCGACGCTGGCCAATTATATCATAGTCCTGTTTAAGGTAGACCAATGAAATGGTCAGGACTCAAGTGTACAGTAGGAGTCATAAAGAACAACAGTTGACAATTGCAGTTAGCTATAAAACAAACAAACAAATAATATTTCCCAACCACGTGATCACTTTACCCAACAAAATTCTTCAGGTAATGTGGGTTACCCGAAGTCTGGGTAATTTCCGGCTCCGAATGCTACTGGAAACCCTCAAAAAGTCACGTGATATTGATCTCTGAACGCTTCGGGTTCCCCATGCGTTACTCTATGTAACTCGGGGTTCGGTCTGTGAACGCGCCCAATGTTATATAAAAACAGGCAAAGTCTGCAAAACTTTATAAATACTTGGAAAATGCTGCAAGAATGTTAGGCAAAGCCGAAGAAATCTCTAAAAAAGCTAAACAAACATAAGACTGTTGGGAAAACACTAGGAACAATGGGCAACACGTGGTAATGATATAGCATCACGGGCAAAGCTTTAGTAACGCTGAACAAAACTCTAGACGTTGGACAAAACGGGACAAAATTCTAGGAATACTAGACAAATCTGAAAACTCTAACCCTGTCAAACTCTCAAACTGTCAATCTGGAATCACCCTCTCCTTCGAAACATACCGCAAATGGGACGCTGATATAACTTTAGGAACTTTGGGAAAAACGCTACGAACACTCTAGAAAACCGGACAACGCTATGGACTTTACCCACGAGTGGCAACAGCTACGTCTCTGCGAGTACATGCCCTCCGAAAAAGACTGTTTATTGAACGAAGGGAAAGTTGTGCTAAGCTAAAATGTTCTTCACGCCTATTGCTGTTTTTCTGCTATATACCCGCAGATGATCTGGCGGGTCCCTCTTGGTGGCCCTGACTTGGCCCCTTAAGTGGGAAAGATGACCGGAAGCCAAGCATTTTGCGACTCTCCGTCGGGTTGTTCCGACTCGACCCCTTAAGTGGGGAAGAGGACCGGACTCGATATAGTGAGATGTTCGTCGACAAGACAGAGACGGACGAACTACCGCTTCATCGTGGTCCGCCGGTGAAAAAGGGATATCCGAGATACCCAGAAGACCCATTGTGGGGCCTCAACGAGGTCCCTTAGGGCCTGCGGGTCCCCCTATCGTAAGCGCAGATTCTCCGTGGTGCCAGGACTAGGTCAATGCTCGGAGTCTCCTCCGTAGGTGGTGGAAGGACATCCCGTAGACCAATCCCAGTTGCTTGGGCAAGGGGCTCACTAAGGAGACTAGTCCTTCTCTTTTGTGCCGAGGTAGGTGACGCTGGGGAAAGGCAAGCAAAAGGTAGCTGGGCCATCTCCACAAACTTATCCAAGGAATTGACGGCGGCGAGATCAGGTTTTGGTTTTGTAGAGCACGATGCGTGGTGACTCTGTAGCGCGCTGGGAGATACGGCATTCAAAAACTATCTGCACCGTACCAGCATCAGAGGTGGAATATCTACTGGCGTGCGTGCGTATAGGGCGCATAGCCCGCAGCCACCACGTCATCCCTTGCAGCTGAAGCAGTTGGGAGCCAATCTCAATGGTGGACAGCGCAGGAGGTTCCAAAACCAGATGGAGTTTCAATCCAAAGGCGGCTCCTCAGGTCGCTGTGGACGAAAACAAGGCTACACTAGATACCAGGCTTGCTCATTCATTATCATGACGTCACAAAAGGTGGCTGGCCGCGACCAGCGATTGGTGCAAAGCGACGACCCCATCGTTTTGTGCCAATCGCTGTATGTCTTTCATTTTGTCGTTTCGCTTTGTACCAATCGCTGGTAGAGGCCAGCCACCTTTTGTGACGTCATGATAATGAATGAGCAAGCCCGATATCTAGTGTAGCCCTGACGAAAACCATATCTTGGTGATGGGATCACCTACTCCTCGTGTTGTTCAACTACGAGGAACCGGGCCGGAGGCTCGTCGACTAACACGACGGCGATCAAGCCAAAACTTGGGCGTTTTGAGGATCTAGGTGGACAAAATTATTGCGTTGAAGTTTAATTAGGTTTTGCTGGGTTTTCGAATGTATCAGTAATAAAATAATCAAACAGTGATAAATATTTGGCTTATTTAATTATTTATATTATTATTATTATTTATATTATTATTATTTATTTATATTATAATATTGTATTGTCATTGAAACTACACATGTATTCAAAGTTTCAGCTCAATCGGATAATTAAAAGTGGTTTAAAATTGACTTGCAAGATTAGAATTAAACACTCATACATACACTTCAAGTTAACATAATTTAATGATTCGCAAACTTTCGCAGGAGCTTTCTAAAGTTTCCAATACTTTAGGAATGACACTTTGATTTTAAAAAATGCTTATTTTTTAATAATGCTTAATACTGTATTAAAAGTCAAGATGAAGTTTGAAAACAAGATGGCGCTTATTTTCAAACAACAATAGGTTTAATCTTGTGAAAAACATGTGACATATGTTCAGTAAACTCCTGCTTTCAAATAAAACAGAAAAATCACGACTTGTTTTAGAACTTACAGAAAAATAGTGCAACTGTTGAAACTATCTCAAACCAACTGCCTTTTTTACGGTCGTAGTTAATCGACAAATCGGATTTTTTCGACAAACCTCGTACGGATCTCGAAAAAAGAGACATTCATCTACCAGTATACGCGGTCTTGTTAAATTCCGAGATAATCGGAAAAATGAATTTTGTCCACCTAGATCATCAAAACGCCCCACTGTGCCTCGGGTCAAAAACCAATCTAGCGTGTCTTTGCGTAATTGGAACTCTCCGTGCCCGATGGTTGTATTAGCGGTAGTCTTCACCTAATTTTCACGCAACTAACCTCGACCGAGACTGTTTCTTTAGCGTTCTTGAAGGAATTTTTCATGCCCATCAGAGTTCGGTAGTGGATCTAAACCTAATTTTCCGTTGTTTCTAACATTTTTGTGATATGTTAAGTTTTGTGTTTGCATGTGTTGTTTTTACATGTGGATGATCCTCTTGATGGAGTCCATCGGATACCACCTGCGTTCTGACCGTAGGGCTCACCGGAAGCAAAGCCATCGAGAGAGGATAACCTAAGGCGTCAAGGGCCAAGTTTCTTTGTGGTCCCGGGTTGGCGAGAAATTCCTTCTATCGCACAAGCAATAATCGCGGCAGATGAACTAGTCGTTTCCTCCTTCCCTAGGACTCGATGTTCGGACGCCGCGGGAAAGCAAGGATCGTCGGGGGAACTCGGCATTATGGCTTAGAACCTGGCTACCCTCATGGGGTTCCGGCGACGAAGCCGTCGGCTGTCTTCGTGGAAGTCTCCTGATTATGGGAACCTCCACGTATCGTAACGACCTATGTCGTCCCCACTTCGTAGAATCGGAGTGATGCGTAGGAGGTGATGCTCCGACGCCGTAGCGCATATGGGCGCAGACCCTGTTCGTGCGCGTTATACGTCCCTCAGGACATGTGTATGGCGGTTGAGACGCTGACAGTCGCCACTCAGGTGCCTCACGGCGCAGCTCAGTTTTTATACCCGCAGATAATGTGACATGGGTTTTATGTAGGGCTACTGTAATCGCGACCTACGTTATACACGGCCGGTGCATGACGTTTAAAACGTCACATGGAGTGGATAATTTTTACACGGTGATTGGTGCAAAGTGGGGGGCGCGCCAGTTTGCGCCAATCGCGATATAAAAATGATCCACTCCATGTGATGTTTTAACAGTCATGTACTGGCTGAGTATAACGTAGGTCGCGCTATAATACAGGCTGAATCATCAAGCATTTTGATGCTCACTTAAACCAATCCGCGATTGTTGCCACGCTGCGTGGCCAATCGTTCTCCTCCTGCTCCTAATGGGCAATTAAATGATGGCGTGAGTCAGCCCGGGTTGTATTATAGTCCTCCTTTACCCATGTGAGTGGAAAAATGGAAATTTGTAGGAACGATGAGCAAATTTCCAAGGACACTGAGAAAACCAGTTACTGCTGTAAAAACTATGGGCAAACCTTTAGGAACGCTAGGTAAAACTCTGGAAATATGGTCAAAAGATACATATTTGATTATAGCGTTATAAAACTTTGGCAAAATTATTTCAACTTAACTCGTATTGGAAGTAGGGGCGAGACCTGCGTTATACACGGCCGGTGCATGACGTTTAATTAAACGTCACATGTAGTGGATCATTTTTACAAGGTGATTGGTGCAAAACGGGGGGTGCGTCGCTTTACACCAATCACCGTGTAAAAATTATCCACATGTGACGTTTAAAACGTCATGCACCGGCCGTGTATAACCAAGGCTACACTAGATACCAGGCTTGCTCATTCATTATCATGACGTCACAAAAGGTGACTGGCCGCGACCAGCGATTGGTGCAAAGCGACGACCCCATCGTTTTGTGCCAATCGCTGTATGTCTTTCATTTTGTCGTTTCGCTTTGTACCAATTGCTGGTAGAGGCCAGCCACCTTTTGTGACGTCATGATAATGAATGAGCAAGCCCGATATCTAGTGTAGCCCTGGTATAACGCAGGTCGCGGTAGGGTGGAGGGTTGAAAACTTAGTCACACATGAGTCAACAAATTTCTAAATCGGATAAAAGCGGGAGTGAGACAAAATTGCAGTACATACAAATTTTAAACTTTAAATAAAAGTTTGTAAAAATTTGATAAATATATTTTTGTTGTTGTTTATGTACATATTGAAACTAATAAATTTGTTTTAATATAACTGAACCACCCGGCTTCGCCCGAGTTAACCTTGGTCTTCCGGGTAACATAAGTAAAAATATAATATCCTAAAAACACGCCAATCACAACAACGCACTCGCGTCCATAAACCGTCAAAATGATATTAAGAAAAACTTTATCTATTTTGACGTAATCATACTAAGTCCCTCAGCTTTATAAATGATAATTAAAAAAAATTCTTTTAAAAATATCTTACGTAAAATATCTAATCAAAAATCAGCAATAGTTGTCTTATTCGTCTAACTTCCCATAATCGTGTTCATATATGATGTTTAACGCCTTTAGTGGGTGAATTTCTAAAATCGCTGACATAAGTGCATAACTATTTTTTTTAGTAGATTTGTTATCCTGAATTTCATGCTCCTACCTAACACTCCTGCTGAGATATGACGAAATGACTTAAAACGTTCGACCCTCCATTTAACCCCCTTAGTTGGTGAATTTCTAAAATCGCTGAAATACGTGTCTAACTATTTTTTTTAGTAGACATGTTATGCTGAATTTCATGTTCCTACCTAACTTCTGCTAAGATATGACGAAAAAAATGACCTAAAACTTTCGACCCTACTTTAACCGTCTTCAAGGAGAGGGAGGGGGAATTTAAAAAAATACTTTTTTATTGCTTGCCCAGATAATAATAGCAATCTACTTTCCAGATTTCGTGATCCTAACTTTAGTCATTTCAGCTGGGCATTGATGAGTCAGTCAGGCGTTCTCTCTTTATATAATAGTATAGATATAGATATTGGATAACCAGGGCTTAATATGCGCTGGAGCCCACCGAAGCCCAGCTCCGGTACTTCTTTGTTTTTAGTAAATATTTAAATATTGGCCATAAATCAACGGAGCTATAAACACTGCGCTCCAGAGCAATAACGCTTCCGAAAAACGAATCCTAAATTACCCTTTTCTTTCCCTCCTATCTCCAATCCTTTGCTTTCTTTTGTATCAAAATACTTATAAGTGACGTAATGTGCCGCTCACGTAAGAGATAGAGATGAAACAGGCTCGATTTTTATACCAGCCTTCGGGTTTGGGCAAGCTACAGCTCAATTTGTCTTAAATTCAATTTTTATTTATTTCAAATCATTTTAATGCTATTTTGATCAGAATAAAGAGTAAACAGAAATAGTCTTTTTATATTCTGCATAGCTGCGAACTATTAATTTTTTGTATTAACACTATTTCTGAATCATACTCCTGAGCTTATTTAATCGCAGAATTCTCCAATTAATTAGCATTAAGATTAGGCAAAGGTTTCTATTTGGAAGTAGTAATAACTAAAAAGTGGAATAGTGGATAGCTAAAATTTTTATTTTTCTAAATAAAAAAACAATGCTTTGAATTTTGAAAATAATGTATGAAATATAAATATGCAAATTGGAGTGACGGCAGAAAGAGAGGGGGGGGGGGGGGGTGGCTGAGGGGTACGCTACGGGTGTTAGTACTGCAGAATATTAGGGCTCCGGTACTTTTTTCCTTAGAAATTAAGCCCTGTAGATAACAATAAAATTTTAGGCTGTTTATGCTTTTTTTTTTACTTTAATTTTTACACATTATAATCAATCTTAACACAAGGTTTTGTATACATCTGATTATCTTTAAATGCTATGGGAAAGTCTTTAACTCAGAAATCACCCTCTGTTCAACCCCACACTTCTTCAGTACATATAGCTTTAACTCTGAGGAAAAATAGATGCTTGATATTTTTTGACTTTCTTAACTTTTTCTACGGCACATAATAACATTTAACTAACTTACATAGAGGAAGACCCTGCAACGTTTAGCCCTTTAAAAAAATTGAAATTTGATAAATTTTAAACTGGAATGAGATTGATAATATTAGCTTGATGCAGATTGTTGACTGTTAAAATTTTCGACAATTAAGTTTATTTACTAGAAAAGCAATTTTTGTATATGAAACCATGGTCACAATGAATTTTTTCAGTCAAATATACAGAATGTTTCGCTCCAACCAAACCCTAATTCTTGTTTTGTTAAAATGATGAATCTATTTTAGCGAAAATCTCGGTAGACTTACCTTGTTTAGCGACAAATGTAACAATATTTACGTATCACGAGAATTGGTCAAAGTTATTATCACTCGCATCCAAACAGTGCTGAATTAGGTGCTCCATATTTCGGAATGTAGTTGACATTACATACTGTGTCATCGACTGAATTACTGTGCACATCCAGCACTTTTCTTGATATCGCACTCCGCATAAAGCAATGAAAATCTGTTGAACTTTTCGTTAAAATATCGTCATATTATTAACCTCTAAATAAATATTTGGGTTTGGCTTAAAGTCTATACCCTATATTTTTGACTAAAATGCATTGCGGCCTAGTTTACTACGATACAAAAATTGTTAATTGTAGTGTGCTCTACCACCTCTTACAGTTTGTCCCATCTTTTTTAAAGTGCTCTGTATATGCATTTTTTTTTTTTAAAGAGAGAAAGTATGGTTGCTTTTAATATTTATTTTTCATTTGTAATATTTAATAACAAAATGATGAATAAAAATTTTAAGAGTATGTTAGCATATAAAACATTGTTATTGACTCTTTACAAATTTTCCCCTAGTGAAAATATTTTACAAAATCACATAACACTTTTTTAATAATCATAATTTTAATATTTTTAACCATATTTTATTTTAATACTCATTGAAGTCTCTTTGTAATAATGTATAAGATACACAGATATAAATATCCGGCGATTATGTGAGGTACTTTTTAGCGCAGCGTTGTGACATTTTATTACTTTACAATATGATTTCTTTGTGCGCCATGCAATTTTTCACGTATGTCATACTGATTTTATTTATTTTCCCAATAAAAATTGCCTCACAGTCTCAGTGCTGTTAACATGTTATAATAATAAGCGATTAATACTAGAATAGTCACATATTAAGCATAATCACTAAAATTAGATCATTTATTTGGGGAGTTCCGATTTTCCTTGATACATAAATTCACTTAAATTTTCTTTAGTACCATGGTGTTCTTTAGTCTGCATCGAATGGAACTGAAAAAGAAAACCTGTGTAAACAGAACCTGTGTATAACAGAAAACTTTTACGTTCTTTCTTGCCGAAAGGAATATAGTACAAATCTATACCGGCTAAGACGAAAACTTGTCTAAAAACAACATATTTTTCCTGTCACTGTCCCTAACGATTCAGTTATTACGCAAATTTAATGTACATGGTTCAATAAAACCTGGGATAACGGAAACTGTTTATAACGAAATCCTGTCTTAAACGTTAAAAAATAAAAAAAAATAAAAAAAAAAACTTTCTAGTGCAGGAATAACCATACAATTATAACTTCTCAATAGAAAACCTCTCCAAAACTGAATTTTGTTTCGGGCCGAAGCAATTCCACTTTCACATATTTTAACTGTCCAAGATTAATATGTTTATTTAAAATAGTAAAACCTACTAAGAGAAAATCTCAAATAACCATCAGAAAAATATTCCGTTTTGGAGAGGTATCAATCTTAGAAAGTATAATTTTGGGGTATTTTTTCGAAAGAGAGTATGAATTTTTTACGTTTAAATCAGAAATCCATTATAGATAGGTTCCGTTCTCGTAGAATTTAGTTATTTTATATGTCTTGATTTAGAAGTCGCTGTCCCGCCATTTTGTCAAAGTGGAACTGCCAACACTAGCTTTAAAATACAATTGTGAACAGTGTCCATTAATAACTGCTAAATTAGTCGCTCTCACAGGGAAAGGGGCAGAAGAGGTTCCGCAATTTGTTGTATATTACAGCCTTCTCTCTTATTTGGCTCAAAGTCCTCCACTGGTACGAAAGTGCATTCAAATATTAATCTAAAAAAGTAAGTCTTTATGACATAAGAAAAGTATGATACATCATAAGGCGGTCCTCAAATTCATTGGCAGATGTATTTATAATCGAATAGTGTTTTTCATTTTTCGATAAAAGCACGGGATTTTCGAAAAATGCAGTCAAAGTTGGCATTATGAACTGAATTTCCAGATGCAACAGTCTGAGAAAGGTCGTCATGAGACAACAATTGCTTACAACTTAAAATGCAATACATTTATCGAAAAATGAAAAACCCTATTCGATTTTCAATCATTATAATAGTTCAATTTCATGCTTTTGCGTTTAAAAATGAGTCGGTGAATGTGTCAGAAAGTTTCTTGTTGTTAAGTGCAGATTTTTATTTTTCGAGAACGGCCTTAAATGAAAAATACATTTTATTCAACAATTTAATTGATTTCTCATAGATTCGTTTGTATTGAAAAGAAAAAAAAAGTCCTATTTAATCAACAGTCTTCCATATCCGAGGATGCGTTTGCTTTACTTATTTTAGTAATGCATTTTCAACAAACAAAAATAATAGCCAAGAAAAGAAATTTTTATTATATTAAAAATTGTTATTGTTTGAAAATATATTTCCCGAATACAATAAAAAAAGTTATATAAATTAAAATTTAAAGCAATTAAATGAAAAATGTCTAAAACAGTGAGTAAACTTGTTTTAAATTATTCCAATAAACGAAATAAAAATCATTTCTGAATATTGATTGTCTGAAATGTTTTAGCCATTTTTATCATAATTACTTTAATATAAACTAACTTTTAAGTGCTTTGTTCATCTAAAAGTCGCATTTCAAAATAAAATGAAATTCTTCTAATAGTAAAAATTGTCGTGTCTAAAAATCTGTTTATTTAAAGGATTGTAAAACATGTCCCTTATTTCTCGTCGTCTATCAATCAAAATCCAACACCCCCTTAGATCTGAAACACCGCCCTTTCTAAGAAATTCACTATCACTTCCAACAGATGTTTCTCTTTACCTCCCTCCTACTCCTGGAAACAGAAACACTTCAACAACCAGACCAGCCAGCGCACGTTATCGCTCTGACCATCCCCAAGACTTTATCGCTTTCTTAAAACTGTTTTATCGCCATATTTGGCGCGGTCAAGCATAGCTACACGCTACACTCATCCCCATGAGGTTTTGAGAAATTAACATATATTTTTTTATAAGAACATTTCTTCTCTGTTCAGGAAGATTTTCATAAACATTTTTTTTATCAAGAGTCATCATTAACTCAAGGACAAGGAGGGTCCTCCTCAATATTTCAAATAAAGTAAAGAACAAATTATAGCATGATTACAATTTCATTAGAAGTGTACGATACAATTTAATTTTTGCTCAATCCTATTTGCTCACTAATAATGCTTGTCTTGTTTTTTAAGTAAATATTAATAAGTAAAGGAGTAAAATATTCAAATTTTCTCCCTTTATTTATTTATTTATTTATTTATTTTTTTTTTTTTTGGGGGGGGGGGGGGGGGTAGATCTTGTAAGTCTTTAGCTACACTTCTTTTAAATAAAAGTACATGAGTAGTAAATGCAAATATCTTTATTATCAGCAAATTACACATGCAACATAATACTTTTAAAGCTGGTTTAGGTAACTTTTTTTTTTTTTTACCTTTCTCTTTACATTTATAAAATGTTTAGTGATGTGTATACCTATTACCTACTCATAAAAAAACCCATGATAATAACTATTATTGATTTCTCCATTTACATGTGGAATAAGAAGAAAACAAACAATCAAGAATTTTTGAGTGAAGGGGAAAGAAAAAGGCCTATGCTATGATACATTGGCTCAGTAAAAAGGTGGTGGTAGTCTTAAAATTTTACAGTGTTGGAATTCCCTCTCCACAATCTCTTTGGAAATAGCAATGTTCAAAAGTTGAAAAAAATATACATGGGATTGCTCACAATAAAAGGACTATAGTGGAAAACAGAAAATAAATATTTTAAACTGCAGGTACTAAAAAATTCAATTGATACTATAACAGGGATCCAGATTTTTCTCTCAGGGTCCTGTTTTTGTGAAATTGTGAGAAGTTTTTATATTTGTGAATTTGCAACTATCGCTACATTCATGCTTCTGTGTATATCCTTTACACAGGAGCTTTTTGACGTATAAAAAGAAACCAAGTAATATCTTCTTTGACAAGTTCAGTTCTTTTGCGACAGGTTAGAGTTTATTTTATTTTTAGGTTGAATTATTATTAATCTATGAGATTCAGTTTCGGAGCAGAAAAGTTTGTGAAAAGGTCTATTTTTAAGACAACAAATTTTATGAAGGATCCTGTTTTGGGATGAAATATTTTATAAAATGTTCTGTTTTAAGATGAGGATTTTTATAAAGGGGACCTAAAAATTTTCTAAACAGATTCCTGCTGTATTATATTGTTTCCTGCCTTACCCTTTCCACTAATTGGAATTATTGACTTTTATTAAAAAATTTTAATAAAAGAACAAGGGTAATAAGGTAAAATTTGGGGTCTAATTAGGACCCCTTTACAAAAATCAACTTACTGAAATAGGCCCCTTCACAAAATTCTTTCTTATTAAAACAGGTCCTTTCACAAAATTTTTTTAATAAACCACACACTTTCACATTTTTTTTATAAATATAACAGGGCCAGTCATAAAATTCCTCTTAATAAAATAAGCTACTTCACATTATTTACATTCCATAAAAACATAATCTTCATCAATTATTTTTATTTTGTTAGGTTTTAAAATGTGTTATTTGCAAGTAAAACAAATTCACCAGAAAAGAAATCTTTTGCAAAAGAACTTATTAATAAAATCTTGGTTCTAATTTGAAAAATGGATTTCATCTTTCATTAAATTTTTTTATTTTTTTGCAAATATTAATAAATTCACAAAAATAACACTTAAACTTTTCAGAAAACGCCCCCCCCCCCCCCAAAAAAAAAAAAAAAACTTTTATCGACCACTGAAGAAATAAGATTATGTTATCTGTTTTTCCAGTTAATGTTTTCATGTGGTACACTGAACATAAAATAAAAAAGAATAAAATTTGAGCATTTGCCAAAATGGAAAACCCTTTGAAGAAAAACAAAAAAAAAATTAGCTTAGACAATCGGATAATAACGAAATAAGAATTTAAATGAGGAAGTTAATATAAAAGGCAGTTTTAAGAGATCGAAATAAAAATTGTTTACTGATTCTTCTAAAGGTCAGTTCAGAGCTTTCCTGAGCAAGTCTTACTGAGATAGGTCCTTCCTTCCCATTCTTCTTGAATCATTTTGTGGTAATTGACAAAAGAAATGGGTGTTTTTCAACCTGTCAATGGTTCCCGTTCTTGACCTCTGACGTTTAGATATGCTAAGCTAAAAGAAAGTCATAAAAGAGGAAAGGGAGCACTTTACCACATGAGAGATGCTGCACACTTAGAACATAGTGTGTATGATCATTAATTCTTTCAGAGCAACTATCCGGGTGGGGGTCCCTAGTGCACGGCCACCTTTCAATAAAAAGAGCTCTGTGCACTAGAGATTTTCACCAGGCTATTGCTCTTAATATCTCAAGATTTCACAAATAGCTCCAGGGTTCAGCTAACCTGCAGACTTAAGCTTTGAACTTATTCTCTAAATCTTCAAACAGGAATCTCTCAGGTGAATTCAAACTTTCTTTTCTTTGAAACGTCTAAGCACTTCTTTTCATAGGATCAAAGATGAACTGGAACAAAAGCTCGCAAAATTGCCCTGTTGATAGGAAAAAAAGAAAATCAGTTTAAGCATATAATTTATAATAGTTATGTCAAAGCTTTATTATGGAATGGTACACAAACACTGCATCAGACAAACTTCATTAGTTTTCTAATTCAATTGTTTACCAGGGCATATGCTGTATATCTTTTGGATTTAGTTAAGGAACTTGTTATGAAACTCCGTATACCCTCTATTTCTGAAACAAAGATATAGCATATACTTTGATTTTTTTTTTTTTTTTAATGACTACACAACTGTTGCTCATACTCAAGGTTGTGAAAAACCCGTTTTTTAAAAATAAAAAACCCAACCAGAGCAGCTACCTGCCCGGGCTGGGTACAACCCTTATGGTTGTAAAAAACCCAGTTTTTTTTTTTTTTTAAACCCAGCCCGGATGGGTACCCGGGCAGCTACTCACTACATCCCTGTTCATACTACACACTAGGTGCCATTTCAGTTTTCAGCTACATTACCTTAACGAAATTTGGGTATAAAAAGAGTAATAACCTGTCTATATGAAGGTCAATGATCTTAATATTAACAAACCAAATGTAGAAAGAAGAGCAGTGACAGTTTAAAACAGTAGGACGGCATATATTCAAACACTCATATTTCCCTCATACATAAAATTTGACAAGTCATAAAAGTAAAAACGATTGATGGGATATATGCAATAACATTTATCAGGGACATAATCAGAGAGAGGCTACTTCCCCCTCAGAGAGAGCTTCCCCCTCAAAAGCAGATTTTTAAAAAATTAATTTTAATATAAGCATTGAGAGAAAAAAAAAATTCTGTTTATGATTGTAATTGAACTCATTATTGCAATTTCATCCAGCTCATTTTCAAAATAAATGAATTAATTTAAGCATGTACCTAACTTTTTTTCCTTGAGAGGTAAGGGAGGGAGGGTACAGCTTTTTAGTTACAATGACTTTCGCTTAAATAAAAGTAATTGAATACATATTTTACCACTTATTTCGGTTGCCACGTACTCTTCATTGACCTCTCCACGCCTAACGAATGCGATTGATTAGAAAGTATATCCTACCACATCCACATGTAATACACGTAATTATATCTAAAATTCAACACAAAATAACACTGAGCTAAAACAGTTCAAATAACAGGATTTAACAAAAAAGATAATTAAACAGAAAACAATATACAAAACACTTACTTGGCAAATTTTCTCTTTTTGCCTTCATTAACAACAGACACAACACGAGGAAAGGTTGAACTGAAAATGAATGAAAATGAAGCGCGAACGAAGGGAGGGGAATGCGGGGAATACACGCGCTTACTACGCATGCTCAACCAGCCGGTGCTTTATCCCTGTTGTCTACGCTGCCGTCTACCAGCCGGCAGCCTAGACACTCCCGTTCTCGCCAAGCTAGTAATTCATAATAATATATTATTTTCTACACATAATACGGTGTAATATAACTACGTGCAAATTAACATTTTATTATCTGCTTATGATCAGAAGTAAATTATGTATTCTTGAATGATTTTTTTTATGATTTAGTCTGCCACGCTTAAAAATATGATTTTCATATGTATATCATTAAACGACTTTTGGCTATATATTACTATGGCTGATAGACATCAGGTGATAGGAATTAAAAATTTACAGGAGCCCGTAGCAGGTAAGATTCATAATTTTATTTTTTACAATGATTGCTAAATTTTCAGTATTTGTTTTTTCCTTTTATTTTGGAAATGTTTGCAACTTTCGAACTATTCTAATGAAATGCTCGCTTATAATTATATGTACATGGATAGAATATATTTAATATGCATACATTCGTTAATTATTAATACTGTTTGGTATTTGTTCGCTTTTGAAAACTAATGTAATGCATTGACATTTTCTTGAGTACACTATCAAACTGTTTGCTGTTTTAAACAGGTGTATGACTGAACAGTGATGATGTTTAATGTCAGCTTTATAGGATTAAAATAAATAGAAATCTTCTGTAAATTATTAGTTTTCTGTTACATTAATATAATACACTGCATCAGATTGTATGTTATTAAATGCTTTTGATTCAAACTATATAATGTATAAACCCATCTGTGCTGCTTTTTTTTTAAATGTATCTTGAGAATTTATTTAACCCAATGGTTTGTCCGGATGCTTTTCTTATTTATAAGTAGCTATATGAAGATAATTTTACATTTATTTTCAGTCTGACTATGTAAAGTTTTAAGTCCCCCCCTCCCCCCCAAACAATGATAGTTCATGCAATTTTTTCTCGGTCAGCCTGTAAAGGAATTTCTACCTTGCACACAATTTTGACTATAGTGAAGATGCTATCTTTGGATGATGGAAGGGGCAGTTTAATTTTCTGCATGATTTAGCAGAGACTCCTAGATGTGTAGTTTTGTTAATAACAAAGTAGCTATCATTTAGGGTTCTCTGTTGGAAAATAATTGTGGAAGATTTTGATGGAACTGTATAGAGCCATGCAACATTGTGAGAAAGAAAAGACGTGGAATATTCCAGAAGAAAATGGATCGTGTAAATGGATGAATTATTTTTTAAAGCTTATGAAGAAGAACAAGAAAGTTAAATGAACTTTTGATGTATATTGCCATGTTATGTTGTAAAATCTTATCAAATGGTTTGCAATCCGATAGAAATAACACGTGTTTGATATCATAAAATTGCTTTTTTGTTGATGTTCCAGAACATTTTTCATGTTTTTTTTTTTTTAATTGCCTGTATTTATTTTTATAAATATGGAAATAATCTTTGATTTACCTAGTATTGAGATGATGCAATCTCATTTTTTTCAAAAGCAAGGGCCCCAACAAATAACTATGTGGAAATAGCTATAATATGAAAGGTAGATTGTGATCCTTAAAATGTTACAGGAGGGTTGATATATTTTTTTAAATACATGCATACAGAAAGATACATGTTAAAAGTATCAATTTTAATTACTCCAGAGGAAGGGCAATATCCCCCCCCCCCCCTGGGATGCTACAGTGTCCCCTTCCTTCTCCTGTAACTGTAGGAATCTCTCCCAGGGGAAAATGTCTGAATTCAAGACTTATTTTATATATATTTCGGGTTATTATTATAGTACTTGGGATGTGCTCCCAGGCGGGTCAACTAGCGAATTAATATTCCTTCATCTTTTTAGAATATGTATTTATAAATATTTTTTTTCTGCTTGAAAAATATGCATTTCTAACTTACCACTTTTTTACCGTTTATAAAATATCTTGCACTTGTACTTTTATTTCTTGCAGTTCAAAAATCATGTACCTCGCAAATCAAAAAATAAGTGGAGGCATGCAGCTGAAAAAGAAGTATAATCCCTATGGAGTATTTACCCAGACAAGAAACTTATTACCAGAGGAGAGTTGATGCAAAAGGAAGACTTATTGACGGAAAAACTATTTTATGACATATTAATTGAGGACGGTGTGAGACACAGGAAGAAGCAAGACCATCAAGAGCCTATGTAGATTTTAAAATAAAGGCAGTAGCTAAGTGGGACAGTCTGGTGCACAGTACCGTATTGGTCGTGCATTAGATTGCACTTCTAAGCTAAAAAAATATTGCCTAAAAAACTTTTTATAAGTTTACGATTCTGTACATGATGCACGGTTTTTCAGTGTCTTCTTTTTCAGCTATTTCTTATGATCTTGAATTGTTTTTTTTTTTTTTAGTTATTAAACTTTTTAAGGATTTTTGCATCTTCTCTCCCTCTCTTCTTTTTCTCTTATTTTCTATCTGCTTTGCTCATTTAAATACTATGTTCAACCCTACAAGTTCTAATTGGAAACACAAGTGATTTTTAATAAATTAAATGTACTTAAAGATAAGGATGCACAGAATATTTGGTCATATTACCGAATATTCGCTTCGGCCAAATACCAAACTATTCGGTTTGCTGAATATCAAATTATTCGGTTTGGCTAAATATCAAGATATTCGGCCAAACCGAATACTTAAAGAAAACATTTTTAAAAATAATTTTTAAAACCATTGGTAACTTTTATTTTTAACAAGTCAATAAATATATTCAGGAAAATTAAGAAATAGAATTTTTAAAAAATACAGTGTATCTCATTCAACGTCGAACTTGCAGTTTGATTTAACTTTAATAATAATGAAGATATTGTAACAATATTTTAAAACATCAGACTTACTTTGCTTTCTGTGAAATATGAAAAGTGCTAGAAATTGCCACCATTGCAGTGCAAACAAGACTAAGCTAGATATCCCATAATTTAAAATGCAACTAACAGTACATGTACTGTATCACTGGCTAAAATTCCATCACTTCCCACTGATTTCTTCACATTTCATACAAAGCAAAGTTAATATGATCAAAATCTAACTAAAATATATTCATTATTGTTAAAGTTGTAAATGAAAATTTGAGTTCACCTTGTAGTGAAACACCCTGTATTTTTGATTGAATAAATGGATTGTGATGCTGGTTTCCTATGCAAAAATTTTTTGTCTTGACTGCATTATCTTCCTTGAAAGATTTTAATGAATTTTAGGATTACCCTGTACATTTCCAACATCTGAAAAAAATCGTTCACTTTAGACATCATTTGACTTTAGGCTCTCTGGTATTTACATTCAGAACCATTCTTGTTAAGTTGCCACGATTTGAATACATATATATATTTCCTGCCAAATAAACATTATATGACTAAAAGAATTCCTTCAAAATTTCTTTTTGATTTTAAAATATTTGTTTTAGAATATAAGACATTTTTTTCATTTGTTTTAGTTACAAAAGAAGTCTTGGAGTTACATTTAAAAAAAAAATTAAGACTATCCTTCTTAAAATATAGTTCGAAGAATGTATATATATATATATATTTTTTTTTTTGTAAAGTTTAATTGTGAAAAGGTTTTATTCATCAAAATTTGTTTGTGTTAAATATGATGTAAAATTATTTTAAACTCTGAAATATTTATTTTTACTATAATTATTATTATTAAATAAGTATTCGGCTGAATAGTTACTACTCGGCCAGCTGAATATTCGGTATTCAGCCAAATGGTTACTATTCGACTGGTCGAATATTTAGTATTCGGTTCACCTGTGGGCTGAATATTCGCTATTCGGTCAAAATCACTATTAGGTGCATCCCTACTTAGAGAGATCCTTTTTTCCCTTCATGTTTCTGTGGCAATCCTGTATTATCTCCTGGCCCAAATTGCAGATTGGGTTGAATTTCTGGAATTTAATCCATGCTCGTATTAAATCTCATTGTTGACAATATCTATTATTTTGACTCAAGCAGACGATGATTTGGGATGTCACCGTAAAAAAATACACACAATATAACTATTTTAAGAATGTCAAGTAGTGTGCAGTGTACCTTACCACCATATTAAAATTTTGAAATAATTACAAAATTTTTACAAATGTAATTACGCATAAAGTTAAAAGATTACTCGAAAACAGATTGAAAATACTGTTCTGAAAAAAAAACAAAAAAAAACATTGCATTTAAATAAAGTTTTCATTACTGTTTACTGGATGTGGCACACTCAAACTTCTATAGCTCCAAAATTACACTTTCAATTTCTAACCAAAAAAATATGATGGTACTTTTCCGTTATACCAACACCAGGTCAAAATGTATGTTAATGCATCATTTATTTTAAAACTGACAGATTGCTGACAGTTAACTGCAGATTTTTATTGCAAACTATGCCAAATGTTGCGATTTGTTATTTTTTGACCATGAATAATTTTTTAATTACTATTTAATCATAGCAGGGTTGTGAAAGACCTGGGTTCTTTTTTTAAACCCAGCCCGGGTGGGTACCCCGCCAGCTACCCACTACAACCCTGAATCATAACTTTGCAAAATATCTTAATTTGCTATTTTTTGAAATGAAAATATTTATTAAGTTAACTTACAATTATTGTCAACACTGAAATGGATTTTACTATTCGGCAGTTACCTTGATGATGAAGAAGCTACAATAAAATTGTTCTGTGACTTTGGAATTATACATAATTTTTTTTATTATTATTAAACCACTAGCTAACCCGCCCGGTGTTGCCCGGGCCCGAGATAATTACAATCTCCGAGAAAGGCGTTAACCTCCTCCTTCCCCGTACCCGCAAATATAATGAATAATTTGTTCAAGAAAACCACCGTCACCTACATTAATGCAATCATTAAAAAAAGAATTACATTTTTCTGATAATTAGAACATACGAAGACGCTACGCTAAAATAGCCGTCAGATAGCCCTTCCCGACCCCAATTTCAAATCTATATCTTAATTATTAACCTAAATTTTTGTTTATTAGTAAAAATTGGCAATTATTTCCTGTCATTTTTGCAAACTAAATGGAGGGATCGGCCAGAGAAACAGATCTCTTTGTAGTTCAATTTTTAATGAAAGCAGATCCCTGTCTGAAACTTTCTCGGATTGTTTTCACTGGCGCCGGTAGACTTTTGCATAAATTAAGAAAAATTACCGACTGAATTTTTCAAAAATCACATAGTCAGATGCAGATTTTTTTTTTTATTTTACATATGCATTTTTTTACATATCAATTTTCAAATTGATATCTCAATTAGTTTTCATAAAATTCGCTAATTAGTAAAATAATTTTGAATTTGTTCATTTCTGCTTGCAAATTGCGCCTGTTCTTTTCTTTAGCCATTTTGATTTAAAAGGTATCATTTTAAAAACAATGGTTAGTGAGAATCTAATTAATATCTTGGGTAATTATCAAACTATTAAAATTCTGAGACTCAGGTGCACATGGCCAGACCTTGGAGTATCGACACCTAAATTTTCAGACTTCTAGGTGGGCTAGATTTTGCTATCCGTCGCAGACAAACACACACACACAGAGTGAAACTTTCTTTTATTAATATAGATGAAATGAATTTATGGGTGAATTCAAAATTTTATTTGTAATAGAGATGCAACTTAAGATTATGCCGAGAAAAGCATAGGAATGTGAAATGAAACATAGTTTGAAGCATTGCAGTTGCTTTTACTTAATGCTTTGTGATTTATATATTTGTGATGCGCAATAGCTGACTTTGATTGAGTTTTGTGAGCTTCACCACAACACAACAATAACCAAAATTACGTATTTCAAAAGAATAAAATTTCAATATTGATTTTAATCAAGGATTTTTTTAAATGGCAGAGCTACTTAAATCTTGATTTTAATCAATTTAATTTAAATTGGCATACCCTGATAATTACCTTTAAATAGATACAGATTAGCTGATTCCCCACCTCCCTTTTTTTCCAAATTGTAAACAAGGTCTTGAGCTGTAATATTTCATAAGCTGTTGGACTTTATAAGAAATTGTTTATTGAACAAGAAAAACATTTTTGTAACTTCCTGTATCTCAACAGTAAATTCTGAGTTATGAAACATTTTTCTGTTTCCTAGTTTCTTTTTAATCAAGTTTATTTATTTCTATTTCTTACAATGTTGGCCAGCTGTGGTGGTGTATCTTATCTTTCTGCATTTTTCTACCCTGTTTCTGAGTCACCGTTTTATTTTATTTTTTTTGTATATTAATGATCTACAATTCCCTAATTTCTGCTGTTATAATCAATTTTAAAATTTTTAGCCTTAAGTAAATAAGTTTCTATTATGTACACAAATATTTGTTAGAATGAACCCTGAACTTATATTTAAAATTTCATAAAACAAAGTACCAATAAGTACAGTAGACACTTGTTAACTTAAACTAATGTGTGAATTATCCAAAATTTGAATTTTAAAAACAATGCATTTAGGAAATATTACGAAAATAAATCAATGTGAACAATTAGATTTTAAAGATCTATTGGTTCTTTACATGCATACTAATACAAGGGTGAAAAATAACAAACAAAACTACATATGTGTAAGATACTATTAATTACATCCTCTTGATTGTAATTTTTTTTATAATTTCTTATATTTCTGATGGCTTACGTGCCGCAAAAGATACGAAGCAAACATAAACAACGCTAACTACGACAGCGTTCCTACAGATGGCGCTGCGGAGGCTGGTTAGTTCCGTTCAGTGTGTCAGTGGACTGGTTAGACACCGGTTACATACCGTGACGTAAGAGAGCGGTTACATTGGTCACTTTGGTTAGTTGCAACTGGACGCGCCCTCTGAGCAGCCGAAAGAAAGTAAAGGATATTCCACATTTCCGAAATGCCTGAATTCCGGATTTTGAGGGGAGAATCGCGATCTTCGAAATAACACCTGGAATCATCGAATTCAGTACGATATTCCGATTCCGCGTGAGGGGAGAATACGGCCGTTAGAGATCCTTAACGGACATCTGAATGCCTGCCCATAATGTCTGGCTGAGGGGCTGTCATGATGAAGTTGTAAAATGTTTTGTATTTCTTGTACTGGAATGACCAGTTGCGCTTCCTCGGCATCTGATTCAGGAACATACTGGTAAAACACACCTTGATTCATCAGAAATCCTCTATCAGACCAATTGGCGAAGTCTTCACTTTTCTGTTCGTCTTCAAAACAATCTATAATCCTTTTAAAGATTTTTATCTTGCAACTGAGCTAGCTACTCAGATATCTTTTGGGCTTCTTGTTGGCATGTCTATACTGAAAACGTTAATGTTTGTCTCGCAGAAAGCAGACTGATGACTACAGACTGGACGTGATAGCATGTCAGCCACAATATAGGATTTTCCAGGTTCATATTCAATTTTTAATAAAAATGATTGTACTTGTAGTGCCCAGCAGGCTAATCTTCCTGATGCTGACTTAAGGCTCAGAAGCCACTTTAAAGGTTGGGGGTCCATAGCCACAACTACTTCTTGTCCTTCGACATAGCTACGAAAATTTTCCAGGACCCAGGCAACAGCCAGTGTCTCGCATTCCGTAGTGGAATAATTTCTTTCAGCACTTGTAAGAAAATGGCTAGCATATTCTATGGGATGCTCAGTGGCCTTCTCAGTACCCTGTAGAAGAACAGCACCAAGAGCATAGTTACTAGCATCGGTACACAGAATAAATGGTTTGCTCCTATCATCTTGCTTACGCACAGGCGATGTTATGAAACATTGTTTTAGAGTTTTCAAAGGCTGTTTGCTCTTCGTTTTCCCGTTTCCAAGTCAGTTTCTTTTTTGTGAGATTGCTAAGGGGCCTTGAGATATCAGTAAAATTTTGTATAAATCTTCTGTACCAAGAACAGGTCTGATAAGCTGCGTTTTCACTGGTCGACCCAAGGCCTAACTTACCCAACTTTCGACCTAAACCCAAGATTTTAGGCAGTTAGGTAGCGATTTTGAAGGTTTGATCAGTACTCAATGGACCTTACCCACGAGTGGCAACAACCCCACCTCTGAGGGTAATTTCTTTCGGAAAAATACTGTTTATTGGACGAAGGGGGAGCTGTTCTTCACGCCTATTGGTGTTTTTCTTCTCTTTACCCACAGATGACGTGATATGGGTAAAGTCCATCCTAAGCCCATCTAACCCAAGCTCAGCCAATTAGAAAAGAGCTTTTTCATACATAATGGCGGCGGATAAATATTTATTTTGGAATTATTCAGCTTTTGAAAAAAGAAATTCAATTTTTTGTGATTGAAGCAAAATAGTGAGTTTTCTTAACAAATTTATATATTTTATTAATGTCTTTCCGTTTAGTAAATAGCAATCCAGTATAGATTTATTGTTGCACTTATTTTGTACGATAAATATCTCTGTTTTTGGTAATGAATCAGATGCTTTTTATTAATATTAAAATACTAAATATATAGTTCGTTTAAGGATTTCGTTTCTGATGTAATAATAGATACCTAAAGTGCAGCTCCCAAAGTTATTTTATTATGATTGAATCTTAACAATACAAAAAAAAAGTAAATAAAAATATTATATGTTATGATTATGGATTTTTCTTTCTCATAATGAATTAAATATACTTGTTTCATTGATTTTAATTTATTATATATCCTTATTTGATAATGTGTTTTTCGGCAATTTAGAATTAAATTTCTCTTTTCTCATTTAAAATAATTATAAGTATTAAGAAAGATTTGTTTACTGTAGCCCAGCCCCCAGCCCATTGATATTTAAATTGAAAATTAGTTAAAGACAAACGTCAATCCAGTTTTGTTAATACTTGAACATTCATGTTTATTCAAGCATGTAAACAAACTTTCTCTAAATTAAATAAGCCAGTGTATTTTGTATTATCATGTTCTCTTTTAAAGGTGAAATATGTATTACTAATTTCAAAACAGTTTGACTTTTCAGAGATTTACTTGTTAACTTTGCTATACAAAGAAAACTCTGCTGTTCTGTTGTTTAATTTTTCATTTTTTATGCATTTCACCTGCAGATGTACTATATTTGAGTTTAATCTTTTTTGTTATTCCATTCATGCTGAAACTTTTATGAAGATTTAAAACTTTGTATGAAATTTAAATCAATTGCAATCATATACAACTTTTTTAAATAGACATCTCTAAGAATTGGCACACATTATCATGTATGATTTGTTATTAATTGAGCAATGTTTTCGTGCGATATTTCAATTCGAATGGCATTTAACTTTTACTTCATCATAGTTTAATCCACAAATCCTGTAACTTTGATCGGAATTAATGCTCTTTTTGTGTAAAAAATATTCTGTATTCTCTAAGTGAGGAGTAATGAATCTGAGAGTTATCCCATTGAATTTGTTATATGTACTTTATTTGGTCAACAAGAAAGCAGCAGGTTTAATATTATAAACAAGTTATTAGATTTGGATTCTTTGATTGCTCTTCAGTCTTATTATTTTCTTAATTATGAATGTAGAAAAAAGGAGAAATTTAGTTTCAAGTCTGTGTTTATCTTTTTCTTTAGGAAAATTTTAGATTGGAAATAAACAAACATTTATAAGGCATGTAACTTTATTCTTTCACAAATTAACATTAGAATAACAGAAACCACTTTATGATTTAGGTTAGACCTTTTATGTGTACAATAAACTTTGTGTAATGCAAAAAGATTTTAAAGTCCCCATTTTAAATAGAGTTATACACTGTCTAAGGTAGAATATTCTCTATGATAGAAAATTTTCTCGGTCCTGGTCGATTCTGTTTTAGACGTAGTTTGCTGTATTTCATTTATAGTCTTATGTAACATTTTCTACTTCATTTTACAAATAATTATATTTATATTGTATCAGTTATAAGATGATTGTTATATCCTGATAAATGTTATTGAGTCAGTTTAGGTTTCTACTATATTTTAATAAGGAAAACAAAATTTAGTAAATATTCTAGTGATAATTTTTTAAAACTGATACAATGTTGCATTATGCAACTTCTGTTATTTGAAATTTTATGCTTGTGTAATGATGTCTGAGAGATAGATGGTAAAATTCATTATCTGCAGATTGACAATAGTGCTGTGAACTTACCAATGTGGAAAAACAAAACCATTAATTTTTAGATGTTTAAAGATAATTAAGTATTGTTTTAATAATAGATTAGGAAACCATTTTATGATTTATCATTAATATTTAAAAGTGAATTTTTTTTGAGTGAGTCAATTTTAAATAAAAAATCTGTAAAATATAAAGGCACAGATGTCATATATGCACCACATTGGCGCAATTTTTTTCCTCCGCCAATTTGGCAAAAACTTTGTTACAAATAGCATGCAGTATTAGCACGTGATTTTTTATTTCAATATAAAAATTAAACAAGTTGGAAATTGTACGTCAAACGTTACAAACGAGTTGCGTTCGTAAGCACGTTTTAGAATTAAATTCATGATATCCCGTGCGTAGAACGGGTTAAACAGCTAGTTAAGTATATATTTTATGACACTGTTCATACAAATATCTTAACTAGTTATATAAATATTCAGATATATATGTATCAGCTAGTTATATAAATACTCAGATCTTGATGATTTTTAATTCTGTTAAATTGATTATATCGTCTGCAGATTAATTTCTGTCATAAAATAAGTATCTCGGTCGCTTGACGATTAAACTTCGGAAGCTCCTATAACAAGAAAGCAGAGATTTAAAAAAAAAATCAAATTTCTTAATAAATATTTTTATTAATATCTCCTAAAGTTTTGATTCGATTTTAATAAAATTTGAAATGTCTCGACAAAATTCTGCAAAGATAATATATTTTAAATTGCAAACCATTTGGTTGGGTAGTTTTTGCGTTGTTATATGCGGACAGACAGACAGACGGACGGACCAAGCGACGGCTATAGGTGCTACGTATTTATATAATTACGAACGCACCTAAAAACGTTATAACATTAATATACATTATAACATTAGTGTTATAAACGTTAACATACATTATAACGTTAATATTCAAAAACAAAGTTTTTGCCAAATTGCTGGGGGGAGGGGGAATCACGCTAATGTGGTGCGTATATGACGTCTGTGTCAATAAATATTGATATACATAATAAAAAAATAATTTATAGAGTTGAAATAAAAAATAAAAGCAAATAGACAACAATTTATTTTGTTCGCCAAGTTGGCGGGAAAAAATTCGCGCCAATGTGGATGTCATATGTGGCGCACATATGACATCTGTGCCAATATAAATATATATTTTATGACATTTTTAACTTAATGAACAATATTTTGGAAAAGTCCACAAATTATCATTATCTATACTTCATATTGTGTATATTATTAAACTGAAAATTTTATAAAATATTTCTAGCCTAATTTTTACTTCAACCAAACTTTTAAAATCTGAAATCTTCTCTCTTTTTAGAGCCAATTTTGTTGTTGTATCCTGGACAACTGTAGATATCAATGTGATTGAAGGAACTGGGTTCACCCACATGTGAAACTTTTATTTCACGAGATACCACATGGCTTAATTGCCACGAGATTGGCATTTTTCTTTTATCTACTGACCTCCAAGTGAGAGGACTCTTCACACCACTACTTTTTGTGCAAGCCTGTAGCCTGTAGCACTGACCTGGCATTCCCAAGAGCCATCCTCGGAAGAATTGACCACATCTGATGCTACCTAGCTGCCATTTTCTGGTGAAAACTACTGCTGCATTGTGACATAGTTGAATAAATATTGCTTGGTGTATATTGATGCATAATATGAACTGTATACACCAGCAATGCTTTTTCGACTGTAAAATGGGAAAAGCTGTGTTCACCAGCAACTGATCTAGCGGGGAGAAAGCTTTACCAAAAGTAAGCGTTTATTGTTATTGTAATAATTTATTCCATTTTTATTAATATTGCGTAAGATGTTTATGATACTTAATAAAAAAGTTGTATTAAAATTTGCGACATAACTCATGGGGCTTCACCAATAAAGATTTCAAAGAGTTCAGACAAAAAGAACTTTTTATTTTAAAACTATGAAACGACCCTATGTAAACAAGAAAATAAGTGCATCACTAAATAAATATTAATATTTTTTCACCAATTTTTTCATTTTAAAATATAATTTCAGACAAAATTTTAAAGAGAGCTTGGATACAGTTATATTTATAACCGATTGAAATGTCAGAAAGTTTTGAAAATGAAAACTATTTTGTTATTGCTATGTTAAAGGAGCCAACATGAAAACATACAAACAAAAATATATATATATATAAGAAAACATTTCTTTTACAACTAGATAACAATATTTTTTCTCGAAATTTTTACACAGGTTGTAAAACCGTTTATTTATCACCAATAAAGATTTCAAAGAGTTCGGACAAAAATAACTTTTTATTTTAAAAATATGAAACGACCCTACGTAAACAAGAAAATGAGCACTTTTATCACTAAATATCAATATTTTTCATTTTAAAATATGTCATACAAAATCTGGTTAAAGATATAAAATAATAAAAACTTGATGTTTCTTTTTAAATTTATTATCATGGGGCCGGGCAACGTCAGCCGGGGGTCAACTAGTATTAATATTTAAAATATATATTGATATGGCCCATTTATCACACAAATCTAAAAAGATTAATCAATTTAAGCTTGAAATTAATGCTTTTGTCTGCAAAAAAAAGAGGGAAAATTTTCCTGCTAAGAAAAATTGAAAAGTCGTCAAATTTTGGCAATATGCATTTTCTGGTAAATTCTAGCAACCTTTTCCCTTTTGCTGGTGGTTCTGATGGAGAAGAGATATTTTTCGTCGAACATGAATAAAACAAAAGTTGTACGGTGATGTCATCTCTCAAGTGACCTTAGGGGGTCATTGAAGTATACCCGTAAGCATATTTTTAGTAATTTTATACCCCGTCCTTCCCTTATAAGAAAAAATAAGCAAATAGTAACCTCCCCCCCCCCCCCCATTTTTTTTTTTTTTTTTTTTGCTTATGTATGATTTTGACATTTTGTACGTCAACACTGTTTGCCAGGAAAAAACAGTTACAATCAATTTACACTATTAATCTTACAAATTTATATAAGTAGGCATAGGGGAGACCGGTACACACTGGACCTATGGACACAGTGGACCACCCCCTAATATTTTATTTATTTAAATTTTTTTTAAGCTTCTCTTCTATCCTAATAGACAACAGCACTGCAATGATTATTTATAGCCTTCAGAAAATATTGTTGTGAGCTCGGGGTTCGAAAGGACTGATGCCAATATATAAGAACAATCAAAAGGCTTTATTCACTATAAACAGTGCAATACGAACACCAATATCTTCTGAAAATTACAAGATATTCAGTAATCTTCAAATCCAATAAAAGCACAGCAAAATTTCATACAGAAACAATGCGTTCAATACGACGTATCAACGACAAAATCAATCCGAGAAACACAGTTCTCAATGCAAAGCCTCTCGTATGAATTCAAACGCAGTTGACAGACAACTAACTGAACTGAACTGGTGGAGGTCCCTTATATAGACTTCAGAGATCTTTCCAGATTATTCCAGGGCTTTCTAATGCTAGAAATTACCAGAAGGTCCTTCAACTCTCGATAGAGTACTCCAAACGTGAAAGGATCCCAATGTAAATGTATAAGGGGAGGTTGCACAAAAAGTCGCCAAATCCGTCGCCAACTTGGCGACATTTGGCGATATATCGCCAAATTTGGCGACAAAAATAAGTCGCCAAAACCATCGCCAACTTGGCGATAAACCCATTCCTTGGCGATATTTCCATAGACTTCCATTATAAAGATGAGGGTGTAAGGTTGTTTTTCTTGCAAAGCATCTGAGGCCTTTAGCATTGAGTTACATGATGCTCAATAGGAAATACATTAATAATACTGCAATTTTCACAATAATAAAATAAATTTAAACAAATGGAATATTTACAGATACATACAAAATTCATAACATTGCCCCCTCTCAAGGACTGCACGTCCCGGGCAGTACAACCCTTGATCGGAAGCAAACCTGTTACCAACAAATGCTATACTATTCAAAACACTTAAAGCAAACATGGAAAACAACAATTAAACACATTCATAATGCTGAATTATACAAAATATACACTTATTTAAAAAAAAATTAAAGCATAGACATTATTACATACAAGTATTTAAATAATAACAATAATGATAATGCTAAGCAAAATAAATAATTACATTAACTTATATACAAGACCATGGTCATACTAATTGCCGAAACGTCAGTGAAGGCTTACTGTTGAGACCCGAAAAGTTTTTGGTTTCTGTCTGTCTGTCTGTCTGTTCCGCGATAACTGCCGTAAAAATGATCCGATTAGTTTGATTTTTGGTAGGTATGTTGGTGAGATACCCGGAATTAGCTGTATAGTTTTTAGTTACATTTGGTTCATTCGTTCGGAAAATATAGAACATTTCTTTTTAGGTCATAATGCTTTTCAATGGAAAGTCAGACGATTTTTTTTAATTTTAACATTCACCGAAAAGAAAATGTCGCATTGGGATAATTGTAAATGCTAAATTATGGATTCGAAATTTACGAAATGGAGATCTTAATTAAATCCTATCTCTTTGAAAATTTGCCAATATATTTATTAGAATTTCGAAATTAATTGAATAAATTATTAGGACATTTTATGCATTAATTTCGAAATATATCAAACATTTTAATTTCTCATTTTTTACAAAAGATTCCAATGCATTTTTTTTCTCTCTTTTATTAAATGGTTGCTAAGCAACTCTATTTCAAAGAATATCAACAAAGGAAAATTCAAGTGAATCGCATTATTTTGACGCGAAATTTTATTAAAAATAGCTAATTTTCGGGTTACATAAGTTTTTAATATGCTTTTAGGTAGCTTTCAATACAAAAATGTATAAAGCTACCTATTGCAGCCGTTCGGAGGAAAGCAGTTCCGGAAAATTTCGATATATTTTCATCGATCATGACCCCCAAACCCCAAAACCACCCCCCTCCGTTCAAATGTTGATTTATATATATATATATATATATATATATATATATATCTCCATATATATATATATATATCTGACCTATGTCATACGATAACGCTCGTATTTATAAATCAATTTTGATGAAACTAATTGTGTGTATTAAGCTCACCAATGTCTGGACCGAGTTCGTTGGCCAGCTTGGTCCGCCATTTTGTTTCAAGATGGCGGCCATTTAAAAATTTAAAACTAAAATAAATATACAAAAAAGTTAAAAATTCAAATTTATTTTTTAATTAAGTGTTAGGGCTTGATACGAGGATTCCAGAGCATTTTTTGGTTTACTTCTATCTTAAAAAATGGCTGAGATAGAGCAGTTTGAAATTCTAGGGTGGCTGACATTTTGAAACAAGATAGCACATTACAAAAATTTTCATTGTTGTAATAATTTTCCCAATCATACGCATAAAACTATATATTCATATCCGTTAGCACCAAATTCTCGCCAAACTTGGCGACATTTGGTGAAATATCGCCAAATTTGGTGACCAAAATAAGTCTTCATAAATGAAGCCAATTTGGCTATTGCTCAATAATTTGGCGAATTTCTTATTCAAATTCAGTATTTAACGAATCTTTTGTAAACGTTTTCTTTGCATTTTAAATTGCTGTTTTCGTGTAACATTAGTTAAAATTTTTAAACGAAGATATAGGAAAGCTACCTTTTCCTCCCGGTACAGGCCGGAAGGACTTTTTTAAATGAAATAGATGAGAATTTATTTTAACTACTAAAAAATTATTACCAAATCGGTTGTCCAAATGAAAATAATAAAAACGTTGAATACGTAAATTGAATATAGGTCACATAAGAAGATACAGATAATGTTAAAAATGAGGGGTTTGTAGATCTGACGTTGAGGCCTCTGATCTGTAGATTTACTAGTTTACATTATTTACATTACACTATTTACAATCAATGAACTAAGTACTATGGCCATAGTATGGAGCCAGCCTGTCGTAATGAACGACTCTAGGCTTCGAACTTGGTGACTTTCGGATCCGAATTACGGCATCGTTCAGTCTGTTTAGGACTGTATAAGGACCGTCCCAGTGCGATTGCAGTTTGGGAGAAAGTCCTTTACGTCGAGTCGGATTATAAAACCAAACCTTGTCACCTTCTTTGAATTGATGTCCCGTGGCTTTCGTGTCGTACCTGGTCTTCATCTTCTCCGTCTGTATATTGATCCGCTCTCGAGCCAAGTTGTGGACGTCTTCAAATCGTGCCTGGAGATTCTGCACGTATCCCTCTGGCGATGAAGGCGCATCTGGAGGGCGACCAAAAATCAGATCACAAGGTAGACGAAGATCACGACCGAAAAGCATCTGAGACGGGGAATAGCCGGTTGTTTCATGGACGGCGCTGCGATAGGCGAGAAGAAACAAGGGAAGTTTTTGGTCCCAGTCTTGTTGGTTTCTTGAGACTAGCAGTGAGAGATTGTTGAGGATGGTACGATTAAATCTCTCAACCATGCCATCCGATTGTGGATGTAAAGGCGTCGTCCTAGTTTTGTCCATTCCGAGAAGTTGACAGAGACCCTCAATCACAGCAGAGATGAAATTTCTCCCCTGGTCAGAATGCATTTGAAGGGGGACTCCATACCTTGATATCCACTGGTGTACCAAGGCATCCGCAACCGTAGAAGCTTCTTGATCAGGGATGGCATAAACTTCAGGCCATTTCGTGAAGTAGTCCATGACAACAAGGAGGTATTTGTTGCCATCAGCACTTCTTGGCAGAGGGCCTAGGATGTCAAAAGCGATGCGTTCGAAAGGTGCTCCTACATTGTAGAGATGTAGTCTTCCTCGGCTACGTTTCTTTGGTCCTTTTCGAGCTGCACATGCATCGCAAGATTTGCACCATCGTTCGACGTCAGCTCTCGCTTTTCCCCAGAAGAAGCGCTCTCGGACTCTATGTAATGTTTTCATGACTCCAAAATGGCCACCAGTGGGACTGCCATGTAATTCCTTGAGGACCTCTGGTATTCGGGATCGAGGAAGTACCAACTGCCACCGAGATGTCTTCCCATCTTCCGATTCGAATTTTCGGAACAGGACATCATTCCTGACGTGGAGAGAGTTCCAAAGAGCCCAATATTGCTTCGTCGTAGGACTGTAAGTCGAGATGTCTTTCCAACTGGGCTTCGTGCTAGAAGATTCTAATAACTTCAAGATTGGTTTGATCTCAGAGTCTGCCATTTGATCTTCTCGAATTTTCTCATCACTCCAGGGATCTGGTGGCGTCAATAGTGAAGTCTTCGTCTGGCGTATGACATATTCGGGATTATACTTGCTCTCCGCTCTGGAACAATAGCGACCGCTCTCGGGACACGGTCTTCTTGATAGGGCATCGGCGTTTCCATGCGATGAGCCTTTGCGATGCCTGATGTCAAAGTCGTATTCCTGGAGCCGTTGTATCCATCTGGCTACTTGGCCCTCTGGGTTCTTAAAATTCATCAGCCATGTTAGGGATGCGTGATCAGTACGAAGGAGAAATTTCCTGCCATAGAGATAGTGATGGAAGTGTTCTATGGCTTTCACTATAGCTAATAACTCCTTACGAGTGACGCAATAATTCCGCTCTGGTTTCGATAAACATTTGCTCCAGTATGCTACGACTCGTTCTTGGCCATCTATTTCTTGGGAAAGTACAGCGCCGACACTTTCATGACTGGCATCCGTGTCCACAATGAATTGTTTATCGGGGTCTGGATAGGTAAGGACTGGAGAGGATGTGAGAGCTTCTTTCAGCCGCTGGAATGAATTGTCGCATTCTTGTGTCCATAGAAATTTCTGTTTGCTTTCAGTGAGCCTATGCAAGGGTCTTGCGATGTTGGAGAACCCCTGTACAAACTTTCTGTAATAAGTGCATAGTCCCAGAAAGCTTCGCAACTGATGGACATTTTCCGGACGTTTCCAGTGCTTTACTGCAGACACTTTTTCAGGATCTGTTCGAACACCTTCAGCTGAGATGATGTGTCCTAAATAGTTTACTTCTCGTTGGAAGAACTTGCATTTCAAAGGGTTCAGCTTTAAATTCGCCGCTCTTAGTTTCGTTAACACTTTCCGAATATTCTCTAGATGTTCTTCAAACGTGCGGCCACCAATGATGACGTCATCTAGGTAGATGAGTCAAGCTTCAAAAGTCAGACCTTTTAACACTGTCTCCATGAGGCGCTCGAACGTTGCTGGAGCATTGCAGAGCCCGAACGGCATAACTTTAAATTGCCAAAGTCCTTGTCCAGTAGTAAATGCGGTCTTCTCTTTGTCATCAGGATGGATCTCTACTTGCCAATATCCACTCTTCAAATCCAGCGTGGAAAACCATTTATGTCCTGAAAGAGTATCTTGCGTGTCGTCTATTCTTGGTAGAGGATAGCTGTCCTTCTTCGTGATATCGTTAAGTTTACGATAATCCACACAAAATCTTGTGGAGCCATCTTTCTTTCGGACCAACACGATGGGAGAGGCCCACGGACTTGATGACGGTTCGATGATGTCACTATCCTGCATCTCTCGTAAGAGCTTAGAAATCTCTTCTTGTTTTGCGAACGGCAAGCGTCTTGGATGCTGTTTAATCGGTGGATGGTCGGCAGTATCAATTCTATGACGTGTCAGTGAAGTGCGCCCTATATCACTCTCGTTTTGTGAAAACACATCCTTAAATTCTTGGAACAGTCTTTCTGCGGCATGTCTCTGTTCAGGAGATAAATTTTCATTTCGTCCAATTACAGGTGTTAAACTTGTAGACGGCTCCGATAACGTCAAGCTCGGGTCTTTGCAAACACAGGTGACTGGAGCACAGGTTGCAAGCACTTCACCCTTCTGGATAATTCTAGATTTTTCACTTACGTTCGCAATTCTCACAGGTATGACATCTCTCGACAGATCTACCAGCGCTGATGCTATTAGCACTCCTTTTGGGCTCTTCTCAGGATATCCAACCAAGCCACACTGAAAACTTCTTTCGTTTCCAGTTACTCCATGTATCATCATTTCGGTTCGAGGAGGGATGATAACATCTGCCTTGGCTGTGATCCGTTGAATGGACCCGGACTCATTTCCAAGTTTGAAAATAGTAACATCTTCTTGAGCAGAGCGTAATTCATTATTCTTAAAATCCAGTGCAAATCCATGCTCTTTTAAAAAGTCCAGTCCGAGTATGAAAGGATCTGAAATATCGGCCACATAGACTGTATGATGGTAAGCGGCGTTCCCAAACTTTATTGCCAGTGTCATTCTTCCAAATATGTCGATCTTATCTCCTGTCAGAGTTTGAAGGATTACACGTGGCGGGGTCCAGGAGAGTTTTTCTTTCAGCCGCTGAGCTAGATCTTTCCGAATGATGGTCACATTGGCTCCTGTATCGATGATCATATTACAGGGCAAATCATTCACACTTCCGACTAGAAAAACTCCGTTCTCGCCGCAACTTCTTGCAGAAATTTCACATACTTGAAAATGAGGCTTCTTAAGATCTGGAAACCTCCGCCCCGCAAGATGGTCAATAATCAGTTTTCTTGCTCCTCCGTTAGCGGGTGAGCTATTACCTTCGGTGCTGGGTCGTCTTGGGCAGTCGATTTGGATATGGCCTTCTCCACCGCATTTCCAGCACTTGATCTTCCTGTCAGGTTTGTTGGCCATTAAGGAGTTCATCTTTCTCATTATGTCATTCATCTGCTGCTGTAAGCACTCCACAGCTCTATCCGACGTCTCAGGCAGGTTGGCTGCTCGCACAAAGTGTCGATCTTTCCTAGTAGCTTGCTGGGCTGCCTCGAATTTCAGGGCATAAACTAAAGCCCCTTTTAAGTCACTGAGATCTGCAATCCGGAGTTGTTTCTGGATCTCAGAGTTACGCACACCATCAATAAAATGCTGCAGAGCCAAGCTTTCTCTAATTTCAGTCGGACAGTCAGGATAAGCAAGATGTGAAAGTCTCTCGACATCCGTAGCAAGCTCTTGCAGGGATTCAGTGGATTTCTGCTGTCGAGATTTGAGCTGGAGTCTGCTATATTCCTTCATGCATTTCTCGCCAAAGCGTAATTCTAAGGCACTGACGAGCGTTTCAAAATCCAGCGGTTCCTTTGCAGGCAAAGTCTGTAGGACGTCGGCAGCATCAGCTCGTAGAGAAGCAGCTAACTGGCAAGCCTTTGTCTGGGAATCCCATCCATTGGCGTCCGCTACGATCCCAAATTGTGTCTTAAAAACTGGCCATGAGGATTTTCCGTCATAGGTCGAGAGCTTAATAAAGGCCCGAAGAAGCATATCTGGATACTTGATTTCTTCGGAATAGTTTCCGGCAGTTATCTTCTGTTTCTTGACTTTTTCCAAATCTTTTTTTACATTCTCTATGCTTTCTTCAACGGTCTTGGCGATCTTTTGAACTTTTTCTTCTACTCTTTCTTCTACGGTTTTGGCTGTCATTTGAACATTTTCTTCCATTTCTTGAAATCTTCCTTCAAATTTGTTTTCCACGGAGTCAATTCTGTCATTTAAAGATGTTATTTTATCCTCTATTAAGTATTTCCACTGACCAAGGTTGGTTGACATATCCTTCTTCATTTCATCTTTTAAATCGCCAAGGTTGGCAGTCATTTTCTCATCCATCACTGACATATCCTTCTTCATTTCAGCCTGGTTCGCAGTCATTTCTTTCTTCATTTCTTCTTTCAACTCGCCAAGGTTGGTTGACATATCCTTCTTCATTTCATCTTTCAACTCGCCAAGGTTGGCAGTCATTTTCTCATCCATCGCTGACATATCCTTCTTCATTTCAGCCTGATTCGCAGTCATTTTCTCATCCATCTCTCCTAATTTCTCCAATAATTTAGTCAGTTGCGCCTCCATTGCTCTGGTAATCGGCATTCAATCCCACTTCTGACACCAAATGTTGTGAGCTCGGGGTTCGAAAGGACTGATGCCAATATATAAGAACAATCAAAAGGCTTTATTCACTATAAACAGTGCAATACGAACACCAATATCTTCTGAAAATTACAAGATATTCAGTAATCTTCAAATCCAATAAAAGAACAGCAAAATTTCACACAGAAACAATGCGTTCAATACGACGTATCAACGACAAAATCAATCCGAGAAACACAGTTCTCAATGCAAAGCCTCTCGTATGAATTCAATCGCAGTTGACAGACAACTAACTGAACTGAACTGGTGGAGGTCCCTTATATAGACTTCAGAGATCTTTCCAGATTATTCCAGGGCTTTCTAATGCTAGAAATTACCAGAAGGTCCTTCAACTCTCGATAGAGTACTCCAAACGTGAAAGGATCCCAATGTAAATGTATAAGGGGAGGTTGCACAAAAAGTCGCCAAATCCGTCGCCAACTTGGCGACATTTGGCGATATATCGCCAACTTGGCGATAAACCCATTCCTTGGCGATATTTCCATAGACTTCCATTATAAAGATGA
This sequence comes from Maratus michaelseni, assembly GCA_963931845.1. Taxonomy (NCBI): domain Eukaryota; kingdom Metazoa; phylum Arthropoda; class Arachnida; order Araneae; family Salticidae; genus Maratus; species Maratus michaelseni. The sequence goes on along the minus strand of OZ007589.1, from coordinate 254,082,670 downwards.
GGGTGTAAGGTTGTTTTTCTTGCAAAGCATCTGAGGCCTTTAGCATTGAGTTACATGATGCTCAATAGGAAATACATTAATAATACTGCAATTTTCACAATAATAAAATAAATTTAAACAAATGGAATATTTACAGATATATACAAAATTCATAACAATATGTTTAGCTCAGATTGAACTATTTTATCCTGCTTTGTTGTTTTGAGCTTCTAAAAGTAAAATTTTTCATCATCATATTTTTATTTTTTTAGTAATTAAAGGTTGTAGATAAATAAAATAAAACAGCTTTTTTGCAAAGCTAAGATATTTGTTTTTATTTTACTTTAAAGTTAATATGTTTAAAAGAAAGCTATAAACAATAATAATATGATTATTTATTGAACTTCAACATGGGGTACAGTGGACCACTCACTCCTGGGGCACAGTGGTCCACAATCCACTCTGCTCCTGTAATGCAGAATGTTCAAAATATTTAATAATTGCTTATTTTCTATAAAGAACGATTGTTTTAAAGTAGATTTAACTGTAAAATTAAGTAAACAAATAAAAATGACAATTTATTTAACATAGTAAGAATTATTTTGTTTTGTATTTACTGCCTTTGATAAATATAACTGTAGTCTAATTGTTGATGATTCTATTCAAGTAAGATTCATGAGACGCAAATTGAATGGAAATCAGTTTATTTCTCCCGAAACTGTAGATGAATCTGCTGTTGATGTCAATGATTTCATAATGTTGCTCTCACACCCAAAATTATTTTTTGAAAATCCCAGGCTCAATCTTACTCATAAGTACTTTGGAATTTCATTTGCAAATTTTAATGTGCGCTGACTTTTTTGTACTTAAGTAATAACTTCAGCTAAATTGCAATTGTTCCTGTATTAATCTGTTATTATTTTCAAAATATAATTAATTTTTTTTGTTTTTGTTTCAAAATTTATATTACTATGTTATTTTGCTGGTGAAGGTGCAACAAAAAAGAATTAGATTAATGAAAAATAGATTTATATCGTATTTTAGATAATACCTAATAGTGGTCCACTGTACCCCGGTGGGTGGACCAGTGTACCCCGCTTCTGGGGTACACTGGTCCACTTTACAAACTTTACAAGTGCAAAAATTTTTTTTTTTGAAAAATGTATTGAAAACTATGTTGTGAGAAAATTATGATGGATGTAAGAAGGTTTAAGGAATATTCAAAAATATTTTCATACATATCGGTCAGTCTGTTAAAGAGAAAAAAAATGTTAACTGAAAAAGTGGTCCACTGTGTACCGGTCTCCCCTAGCACATTTTGCGCAAAGTTTGATACCACACTTTGATACCATCACAGTGTGGTATCAAAAGAATGCAAAATGGTTTTAATATATTGTTGTTTATTGCACTGAACAATAAAACTTAACAATGGGCCCTAACTTAATTAGTCATCATAACTAAAATTTTTAACAGGAATCATAGAAATGTTATGTGTTTGAAGTTCCGAGCGGACTACAGAATACTCATTTCCCATCATGTATTTTTTCTTGTTGTTGCTGCGTTGTCTAATGCATTCATAAGAATTGTCATAATCCCCCCCTCCCCTCTTCTTCCTGTCAGCAAAAATAATCAAACCCTGAACTCCTCCTTACTGCTTACATAATACTTGAATGGCCCCTTAGTGTTATTTTTAATTTTAAGAATTGTACACTTGAGCAGTCAAAGATGCTTGTTTATAATTTTAAATCCTCAGATTATTTTGCTTTGATGGATTTGAATTGGAGCAGGTGTTCAATATTATTGAAATATTTATTTTACATGAATTTTATAAGTGAATACTGGATATCTAGCAATCAGTGCTTAATTTATGATGGAGCTCAGCTCTGATACTTCTTTGTTTTCAGTGAATACTTAAATATAGCCAGAGCTTATAAATATTGTACACCACAACTTACCAGGACATTCGTGAATGTTTTATATTGTTGGTTGATAAAAAAAATGTTAGCGAGTAAGATTTTCTGAAATTTTTTCTATAAATGTTTTTGCTATTTGTTCATTTATTAGATTTTATTGTATATATATATATATATATATGCATAGCTGCCAACTAATCCTTATCTGTGTTGCTACTAAATCCGGATAGTAATATTAACATTATTTAATTGCAAAATTCTGCAATTAAACCAAGTCAAGATTAGGGGAAGACTTCTGTTCGGAAGTACTGGTAACAAAAAAGTGGAATAGTTGACAGCTATTTATAGACTGAATTTTCTGTAAACCTCAAGCCGAGGACACTAATGTAAAAACATTTGCCTTTTACTTCCGGTAAGTTAACCCTTACTTTTGGCACCTTTGCTTGGCGAAGTTTGTTTGTTTACAAATTTGATGCTGTCAAATCTATGAAATACACGCACTTAAAATTCAAGGTTTTGCGAAAAATAAAGTATTTATTTATTTAACTTATTTCTTATTTTATATTCTGACTACATTTTAACAATACAACAACCATAGTTGTATGGGAAAAAAAAATTATATATTTTAAATACATATATGTAAAGATGCATTCAAAAACTTGTAACATTATTTAGTGCGATAGATACACAGTAAATATTTACTATTCTCAAATTATGTTTATGATTATTTATTACTATCATTCAAAAATATAAAAAAGGATTTTATTTATTTATTATTGAAATCAAATACTAAAATATTTTAAAACCTTTGTTAATAAGAAAACAAAATACTTCTTTATGTTTATTCTGTGAATAAATTTGCAGCAATTTATTGGCAGGCAAAATCTGCACTCTATTTTTTGTGACGCTATTTAAAGTACAAATTAGTAATAGTATTAGGTTCTATTGTTTGTTATTTAGAGTGAAAAAACTGTAAGACTAAGTGATTGATTGAAGCATATTTGATGTAATATCCCTAATTCTTGAAATTTTAATGTTTACGCTATTGTTGTTGGTAATAGAACGTTGGAATAGTTTCATGTACATGAATGATTTTTTTTTCATTAGTCTAAATTATTTTTTATTGTGACAATATTGAAAATAAAATATTGATTCACAACCTCATATTATTTGTAATTGAAATCTTCAACCGTTATTTTGATTATTAATTTAAAATTTCCAACTGTACTTTATTTTTAAATTTTACAATTAAACAGTTTAAGATATTTTGAACGATGAGGAGAAAAAGTTTAATGAGAATAGTTAAGCTTAATATAATATAAATGCAAGTTTAACAGTTTAAGTTTATTAACATTGTTATTTTTAATAATAATCTTTTTAAGCTTATTAGGTTTAGTAAAGATAATCTCATCAAAAAGTCACCTGTAAAAAATGCAGCCAAGTCTCGTAACTCATTTACCGTAAAAAGTACTGAGATCGTATAAAGCCAAGTTTAACTATCTTATTAACTCTGAAATTTTCATTCGCAAATCACTCCTAGTCTCTACATCTTTAGTTAATTATTATTTTGTGACTTAGCAATTACGTAGCACGAGAATGTGATGTATATAGTTAGTCTTAATCAAATAATACTATAACATATTAAAGTGTAATAACTTCCCTGTGCGTATATAATTTGCCTTAATTAAATTATCCCATCCTATTCCATAACATAGTAAGGTGTAATAACTTCCCTGTGATGCGTAATTGCCAAGTCACAAAATAATAATTAACTAAAGATGTAGAGACTACGAGTGATTTGCGAATGAAAATTTCAGAGTTAATAAGATAGTTAAACTTGGCTTTATACGATCTCAGTACTTTTTACGGTAAATGAGTTACGAGACTTGGCTGCATTTTTTACAGGTGACTTTTTGATGAGATTTCACTTCTTTTTGTAAGTAATCCTCCTTTTCTTGATTTTCTCCTTTTCTTGAGATCATCCACTGATTTTCGCTAAGCCCACACTCTGTCCCTATTATTTACAGGTATCAAAAATTTGAAGCTTTAGTTTCGTTTTACTGTAGATAAAAAGAGATTTCAGGTTCCTAGGCAAGCACTAAGTTATGGGAGGGGGGGTGTCAAAAGTACTCTCAATTGCTTCCAAGATAGGTGCTATCCATCTGAGATATTACTCGCAGCCCTAGATACTTGATATTTAACATAAAAGAACTTTTTAGTGTAAAAAGAAAGCCAAAATTAAAATTTCCGGAAATTTCCAATAAATCAAATTATATTCCTTTATTCGATGGTTTTTTTTTTTCGTTTTTTTAGTCTTTTTTTTATTATTTACAGATTTTTTAATTTTTCCTTACTTTGTGTACTAAACCCTGCCTTTCTGCCAAATGTCAAGCTTCTAGGACTACAAAATCGAATTATTTTCAAATTTTCGACTTTTTATAAATTTATTGATTTTTCGATTTTAATTCTAAGTTACCTGATTGTCATGCCAATATAGTAATTATTTGATCCGTCTTCTTAGGATCATTTAGGTTCAATTTAGAGATACATCAAGTGAATCTTAGAGTTACCATGATTTTATTTAGAAAGGACTATCAAGCCATAACCAGCCAGTAATGTTGGGAGTGTAGGGGGAGCTGTGAAAATTTTTGTGGGGATGACAACATTTAACAATCCATATTTCATATGTGAAGTACAAAGAGTACAACCTGTGAAAGAAAACAAACCTGTCTATAAAGAAATCGCCTATATCGTAGCCAGTCTATAGCGGAACTTCTCTATAACGAAATTCGTAAACGAAAGAAAAGAAAACCATAATCCGGGGGAAATAACATAAAACAATTAGGGGCGTTGCACTAGCTAATAGGACAATTATCTTAAAACTAATGTTTCTAGCAGTACAAAATCAAATTGTTTTCGAATTTTCGATTTCTTAAAGATATTTCGATTTTTCGATTTTATTTTCGAATTTAACGAATATTTTAATTGTTCCTTTTATTGAATAGTAAATACTACTTTTACACCAAGTTTTAAGTTTCTAAGACTACAAGATAAAATTATTTTCAATTTTTGATATTTTCGATTTTTTTTTTATAATTTTCTGGATTTTTTAATTTTTTCTTATTTTGTAGCCTTTATTACAAATTTCAAGTTTCGAGCGCTACAAAATCGAATTATTTTGAAATTTCCGATCTTTTTCGAGTTTTTTTATTCTATTTTCGAATTTATTGTGTTTTAATTTTTCCTTTTTCTGTATCCTAAACAATAAGTTTACGCCGAATTTTAAGTTCTAAAGCTACAAAATCGAATTTTTTTAATTTTTCGGATTTTCGATTTTTTTTTTTTCGAATTTTACAGATTTTTTATTTATTTCTTTTTTTGTATCCTAAATACTACCTTTATTCCAAATTTTAAGTTTCTAGCTTTACAAAATCGAATTATTTTCAAATTTTCGTTTTTTTTTTCGATTTTTTTTTTCATTTTTTGTTGTGTTTTTAATTTTTTCTTTTTCTGAATCCTAAACACTACCTTTACACAAAATTTTCAGTTTCTAAGACTACGAGATCATATTATTTTCATTTTCTCTCTTTTTCTTATTTTTCTTTCTTTTTTTTTTTTTTTTTTTTTTTTGAAATTTTCGATTTTTTTTAACTATCCATATTTTTTAATGTTTCCTTATTTAGTATCTTAAATATTACCTTTATTCCAAATTTCAAGTTTCTAGCGCTATGAAATCGAATTATTTTCAAAATTTCCTTATTTTTCGATTTCTTTCGATTTCTTGATTTTATTTTCGAATTTTATTGCGTTTTTTTTTTAACTTATTCTGAATCCTAAACACTATCTTTACTGCGAATTTTAAATTTCTAAGGCCAAAAGATCAAATTATTTTAATTTTTTTCAATTTTTTCCAATTTTTCGAATTTTTGATTTTTTTTTTCGAATTTTCTGGATTTTTTAATTTTTCCTTATTTTGCATCCTAAATACTACCTTTATTCCGAATTCCAAGTTTCTAGCGCAACAAAATTTGATTATTTGAAATGTTTCCATTTTTTTCGATTTTTCGATTTTATTTTTAATTTTTTTTTTTGTGTTTTGATGTTTTCTTTTTCTGAATTCTAAACACTACCTTCACACCAAATTTTAAGTTTTTAAGACTACAAGATCGTGTTATTTTCAATTTTCAATTTTGTTCGATTTTTTTGAATTTTCGAATGTTTTTTTTTTTTTTTAATTTTCCGGATTTTATAATTTTCCCTTTCTTTGTATCCGAAACACTAGCTTTATTCCAAATTTTAAGTTTCTGTGGCTGCGGGATCTACCCAATCTTTTTGATGACGCAAGAGTGAGTGAGTGACAAAAAATCGAAACTTTGAGTTCATATATCGTCTGCACTAATTTATGGGTATTTTTTGAATTATGCATATTTTTTTAATTTTTCCTTATTTAGTATCTTAAATATTACCTTTATTCCAAATTTCAAGTTTCTAGCGCTATGAAATCGAATTATTTTCAAATTTTCCTTATTTTTTGATTTTTCCGACTTTTGGATTTTATTTTCGAATTTTATTGCGTTTTTTATTTTAACTTATTCTGAATCCTAAACAGTATGTTTACTGCGAATTTTAAGTTTCTAAGGCTAAAAAACCAAATTATTTTAATTTTTTCAATTTTTTACGTATTTTTCGAATTTTTGAATTTTTTTTCGAATTTTCAGGATTTTTTAATTTTTCCTTATTTTGCATCCTAAATACTACCTTTATTCCGAATTCCAACTTTCTAGCGCAACAAAATCAGATTATTTGAAATTTTTCGATATTTCGATTTTTTCAATTTTGCTTAATCTTAAAATTTTAGCTAATGTTACTCGAAAACAGCAAGTTAAAATGCAAAGAAACCGTTTACAAAAGATTCGTTTACACTGAATTTGAATAAGAAATTCGCCAAATTATTGAGCTATAGCCAAGTTGGCTTCATTTATGAAGACTTATTTTTGTCGCCAAATTTGGCGAGATTTCGCCAATTGTCGCCAAGTTTGGCGAGAATTTGGCGCTAATGGATATGAATATATAGTTTTATGCGTATGATTCGGAAAATGATTACAACAATGAAAGAAAATAATTTGCGAGAAATCGCGTTCACTAAAACTTATAAATTTATATTAAAATCATTAAAATTACAGACATTACAATACACTTTCATAAAACATTAAAAACTTATTAAAATTGGACGTTTCGGATTTACATGGAAAATCCCTCTTCAACAACAACATTTCACTTAGCGTAAATCATAGTTCAAAAATATCAACAAATAGAAAATGCAACGTATCAAAATTTCGAAGTCAAAGTTACAGTTCTAATAACACGGAGTATTCATTCGGGATTGCACCTGCTTGACCATTATTGACCATAAATTTATCGTTGATTTTTTGTAATATGCTGTTTTGTTTCAAAATGTCAGCCACCCTAGAATTTCAAACTGCTCTATCTCAGCCAATTTTTAAGATAGAGGTAAAACAAAAAATGCTCTGGAATCCTTGTATCAAGTCCTAACACCTAATTAAAAAATAAACTTGATTTTTTAACTTTTTTGTATATTTATTTTAGTTTTAAAATTTTCCGTGGCCGCCATCTTGAAACAAGATGGCGGACCAAGCTGGCCAACGAACTCGGCCGAGGCATTGGTGAGCTTAATACACACAATTAGTTTCATCCAAATTAATTTATAAATACGAGCGTTATCGTATCAAATTATTTTCATTTTTTCATTTTTTTTCGAATTTTTTTATTTATTTTTCGAATTTTCTGGATTTTTTTAATTTTCCTTTTTCTGTATCCTAAATACTACCTTTATTCCTAATTTGAATTTTCTAGCGCAACAAAATCTGATTGTCTTCAAATTTTCGGTTTTTTTCAATTTCTTCGATTTTTTCAATTTTGCTTTCGATTTTTTTGGTGTTTTTGATGTTTTCTTTTTCTGGATGTTAAACACTACCTTCACACCAAATCTTAAGTTTCCAAGACTAAAAGATCGTATTATTTTCAATTTTCAATTTTCAATTTTGATGGAATTTGTTGAATTTTCGAATGTTTTTTTTTTCGAATTTTCTGGATTTTATAATTTTTCCTTTCTTTGTATCCTAAACACTACCTTTTTTCCAAATGTCAAGTTTCTGGGGCTACGGGATCTACCCAATCTTTTTGATGACGCGTGAACGAGTGAGTAAGAAGCGACAAAAAATCGAATGTTTGAGTTCATATATATTGCCTGAACTAGAAAAGACAGAAAGTTGTAATTTTAAATTTTGGTCCTGTGGGCCAAATACTCTCTATAATTGAAGTTTAAAATTTTTGGGATACTCCAGCGCGGAGATATGGGGGGGTCAAAAGTGCCCTGAGTTGCTTCCAGAAAAGTATGCTTACGGCTGTCCTCTCTCGACTTGGCGGAGGCACTGCCGTGCCTCCAGATTAATTTAAAAAATCTGATGTAACTTTCAAGTGAAAAATCTAAACGAAAGAAATAATATGTTATAAATAAAACAATACAAATAAATGACATATTAAGTTTACATTTAGGAACAAATTAAATATTATTTACTCTTCTGTATAACTTTTAGTATTGATTTTTAAACAATTTAGATTAATCAAATACTAAGAGAAGCCTTCGTTATTATTTTTTTTATTGGGAGCATACATCTGACTTGTGTTATTGATACAAATATCCGCCCCTTCATTATTAATCATAATTACAAAATAAACAAAAACATATCGCCAATGTAAGCACTTTCACGATCGCTAGAAAAGAGCAATAAACCACCATTTATGGCATCCATGCCACCGAAAATGATTAAAATTATGCATTTATTTAAGCAATATTGCATAAAAATTCATATACCTGCCCTATTTTTTCAAATTTTAAAGTATTTATGTATATACATTTTAAAAAATAATGATGTAAAACTATTTAAATTTAACGAACTATCACAAAAAAAAAATCAGAATCTTTGCCAAATGCAATGCTGGCTTTATGTCAATCTAGCACATAAGATTAATCGCTAAATATTGTTGTTATTACCATTATTAGTATTCTATTAATTTCTTTTGAAATATAGACGACTTATTCATTTTATTTAAAACTAGCAAGCTACGCTGGTCAATTTCTCTTAACGAACTTTTAATCAAACAAAATATTGACATTTCATAATTCACTCTTATATTTTAACAGAATAATAAGGCTACTATAATTTGTGACTCGTGCAAATATACACGTCACCCTTATCATTACCATTATATGCATGAAGGTTTCGCTATATGGTACTCCATTGTGGAATTTGGTAATTTTTGAAATTCAATATTTGAAAAACGGCATAATCATTAGATTTGAAATTTATATCTAGAAAAATACAATTTTTTACCTTTCAAACGCAGTTTGTCTAACAATTTTCTGACAAATACTTTTCGAGCTATTATTTTTTCAGCAACTTCAAAGGTTTCATTTTCCGAGATTAATCTGTGGCAACAATTAGCAAAAAACCCAGTCGTCAACATCGCATAGCTTTTTATTAAAGAGGCTGTTGGAGCAGGGATTGCCACCACGAATTTGCCACCATCACTTTTGAAATCGGTTCTGTAGTTCCAGAGATTCCATAAAAATTGTAATTTAGAATGATTTTAGAACGCTTTTCGCACATATCACCCTTTTAAATTTAATTTTTTTTTTAAATTCTTAGAGAGCATTTATATCTTATAAGTAACTACAATGCCGAATTTCAAATTTCTAGCTCCTTCAGTATAAAAAAGACGCAATTTTCGCAAATTTTTTGCTCCTGCACCCCATTGGCGTTAGTAGCACCGACATAAAATATAGCCTATGTTGGAGTAGGGATTGTCACCATCAATTTGCCACAATTACTTTTGAAATCGGTTCTGTAGTTCCAGAGATTCCATAGAAATTGTATTTTAAAATGTTTTTAGAACGCTTTTCGCTTATTTCACCCTTTTAAATTTCGATTTTTTTAAAATTTGTTCCTAGAGAGCATTTACATCTTATAAGTAACTACAATGCCAAATTTCAAATTTCTAGATCCTTCGGTATACAAAAAAATCGCAATTTTAGAACATTTATCGCTCCTGCACCACCCCTGGGGTTAGTGGCACCGACAAAAAATATAGCCTACGTTGGAGCAGGGGTTGTCACCATCAATTTGCCTCCATCACTTTTGAAATCGGTTCGGTAGTTCTAGGGATTCCATAGAAATTGTAATTTAGAATGTTTTTAGAACGCTTTTCGCTTTTTTCCCCCTTTTAAATTTCGAATTTTTTTTTAAATTTGTTTTTAGAGAGCATTTACATCTTTAAGTAGCTACAATGCCAAAATTCAAATTTCTAGCTCCTTCGGTACGCAAAAAATCGCAATTTTAGAATGTTTTTCGCTCTTGCATCCCCCTGGGGTTAGTGGCACCGACATAAAATATAGCCTATGTTGGAGCAGGGGTTGTCACCATCAATTTGCCACCATCACTTTTGAAATCGGTTCGGTAGTTCCAGAGATTACCCCCTACAAACAAACAAACAAACAATCTTTACTCCTTTATAATATTAGTATAGATATGAATTTTTCATTTAAAATACACATATCACATATATTTAAAGTACATGCCTTTCACTCATTTATTTAAAAGAAAAATAATAATAAATGAAATAACACAAAAAACCAAAATATTTTATTTCAACATCAAGCCATTGTTTCTAATCTAAGCAAGTGAAAAATAAATGGTGCTATAGCTGGAGGGGAAAAAAAGATATTGGCAAGATAATATAATATTGGCCCAGCTAACATAAAAGTACCTTTTTTTTTGTGATTTATTTGCAAAATCAGTGATTGCTTCTGACAAAAATTGGAACCACTTCACAAAATTATTCTTAATAAAAGAAGCACCTTCACAAAATTATTTTTTTATAAAAGTGAACACTACATTAAAAAAAGAAAAAAAAAATGTTGGGATTTAAAATGTGTAATTTGCAAACAAAATAAGCTCGCCAAAAAGGTAAACTTAACACACACACACACACACATATATATATATATATATCATAGTTTGAATTTAAGAGTAACTAGATTTGACTGTTTGTTACATCATTTTATTTTTCTCAAAACATAATTAAAAAAAAAAAATACCCATGAGAGAGATGGGAAAAAAAAAATCTGCATCAAACTTTGATGTGAAATCTTTGATGTACAGTAAAATTTACAATTTTAAATACATTTAATTTGCATTTTACTGTGAAGACTTTTTTTTTTTTTTTTTTTTTTTTTTTTTTTTTTTTTTTTTTGTGGGGAGGGGTTGGGGGTGTCACAAAAAGTAGATGTAAATGTAACTACATTCTATATTGTAGTGATTATATGATAAAACAAGCTGCCAGTGTGATCAACTGATACGTGCTATTAGCATGTACCTTGGAGAAGCCTCATGTATAATGACAATCCTGAAAGGGCCCTAGGAGTGAATGAAAGGGTTTCACTCATCACTGTTTCTTAGAAGGGAAAAAATAGTTCTGTGTTTTTAAATAAATGATAAGTATTACTATTTGTTTCAAAAGTATAACTGCACTGGCACAAAAATGCTATACGCATGTACGAATAAAATGTATATAGCACTGAAGTAAATATCAAAAACATATTTAGACTTTTAATTTAACTTGTGAAAAGCAGAAATATAATTTTAGATATACAAGTCATATGCAATAAAAATTACTCTCAGATAAAATGAGCTTTCACTGTATTCTGAGTGACTTCGAAATCTTATGATTTACGATCGTCATTATTAAAAATATATAATGTTTTATTTTTTGAAACCACAAAAAAATTAATAGTTATCATTGATTTATTAACGGAAGATTAATATTTTTGTGTGGCATTATTTAAGACCCTCTAATAGCGAAAACTAGTCAAAACTTTCGATTATTTCCACGCAAAACATTTGTTAATAACAAGACAAGGACAACAAATAATTATTTATTTATGTTTATAATCATTCACAGCTGATATGCTGATATCGATCCGTAAATATGACGCTTGCGCAGTAAAACATTGTCTATGATTGGTTAGCGCTAGTGCTTCCCTATAACTAGTGAAAACGCTCTTAGGTTAAGGTCTTGGGTCGCTGGGTTTTTTAGGTAGTTGGGTCGACCAGTGAAAACGCACCTTAAGAAAGACTGGGTCTCTTTCACATTTTTTGGAGGAGGAATCACTTTAATTGGAGATACTTTGTCTGGATCTATTTCTAGACTACTTGTGTTATCCAGTGTCTTAGGTACTTGACCTTTTCACAACCCGTAAGGCATGGTGACGTCACGGCGACGTAACTGTGAAGTCACACTATGACTTTGTGACCGTCGTCGTGACGTCGATGTGACATAAATGTGAGGTCGTTATGGCCGTTTTCAAGGCTTTCTGTGACCTCACAATGTGACTAATTTGTGAAGTCACCGTGGGACTTCAATGTGAAAAATGTGACGAATCTGCATCGGATAGGGTGACCAGATTTTACCCGAATCCTATCCGGATTTTTCGGATCGACATTTTTTTATGCTGCAAGTTTGTGACGATTGTGACGACACTGTACCGGGTCGGGTGACCAGATTATACCCGAATCCAATCTAGAAAGTTCGGATCGATCTTTTTGGATATGTTTGGCTACAGAATAGATTTGGGTCGGGTGACCCAAATCAGGTCGGGTGACCTGATTTTCGTGAACCCGATCTGACCCGAGTCGGATATAATGTTTTTACTGTAAGTCTTGTTCGGAATAGAATCTTGCATACGACCGAGTAACCAGATTTTATCAGAAATTGGGTTACGACACAATTTCTGATGTCGGCTCGGATCTAGAGTCATGCACGAATCCGGTTATATACTTCTTGAACATGGTTGAATGTCTACTTGAACATGAATGATGGTTGACTGAAATTATATTTCGATTCAACCCATATTCTTGCCCTAACCCAACAACAACAACAACAACAAAATCTGTAGGCCCACAACCCGACCGAACCTGATAAATGATTTCGCATAGATTTGGATAACAAACTTTTACCAAATCCGGATAAGATCGACGATAAGGATTGGATCGGCAATAATTTTTATTGATGCAATTCGTATTCAAATTAAAACTTTGCATCTGATTGGGAAACCGGCTAATGTAGCCGTTAAGCAAGAAAATTATAAATGTAAAAAACGCATACTAAATTAAAAATAATAGATAAATCTATTAGAAACTAGCCGCCACTGGCGACCAGTTTGTTCTCCCTTAAATGTATATTAAGCATTGTAACACGCTACTTTTATTCATAATTTAATTTTTTCTCTCTTAATTCTTCGCCAAATCAAAAAATTCTAATACACAAATCAAGAACTTTTGCGATCATGGTAGTATTTTGCACATTTTTTGCTGTTAATGATATCCACATTTACACTGAACCATATTGTTGCTATTTTTTTTGTTTTGTTTTGTTTCTCTCTAACTTACGACAACCTCCACGGATGCTCTTCACGTCTTGTCAGGGGTACTCCCCCTCGACTTGCGTGCGGGGCTGGAAAGGGACTACACGGCCCTTGTCCGCTGGAAGAAGAGCGTTGACGGTACCGGACTAGACTCCGAGACAGTCGACCTCTGGAGGCCCACTCCCAGACTTGAGGATCTCTGGAGAGTCCGTTGGACCGCGGATTTGGAGCCGCGGACTTCGTGTTCGTACTACACGGACGGATCCAAGCAAGAGAACAGCACAGTAGGCTGTGCGTTCCTCGCTGTGTCAGAGAACCAAGTACTTGCGGAGAGCCAGTTCCGTCTCTCCGATGGGGCGGAAGTGTTTGCGGCGGAGGTCCATGCGATCAAAGAAGCAATCACCCATGCCCACAGGAGAGGTCTCGGGGAGCTCGACGTCTTCTCAGACTCGAGATCGGCGCTCCAAGCGCTTCACGGACTTGTGCCTCAGCACAAGGCCATTGCCGAGATTAGGGATCTGATTAAAACAACAGGAATTGAGGTTCATCTGCATTGGGTCAGGGCCCATGTCGGTCACATCTTTAACGAAAGGGCGGACAAGTTGGCAAAAGAAGCCACTGCTCGACATGACGTCGATGTAGTGATTCCAGTCACGCGCCGCCAAGCCAAAAAAGACCTCTTTGGGCGTGCCTTGTCCGAGTGGCAAGAGAGATGGGACCGATCTGGGACCGGGCGCAAGGCCTATGAATCTTTCCCACGCGTCGGCATCCGTCGACTGCAGGGCGATTTCTTCATTAATCAGGTCTTCACGGGACACGGCACCTTTGGCGATCATCAGGCTCGATTCTTTCACCATGACTCTACATGTTTTTGTGGGGTCGAGGTGTGTGACATCAGCCACGTGCTCTTCCGGTGCGAGCTCTGGAAGTCTGTGCGGGAAAAGTACTTTCCTCGTGACTTTCGGACGTGAACGCCGCGCGATCTCTGCCTGTGTGGCTACGCCAGAAAGGGTGTCAGTTGATCATTCACCGACTCCTTATGCGTACATTAGATCGCAACCTTGGTCGCCAAAGAGCAGGCCGTAATCACCGAGCTCTTCCACGCCCACACTTGAACGCACTGCGGACTGCCCGTGGCCCCCACGGCGCAGGACGTAGAGGTAGAGGTAATGGTGCAATAAGTACGCAGGCTTGAGACTCGTCTCATAAGCCGGCAGTGTCTGTGATAAAATGGGCTAGTCACAGTTGTGTATATATATGTTGTTGTTGTTGGAGTTAAAGTTTGATATATATATATTTGCATGTTGTTGTTGTTGTAATTTTAGAGTTTATATTTGTTGTAGTACTAATCCCTTCTTTTTCAGGATCCACGGCAAAAGGGAACGTGACAACCTCTGTAGGTTGCCCACACCCCTCGAGCCGGGGTAAAGCAAGAGCCGTCGTGGTAGCTCGACATATGACCTAGCGACCGTCTCCCCCTATGGGGTCTCGCGAACGAAGTCGTCGGGGGTTCCACGGCGGTTCATCAAGGTTTCCTCCGAGATGTGGGGTTACTGCCGCGACGACCACGTCACCATACCTTGGTAAAATGACCTGGGGGTCCGCAGCGGGGAGCGGCCTCAGGCCGATCGCAGCGCCGGGCGAGACAAAGCCCTGGTGCGTTAAAAGCCCTTCAGAGGCTTGGGTGCGATGGTCGTTTACGCGCGTCGGCGTCCCCCGTGGGCGCCTGACGGCGCAGGATAGTTTTCTCTCTAACTTAGGCTGTAGACTCGATTACGGAAGATTAGATAATCTATCATTATTCTCATCTAAAACGTCTTGAATAATATGCCATAATCGGGCTTCATATTATTACACGTAATTTTCGAGTATGGTTTGGTGAAACATTGAACTTTTGGAAGCCAGTTTTGATAATCACATTCCCTTTTTAAACCGCAACCCGGCGTTTTCGGCTAGATTTTGCTTCGTATGGCAACCCAGTAGAGCAGATTCCGTATGTTTTATAATAAATTAAATATTGTGTGTTT
Organism: Maratus michaelseni; assembly: GCA_963931845.1. Taxonomy (NCBI): domain Eukaryota; kingdom Metazoa; phylum Arthropoda; class Arachnida; order Araneae; family Salticidae; genus Maratus; species Maratus michaelseni. The sequence continues at coordinate 254,067,248 of OZ007589.1, read as the reverse complement.
TATAATAAATTAATCATTGTGTGTGTTTTATAATAAAATTGTGTGTTTTTTAATATAAAATGGTACTTTTCCGTTATACGGACACCATGCCAAAATGTATGCTAATGCCTAGAGTATGTAAATGTATGTAAATGTATGCTTGGCGACAATGGTGTCCGTATAACGGTAAAGTACCTATAAAATAAACTATTTTAAAATAAAATAAAAGTAACATGCTGTTTCAGAAATCTCTAACAGGTACCTGAAAATGGGGTTTTCTCGCCAAAATGGCGCGAAACAAAAATCGCGCCAATCCCGGTGCGTTTGCGACAGCTGTTCCACATTGGATTTTAAAATCAAAGTATCGTTTCTAATGCACACGCGAAAAATAAAAGCTGGTTTTGTCGATTAAAATGTAGACAAATGCTTAAGTGATTAAAAGAAATAACAAAAGGCTTATAAAAACCTTTTTAATGATTCAACATACGTTTCAACGCTACATTTCGGCGTCATTTTCAAGAAAATATAATGATAAAAAATATTCTTGCAAATTTTGAAAAAATAACCTTGAAGACACGAATCACGAGAATTGATGAATGAATCACGAATCATTCGTGTCTTCAAGGTTATTTTTTCAAAATTTGCAAGAATATTTTTTATCATTATATTTTCTTGAAAATGACGCCGAAATGTAGCGTTGAAACGTATGTTGAATCATTAAAAAAGTTTTTATAAGCCTTTTGTTATTTCTTTTAATCACTTAAGCATTTGTCTACATTTTAATTATAATTAGTGATATTATTTTATGGTTATGGTTTTGTCGATTTTAAAAATGCTATTGGCGAGATTTGCGCCCAAATAACATAAAAGTACATAATGATGTTATGTATTTATATTATATTGCTATAAATGTATACTAAATTACTGTTTTGAACACGATTGGTCATTAATAATGGAAAATATGATTGGCGATTAACAATCATTTTCGGTGAACTCTCTTTCTGGCACGTATAATACGTAAATACCAAATTAACTGACAATTCGTTTCGAAATTTGATTCATTAAATATTATTATATGAGTTGTATTTGTTTACAGTCAACTTACGTCAAGAAAAGATTCGGAAGGAAGTTCAGTTGTATAAGCACTTCATCAAACGGAATTATGGCAAACTTTAATTGTCTCACAGGTCCTGGTGCTAATTATTTTTTTGACACCAGACAGCGCTCCAAAAAATCATTCACGGAAAATTTACTTTACGAACGATTATCTCCATGGTTTAATGGTTTAATAATTTAAACCTTCACGACGAATGAATCTTTTTTTTTTGTTTACTTTCTTAGATACAGAGTTTGAACTGCGAAGCTAATTTCAACTGAAGTTATTGCAGAATATATACATAATTGAACGTAAGTCATCTCTCAAATATTAATTTATTTTGATCAATCTTTCTAAAAATGTAACTTTTATGCAGTTGTATTCGAAAAATAATTTTGAATAAAAAATAGCCACCTGGCATATGAAAAAGCGATGCGGACATCCCGGAACTGTTGATAACAGTCACATGACTTACGGTTTTATTATAGAGATTATTATTATTATTATTATTATTATTATAAAAGTAAATATTTCAATAATATGAAATTATATTGTGCAAATAAATTTTTTTTAAATTAACTTCTACTTCCATTTGTTTTATGTAACCACGAAAAATATTGAAAATAATTAAAACTATGCTATTTTGCTGTTATGTATTGAAGTCTTGTGAATGTGTATACTTTGATATATTTCCCCTCTCTCAGTATCACGAAACTTTCTGACACATTTACGGACAAATTTTTAAACGCATGGCACTTGCATGCCAGATTATTAAAGCGATTTGGAACGAATAGCGTTTTCCATTTTTAGATAAATGAAATAAATAAATTTCGTTCACGTTTTTCCCGTTTCTCACGCTGCGCGTCGGAAATTCTGTTCAAAACATCGACTTTGATAGTGTTTTCTGAAAGATCTTCTGCCAAAAAATGGAAAACGCCATTCTATTAAATATATTCTGATAAAGAACTAATGGAAAGCTTTTCGCATTATCGTGTATTCGTGTGTGGCATGTGGATGCGGAGAAGCGCGGGTTCAAAGGTTAAGAAAGCAGCCAAGATGACGGCATGTGATAGACCGAAAGCCATAAATTTATGTCAGGGGTATTGATGGTTCGGACAAACAGAACCATAAAATAAAGCAGGTGATCTTTGGACATGGGGTTATCACGGACAGAGCATCAGTAGACACACAGTCTAGAACAAGATAAAAATAAAGGGAAGCAGGAAATTATGCGGACACTGAATAGCCAATGAAAAGGAACAAGATATGCAAATTTTAAGTAAAGAAGGACCAAAAAGCTAGGTCCAGCAAATCAGAGAAATATGAAGACACGCCCTTTTTGGGTGGTAATTTTGAGAGACGGGTCGCTGAAAAGAAGGAGAGATTCACTACTTGCTAAAAATCGAGACGAGGATGTTGCTCTCCAGAAGAGAGTTTTTAATAAGATATGTAAAGTGAGATCGAAGTTCGGAAATTAAAAAAATATGAGAGAGTGTGGGTTTTATTGTTATGAAAAGGTTCTATACTATCTAATGCTCCAAGAATAAGAAACACGCCAAGCCCCAGATGATGAGAAAAAGGTTCTCCAAAATCTAGTGTCTCCAGGAAAGTAAAGGTATACTTTTAAGTCGTTTTCCAAGTATTTCCTCCTTACCAAATTGAGTATTTAGTAGCATAGGGTATTGCTGGTAGTAATGCCAAAAGGAATTATATTATTCTTCTTGTATAAGCGGATTAAGTATGATAAAAACAAGTACCTGAATTTGTAATATAACGTAAAAGAAAATAAGTAATTTCTATTCCTCTCTTGATTTTAATTATGACTGTAAATATTGTAAATAAATTTTAATGTTAATTATTTGGAGTCTTCTCATTTAAATTACCTAGTATGTGTTTGTTTATTTAGGTTTCAACCTTAGAAAGTCAGTTAGGGGCAAGAACGATTGTTCTCTAAAGGGTAATGGGCTACTTCGAAATAACACAATGCAATGGACGAATATATTCTAAATTTAATCTCTAAGGACTCTTTTTATTATTATATTCTTAGTAAATTAAATTATTCTATTAGCCAACCCCAGAGAAACCTTTATGTATTTCATTTTAAACTTTAATTTTGATCTACTTGTCCCAGCAAAAGGGTTATGTTGGAATGGGCAGCAATTAGAAGGGAAATTAAAGGATAAAATTATTAAATAATTAATCTAACTGAGCCAAGCATATTTCTCTTCAACATTTGCATTCCAATATAATTCAGTGGTGCCGCGTCTCAGTTTTTTTTTTAATTTTTGTGATTGGCTTAGGCCAATTTTAACGAAAAAAAAATCTTTAACTGGGTTAGGATATTAGTACTTTTAACATTTTTGGTTTATGATAGAAGATAGGCTCATAAAAAAAAATTCTTATATGTATACATATAATAATATAAAAAAAATAAAGAAATAAAGAAAAATAGATAATGATATTGCATATTATAATAAGCTAAAGATTTATATTGAGAAGACTAATTTATTGAGAGTAAATGAAATATTTTTTTTTTGTATTTTGACTTACTTCCTCAATAATAATAATAACAATAATAAAGGCTAAACTACCAGCAAGTGTGTGATTTAGTAAATGGCAAATTCAACTAAATATGGTATATTGATGTTGTATATATAATAAATGGAAAATATATGAAAGTATTGTTATAATGGTGATTAATACCTATACTTCAGATACAGAAGTTGTAATCGCAAGGTAAAAAAATGATAAGTATTTATGTAGCAGATAAAATAGTGTATTAATAGATTGTTAATGCATATATATTTTGATACTGTATACTTTATTGTATAATTCATTTATATTTTGATATTTTTGAAATTTTGCAAATGTTTACACTCGGCTTAATAATATTTTTAGGTGTAAGAATTTCCATGCATTTTTAAAGTTAGATTTAGAATTCAGTATCTAAATAAAATTTAAATATCAAAAAGCTGAATGCCAAAAAAGAATCGTAGAAATTATAGAAATAGCTTGAACTCGAGTTTTTCTGGCGTATTAACGCGAGGGCATATAAAAAAGTTAAATAAAGAAAAGCAAACTGATACGAGTAACACTATGGCAGATCCATCAGTGGACACAATAATTTCTCTAATCCTGAATTTCGATGGGAAAAAGTTAAGTGATTGCGAGTATTTTCTCAGACAATTTGAGGACTTAACTAAACAAATATTAAAAGAAGATGCGAAGCTAACAATTTTGAAAGCGAAATTGTCGGGTAGCGAGAGAGAAAATCTCACAAAATAAATCGCTTATAGAAGAGAAAAACTACAACGAATTCAAAAAGAAATTATTAGATTTGTTTAAAATCAAGAAATCATTTACGCAGGTACAGACTGAGTTTTTCAATCTAAAACAAAAACCGGGACAAGACTTCGCTAGTTTTATTATCGAATTCAAAAACGCAGCGTCTCTTTATATAGAGAAAAGCCATACAGAAGTTGATCCGAACGGAAACGGGAAATTTTTGGAGTTTTTTTTTTGGACTTTTAACACGATTTTTGGATGCGATTAGACCGGATTTAAGGAAAACATTTCCCGAAAATTTTGAGGATGCTTGCAAGACAGCAATTAAACTAGAAGAGGCATACAACAATATATGGGCAGAACAGGTAAATAATATAACAGCTAACAATGAATCACAACTTTTTGAGAAATTATTGAAATTAAATGTAGACACGGTGGAGCAGGTTAATAATTTATCAAAAGAAATAAATAACATAAAATTGGGATCGATCGAAAAAAGAGATGAAGTGGAAAAATTTTGCAATATCTGCAAGAAGGGGTCACACAATGAGGATATTTGTTGGTATAATAAAGCTAATAAAAACAACAACCAGAATTATAGGCATAGATTTGTAAACAATAGGGGTAATTACAGAGCAAATTACAAGAATTATAACCAGTATGAAAGACACGATTCTCACAATGCATTTCCGGAGGGTAATATTTACTATAATTATGTACCAAATGCTCAGCCTTTCCCACCCCCACCACAACAACATTACAACACGCCGTATACTTATTATCAACCTGACTTTAATAATTATGGTGCACAGGGATATCACACTCAACAGAGAGGAAATTATAGAGGTGCACAGAGAAATAACTATCGCAATAAATATACTGACTCTAGGGATAACAGAGACAATCATACAAACAGTAACAGGGATACTAATCAGAGGGGTAAATTTCAGAGGGGCAATACTAATAAAAGATATAAGCAAAACAAAGATAAGGATGCGGAAAACTAAATACGAGACTTGTAAATAAAGATAAAGAAGACCCGAGCAAGTCTCACGACAGCGGGCATACTTTAAGGTATAAAACTATTGCAAGTGTACAGAACGATACAAATGAACTTCCTCTAATTAAATTTAAAATTAAAGATATTGTAATTAACAGCCTTTGTGACTCAGGGGCACAGGTAAGCTTGATATCACCACTTTTGTTTGAAAATTTAAAACAAGCGAATATAAAATTTAAATATTTGGGAAATCAAATTAAGATTCAAACACTTACAAATTCACTAATTACATTCAAACAGTGCATTAGATTGTCATTTAAATTACAGGGCACTTTTGTAAAAGGGACTTTTTATGTCACAAATAATGATTTTGGCCGTAAATATCAATTATTACTGGGGTACGATTTCTTAAAAGAAAATCAAATGGTTCTAGATTTTGAGGAGAAGTATCTTAAATTCAAAGGAAGAAAAATGGCATTAAACATAAAAGATTCTGATGACACTGGGGTAATAAATACATTAATTACAGAACAAAACACAAAGACTCAAAAACATAGAAAACCTACAAAGGGGAAAATGTTCGCAAAAACGGTAGGCCATAATATTATCAACCCAGGGGAGGAAACATTTGTAAAATTAGAATGCCCCATAAAATTAAAGGAAAACCAAACATTTATCCTAGAACCAATACAGCACAAGAACGAAATTATCTATGAAAGATCCATTCATGACACCCCAAGTAACAGAAAAATAAATCTTTTAATTAAAAATTTTACTAATAACAAGATACATTTAGAAAAAGGTATGAACATCGGGCAAATTTTCACTAATTTTGAATACAAACAAGATAAATTTATAGACAATATTGAGAAAGGGAGAATTTTTGAGGTCAATGCATTAAATTTAGAAGAAGTACATAAATTAAGAGAGGCAGAGATAAATGAAGACGATTTTGATCTTAATCATTTACCATCGGATGTACAGGATTCGTTCAAACAAATTCTTTTAAAGTATGTACACGCTTTTTCGAAATCCTATCAAACTTTAGGTCAATGCTCACTGGTGACACCAACGTCAATGCTCACTGGTGACCACTCAATCATGACTATCTCATTCAAACAAAACCCTATAAAGTGCCACAAGCAGTGAAGCAATATGCAAAGACAGAGATAAGAAAATTATTAGAAACGAAAATTATCGAGGAATCGGACTCTAACTACGCATTCCCTGTCATTTTTGTGAAAAGAAAGGTGATAACAAAGACAATCCTAAATTTCGAATGGCAGTAGATTACCGGCTGCTAAATCAGATTTTAGAGCCATATTCCTATCCGATTCCAGATATTAAAGAAATTTTACAGAATATCAGTGGGAAGAAGTACTATATAGTACTTGACTTACACAGTGCTTTCTTCCAAATTAATTTAAGACCAGAAGATAGCCAAAAACTCTCTTTTATTACAGAAAATGGTAAATTTCGGCCTCTCAGACTTGCTTTTGGAACACGCAATTCTAGCGCGTATTTTGCTGAGCTGATAAACAAGGTATTGGGACATTTCGACAAGCAGCAGGTAGCCTACTTTATTGACGATCTTTTAATAGGGGCGAACACTATATCAGAATTGTTAATAATTTTGGAAGAAGTGTTACAGGCCCTAATCCAACATAATCTAACAATTGAGCCATCCAAGATGCAAATATGTAAAGATAAAATAGAATTTCTTAGTTTTACAATTCACAAGGACGGTTATTCACCATCCACAAGGAATATTGATAAAATTAAAAGTTTAGTGAGACCTAAAACAAAAAAGGGGTAAGGTCACTCTTAGGTCTGGCTAACTACTTCAGAACACTTATTCCAAAATATGCGGAAATAGTAAACCCATTAGTTAACCTTACTAAATATAACATTAAATTTAAATGGGATGATAATACTGAAATAGCCTTTAAGAAAATCCAAGAAGAAATTATAAACAACCCAACATTACATCCTCCTGATTACAACAAACAATTTACTTTAATCACAGACGGCTCAAAAACTGCAATTTCAGCAGTACTTGCGCAGGAATTTAAAGGAAAATTACAACCTATTGAATTTTTCGGGAGAAAATTACGTGAACCGGAAAAGAATTACCCAAGTTTAAAATTCGAATTATTAGCGGTTCATGAAGCGGTGTTACACTTCAGAACTATGCTGGAAGGCAGACATTTTAAAATTTTGGCCGACTCCAAGGCTCTCACAGAAAATTTACATCTTCAGAATCAATCGGATATGGTTAAAAGATGGGTGATAAATTTAAGCGATTTCTCGTATGAGTTCGATCACATTAAGGGGGACACCAACCCAGCGGACTATATTTCGCGAAATATAAATAACATTGTTACTGATGCTAATTTACAAAATAATTTATTTCAAGTAAACCCTGCATTATCAAATGAAAATATAAAAAAACATCAATATTCGGACGAAAAATTAAGCAAAATAATTAAGAAAATAGAACAAGGAAAGAAAACAGAAATACAAAGAGATATACATTAAATGAGGACAAGATGCTAATTTTAAAACCGGGGAAACAGAAAACAGAACTAATTATAGCGCCGGATGCTTTAAAGATTGCTTTGATGGAAGAAGTGCACAAACCGCATTTTGGGTTTGATAAAACATACGATGCCATGAAAAGTAGAATATTTTGGCACGGGATGTACACAGATATTCGAACTTATTGTGCCCATTGTGTTCCGCGTAACACATCAAAGCAGCATAAGAAAATAAAGGTTCCCATACAGAAAATGGTTTTGGGTGATGAAATGGGGAGTGTGTTACAAGCTGATATCGTGGGAAAACTACCACTAACACTACGAAAGAATAAATTTATTCTCACGATAATAGATTCGACGTCTAGATTTTTGGAAGCCGTTGCTATTCGCAATGTGGAATCCCAAAAGAGTTAAAATTAGACAACGGGCCCTATTTTAGAGGAGAAGTTTTTAAGGAGTATATGCGCGCATTGAATGTACAACTTCACTTCAGTTCGGTGTACCGCGCCCAAGAGAACGGTCTGATCGAGATTTTTTATAAATCTCTCAAAAGTTCGCTGTCAGCGATGTCAGAAACGACATTACAATGGGACGTTAGCCTAGATTTTTTTAAATTACACTACAATAACGCCAAGCATAGAGCTACGGGATTTACGCCTGCTTTCCTCTTTTTTGGGAGGAATTTACGCACTCCATTTACGGCACACATACCAGCAGAACAAATACATACTCAAACATATGTAGAAAACCGTATGGCACATATGAAAGAGGTTCGGTTACAGGCACTTCCAATTAGGAGAAGATGATGGCTGAATACATTCAAGAAGATGAGCTAGATAAAGCCAAGACACTCGATCTAGGGCAACAAGTCTATGTTAAAAGTATCAAGCCATCAGTACTAAAAAAAATTCGAGGGCCCTTTCAAAGTTGTTAGGAAGATAAGGAATAACAACTATATCTTACAGGATCTTACAGGGAATAATAAGCGCACGATTAAGAGACATATCGATAACTTAATGGCACCTAAACATGCGAGTAGATGCAACACGGAGGATTCAAACTCAGCGGACGAGGTGTAAGGAATAATGACGGAGTTTCAAAAAAAAAATAAATAAAAAAAAAAATAAATATATATACAGGGTGATTCATAAAAGATGGGCAGAACTTTAAGGGGTTATAGTACACTTAAAGACAAATAATATTAAATAGGAGACTAAGGGTCCCAGACGTATTCCCAAGGAGATAGGGGGCATTAAAGTTTAGGGTCCGAAATTTCAAATGATTATAAAACATGGAAAAATTGGTCGATTCGTTTGCGGTTTTTGCAAAAAATTTTCTTTATGCCAGTATTTTCTTGAAATAAAATTTTAAAGTTCAATTTCAAAAAATGCCGATAGGGGGCGCTTTAGACTTTGGAGTAACAAACAACTATTTTTTAACGTTATTTTTTGTATTTCTTTAAATGATTTCGAAAGCTTAGACTTAAACTTAAATTTTGATCTAAAAATCTGAGTCCTAACGAGTAGTTAAGTAGCGTAAACTGAAATTTGAAATTTGAAACCTTTCTCCCCCCAGAACAAAAATCAGTTATTCCCGATCTTTGTGTCGTAGATTAGGCTCTAACTACTGCCGCGTTTTGCTAAAATTATTCTTTATGTCAGTATTTTCTTGAAAATAAATTTTAAAGAAAATTTTCAAAAAATTCCGATAGAGGGCGCTTTAGACTTTGGAGTAACGAACAACTATTTTATACCGTTATTTTTTGTGTCTCATTAAATGCTTTCTAAAGCTTAGACTTAAACTTAAATTTTCAGCTCAAAATCTGAATCGCTGAGCGTGGTTCAGTAGCGAGGGGAGGGGGTTCAAATTTCAACTTCTGAACATAGTTCAGTTTGCACTACTTAACCATGCCCAACGATTCTGTGCTGTGATACGAGGCAAAAATACAACTTTCGTCAAGGACTGCATAGTCGGAATTCACTCATAAAGGCACTGGCACAGTTGGAAACGTCGCTCATGCAAACGTTAAAGCTCCATTCCTGACGCTAGTCACCGGGTGAAGAAGGAAACAGAAAGTATGCAAATGTCAAATGGGGAAGAAGAAGAACACGTATGCAAAATTTCGACACGATTCAGGCATAAAAACCACTGAACGGTGAGTCAAGTGTAAGTCGCTGTAGTAATGAATCGGAAGATGGTGCCCTTCACGAATAAGGAAAAGGCTGAGATGCATTTAATTTACGGAGCGGCAGATGGAAATGGTGCAGAGGCACAACGAATGTACGGAGAGCGATTTCCTAACAGGCGGTTGCCTAACCGCAAAACTTTCGAGCGCTTGCACAGACAGTTGTGTGAGACGGGATCATTTCTCGCTTCCCGGTCGAATGCAGGTCGTGCAAAAAAGGACGACTCAGTAGTTGTTGCAGAAGCCATTCTGGATGTAGTAGCGGCGCAGCCAAGTACAAGTACACGAACAGTGGCTAGTCAGGTGGATACCTCACAGTCCACGACTTGGAGGGTACTGAAGGATGAACATTTGCTCCCGTTTCATGTGCAACGAGTCCAGAAACTGTCTCCAGGGGATTATCCAAATCGTATTGAATTCGCCCGCTGGTTTCTGCAGCAGAACGCGCTAAATCCACATTTTGGACGAACTGTGCTTTTCACCGATGAATGTACCTTCACACGTGAAGGTACATTTAACACACACAATGCACATGTATGGGCGGATGTCAATCCACATGCTACGTATCCACATGCTCATCAGAGACGCTTTTCCATCAATGTTTGGGCAGGAATCCTCGGAGACCACCTAATCGGACCGTACCTTCTTCCTGAACGCCTCAACGGTAAAACATACCTCACATTTCTGCAACATGTGCTGCCAGACCTGTTAAACGTTGTTCCTCCACGCATCCGGCGGGTCATGTGGTTCCAGCACGATGGAGCGCCAGCCCATTACGTACGAGACGTCCGCAACTATCTGGACATCACATTTCCGAACAGATGGATTGGTCGAGGTGGTCCTGTTGCTTGGCCTGCTCGCTCGCCAGATCTTTCACCCCTCGATTTCTTTTTTTGGGGACGATTGAAGGCTCTTATGTATGAGACACCCATTGAATCCCCCGAGGAACTGGTCGCCAGACTTTCCGCCGCTGTAGGGGAAGTGCTCGAAAAGCCTGATGTTTTCGCGAATGTTCGCCGTTCCATTCGTCGCCGTTGTTCTGCGTGCATAACCTCTGGTGGTCACAATTTTGAACATTTATTGTGATTACATGTTAATAAATATGCTTTGGTAACATAATCCTAATTTGTGTCTTTTTACCTCGTATCACAGCACACAATGTGTGGACATGGTAAACTGAACTGTGCTCAGGAGTAGAAATTTCAAACCCCTCTCCCCAGAAACTTAACCACGTCTAACGATTCAGATTTTGGGCTGAAAATTTAAGTCTAAGCTTTAGAAAGCATTTAATGAGACACAAAAAATAACGGTATAAAATAGTTGTTCGTTACTCCAAAGTCTAAAGCGCCCTCTATCGGAATTTTTTGAAAATTTTCTTTAAAATTTATTTTCAAGAAAATACTGACATAAAGAATAATTTTAGCAAAACGCGGCAGTAGTTAGAGCCTAATCTACGACACAAAGATCGGGAATAACTGATTTTTGTTCTGGGGGGAGAAGGGTTTCAAATTTCAAATTTCAGTTTACGCTACTTAACTACTCGTTAGGACTCAGATTTTTAGATCAAAATTTAAGTTTAAGTCTAAGCTTTCGAAATCATTTAAAGAAATACAAAAAATAACGTTAAAAAATAGTTGTTTGTTACTCCAAAGTCTAAAGCGCCCCCTATCGGCATTTTTTGAAATTGAACTTTAAAATTTTATTTCAAGAAAATACTGGCATAAAGAAAATTTTTTGCAAAAACCGCAAACGAATCGACCAATTTTTCCATGTTTTATAATCATTTGAAATTTCGGACCCTAAACTTTAATGCCCCCTATCTCCTTGGGAATACGTCTGGGACCCTTAGTCTCCTATTTAATATTATTTGTCTTTAAGTGTACTATAACCCCTTAAAGTTCTGCCCATCTTTTATGAATCACCCTGTATATATATATATATATATATATATATATATATATATATATATATATATATATATATGTGTGTATATTTATAGATAAATAAATAAATTACAATTAAATAAACAGAAAAAAATGGCATAACTATTTTGATAAATACAGATAAGCAGAGTAATTAATAATAAGTCCCTAGGCTAGGTTGCAAAGAGCAATAAAATCCATGCAACGGTATAAAAAAAGAAAAATAGGAAAAGTTTTTTTTTGTTAGGCGCGGAGTGGGGAGTTGTTTATCAACAAACATCCCCAGTTGCCATGTCAACAAGCAGTGCTGGCAACTTCGCGGAAGGAGGGGTTTGTGAAAATCATGATTACAAGATAATGGACTGTTTTGGGGTGAACAGCTATAAATGAAATTTAAAACTTAAGATCATAAACGCAAAAAAAAAAAAATTTTTTTTTCTTTACAAATTATTTCAGTTATAGTTTTTGATAGAATACTAAATGCAGAACTTAAATATAAATTTTTACGGTAAAAAAATTCGATAACACTTTTTCAATACCAGTATTTGTGCTAGGTTTTTACAACAATTGCAGAAGAAATTACGTTTCGCGTTGATGTCTACAGAATTTATAAGAAAAATCTAAAACGAAGATTATTTTTTTTAAAAGGCGGTATTCAAAAATGGACAGAGTAGGAGGCTTGCTTGATCTACAATTCTGTACACAATAAAACATATAGCGATATTAAAGCGGTAGATTTTACATTTAAACCGCGTTCAAAAATTTTATATTATGTAATTTGAGTTCATAATTTTTAAAAAAAACTGATACTTTGCACCCCCCCTTTTTTGGGAGGGGGTCTTTTCTTTCCTTTAAGCATTGAAATTTACAAAAATACCTTTTATCAAATATTTCAATATATGTTTTCAACAGTATCTTATATGTTTAACAAGAGAAAAGTGAAAATTTAACCTTTAAAATAAGATATGCTATAAACCATGCATGGGACCTCTATTTTAAATACTATATGTGTTTTAATTACGTTTACTCCAGTATTTGACTGGTATTACTTTATCTATAAATGATAACTATAAAAAATAAGAACAATTTTTTGCTAATTAAAAAAATAAATAAATTTATTTATTTAAAAATTATATATATATTTATGAAACTGCTATCTTTTTTAAATAATAAGTTTTGCAATAGATTATTTTTAGAAACACCGATCATTTTTTGTTGATAACGCACTGTACCGCAGCCATTCTATTTAGCATCTGACGTGAAAAAATTGTACAATTTTCTAATAATTTACGATTCATCGATAGTGATATATGATGTCGCCGATGACATGATATCTATCTGGCTTGATGTTTGATTCCGGGGCAAGAACCACAGTAACATTTTCTGTGATTCTGATAGCATAATACATAGTATAAAGAATTGCAAATCGAAATTATTTATTCTTCTTCGAATCAGGATCTTCTTCATACTAAATTTTCACTGTCACTTATTTTTTAATAATAAATTCTCGTTGATTTTACACTTCAATAAAAGTTCAGATAAATTAAAATTAACAAATTTTTATTACCAAGCAAAAGCTTGGTTCAGATAAAAGCTGGTTATACCGCCAGCCACTCGGTTCAAGAATTACATCACATCTAAATTAGAATTAAAAAGTGAAAAACAGCAAAATAAAGGGTTACAATAATTATTATTGGCGACGCCTAATCTCGCAAATCAAAACAACAGAAAGGGGGTTTTTACACACTGCCCCCGGATGAACAATTACTATTGTTCATAATTCAAATTAAATTTCTAAAAAATTTTAAACTAGATTGATAAGATAAAAATAGAACATACTTACAATAAGGAATAATACTCACAAGAGAAAGGAGTTAATACTGAAACTAAAATAAACAAAATAATAGGATTAGAAAACGTTAATAGTAAGAAAATGTAATAAAAATGTTCATTATAATGTTCATTAGTTCATAATATCCAGTTCCAGTTTATAAATCAATTGGACTGGTCTTTTTATCACACTGGAAACAGTCTGAATGGCACAGGATCTAATTTTCGAATCTCTTCCTAAAAATAGTTCTGTTATTCGTCCACATTTCCACATGTGCTTTGGAGTTTTATCCTCATTAATCAACACAACATCTCCAATTTCGAATTCAGTTGGAGTTTTGATTGGAGCTGTAAAATTGGCAGAACGAAATTCTAGCAAATATTCCTGTCTCCAACGTTTCCAAAAATGATTTAAAACTTGATCTCAATATCTCAAAATTTTTGTCAGTGTTATTTTATTCAATTTAGTTTCTGAAACACAATGAAGATCTGGTAGAGAATTTATTCGCTTGCCGATCAAAAAATGAGAAGGTGTAAGTGGTTGCGGTTCACTGCTTTCTTCATAGACATACGTCAATGGGCGACCATTAATCACAGCTTCGATTTCAGTTAAAGTGGTTTGAATTTCTTCAAATGAGAGACAAGATCTACCGAGAACTTTCTTCAACGGAGTTTTTACCGAACGAACCATTCGTTCCCAAAATCTCCCCCCCCCCCCCCCCACCAACTGGCTCTTGGAACAATAAATTTCCAAACGATATTATTTTTATTAAAATATCGTAAAACTTCAGCTTTAGATATTCGGCTCCAAACTTCTCTAAGTAAATTATCTGTTTTGATAAAAGTTTTCGCATTGTCACTATACAGTAGAACTCCAATTATCCGAACTCCGACTGTCCGAATCGCTGATTATCCGAATCGCTTTCAGAATTTCAGAAAAAAAATTAAGACGGAAACGTACTGCGATTAGCAAAATAATGATTCTGTCTACGGGCGCTATCCTCCTTCCCTCCGCGAAGCTAGTGTAGGCGAACCATGAAACCTCATTACAGAAGGCAACTATTAAGGCTCCATATCAGTAACTTTTTTTTCCGTATTTTTGTTCCAGTCTGCTGTTTCCTCTCCCCCTTTTTAAACACGCCCATGTCTTTATAAAGCTGTCAACGCAATGATGGGTCCAGCAAGGGATCCAGGATCTAGCTAGGGGGTGTAAATTACTTGTGGTCAGTCTCGTCTGGTATAGTGGGAGACGAGAAGCAAAATTGATTTTACAAGAGAAGCTTTCTTTCGATTCAACCATTGACTACAAATATAAATTAGAAGAAAAATTTATATTAGAAGTCAATGGATTCAACGCATAGAAGATTATCAGTTTTAAATAAAGTCTTCGAAAATAGAAAAAAAGTATTAAATATTTTGTTAGTTTGATTTAATCTTCACTCTACCAGATTCTGTTTTTTATTGAAACTTACAAAGGTGATTAGCAACTGAAAACTGCAATATATTTATTGATGTAATAAATTAAATATCTTTAAAAGAAATATCTATTTCTTCAAATACATTAAATCAATCTTATGAACGTTTCCAATTCTTCCCATCTTACAATATTAGGTTTAATATTTTTATTGATATCTGCATTTTGCATATTTTGGATTGAAGTTCTTTTCTAGAGCTCAAAGAGGATTGTGGTCAGATTTAAATAATTTGCCTTTGTCGTACACAACTTGGAAGGTTATTTCCATTGATGCTCAAGCTCTTTGGATAACTTTGATATATGCACATATATATATATAATTTCAAATATTTGCATATCCTTCTTTAAAATTATTGAACATTTGTTGCTAATCATTTCTTCTTTTTCTTTGAATCATTCGTAAAGTTGAACTGATTTTTTGATATTTTTTTTCTTCATTGCAACTCATTGTTTGATAATCATGATCGAACGCACAATTTGAATAATGAAGATAGATTTTAAGAACTCTCTCCTGAATAAATTCTTAGCAACTTTTATAAACTGTTTTATAAGGCATTTTAACTATTTTTGTTCACTGATTTTTTATTTGCTTCGCCTTTTTTGTACTTATATCTATGTTGTTTCTAAATTTTACAAGATGCACAAATAGTCAAATTATGAAATAAACTTTATTTATCTATACTAATATTATAAAGGAGTAAAGATTGTTTTTTTGTTTGTTTGTTTGTTTGTTTGTTTGTAGGGGGTAATCTCTGGAACTACCGAACCGATTTCAAAAGTGATGGTGGAAAATTGATGGTGACAACCCCTGCTCCAACATAGGCTATATTTTATGTCGGTGCCACTACCCCAAGGGGGTGCAGGAGCGAAAAACGTTCGAAAATTGCGATCTTTTCTATACTGAAGCAGCTAGAAATTTGAAATTTGGCGTTGTAGTTACTTATAAGATGTAAATGCTCTCTAAGAACAAAAAAAAAAAAAAAATCGAAATTTAAAAGGGTGAAATAATCGAAAAGCGTTCTAAAAACATTCTAAATTACAATTTCTATGGAATCTCTAGAACTACAGAACCGATTTGAAATTTGGCGTTGTAGTTACTTATAAGATGTAAATGCTCTCTAAGGACAAAATAAAAAAAATCGAAATTTAAAAGGGTGAAATGAGCGAAAAGCGTTCTAAAATCATTCTAAATTACAATTTCTATGGAATCTCTAGAACTACCGAACCGATTTGAAATTTGGCGTTGTAGTTACTTATAAGATGTAAATGCTCTCTAAGAAAAAAAAAATCGAAATTTAAAAGGGTGAAATGAGCGAAAAGCATTCTAAAAACATTCTAAATTACAATTTCTATGGAATCCCTAGAACTACCGAACCGATTTCAAAAGTGATGGTGGCAAATTGATGGTGACAACCCCTGCTCCAACATAGGCTATATTTTATATCGGTGTCACTAACCCCAGGGGGGTGCAGGAGCGAAGAACATTCTAAAATTGAGATTTTTTTTATACTGAAGGAGCTAGAAATTTGAAATTTGGCGTTGTAGTTACTTATAACATGTAAATGCTCTCTAAAAACAAAATTTAAAAAAAATCGAAATTATTTAAAAGGGTGAAATGAGCGAAAAGCGTTCTAAAAACATTCTAAATTACAATTTCTATGGAATCTCTGGAACTACCGAACCGATTTCAAAAGTGATGGTGGCAAATTGATAGTGACAATACCTGCTCCAACATAGAATATATTTTTTGTGGGTGCCACTATCCCCAGGGGGGTGCAGGAGCGAAAAACTTTCTAAAAGTGCGATTTTGTTTATACTGAAGGAGCTAGAAATTTGAAATTTGTCATTGTAGTTACTTATAAGATGTAAATGCTCTCTAAAAACAAAAAAACAAAAAAAAATCGAAATTTAAAAGGGTGAAATGAGCGAAAAGCGTTCTAAAAACATTCTAAATTACAATTTCTATGGAATCTCTAGAACTACCGAACCGATTTCAAAAGTGATGGTCGCAAATTGGTGGTGACAATCCTTGCTCCAACAGCCTCTTTAATAAAAAACTATGCATTTCTGACGACTGGGTTTTTCGCTAATTGTTGCCACAGATTAATCTCGGAAACTGAAACATTTGAAGTTACTGAAAAAAAATAGTAGCTCGAAAAGTATTTGTAAGAAAATTGTTAGGCAAACTGCGTTTGAAAGGTAAAAAATTGTATTTTTCTTGATATAAATTTCAAATATAATGATTATGCCATTTTTCAAATATTGAATTTGAAAAATTACCAAATTTCACAATGGAGTACCATAGCGAAACCTTCATGCGTAAAAAGATAATGATAAGGGCGACGTGGCCTGGCGTGTATATTGGCTATTATAGCACGAGTCTCAAATTATAGTAGCCTTATTATTTCTGTTAAAATATAAAAGTGAATTATGAAATGTCAATATTTTGTTGGATTAAAAGTTCGTTATAAGAAATTGACCAGCGTAACGGGCGTAGCTTGCTAGTTATTACATAAGAGCAGATGCAGTATAAGGATAATGTCAAAATAGTGCATATCAAAAAATTTAAACAACTCAAGAAAGATAAAGGCACGTTACGCATGATGATCGAATTAAATATTTTGCATCAAAAATGCATTGCATCACAAAACCCCGATACAAAATTTTTCAATATACCAAAAATGCCGTTTCATAATTTATATATATATATATATATATATATACAGTAGAACCTCCATAAGTTGACCACCCAAGGGACTGTAACTAAGTGGTCAACATACGGAGGTGGTCAACTTATGGAATTTTTAGAAAATATTTAGTACATTATTAGAAAAAAATTAGTAAACTTTTTTAGTATTTTTTAAGGAAAAATTTAGAAAAAAATTTACACGTACTCATTTTTATTTTTACTGAAGGTACAGCACATTTTTACAATTTTTGAAAGAATAATTTAATTTTTGTTTGAGTCCTACTTTTGTTCATTAGGAAACTACAAAAAACACTTTCACAGTTTACAAATCCATTAAGCATGCTTGGGCATTTTTCTGCAGGGAAATCTTTAAGTTGCTCCATCATGCGCTTTACATCGTTTTCTTTCAGAGTTGGGTGCTTTTCAGTTTTGTCGTCACTTAGATCATCATTATCTTCGCAGTCCATTTCTTGTACCTTAGAGTCCTCGCTGTGCTTACTTGCAGAGAGTATCTCATTGAAAATTGCCCCTGGGTCTGGTTCAACACATGTTACTAACTCATCGTCCATGGTAACATAATCTTCAAAATCAACTCCATCAAAAACTGGCAAGGGAGATAGAGGTAGCTCATCCTCTTGCACCGATGTTGTAGCTGTAACAAATCCAGCTTTCTTGAAGCAGTTCTTAATCGTGGTTTGCGTAAATTTATTCAAAGCAGAATTAATCCAATGAACAGCATTCAAAGCATTTACTGACGCAGCTGTTGACGATGCCAATGCAAAAGGACCACAGGTTTGTACTTTCATGATCACTCATTCCAGAAGTTGAGCTCTGTAGTGCACTTTGAAGGACTGAATAATGCTGTGGCAACTCCAACTGCCTATAATAAAATTCAGCTGATGTTGACGACATATAATTAATCAATTTTAATATAATTGATTTCTAAAACTATTTAAAATAAAATCAGTAAGAAACAAATTTTCTTACCTTCTAAGTTCCAAAAAACGGGCATCGGGGCTCCATTGCTTCAATAAAGAACATCTTTCAGTTGATTCGATATATTCCAATATATGCAATTTTCACGAGAGAATAATCTTGACTCAAATAAAATGCAGGATATTAGTAAACACATCACTATTTAATGACAAATAAGACGACGAACAAATTATTATATACATTTCTGTTATTGAGCGACACGCTCTCTGACAATCATAATCACAAACAATACTAAACTAAAACGTTAGAGTTCAAAAACTAAAGTTCTAATAAAAAATGTTCTGAAAAAGTTACGTAATAAACAATGTTGCGCGCATGCGTCAAAGTCTCACTGTCTCTTTTCTGCAAATCGAAGTACATCCCTACCTCTACACTGCGTAGGTGCTTTTTATGTTTCAAAACTTTGAGAAGAAAAGGGGGATTTTGGATGATGCAACAGGAAATGAATTCCCAATTACAACATCCTCCCACCTTTGAGTTTCGGGATCTGGAACTCAAACCCAATTCGTTCGATGTTTTATGATACGCCCGTATCTGGAGCGACGAACCGAAACGTCCGATGTACTGTCGCTGACCGAACCACTAGGAGGATTACTAGCACCTTTATGTTCATTAAAATCTTGTTTCTTTTTAATGTCCTTGAAATGGTTTCTCATACTGTCATTATCTTGTGATACTTTTAAGGGTATTAACCTGCTTGTAGGTCTTAAATATTCCCCAGTTTTCATTCTTATTTTCACTAAGCGGATGTGTCCATCCTTAGATGGAAAAATTTCAATCACTTTGGCCAGAGGCCAATCAATTCTTTTATTATTGTCACTGGAAACAATCACAACATCACCTATTGCTAAAGGTTTCTGTATTTTCTTCCATCTACTAGGTTGTCGCAATTGGCCTAAATATTCTGATCTAAATCGTTTACGAAGGTCTTGTCTTATTTTCTGTTGATAAACAAGCCTTTTGTTCAATGATTTGGCATCTAGAATATCAATATCGGGTGTACCATTACCTTTCACTTCTAGCAAAAACATGGACGGAGTGAGAGGTACGAGATCATTTAAATCTTCTGACACATAAGTAAGGGGGCGACTGTTGATAACACTTTCTAGGTCACATATAATGGTTTGTATTTCTTCATAATTCAGAGAACTTTTTCCTAAAACCTTTCTGAGTATTCTCTTGGTTAGGCCAATCAATCGCTCCCACCACCCTCCCCACCACGGAGCTGAAGGAGGTATAAATTTCCAAATAATTTTCCTTGATATACTATCATTTTGTACTGAATTCCAGTTTATTTCTTTCAACAAATTTTCCGCTCCTACAAAATTTTTACCATTATCTGTATAGATAATAGAAGGTCTGCCTCTACGGGCTATGAATCTTCTCAACGTCATTAAAAACACTTCAGTTGATAATGAGGTAGCTAGTTCAAAATGAACTGCTCGAAAAACAGCACAAGTGTATATTACTAGCCAGATTTTCCTATTTTCTTTAAGAATAAGCGGACCGGCATAATCCAGACCAACAATTTGGAAAATGGCAGCTTCTCTTACTCTATCTTCAGGTAAGGGAGGAGTGGAAATTTCTACTGGTTTAAAATCGTGTCGTCTACATCTTACACAGGTTCTAATAATTTTTCTGACAGTTTTTCGGAATTTTAAGATCCAAAAATCTTCCCTTAAATTAGACATCATAATTTGTACACCAGCATGTCCTAGTTTTAAATGTCTAAATCTAATTAATTTTTCAACTACGGGATGGTCATGTGGGAGGATAATAGGAAATCTGAAATTCATAAGATCCTCTCTTAAATGTATTCGTGATTTCAGCCGCAGAACTCCAGCCGAATCTGTCATGGTCTCAAATGCCTTTAGACGTTTGTCTTGAGGACCAGTAAATGATTTTTGAACTAGTTTCAACAATACATTTTCAGCTTCATTCTGCTCTTCTACAGTTAAAATTTTAAATTCTCTCTCTTCTTTAGCTTTCTTACAATTTTTGTAAAATCTGTATATCCACGCGATTACTTTTACTAATTTATCGTAGGAAGAAATTCTAGTGTAAAATTGTTCACTGTGAACATTTACATTTGTAGCACTAATAATTGTTTTTCTTCTTTCTGAATCTATAGTCTCGAAGTCAGGAAACATTTCTGAATTTGGCCACTCGTCCATTGGTTTTCTTAATCACTGTGGTCCCTCCCACCATTTATCTCGGGCTAAAACCTCAGCGGTACAACCCCTTGAAGGCAGGTCAGCAGGATTCAATTGGCCAGGAATAAAGTGCCATTTTGAAGGATCACTTAATGAGCGAATTTCAGTCACTCGGTTGTAAACAAAAGGTGCCCAATTTTCATTTATTTTTATCTAGTAAAGCGCATTGGCCGAATCAGTCCAATAAAATGGCAATGTTATCTAATTTCAAATCAGTTTTAACACTACTTGCTAATCTAGCCCCAATATTACAAGCCAATAATTCTAACCGCGGAATGGAAATTGTTTTCATAGGAGCAACTCGGCTTCTTGCTTGAACCAACTGACAGAAACCACCGTTCTCATTTTCGGTCCGTATAAATATACACGTAGCATACGCTACTTTACTAGCGTCGCAAAAAACGTGTAATGAATGCAACTTATCTGCATCTCGAGAAAAACACCTAGGTATTTCAATAGTCCCTAATTTTCCTAATTGTTTTTTCCATTTTTCAAATTTTTTCTTGATAGAAACAGGTAATTCCGTGTCCCATGTCACTTTAGCTTTCCAACACTCCTGTAATAATATTTTAGGTTCTAATGTTACAGGACATGTGTATCCGATAGGATCAAAAATTCTGTGCACAGACGATAAAATGTTTCTTTTAGTTACTAGGCGATCATCCTCTGAAATTTCTTTTAAATCAACTGCTAGTGTATCCCTTCTAAAATCCCACATTAGCCCTAAAACAGGGACATTTTCTTCCCCTGTAAAAACTTCTCGAAAACTATGCTCCCACCCGCGAAGCTCGAATTCAGCATTGCTAAGAAGAGTTTTTGACTCTTCGATAAATCTGTTTAGCTGTTCCTTATTATCAACACTCGTAACACAGTTGTCTACATAAAATGACTCTAACAATTTTAACGCAGTGTTTTTAAATTGTTCAGGTGCATTTTTCAAATGATATTCTAACGTGGCACCTAGAAGGTAGGGGCTACATGAAATGCCAAATACTACTCTTCTATGTTGAAGCGTTATCAACTTTTGAGGGTTCCCTTCTTCATACCATAGAAATTTCAAGAATGATCGATCTTTTTCTTTAATACCAATCTGTAAAAAAGCCTTTTTTATGTCAGCAATTACCCCTATTTTCCCCAATCTAAATCTGTTTAAAACAGAAGGAGTCAGTTCTACGAGGTTAGGCCCCTTTTCAATACAATCATTTATCGATGGTGAGTCCTTTTCCCGAGCTGAACCATCAAAAACTGGCCGCACCTTTGTAGTGGAGTTTTCTTTAAACACTGCTCTATGAGGAAGGAAATGCTCACTACCTAACGTTTTCCTCTGATCAACCTTTTCAATTATTTTCTCGTCTAACCATTCATTAAATATTTGATTATAATCACCTAATTTTCCTATCTTTTTTAATGAATCGACACATGTTTTTAATCTACGTCGAGCGATATTTTCGTAACTGGGTAGTCTAGGGTGGCCCTGTATCCATGGAAGACTAACTTCATATCTACCCTCGTCATCTACTCTTATATTACTAAGAAAATGTTCTTTAGTGGCTAACTATCTCTTCTCTACCCTTTTTCTCCCCAGGATCTCGAATTCCTAAAGTGTCAAGGTGCCATAACTCGGAAATTTTTGCCTCTTTGACATGCAGCGAGAAAACTAAATTGTTCATATTTTTATTTTCATAACCTTCAGTTTTCCCGAGAATTGTCCAACCTAAACGAGTTCCCATGCAAACTAATCCGCCCTGTAATTGTTTTAAATTTCCGGTAAATAATTTTCCGGCGACATCTGCACCAATTAACACATGAATTTCATCAGGAGAAAATTCGTATAGTAAATCATTAGTTTTAGTGACTCTATCAGTCAATAAAACTCCGTACCGTTTTATTTCATTAATAAAGGATCCTTCCGGTATAGGTGAAATTTCAGAGCAAATCTTTTGTTGGTCTAATACCTCAAGTTTACATCGATAACTATTATCCATATTTCCCAAATTAATTAAATATCTATCGTGTAGTTCTTCACATTGTCGACCCCCAAATAAACTATGCACTATTCTTTCTTTACTTATACTATTATATCCTAACATGTTAGCAGCAAATTTTGATATATACGATCGTTGCGATCCCGTGTCATATAAAATTCTAACATTTCGTACGATATCCCCATTGTATATGCGTACAACCAATGTTTGGAGCAAAACCCTTTTTCTAGAAGTTGTATTCGCAAGCATACAATCTTTATTAGGAGTAGAATCCTCTTTAGAATTATCGCCTAAATTAATTTTATTCTTTTCAATGCACATGAACTGGTGGTGACTTTTCCCACAATGAGTACAATTAGTTTTAATTTTACAAGCTTTAGCCAAGTGGTTGGCATTGAAGCATCGAAAGCAAGCTCCTTTTTTTAATAAAGCATCTTTTCTCTTCGCGAGTGTCATTTTCCATACCGCTCTACAATTTTGACTACGGTGTTTATTTTCGCAAAAGACACACTGTTCTTCCAATTTTTTATCATCTGCATTATACAGTTCGGCCGCCGTAGGAAGGGAAAAATTTTTATCCTTACAATCGAATCTAAGTTCTCTGTTTACTGAGACATCTTTATCGAAAGAAAACCCACTCTTAGCCAATTTGACCTTTTGCTCCATTTCAACTTCAATTTGTAAAAATTTCATTAAAGTATCTAATTTATTAATTCCCTGATCTTTATCTTTATCATTAACAGATAAAGTGCCAAGATGTCTTTCCCATAATTTAAGAATATCTGAAAGCAATGCTGATTCGACCAATGGATATAAAATCGAAGAATAGTTTTCGCTCGATACGCCTAACATTTTTAATGACCGAAGGTATGTTTCTATTTTATCATACAACTTAACAAGGGACAGTCTCTGGCCTTGTCCTAAAGAATTATTAATAACTAATCCTAGTACTTCGCGTATGTATACTTCGATTAAAATATCTGTTCTACCGAACCTTGCCTTCAACGATTGTATCGCCTCTGGATAGCTATCGGCTGTAGGGGGGAAAGAATCCACGATTTCCCGAGCTCTAGATCCCTTTTGGGTAGACTGAATTAGATACTGTATTTTGTCCTCGTTTACAATATCCGGATCTTCGTGGATTTTTTCAAATTGCCCCCAAAAAGATAGCCATTTTTTTATGTCGCCATTAAAGGGCTTAAGCTCTAATTTAGGTAATTTAAACTTTCTTCTTGTGGCCATACTGTCTAATGACAAAGAGGTATCCTGATTGCTCTCTTTTTCTAATTTTTTGATGTATCTAGATAGTTTATTTTTATTTTCCCAGTAATTTATATTATACTTGTCTATTTGCTCATATTCCGAATCGAAGGCGTCTTGTTGACAATTTTTATCTTCAGATAAATTATCTAAAATTTGTTTATCTATTAATGAGAGCTCTTCATGTTTTGATTCTAACCTATCTAAAAGAGACGACAAACTATCGATATCATCACATTTAGCCTGCAAAGTATCTTCTATTTCTTTTATCAACTTTGTGAGGTTGGAACGCACTGGCGTCCTTGATTTCTTTAATTTATCCATTCTTAATGTTCAATTCTAGTTAACTAACTTCTAATTAACTTTCTAATCTCTAATTCCAATCATCTACGGAGCCACCGAATCCCGGCAGGGATGCCAGTTATGTGGCAACTCCAACTGCCTATAATAAAATTCAGCTGATGTTGACGACATATAATTAATCAATTTTAATATAATTGATTTCTAAAACTATTTAAAATAAAATCAGTAAGAAACAAATTTTCTTACCTTCTAAGTTCCAAAAAATGGGCATCGGGGCTCCATTGCTTCAATAAAGAACATCTTTCAGTTGATTCGATATATTCCAATATATGCAATTTTCACGAGAGAATAATCTTGACTCAAATAAAATGCAGGATATTAGTAAACACATCACTATTTAATGACAAATAAGACGACGAACAAATTATTATATACATTTCTGTTACTGAGCGACACGTTCTCTGACAATCATAATCACAAACAATACTAAACTAAAACGTTAGAGTTCAAAAACTAAAGTTCTAATAAAAAATGTTCTGAAAAAATTACGTAATAAACAATGTTGCGCGCATGCATCAAATTCTCACTGTCTCTTTTCTGCAAATCGAAGTACATCCCTACCTCCACTGCGTAGGTGCTTTTTATGTTTCAAAACTTTGAGAAGAAAAGGGGGATTTTGGATGATGCAACAGGAAATGAATTCCCAATTACAACAAATGCCTTGATCTAAAGGTTGGGTTTTGGAAGTTGTGTTTGGAGGTAAAAAGTTTAGCTTCACATTTATGAGATTATTCACTTTCGAGTGGCTGGGTAAGTAGAATAGACCGCTTATTTTTCCTCATTTCTGCGTCAATTCCTCTAACCCACTCTTCGAACAAAGCACTGGTCATCCAACCAAATGGATCTATTCGCTCTCCAAAAAACAGGAAGGTTTTCAGGTTTTACATTTTTAAATTCACGAGGTTTTGCGGATTTGCCGATCACCGTAAGCTTCAATTTTTCCCCAGTCATACTAGCACATAGAAGAACAGTAGAACGCTGTTTTGAAACCTTTCCTCTTTTGCAAGTGTCACCCTTCATTACTAGACTTCTATCAAGCATTGCTTTATAGAAGAGACCGCATTCATCAGCATTAAAAATGTCCTCATCTTTAAAACCTTTAGCAAACTCTGGGAATTTTTCAATAAACTTCTCCACCACTTCAGCTGAAACCTCATTCGATTCCCCACACAAAACTTTTTAAGAAATCTCGTATCGTAGTTTGAATTTTTCAAGCCAACCTGCTGACGATGGGAAGTCCTCTATTTCGAATTCTTTTGCAAATTTTTTTGCTACTTCCGGAAGCATAGGTCCCGTTATTCTTGCATTGATTGATCTCATCTCTTCAAACCAACGAAACGTGGCTTCGTTCACAGCGTCGAGAGACGTTTTTCTGCGTTTTCTTTGGAGTGCCCCGTTTTCGAAAGAATATATTTCCTTGCGTTTTAAAATGTTGCTCACAGTGGTCTTGCTCACATCAAATTTTTCCGCTGTCTTTCTTTGGCTGCTGTTTTCCAGAAAATTAAGAAGATCCACTTTCTCCTTTAATTTAAGTTCTTTTAGAGTTTTTCTTTGTGACATTTTTAATGAAAATTCGCAAATAAACGACTGGTCCCGTCACGACGCGACATCCAGAAAAAAAGAACAGAATGTGTTTCACATGTGAGCGATACATGTTGTTTTCCAATTCTGCGTATAGCTACACCACTACGCACATCCCCCACTCCCCTGACATTTTTCGACAGATTCCAGGAATTCTGGCATTACCCTCCCATTGCATCATACTGGAAGTGAACAATGAATGGAGCACCACAAGGGGGGCGAGTGTTGCTCAGATAATCCGAATGACTGATAAAGAAATTCAGATGGAGAACAAACGGAGGAAAAAGCAAATTCAAGAAAACATCAGTGGTCAAGTTACAGAGAGTAAAACCTACTAAAAAGTGGTCAACATACAACTTACGGAGGTGGTCAACATAGAGAGGTACATCTCCATTGAAAATGTGTTGTGACCATTCAAACTAATAAATTTCGGTCAACATAGAGAGGTGGTCAACGTAGAGAGGTGGTCAACTTTGG
This sequence comes from Maratus michaelseni, assembly GCA_963931845.1. NCBI lineage: Eukaryota > Metazoa > Arthropoda > Arachnida > Araneae > Salticidae > Maratus > Maratus michaelseni. The sequence goes on along the minus strand of OZ007589.1, from coordinate 254,040,376 downwards.
AGGTTTTACTGTATATGCTATAGCTCAAAAATATTTAGATTTAACTGGTCTTATTAAACTCAAATCTGTCTCTTATCCCCTTCCATACTTCCTTTTCTTTTCTTTTTTTTCTTTTTTTCTTTCTTTAAAAAAAAAAAAAAAAAAAAAAAAAGATATGTTAGTTACAGTTAAATATCATATTGAATGGATCCCCATCCATTCAGTTTAATTATGAATTTTTCTAATTTATTCTTCAAAATGTTTATAAATTTTAAAAGTGCGTAGTGACATGTTCAAATGGATTCCAGGATTATACTATTTAAAACACGTGAGTAATATTTCAAAAAGTAACCTTAATAAGCAAACAAAATTTCATTTAAACTGTGAATGACATAACGATTTTTTTTTGTGTGTGTGGGGGGGGGGGGGGGGGGTGAGAGAGAGAGAGAGAGAGAGAGATCCGCCCCTTACGAGCTGCAAACCCCCGTCCATACCCCACAGGTTCTAAAGACGTACTGATTTGCTTTGTTTTAAAAATATTACCCGATTACATAAGATTTAATGATCAGTGGTGATCTTCTGTAATCGGGTTGCCATTCATTTCCATTTAACTGAAGATTTTTTAGTTCTCAAGATTGCATTCACTACGGTTACGACAATATTGACATGCCTTATTTCGTGATTGATTAAGTAAGTTTAATCACACATTTAAAAATTAGCAAAATTGAAAGTAAAAAATGTCGCTGCCTCCGGACATTTATAATAACGCCTAGAAGAAAAGTTTTCTTTTCACACGCTATAAGAAAATCGTTTTAAATATGACATAATTTTCTTATTTAATGCATTTCGCTTGTAATAATTTACTTATTTTAAAGTTGTTGTTTTTTTCCCTCGTTTATTATTCACGTGTATATTCACGTGTATTATCACGTTTATGTTATTCAGTTGAAAGTGTTTGGCAATATTATTATTTGGGCTTTTTAACGAGGCTAACGAGAAAGACAAGCTACCGCGGTGCATTCCACTTATCTTTTTTTACAGACCGCTAGTGGGACGTGTTGCTCTTTTCGTACACCTGAACGTATCATCTCACGTCAGCATCACGTGACTCCCGCGGTCTGTAAAAAAAGATACTCGTAAAGCACCGCGGTAGCCTTTCTTTTTTCGTTAGCCTCGCTTTTTAAAATATGACGTAATTTTCTCCATTTAATGCTTTTCGCATGTAATAATTTAATTATTTTAAAGTTTTCTTGTATTGCATACATTTTTAAACGGACAAAATATTTATTAATAGCAATTACATATAAGTAAATATGAATATGAGGGAAACTTTAACTTATATGAACAAATCTACTACTTATCCCATTCATATATAACTAACAAATCAAATAAAAAACTATCTTAATAATTTAACAGCAAAATATGGCTAATTAGTTGTAGGATAATAATTTGAAACATTTTATGATTCTTATTATTTTCTATTGAATAAGAAAAATCTCATAAAGCAAAACTATATAATTAACTATTTATTATTTATTTTTATTAATTGTTATTTTTTTTAAAGATACAAAAACAAAATTTCAAAATATTATTTTTTTAAACTTTTCAAAAAAAAAAAAAACTTTTTAAACAAATCAAATAAAAAACTTGTTTTTCTTTTAACTTAAAAAAAAAAAACCCAAAATCCGAGTTTTTGCTATATATCTGCCAGTAGGTGATTAAATTTTGAAATAAAATTTTGGCTTTTTAAAAATATTTAGTTTAAGAAAAAAGTTTTTGAAAGTACGGGGTGGGTGTAAATTTCTTTATAGTGAAAATGAGGGGGTCGGGGCAAGAAACTGCCAAGCCCCAGTTTTTGGTGAAACAAATCTAACACTGTAATCTGTTGCTTAATATTGCAAATTATAATATCCTACATACAATTTGTTTCTAATGTCACTTGGTGGCAGCCTATGTGACAGGTTTCGTTTTTGCCCCAGATGTTTATGTCCCCAATGAAGATAGCTAATTTACAAAAAACGTAATAGTAATATTATTAAACTAATGCCATATTGTTACTCAGAATATCTCAAATGTTACTAAGACATTGGCGAAAAAACTTTGTTATATATCTTGATTTGAGTATTGGATCCAATTTTCAAATTGAAATATCTCAGTAGTTCACAAATGTGGCTTGGCACTCTGTTGCCTCGATCCCCTCAAATAAATTTCGAAAGTGCTATAGGTAATCATGCTTTTAAATTTCATCATAATTTAATATATAATTTTGCGATCCTTTCGAATGATACCCTATTCGTATTTTATTTGTGTATAACTAAATATGCTCTTTCAAATTTATGCTGCAGCATCAAGCGACAGTACACCAAGATAATTGGCACTGAATATATAAGCATAACATAGATTTTTACATCGATGTGGCAGAGAATTATAATAATCATGTCATAATTGTGAAGTATAAATTATAATATAACATATAAACACAGTAACATATAAATATAATAAATTATTATTTGTATTAAATTATTGTAAAATATTTATAATTATAAATATATTATAAATAATTTATAATCTGATAAACTCTTTATTCAAACATAATTTTTATCATGCAAGATACCTTCTCTGTATTTTTTATCTTTATTTTAAAAATATATTTAATTTATTACGTCAATTAAAATGTTGCCGATCATTAAAGTTTTCAATTGAGATTTTTTATGCTTTTTAATAAAGAAGGGAATCTTATACAATGAAGATTAATCTTATATATGAATCAGTTTTAAATGAAGCCCTCGCAATATATATATATATTCTTACTTTGTCAAAATAATTTAATCTTCCCTATATCAGACTCTGTTCTGTATTAAAATAATACAAGCATACTGAATGAATCCCCATGCGTTTCGAAGATCTCACCGTTCTCCCGTCCCCTTGACTTTAGACCTGTGTGATGTCAAAGGTCAACTGCGGTCCTCCTCCTGCCTTGATTTATTGCTTAGTGGGGGTATGGAATTTTCAGTCATTTTCAGCTTATTTGTCTATTATCCAAAGTTTAAATAAACTTAAACGAATTTTTTTGTTTATATGAATAGAGGAGAACATGCACTTTATTTCAGTGTTTTCCAGTTTTTAAAACTCCAGATAGTTTTGGAGTTATTTAGTGTTATTCACATCTCGCTGATTTCTTAAGACTTTAGCACTAAATTAAAAAAATATATATATAATTTAGAAATATTTTGTCAACACAGAAAATAAGAGACATCCTTTAAGAAGAGAATACTAAAAAAATAAGTCTAAAATATTAATTTCCTAATGAGATATTCGACAAATACGAATGGAATCCGCGACCATTGGTTTAACATGGCAGGGGGAAATTTCAAACCTTACTGATGCAGAGCCTTAAAGAAACTTTTGGTAGAGGGCGAAGACGAAGAAGGTGTGTTGGCTAACCACAAAAACATAAATTTGAAAGATTGCGCTTACATGGTGGCGGAAGCTTGGAGCTTGGTTAAGGCAGTCACATTAAAACGTGTGTGGAACAAGTTGAAATGCATATCAACTGACGAAGAGAAGGAAAAGGAGAAAAAGGAAAAAGAAGATCAAGAAAAGAAAAGGGAAGAGGCAGAAGAAGATGAAGATGACGTGCCATTTGAGGAATTCAGAAACATTCTTTTGAATATTCCTGGATGTTCAGAAATTAGTGCTGAAGATATAGGAGAGTGGATAGCGTGTGATTCGTCAGACCCTGGGTTTCAAATTAAAAATGATGATGAACTTATTGAAAGTGTGAGAGAAGAATGTGTCAAAAAAGAAGATGACCTTAATGTCGAAGTTGAAGCAGACACTGGACCATCAGCTAGTGAAGCATTTTCCGGCTTTGAAACTGCGTTGAAGTGGATCGAGCGTCAGCCCGAGTGTGACCACATGCAACTTCTCACTGACAAGCGGATACGCGACTTGGCTGCCCGAAAACGTATGAAGACTGTCAAACAGCTTACTTTGACCGAGCTGTTCAGCAAACAATGACTTTCATTTACAGTACAGTACGTACATACTGTACTAATGTACAGCACTTGTAAGTACGCTTAACATGTAAAAGTGTTGCCTTTTCATTTAATTAATTAAAAGCTGTTTTGTTTAATAATAGTTTTTCTCCCATTTTCGACGTATATAAAGTAGTTAATTAAAATAAACCCCTTTTTTCGGAAAAAATCCAATTAGCCGAATTTTTGATTATCCGAATGGGGTTCGGTCCCAATTGATTCGGATAATTGGAGTTCTACTTACATAGTTTTACAAATTCCTCTTCGTGATATAAATCGTTTAAATGCTAAAAGGAAGGTTTCAGTAGATAAATTCGTACATAATTCGAGATGTACGGCTCTAGTGACTGCGCACGTGAAAAGAACGATGTAAGCCTTTTCTTGGCCAGTTTTTGCTTTGACATAAATAGGACCTTCAAAATCCCCAGCACAGGTCTAGAAGGGGGGGGGATTCTATTACACGATCTTTTGGTAAAGGTGCAATTTCCTGCTTTCCAAGAGAAGCTTTAAATTTTGTATATATGAGGCATTTTGTATATATGAGACAAACAAAGTATCCAGTGAAGACATCGCTTAAGAGAAACGTATGAAAAACTTTATTAATATCAGTTTTCCGGATAAAGTAGAAAGAGGTATGGGTGGTCCCCACGAGATACATCTTAACAGTTTGGAAGTCAGTAGAGAAGTGAGTACATTTCGGAAATTCATTTACTGCCAAAAATCACATTTCAGTACCATTTGGCATAACTCAAAAGGTTGTAAGAAAGTCGTTTATGTATTTCAAATGGGGCGTTTGAATATTTGACGAAAAGAAAGGTTACCAGCAACGCCGGCTTAACGCCCTGAATTTTTGTGGTAATAGAGGAAAGAAAACGGATGTCTTGTTTGATAAAATAGATTATATCGCGGCCTGAGAAAGCATATGGCACAAACAGAAATTTACAATTGAAAGGAAGAACTAATCATTTTATTTTCTTGAGTGTGCTAATGTTGCAAAATGAGAAAGAACCACCAGATGGCGCTAAGTGCGTAGAACATTATTGACTGACTGACTGTTGTTTACTTTTACGTTTTGTACATAGCTTGTTTTGTGTATTCGTTCTGTAATCGTCATTATAAGTGTGTTTCTCGAATAAATATTCTCTATTAGATAGTCTAGCATCAAAAGAAGTTACACAGACAAGAACTAGAAAATTAGGTAAGACCAAACCTTTTATTGCCTTATATGATTTGAGAAAGTACGAATTTGTTTTATGGTGCCGAATTTCCCGCGAGCTAAAATATAGAAAATGGCGCAACCTAGCGAATTAGATATGTTAGCCCTATATATATTTTTGGACCTTAAAACTTCTACATGTCATCTTTTCGTACTTGTCTAATTTTCCCATTCAATCCTGTATTCATTTTCTTCAGTCGCTATCGTTTTCCATTTCTAGTATCGTTCAAATCTTTCTTTCCGTTTTCCAACTCGCCGATAATGTTTACTGTCCATACCGTTCGTTTCGATATCGTTCCCCACATCGACTCAAAGACATTTAAGATACACAGACTGGCAATGCCCATTCAAAAACCAACAGGCGACTAGACTCTGGCCGTCCACATTACGCAAGTCTTCTCTGATTGGCCAGAAGCTGGATGAGCATCTGGGGAGAAAACGACAGTAGAACTTAGAAAAAATTCGGGATCCCTTTCACCAGTACAGAAAAAGAGGAAATAGTAATACGTTATTTGTGTAGCTTTCACTTTTCGCTTGCATTTATTATTCAGAATTTATTATTAATCATTAAAATTATAAATATAGAATGTTGAATTTTATAATTTAAACAAAGAAAACACCGAATGTGCAAAAAATGAGTTATTTTCAAAAGGAAATAAATAATAATAAAAAAACCATAGCAATGGCTGTTATTTATATAAAAATCTTTGTTATATAAATCTGTAAAAAATATTTTTATGGCTTCATATTTTAATATTATAATATATTTTTTAACAGACTTAAAATAAAAAAATAAGTAGATTTGTCAATTCTGCAATATATTTATATATATATTTATTCGACAATAAATATTACATATAAATATATTTGGAAGTTATCTGTGTCTCTTCACGAAATACTGATTCTTTATTTCCCTTCAGAAGGCTTTTCTTTAGAGTATTCATTTTAATGAATGATTTACCTTTTTTCCTGTTTACCTATCCTTTACTGTTGTAACATTTGTTAAAATAGACCAACTGTCGTAAATGTTGAATATTTTGTCAAGATTAACACCAGCCGTTTAAAAATAATCATCGTATCCTATCCTACTTTTTTTTTTTTTTTTTTTTTTTTTTTTTTTGTAAGCTCATTTTAAATTTTCCAGTTAATAGATGGTTAGTTGGTTATTTTTTACGACCGATTTCCTGTACTAGGGATATAGACCAGCGGGGGGTCTTTCTAACCCGTATTTACTCAAGGTTCGAAGAAAAACTCCGAACGGTTAGGCAGACGAGCGCGACAGGGGTTTGAACCCAGCACCTCCCGTCTGCCAGCTATGAGACAGAACATCTCAGCAGTCACTGGTGGAGCTCTAGTTAATAGAATTCGATAAATTTTGAACTTTTTAAAAATTTGAATATTTTATAATACCTTTTTGACATATTACTAAATGATTTTCTGAAGGAGGTATGAGATAATAATCTTTTTAACGAAAACGCTTGTCATTATTCGTAGGGGAAAGGGAAGGGAGGAATCGGGGTACAATTTAATTTGGGAAAAATTATGAAAATATTAATCTTCCAATTTGATTTATTGCTGCCATTTCACATTAAATGAAATTTCCCTTGCAGAGTTGCAATCTTTAAAGCTCTTTTTCTCTTTCAGTCTATGGTTTTTCAATGTATAACTATGATCAAAATGCTAAAACTTCGACATGCATTTTTCAAAAATTCATGAATCAATCTTTTTAATGGACAATCCATATGGTTGATTTAATAAAATCATGTATTTTACCAAGAAAAAAAAAAAAAAAAAAAAAGGACAAAATAGTCATTTTTACATTTGTCATGACATTTTATTTCATTTTTTAACTAATTAATTAGTTGGAAATCTGGTCCTTACAGTTATAGAATACATGTGAAGAAAATTGTGAAAAAAAAAAAAAAAAGAGTGGTGCAAGAAATTCAAAATTGTAATAGAAGTGTGGTTTTAAAATTTTCTTCTTTTTCTTCGAATTCTTATTATACGAATTGAATTTTTCTTTAGTTAAATCATTTTTCTTCATAAAACCATTTAATAATAAGTAAAAAAAAAGTATATATAAAAAAATAATAATATATCAAATAATCAAATAGTCTATCAAAAAATCAAATCAGAAGGTTCCAGGATTCCTTTAACTGGAAATTTTAAAATGTGCTAAAAAAAAAAAAAAAAAAAAAAAAAAAAGACAGAGGTTATTTATGATTATTAGTTTTAAAAAAATATTAAAATTTTCCACAAATGACATATTTTGACAAGGTAAATAATTCATTTATAAATCTTACCCATAAGATTAAAGAAAAAAAAAAGAAGAACAAGAAAGAAAGAATGAAAAAAAATCAGTATTCTGTGAACAGACACTGATAATTTTCGAATTTATTTATATATCATATTTATTGATGAATAAATATATTTTACAAATTCAATATTTTCTTTGTTAAAATTATAAAATTCAACATTCTGGATATGAAAATGTTCGAACCACGAAGCAAAAGAAAGAAAATTTAAAAGTATCTGAGCTTACTAGCAGTTATACGTAATGTATTTGATGTTTGTCACAACAGCAACGAAAGAGAAGCCATTCTTTTCAGCTCCGGCCAATCAGAGAAGACTTGCGTAATGTGGACGGCCAGAGTTTAGCCGCCTGTGGTGAAAGGGATCCCGAATTTTTTCTAAGTTCTACTGTTAGAAGTCGTTTTCTCCCCAGATGCTCATCCAGCTTCTGGCCAATCAGAGAAGACTTGCGTAATGTGGACGGCCAGAGTCTAGTCGCCTGTGGCGTTTTCGGAAAGCGGTATGTTGATGCTTTTTAAAAGGGATGGAAAAGGCAGTTGGGAGGGGGAGTGAGAGGTAGCATTAGTAAAATTATATTTGTAGCTGCCAGAAGAAACGATGTTAGTGGCGTTGTAAAGTGTTTGAGTGTAGAGGTGGTTTTAAACATTCTTATTAGTGTTTGTTTTATTTCGACTGCTAAAGTTCCGGTTTTTCTTCTGTTAGTGGTGATGTACGTTCATTGTCAAAGATTAATAATGTGTGGATCTTTTTTCAACTCGTTCTCTTCACAATTAACACAATGGTGACTGATAAAATAAAAAGGCCTGCTTTAATTTGGTGTGTCGTCACATTCAATTAATTATCATGTAAGTTAAAATGAACTTTTCTACAAGTATATTTTGAAGGCTGCATTTAAGTTACTTCATGCCATATTATTTTTGCCACCTTGTTTTTGTTGCCATATGCCATTATATTTTTATTTAATTAAATTGTCTGTCCTGTTTTTGATCTTTATTTTATTTTGTGATATGTCAAATAAACGTTAGTTTAATTTAAACCTAAAAACTGTTTTATCAATGTGTATTATCTACATTCAACACTTTTAGTCACTAGCTTGCCAATTTCAGCTATCAAACTTCCACGTACTCTGTTTTTCAATTTTATTACATTTTTAGACCGGTCCCTGTATCCGGACCGCGATCAAGATAAATCAAAAAGCATGCGTAAGTCTCTTAGATCTTAGAACATCTTTAGCGAAGATTATTAACAAAATAACTGAATATTTGGCGGAAGACAAAATAGATAATAACGAAATTAAAGATCTTAAAATTCAATTAATCGAGAATGCAGAACAAGTTTACAAATTAGATTCAGAAATTCAGAAACTTATAGATAACTTAGAGACACTCGAAAAAGATGCCTCATCCAGTCAGGAATATCGCGAAAAAATTATGAAAACGAAAGCTAAAATCGATATATATTTAAGGCGTAATGTTCCTAACGAAAGTAAAACTCTTCTATTCTATTGTCCACAAAACCTGATGAATTAAAGAATTATTCTCACGTAAGATTTCCGAAGCTTACAATGTAATCTTTCGATGGGAAATATGAAAATTGGCAGGAATTCTGGCTTCTGGGGGCAATTCGAAGTGACTATACATGAAAAAGCAAGGTTAACTAATATAGAGAAGTTAAATTACTTAAAGATCTTCCTGAAAATATTCCTTTAAAATATATTCAAGGTTTAGCTTTAACACAAAATAATTACGATGTCACCATCGTTAAAAGTTAGATTCGGGAAAAATTAAATAGTACGATCACATGTAAACAAATTTTTAAGCCTAACTCCTGTAAAATCTGGAGCTATTTTAAGATAGCTTAGACAGCTACATCACACCTGTATCATTCAAATTAGAAGTCTCGAAACAGCCGGAGTAGAATTAAATAATTTTATGGAGGAATCTTATTAGCTATTTTAGTCAAATTAATTCCCGAAGAAATTGTTCTCGGATTTAATCGTTCTGCTAAAGCCGAAGATTCTTGAAACAGTTCCAAATTATTAGAATGTCTAAAACATGAAATTGAAACGCGAGAAAAAAGTATGTGTTCCGAAATGATGAAGAATTTGAAAAGAATAAAATTAAAGAATTATCTTATCGAAAACATGAAACTTATAAAAACATACCCATGGAAGCTGCATTAAACGCTTTTATCAAGAAAGATTGTTTATTTTGCCCACGAGAATTTTAATTGTTCCTTAACCATAAATGAACAAAAATCCAGTCTTTTACGAAAAGGTTATTGCTTTAATTACCTGCGAAGACAATTAAAGTCGAAATTTAGTGTCGAAATTTTGCCGTGAAAAAACACGTTGCCGGATTTGTAATCGAGGGCATAATATTCTAATTTGTAACGAAACTGAAAAACAAAATAACAAAGATGACGGCGTCTCAAAGTCTGCCGAAACAAAGAATCATTCCAGGTTCTGAATTGCGCAACAAGTGTAGTAAATGAAAATGTATTTTTGCAAACAGCTGTCGCCTTTTTAGGTAATAATTCTCAGGAAACAAAAATTAAAATTATCATGGATTCAGACTCGCAAAATACTTTCACCGATAAAACATTATCTCGTAAATTTAATTTAGAAGTTATAGGAAAAGAAAAATTAGCGATTTATGCTTCGCGTCACGAGAGTAGGCTTTAATTACATTAGATTTCAATATGTTAGACTATCATAGGAATAAAGAATAAGAAGCAATAAATGAATGCCAGAAAATAATAATGAAAGTTTTATTTACAAGTATTTACATTTCACAGGTTGATATGAATCTTCACTCTTCTTCTGTAACTTTAATTCTGCCATTTTTTCAAGTTAGGAATGACCATAATCAAGGAAAGCACAGTAAAAATAGTGGTTCTTAATATTTGAGCAACTTTACTTAGAGAAGGAGTCACCATTAATGTTACTCCCATAAATAGGGTTCCATTGTTTTGAGAAAAGTTAACAAGCATTTTCTCATGTTCGGCCCCAGAAAGTAGGAGTGAACTGAGACGATGTGAGCCTCGGGCAAAACCTTTCTCTAAGCGGTTTCGTTTCAACACACTACCAGGAGATGTTCGCTGGTGGCTGGAATTGGAGATGTACAGAACGGTCGGACTCGAACTCGAAAGCGTCGGTAATATGCGGGGAAGGGCCCATATGTCCCGTGAGAGCCCAATTTATCAAAGGAGAAGTACAGGCGTGTCTCTCAGAAACCTTGGGAAGTATTCTAAAGACGCATCGGCCTGTGGTCTCCCCTACCCAACGAGTCTGCCAGAATCTGAGGAATTCTTTTCGTACTATATACTCTTATATTAGTCTCACGCTGGGAATATTGGACTGGGACTGCAATATATCTGCTAAACATAATTAAATAAATGACACGGATCCTAAAAGAATAAAACAGACACAACGTTACATCTTCACAGCATGTTTATTTACAACTGAACAACCGTGGATACTGTTGCCAGATCCACGTAAGTTACATAAAACATCGAGTTGAGATAGCATATGCACATAAGACATGGAGTTATAATATATGGAGTGAGAATACATTACAATACCCTCCTCTACAAGTTAAGACGTACAACTGGTTTTATGTTACGCTTAGGGCGTTCATGAATATTCCATTTTACTGGTTGTGAGTTCATGTTTTGTTTACTACATTCAATTTCATTTGAATGAGAGCTTGTTGATTGTAATGTTACATTATTATCTGTATCATTTGAATGGGAACTTTGTTGTAATATTACATTATGATCAGTATCATTTTGGAGTTCATTTGATGGTAAATCAACCTCCTCATTTAGAGATGGAAGTTTGTTATCTCTACAATCAACCTTATCCATAACTCTCCTGTTGAAATTCCCAACATTGAAATTAGAATTGAAATGGCTATTGTCTCTATTAATAATAGAACTTCTAGAATCATACATACTCTTATCCACAATAATTTGATCCAAATGTCTTTTCCAAATTAAATCCTCATTAATTAGTTTACACATATATACTCTATCACCCAACACTTCATCTATTGTGCAGTGAACCCAACCCTTCTTGTTTGGATTTCGGTAATCTCTACATAACACTCTATCCCCTTCTTTGAATACTTCCTCTCTAGTACCTTTAGTAACCACCATACCCGATTTATTTGTATCTTTTAGCAAATCTAATCTAGTTCTGACTTTGTTTTTAAAAATTAAACTTGTGGGTGTAACCCCTGTAGTCATGTGAACTGAATTTCTATAGTGAAAAAGATACCTATTCATTAAAGTTTCAAAGCTTACATTGTTATTAGTTGGTGTTTTTAATAAATTACTTAAGCTAGATTTAAAATTTTTCACCGCATTCTCAGCTAGTCCATTTCCATTAGTAGCCGGATGATATGGTGGAGATGTTAAAAATTTTATCCCATTAATGTGCAAGAAATTAATTAGTTCCCTTGATTCAAACTGTTTTGCATTATCAGTTTCCACAATCTTGGGTAAACCGAAGCGAGCAAAACACTCTCTAAACTTTTCAACGCATGGCTTAGCCTCTATACTATTCATAATAAATGCTTCAACCCATTTAGAATATGAATCTATCATAATTAAAATCATTTTTCCTTTTATAGGACCTAGAAAATCTGCATGAATTCTTTCAAAAGGGTAACTAGCTTTGTTCCCTGAAATAATTTTACATTTCTTAGGCTCTGGTCTAGCTTCTGAACAAACGCTACAGCTCTTCACAAAATCTTCAATATCAGAATCTAAACCAGGCCACCAAAAATAAGCTCTAGCATTGCTTTTCATTTTAACTATCCCTTCATGAGTACTATGAAGTTCAGTTAGCAATTGCTTTCTATATTTTGTTGGAATAACAATACGATATCCCCACATTATTACCCCATGATCAACATTTAACTCATCTTTACGACTAAAATACTTCTTAACCTCACTATCAGTAACATTCTGTGGGAATCCATAAGTTATGTAATTAAACAATTTTCCTAAAATTGGATCTCTCCTTGTTTCAGATCTAACTTTAAATAAATCAATCGGAACATCTTTTTCTATGAAATGCACATAATCATATTCCTCTGTTTCAACCAACTTGTTATCAATTATGGGATATCTAGATAAGGCATCAGCCTGTGTGTTTAAATTGCCTTTTATATGTCGAAAATTATAGTTAAAACCAGATAAAAACAATGACCATCGTTGGAGACGTCCTGCTACCATAGGTGGTAAAGTGCGGTTTTCTCCAAATAAAGCTAATAATGGTTTATAATCACTCACCAATTCAAATTTTGTTCCTATCAAATACTGATACAGCTTTTGGCATGCCCAATAAATGGCTAAAGCTTCCTTATGTATCATTGAATAATTTCTCTCTGCTGGACTAAAGACTCTAGATATGAAACAAATTGGTCTTTCAGATTTATCTTCCAATACATGTGATAACACTGCTCCTATTCCATTTTGACTAGCATCACATGATAATCTCAAAGGTTTAGACCTATCAAAGTGAATTAAAACTCTGTCTGATGTTAATTCTTTCTTAGCATTATCAAAGGCTTGTTGACATTTAGTAGACCATTTGAAATCAACATCATTTTGCAACAGATCATACAATGGTTTCATTTTTGGTGATAAATTTGGAATGAATTTTGAATAATAATTAACCATACCAGAAAATACTCGAACATCATTAACATTATGTGGTCGAGGAAATTCTAAAATTGCTTTAACTTTAGTACCATCTTTTTGCAACCCATTTTTACTAATAGTGTGTCCTAAATATTTAATACTATCTTTGAAAAACTCACACTTTTTTAAATGAACCCGAAAGCCTGCAGTCTGTAACCTATTCAAAACTGCTTTTAAATTTTCTAAATGTTCCTGTTCATTACTACCCGTTATTAAAATGTCATCTAACAAATTAACTGTACCCCCAATTCCTTGTAATGTTTTTTCAATCATTCTTTGAAAAATGGCACAAGCTGGCTTCGTTCCAAAAGGTAATCGGTTTACTAAATAAATGCCATAAGGTGTACTCCAGGCTAATAATTCTTTGGTTGCATCATCTAAAACTAACTGATTATATGCATTCGATAAATCCAATTTACTAAAATTTTGACCACCCTGTAGAGCTGTGTACAGTTCTTCTATCCTCGGCAAAGGATGGTTATCATCCTTTAAATATTTGTTAACAGTGATTTTATAGTTTGCACAGACTCTAATGTCTTTACCATTCGGTTTCATTACAGGAACCAGAGGTGTGCCCCACTGAGAATTATCCACTTTTGTAATTACTCCCTTTTTTTCTAAATTATCTAACTCTGACTTAACTTTTTCTTTAAAGGCGAAAGGGATTGGTCGTGGTTTGTGAAAAATGGGTTTTACCTTACCCTCAAGTTCCAAATGTACCTTCTCTGCCTTATACGTACCCAATTCATCTTTAAACAAATCCGAGTATTCAGATAGCAGTGACTGTAGTTCTAAATTTTTTTCACCTACAGAAATTCTATTCACATTAGTGTTACCTATTACCACATTTAACCCAAAATCATTTAACACATTTCGCCCCAATAACAATTTTTCAGACTCTCTAACTACAATCATATTGACTATTTTAGAAATTTCATTAAGTTCCATAGAAACATTAATTTGCCCCACAGGAATTACAATATGCCCTCCATAAGATTTTAACTTAATGTTTGTATGCTCCAATTTAATATTTCTCAAATTTTTCTTATATAATGAAAAGGGAATACATGACACCCCAGCCCCTGTATCCACTTCCATTTTAACTTCCTTACCCTCTAGCTTAACATTTAATAATAAAGGATTTATATAAGAAACATCAATGTTATACAAATCAATATAATGACAACCTTCATCTTCTATTGAATTTACAGTAGATGATAAATTTTTAGATTTACATACCTTACTAAATGTCCTTTTCGATTACATGTATTGCACTTAAAGTCTTTAAATTTACACCTTTTAAAGTCATGATTTCCTTTACCACAATGAAAACACTTCAGTACATCATCTCTTTGCTGATTGACTTTAGAGTACTTTTTAGTAGACTGTACCGCTCTCTCTTTTGAAGGCTTGAACTGTACTTTGTTTACTTCCATGTGTCTTGCTTCTTGAAGTAGTACTTCTTTGCTCTGGGCAATGTCCAGTAAATTAGCCAGTGTGTTGGTGAGCTTCTCTTCACAAAGACGATCGAGGATACGCCCTGGTCTCATTCCAGTAACAAACTTGTCTCGAACTTTTTCTTCAAGACTCGATCCGAATTCACATTCTGCCGCTTGCGTCTTGACTTTCACATACCACTCTCGCACGGATTCTTGTGATTGTTTCAATGAGTCGAACATCACTCGCTTGCGATATACGGAAACTGCAGGTTGGAAATGTTCTGTCAAAAGTTTTTTTAACTCGTCGAAAGTTCTTCCTGACGGCATAACAGGATCGCACAAATTTCTTAAAATCTTGTACACTGCTTCGCTCACTGTTGTAAGCAAAACCGGCACTTTGCGGGTATCTTCAACTCCGTTAGCCAAAAAATACTCTTCCAAACGTTCTATAAAAATGTTCCAGTCATCATTTAAATTAAATTGGCGAATATTTGCCACAATTCCTGTGTTTACAACAGTCACGTTGCTCGGATCCGTAGTTGCCATGCTGCGTAGCACAAGTTGCAGATTTAAAATAACGTAATCAATCAGAACTTTTTCCGAAAAATAATGATGTATAATTAAAAAGGTTGCCTCGTCGCCAAATTTGCAATATATCTGCTAAACATAATTAAATAAATGACACGGATCCTAAAAGAATAAAACAGACACAACGTTACATCTTCACAGCATGTTTATTTACAACTGAACAACCGTGGATACTGTTGCCAGATCAACATCGAGTTGAGATAGCATATGCACATAAGACATGGAGTTATAATATATGGAATGAGAATACATTACAGGGACTGAGATCTCCTGCTGTGCAGCGTCTTGCTTTGCCAGCTGCTCTGCAGCTTCGTTGCCGGTGATCCTAATGTGGGCCTTCACCCAAAACCAACTGACTTCCATTCCCTCTCGCAACGCTTGTACCTTCTCAACCAACGGGTCGAGGCTGTCCGGATTCGACAGAGCCATGAGCGAAGACCTCAAGTCCGTGAGGAGGCAATGCGATTTAGCGTTCTACATTCCTGCAGAGCTTTGATAATTGCGGTGAGCTCAGTCTCAAACACAGTCGCATGGGACGAGAGTCCGTAGGAGAGGCCCTGGACGAGTGCCCCACCTACAAATATTCCCACGCCAGCGCCGACCGCTTCGGCGGTTTTGAATCTGTCCGTGAAGACACAAACTCCAGTGATTGGAGTTTCCCAAGGGAAGAGGAGCGTCTTCAAAGTAGATGATGGGGCCTTTTCGGGGTGTATCGCCCATCGATGAGCTTCACTTTTTATTTCCTCTGCACGGATAGAAAAAATGACGTATGTCGAGATCACAATTCATACGGATTCATACGTGAGAAGGAATTCCTTCTCCACCTGAAGATCTAGGGGCATGGTACCGGCCAGGATTTGAATAGCCGCCGTACTGGTGGTCCGGAAGCACACTGTAATTTGTAGGAGAGCTGGCCTCTGAGCCGAGGTCAGCTTTTCTCTCATATAACCAGTACCTGTCCATCAGAAGGTACAGGCGTACATAGCCAGCCTTTCCATCCCTTGTTTGTAAAGCTGCTTGAGCACATCCCCACGCAAACCCCAGTTACAGTGCCTAGAAGTAAGTAGTGTGCTTATCGCCAATACAACCGTAATAAAAAAATGTGTCTGAAAGGAGGAAAACCAGATTCTCCGCGAGAGAGCGTCGAGTTCCCACCGCTGTTATTAGCGTTTGAAGTTTCTTTTAAAGGGCTTGATTCTAATGTTAGTTTCGATGTAATTAACGCTATATATTCAAACAAACTATACGAATGTTTAATTTTTATAATATTTTAAAGTAAACATCTATACTAATAAAAGAAAGTTTCGCTCTGTGTGTGTGTGTCTGTCTGCGATGGCTAGGAAAATTTAGCGCACCTAGAAGTCTGTAAATTTAGATTTAGGTAGTCCAAACCCTCTCCTGATATACCTGAGTCTCAGAATTTTAATATTTTGATAATTACTCTAGATATTAATTAGAATATCATTAAGCATCGCATCGAAAATGCTATCTTTTAAATCAAAATGGCTAAAGAAAAGAACTGTTGTTGTGGATTTGCAAGCGAAAATGAACGAATTCGAAATTATTTTACTAATAAGCGAATTTTAAGAAAACTAATTAATATATCAATTTGAAAATTTCTGAGCATATGTAAAAAAAAATTCTGCATCCGTCTATGCAATTTTTGAAAAATTCGGCCGGTAATTTTTCTTAATTTATGCAAAAAACTGCTAAAAATCTGCTGGCGACAGTGAAAAAAAATCCAAGAAAGTTTCACACAGGGATCTGCTTTCATTAAAAACTGAACTACAAAGAGATCTGTTTCTCTGGCCGATCCCTCCATTTAGTTTGCGAAAAAGAAAGGAAATAATTGCAAATTTTTACTAATGAACAAAAATTTAGATAACTAATTAAGATATAGATCTGAAATTGAGGATGGGAGGTGTTGTCATCTGCCGGCTATTTTAGCGTAGCGTCTTCGTTATGTTCTATTTATCAGAAACATTTAATTATTTTTTTAATGATCGCGTTATTGTAGCTGAAGGTGGTTTTCTTGAACAAATTATTCGTTATATTTGAGGGTATGGGGAGGGAGGGGGTTGACGCCTTGCACTGAGATTGTTATTATCTCGGACCCGGGCAACGCCGGGCGTGTAGCTAGTATATTATAAGATATATTATGCATGTTTAATGACAAATCAGTATGGATAAATTCCGCAAATACTAAGAAAAGAAAAGTTGATCGAACATTCTTGTTCCTGGATGTACTACTGAATATAAAAGCAACAAACCTAAAATAACTGTTATTTTCCACCTCCAAAGACAAAAACCAATTTGAAAAAAGATTAAAAGTCATTCCTCGTGCCGATAAAGACCTGAACCAATATTCAGTTGTGTGTGAATCGCATTTTGATGAGCGATTTATTGAAAGATATTACAAATACTCTATTGAAGGGAAAGAAGGTTTGCTTACGTAATTATTTTAAATTTAGTATTTTAATTTTTCTATCAAAAATAATTAAAATATTGATCTTGTGATAATGACAATAAATAATTTAAACAATGAATTATTATCATAAATATTTTATTAATTATTGATATCCCAACTTTTAAATTTATTTTAACATGACTGTTTTGTTTCATTACCGTAAAATTCCGATTGTACCCCCCCCCCCTTTTTCAAAACCAAAAAGGGTTAAATGTGGGAGGAGGGGCTTATAATCGAGATTAAAAAAAATCATTTAAAAACACGTTTTTATCATTAATTTACAAGTAAAAAGGGCGAGAATCTTCTGTATTTCGGCAGATTTTCACTCAAAACTAAATAAATATATAAAATCTACATCCCCCACCCCCCTAAAATCCGCCACCCGCCAAAAAATAAAAATTAATAATCTTGTTTTTTTATCTGTTTCTTTATTTGTTATTTTATTGTAACAATAAATAATCAATCATCTAAATCCCCCTTAAAATTAATGCTTCCCCCTCCCCCCCTTTAGTACTGAAACCCCTTAGTTTAACCTTTTAGGTAGCTTTCAATACAAAAAAGTCCTTCCGGCCTGTACCGGGAGGAAAAGGTAGCTTTCCTATATCTTCGTTTTAAAATTTTACCTAATGTTACACGAAAACAGCAAGTTAAAATGCAAAGAAAACGTTTACAAAAGATTCGTTAATACTGAATCTGAATAAGAAATTCGCCAAATTATTGAGCAATAGCCAAATTGGCTTCATTTATGAACACTTATTTTGGTCGCCAAATTTGGCGATATTTCGCCAAATGTCGCCAAGTTTGGCGAGAATTTGGCGCTAACGGATATGAATATATAGTTTTATGCGTATGATTGGGAAAATTATTACAACAATGAAAATTTTTGTAAAGTGCTGTCTTGTTTCAAAATGTCAGCCACCCTAGAATTTCAAACTGCTCTATCTCAGCCATTTTTTAAGATAGAGGTAAACCAAAAAATGCTCTGGAATCCTCGTATCAAGGCCTAACATTTAATTAAAAAATAAATTTTAATTTTTAATTTTTTTGTATATTTATTTTAGTTTTAAATTTTTAAATGGCCACCATCTTGAAACAAAATGGCGGGCCAAGCTGGCCAACGAACTCGGTCGAGACATTGGTGAGCTTAATACACACAATTAGTTTCATCAAAATTGATTTATAAATACGAGCGTTATCGTATGACATAGGTCAAATATATATATATATATATATATATATATATATATATATATAAATCAACATTTGAACGGAGTGTGGTTTTGGGGTCTGGGGGTCATGATCGGTGAAAATATATCGAAATTTTCCGGAACTGCTTTCCTCCGAACGGCTGCAATAGGTAGCTTTATACTTTTAGGTAGATTTCAATACAAAAAAGTCCTTCCGGCCTGTACCGGGAGGAAAAGGTGGCTTTCCTATATCTTCGTTTTAAAATTTTAGCTAAACACGAAGCTAGTTACACGAAAACAGCAAGTTAAAATGCAAAAAAAACGTTTACAAAAGATTTGTTAATACTGAATTTGAATAAGAAATTCGCCAAATTATTGAGCAATAGCCAAATTGGCTTCATTTATGAAAACTTAGTTTCGTCGCCAAATTTGGCAATATTTCGCCAACTGTCGCCACGTTTGGCGAGAATTTGGTGCTAACGGATATGAATATATAGTTTTATGCGTATGATTGGAAAAATTATTACAACAATGAAAATTTTTGTAATGTGCTGTCTTGTTTCAAAATGTCAGCCACCCTAGAATTTCAAACTGCTCTATCTCAGCCATTTTTTAAGATAGAGGTAAGCCAAAAAATGCTCTGGAATCCTCGTATCAAGGCCTAACACTTAATTAAAAAATAAATTTTAATTTTTAATTGTTTTGTATATTTATTTTAGTTTTAAATTTTTAAGTGGCCGCCATCTTGAAACAAAATGGCGGACCAAGCTGGCCAACGAACTCGGTCGAGACATTGGTGAGCTGAATACACACAATTAGTTTCACCAAAATTGATTTATAAATACGAGCGTTATCGTATGACATAGGTCAGATATATATATATATATATATATATATATATATATGGATATATCTATATATATAAATCAACATTTGAACGGAGGGTGGTTTTGGGGTCTGGGGGTCATGATCGGTGAAAATATATTGAAATTTTCCGGAACTGCTTTCCTCCGAACGGCTGCAATAGGTAGCTTTATACTTTTTAGTATTGAAAGCTACCTAAAAGTATAAAGCTACCTATTGCAGCCATTCGGAGGAAAGCAGTTCCGGAAAATTTCGATATATTTTCACCGATCATGACCCCCAGACCCCAAAACCACCCTCCGTTCAAATGTTGATTTATATATATATATATATATATATATATATATATATATATATTTGACCTATGTCATACGATAACGCTCGTATTTATAAATCAATTTTGATGAAACTAATTGTGTGTATTAAGCTCACCAATGTCTCGACCGAGTTCGTTGGCCAGCTTGGCCCGCCATTTTGTTTCAAGATGGTGGCCATTTAAAAATTTAAAACTAAAATAAATATACAAAAAAATTAAAAATTAAAATTTATTTTTTAATTAAATGTTAGGCCTTGATACGAGGATTCCAGAGCATTTTTTGGTTTACCTCTATCTTAAATAATGGCTGAGATAGAGCAGTTTGAAATTCTAGGGTGGCTGACATTTTGAAACAAGACAGCACTTTACAAAAATTTTCATTGTTGTAATAATTTTCCCAATCATACGCATAAAACTATATATTCATATCCGTTAGCGCCAAATTCTCGCCAAACTTGGCGACATTTGGCGAAATATCGCCAAATTTGGCGACCAAAATAAGTGTTCATAAATGAAGCCAATTTGGCTATTGCTCAATAATTTGGCGAATTTCTTATTCAGATTCAGTATTAACGAATCTTTTGTAAACGTTTTCTTTGCATTTTAACCTGCTGTTTTCGTGTAACATTAGGTAAAATTTTAAAACGAAGATATAGGAAAGCTACCTTTTCCTCCCGGTACAGGCCGGAATGACTTTTTAACTCTTTAATTTTAAATTTCTTTTCAGACTTATTTAATAATCTATATTAACAATAAATAAGCCTAATCTATCACCTAAATCAACCCTGTTGGCGCCGCTCTTGGCTTCTAACATCGCTTGGCTATAAATGTAACTCAGAAGTCGTTTTGTTCTTGTTTCGTTCGGTTGTTCCATGGGGAGCACCGAAAACCAATTCGTCGTAAGTAAATAAAAAAAATGGTTCGTTTGTAAACAGTTGAAATTTTATCGAAAGTTGTTTCATTTACAGTCCACTCTAATGTCGTAGTCGTTATCATGGTACTGCTCGCGGAGAAAGACTAGTGATCGTCGGATTATATTGCGTTTTGTTTAAAAAGAAAAAAAAATCGGAACAATGGACGTAAAAGTGTTGAATCGAAGGAGGGGCAATATCAAAGCCCAAATCACGAAGTTAACAAATTTTATAGCCGATGAGGCACAAGAAACAGACTCAGTAGATATTCTGAACAAAATTGAGAGTTTGAACAAGTTAGAAGATAAATTAGACGACTTGAAAATGGAGTTCTATAAAATTTTGAAAGATGAAGAAATCGATAAGTGTGATGCTGAATTTGAAGAAATCGAACAAGATCTCCAAAATCTCAAGGTAAGCTTTAAAAGACTTATTGAAAATTCTAAAACTAAAAATGTTGATAATAATGTTGAAAATAATGGTGTTAATAAAACAAAAAATTTAAATGTCAAATTACCTGAAATTCCATTGCCGAAATTCGATGGTTCGTATGAAAATTGGAATAATTTTAAGACTCAGTTTAATAGTATAATTGATTCAAACGAATTGTTAAGTAATGATCAGAAACTTTTTTATTTGCAATCCTCTCTTGTGGGGACAGCAAAGCAAATCCAAAGTACTGATGACACATATGAGTCATTATTTGAAGCACTTAAAAAAAGATTTGACAATAAAAGATTAATAGTTAACAGTCATATTAAATCTTTATTAATGCTAGATAATATTTGTACTGATACAGCTGAAAAATTAAGAATGCTGCTGGATTGTATTTTAAAGCATGTAAGAGCTTTAAAGGTTTTAAATGTCGAAATGAACAATTTTAGTCAAAATTTATTGATTAATATTATTTTGACAAAATTGGCTAGAACAACATGTAAGGAATTCGAAATGACATTAACAACGACAGATTTACCCAGATGGGATAACTTTATTGAATTCTTGCAAAATCGTGTTCAAATATTAGAAAACCTTCAAGGAACACAAATAAATTCGCAAAAATTTAAAACCCAGAACAAACAAAACACCTTTATTCTGAAATCTAATTCATGCCTTGTTTGTAAAAAATTACATGCAATTCACCAGTGCCCTGTTTTTCTAAAAATGACTCCAATTCAAAGATTTGATGAAGTAAAAAGGAATAAACTTTGTATAAATTGTTTAAATGATTCGCAAATGCTTTCGAAATGCGGTTCAAACTATAATTGTCAGTGGTGTTTTCTCAGACATAACCTATCACTACATCGAGATAAAAATAAATCATTTCAAAATAAAACGTTATTAAAAAGCCCCGATTCTGAAGTTGACATAGCATTGGCGCCAGACAGACGTTCTGGTAAAGAAAATGATGAAACAAATAAACAAAATTTATCGGAAATATCTCAGAGTTTTTCATCACATAATAATGAAAGTAAAAAAGCAGTTCTTTTGTCTACGGCATATATTTATATTTATAGTCCGATACATAAATGTTTCGTGCAGGTCAGAGGGATCCTGGATAGTGCGAGCCAAGCTAACTATATTACGGAAGAAATGGCCTCCTATTTGGGCTTGAAAAAAGAAAGAATAAATGTTTCCGTTAGTGGATTAGGTGGAAATGCCTTTAATGTTAAAGGGAAAGTTAATACGATAATTCGTAATAAGAATGCTTCATTCTCTTCACCTAGCGAATTTTTTGTTGTTTCGAAAATTACTGAGTGTGTACCTTCTTCAAATATTACAATTGATAAAACATTGTTACCAAATAGGGTTTTGCTAGCTGATCCTACTTTTGACATACCGGGAAAAATTCATTTAATAATTGGGGCAGAACTCTTTTATGAGATAATAAAAGAAGGAAAAAATCGCATTTCACCAAATTTAATGTTTCAAAATTCGGTGTTTGGCCTTATTGCTACTGGAACTGTTAAAATCAAGAGTTCTAATTCATATTGTGGATTAACATTTAATTCTGAAATTGAGAATATTGAATCTAATCTTAAAAAATTTTGGGAAATAGAAAATATTTCACCTGGCCGTTTTCTAAGTAAAGAAGAAGAATTTTGTGAATCTCATTTTCAAAAAACGCACAAAAGAGATGATACCGGAAAGTTTATTGTCGAGATGCTGATCCGGTTGCTGATCCGGTCAAACTGATCAATTAAATTCATTGGGAAATTCGAGAAAATTTGCAGAAAGGCGTTTACAACAAACAGTAAAGAGATTGGAAAATAATAGTGCTATGAAAAAACTTTATTGCGAATTTTTAAACGAATATGAAACATTGGAGCATATGGAAAGAATTTCAGTCGAAGATTCTCGCTCAGTAGTTTATTACATGCCTCATCATGGCATTTTTAAACCAGATAAATCCTCTACAAAATTAAGGGTTGTCTTTAATGCCTCTGCACCTACCACAACCGGAAAAAGTTTGAATGATATTTTGCTTTCCGGTGAAGTTAAGGAAGATCTTTTTGATATTTTGTTAAGATTTCGGAAATATAAGATTGCTTTAACTGCGGACATTAAAAAAATGTTTCGGCAGATTTTGATAGATCCTTCGCAAAGGGACCTTCTACGCATTCTTTGGAAGGATTACGAAACTAATTCCACAATTGCCTTTAAATTGAACATGGTCACTTATAGAACTAAATGCGCCCCTTTTTTGGCCATAAGGTGCATCAAACAATTGGCCTTAGATGAGAAGGATAAATTTCCACTTGCAGCAAAAGCTATTCTGTCTGATAGCTATATGGACGACATCGTGACTGGATCTCCAGATTCAGAGTTGGCAATAGCCCTGAAAAATCAATTAATTGACATATTTCGTTCTTGTGGAATGGCTTTGCACAAATGGAACTCAAATTTGAATAAGCTTTTAAATCATGAGGAAATCGAAGACGTTTCCTTTTGCACTAAGTCTGACACTTCAGCTAAGACTCTAGGTATGGTTTGGCAATTCAACAAGGACCAATTTGTGTTTAGAGTTTCAGTGAAAGAGCAAGAATCATACACCAAAAGACAGGTTCTTTCTGTCATAGCAAAATTGTATGATCCTCTTGGGCTCATAGGCCCAATTATTTCCAAGGGCAAGTGTTATCTTCAAAAATTGTGGTTGTGTAAACTAGGATGGGACGAGAACATTCCGGAACCTCTTGCTAGTGATTGGTGTAACTTCGTAAGTCAACTAAAAACTATAGAAAATACAACAATTAGTCGATACATTTTAACTCCTTCCACAGAAGCAATATTTGTTCTTGGTTTCGCTGACGCTTCCATAACAGCTTATGGTGCTGCAGTTTATATATATTGTTTAAATTCATCCAACTCGACCACATCAAACCTCATTGCAAGCAAATCAAGAGTGTCACCTCTAAAGACTATTTCTGTGCCAAGGTTGGAACTATGTTCCTGTTTGCTTCTTTCTCAACTTGTCGCCAAAATTCTCCCTTCCTTACAACTAGACATTCAAGGAGTAATTTTATTCTCAGACTCAACTATAGCATTGGCATGGATAAAAACCTCTGCTCATCTATTAAAAACTTTCATAGCAAATAAAGTCTCAAAGATTCAGTCTCTCACTGAACAATTTTTATGGAAACACATTCCTTCTAGTGATAATCCAACTGATATAATATCTCGTGGAACATTTCCTCAGGAACTCTCAGATATGGAACTGTGGTGGAAATGTCCATTATTGACTAATAATATCTTGGACGTGACAGAAAAAGAAGAAAAAACTGACTTTCCAAATGATGATGCTTATTTAAACGAACTTAAAAACTGTAATATTAATTTGCATCTAATTAATCAGGACTTTAATAACTTTCTGAACAATTTTTGTGCCCTAAGTAACAGTTATTTTAAGTTAATTTGTATTTTAGTTTATATTTATAGATTTATTTATAATTGCAAGCACAAAGAAAGGATAGTAGGTCCTATTAAAAAGGAGGAATTTTACCAAGCAAAGATTAAATTAGTCAAATTGGTTCAGGTAATGTATTTCACCAGAGAAATGAAGGCGCTCAAGAAAGGTGAGAAACTAAAGGATAGTCGAGTAAGTAATTTAAATGCTTTTCTTGATAAGGATGAAATTATTAGGGTTGGTGGTCATTTAGATCAATTGAATTTATCTTATGATAAAAAACATCCGATTCTTTTACCCAAAGATCACAGGCTTACACTTTTAATTTTCCAGTATTTTCACTTAAAAAATTTGCATGTTGGTGCTCAAACATTGCTTTATTTTGTGAGACAAGAATTCTGGCCCTTAAATGGCAGAAGCATAGCTAGAAAAATCGTGCATAATTGCATTGTTTGTTTTAAAAACAAACCTAAAATTGCAGAACAAATCATGGCCTCGTTACCTAAAGAAAGGGTAAATATAAATCCCCCTTTTACAAATTCAGGCATTGATTTATGTGGCCCATTTTTTTATAAAATACAAAAACCAACGTAAAGGAGTTTTTAGTAAAATTTATTTCGCAATTTTCGCCTGTTTTGCTACTCGTGCAATTCATTTAGAAATAATAACAGATTTAACTTCTGAAGCCTTAATAGCTACCTTAAAAAGATTTGTAGCTAGGCGCGGAATTTGTGCCACCATCTTTTCCGATAATGCCTCTAATTTTGTTGGTGCTAATTCAGAATTGAAAAAATTGCATAAAATTGTAAAAAATCAATCCGAGGAATTGGCTGCTTACTTATTGGCTAATTCAATTTCTTGGAAATTCCTTCCTCCTAGATCCCCTAATTTTGGTGGCTTGTGGGGTAATTTGGGAGGCAGGAGTAAAATCCTTTAAGCACCATTTAAAAAGAACTATTGGAGATTTAAAACTAACTTTTGAGAAATTTTTAACTGCCGTTAATCAAATCGAAGGTATTTTAAACAGCAGGCCTCTAATACCTTTATCTTCGGATCCAAACGATTTCGAAACGTTAACCCCAGGACATTTTTTAATAGGCCGCCCTATAAATAGCATCTGTGAACCAAACTTGACTGACCTTGCCAATAATAAACTTAGTCATTGGCAGCAAATTACAAAAATTAATCAATTAATTTGGAAAAAATGGAGTAGAGATTATTTAAATAATCTACAACAGCGAACAAAATGGTTATTTGAAAAGGAAAATATAAAAATTGGAACTATGGTCCTATTAAAGGATAGTAATTTGTCCATGTGTACCTGGTCAGTAGGTCGCATTCAAGACGTTATTTATGGGAGCGATGGTAAAATTAGGGTTGTGTTTGTAAAAACTCCAAATGGTACATTCAAACGAGCAATTTCTAATATTAGTATTTTGCCCATAAATGATCCTTTATTATAATGTAAATATTTTTCTTAAATTTCTGTGCATTTATATTTGAAAATTTTTTGCAGTAACTTTGTATTTTAATATTATAATTGAATTGTATTGTATATTTGTATTATTGATTGAACTGAAACTTTTATTATAATTGAAGATTTATTGTAAAAAAAATTAATTGTTTACAACGAAGGACATTTGTTTAAGATATGTTGCTGAAATAAATATTTCAGTGGTGGCCGGTATGTTGGCGCCGCTCTTGGCTTCTAACATCGCTTGGCGATAAATGTAACTCAGAAGTCGTTTTGTTCTTGTTTCGTTCGGTTGTTCCATGGGGAGCTCCGAAAACCAATTCGTCGTAAGTAAATAAAAAAAATGGTTCGTTTGTAAACAGTTGAAATTTTATCGATAGTTGTTTAATTTACAGTCCACTCTAATGTCGTATTCGTTATCAAACCCCTCCTCCTAAAATCTCTGCTTTTCTCCCCCTGACCCCGCAGCCTTATCTCATGAAGACCCACCCCTTGCAAATGCATCTCATTAAATTTTAAATTTTAAAATTCTTAATTTTTTTTCTGCTCTATTTGTCCTTTTTGTAACAATATTTCAAATAACAATCTCAATTATTCCCTCCCCCCCCCCCCAAAAAAGTCCTCTTTTTTTTCTTTGCCCCCCCCCCCCCCTCAGTACATACTTTAAAGTCTTTAATTTTTTTTTCCCTACAATAATGAAGTAATAATTTTCAACAATAATTATATAATTATCTAATTTGCTCCTCCCCACCCCCTCAGCACACAAACCTTAAAATCTTTAAAATTATAAAAAAAAAAAAAAAAATTATAAAAAATAGATTTAAAATGATGTGTATGTAAAAACGAAAGTTACCATAGCCGCGCCAGAGAACACTGGCGCCATCTATTTCTGAAGTATAATTTTGACGCCGATAACAACACTATCTACTTCTAGGCACTGTACCCCAGTCACGACGACTGAAGGAACGGATCGTTCTGGCGTAATGGGCAATACTTTCCCTTATGAAAGCGACATGTGCCATGCCGTTGAGCTTCGCATCAACTTGTACGCCAAGGTACTTCGCGGAGTTCTTCAACCGAGTGGGTACACCAAGAATGTGTAGTCGATGGACTTCTTCTTCGACCCAGACGTCGGAACTTCCGAAAGTAAACAGCGACAGTCTTATCTGCACTGAATTCTAACCTCTGATCAACCGCTCATTGGGCAATCCTTGCGAGGGCAAGGTTTGCACGACGGCTACATTGATACGCATTACTCGCTTCCACCAACAGACCAAAATCATCCGCATACGCTATAAGCTCCATGAATTCACCAAGATCGAACTTCAGAAGAGTGTTTGCTATCAGATTCCAAAAATAGGGACCGGAGTTCGAGCCCTGCGGACAACCGACATTGTATTCTCGCTCCAAGGTTTTGATTTTTGTCCTGTAAACAAATTTCCTTTTAGACAGGAAACTCCGAACCAGGTGGAATAGGTTCCTTGGGCACCTCATCCTACTGAGCCCGGCAAAGATCGAAGGCCACCAAAGACTGTTAAATGCTCCCTTCACATCCAACATGACAAGGCAGGTGTCATTGTCTCGGGCGTGACAATTCTCTATTGTCTGACGCAAGTTGTAAAGCTCGTCTTCAGTAGCCATCCCTGGAGTAAAAGACGAACTGGTTTCTGTTCATGTAATCATTGGACATAGAATGGAAGACCAATCTATTGGTTACTAATCTATCCAGAACTTTACTCCAGGCGGGTAGGAGACAAATGGGCTTTATTGGCATGACGTCATAAACCACCATCACGTGACCTCCCTGCTGTGTTTATATTTGTTTGTCTATGTATCGCATGCATACATTGGTCGATATTGTAAGAAATCACGTGTTGGTGGTATTCTTACAATCTCGAACCCAGATTCCCAATAAAGCCCATTGGATGGTAGGATCTAGGCAGCTCTTTCTCTTTACCGACATTGTTTAAAAGAACCAGGTCCGCGACTTTCCATTCTGTCGGGAAGACGCCATCCTGTAGACATTTGTTTAGGAGAGCAACAAAGAGTTGCTTATTTGTCCTGAAGAGGAGTTCCACTATTTCAAGGGGAACCCCATCCATCTCCGGAGCTTTGCCGCTGTTTAGTGACATGAAAACTGTCTCAACCTCCTTTCGGGTGAAAACCGGGTCGTCTTCGCCGAGAGTGTAGTCTTGAACAGGGCGGTTCTGAGCATCATATGGAAAATGATACTCCATTATTCTTCGACCGTCGAACTAAAATCCCTTGTTCGGGTCCCACCAGGGTCAAGAAATGTACTTAATTTGAGACGGCCGGTGGATTTTCCACAAGCCTAGTCGAAATGGGGACCAAAAGGTTTCCTATGATCAACTCCATCCAGCACGGATCGATAGTGCTTCCATTTCGATCTCCGGATGGATTTTCGGAATTGGGCTCGAAGTTTACGAAAAATAATTTCGTAAGAGCGTCTAAGTTCTGGACTTTCAGTGCAGCAGGCACCTTTTTTCTCTCGACCGTTAGGCTTTCGCTCCACCAAGGGACTGTTCTATTTCGAGGCCGTTTAGTTATCTTAGCATTATCACGAATGCTTCGTAAAACAGTTGTCAGTTCTTCTATACTCTCGTCAACCGATTTCCCTTCCAGCCAGGCCAGAGCCATGCTACCTATCCTTTCGGATAGGGCCACTCGGAGTTTCGACACATTCAGGTCGCCGTTCTAATTCCGTACTTAGATTGCGGAATCGGCATTTATGACGAAATGACCGACACAATACGTCAATGATCGGCTGCCGACTCACGAGGTTCAATCTCCCAGCTTACCAGGTGGGTTGGAGCGCGAAGTCTACTCAAGGACAAATCTATCCAGCTTTCGCCCTGTGGCCCGCTGAACGTGGCTTCGCTGGTTGAGTCGTTCCAGATCTCCCGATCGTTCTGGGCACAAAACTCCAAAAGCAGAGTGCCCCTAGTGTCAACCCTGTTGTCGCAAAACACCGAATTCCATGAACTGGACATTTTTTTTGTGTGCATAGACTCTAAACATTTGCCTCCATGAACATTTTTTTTCATTGCTAAAAGAAACTTTTGTTTTTGTCATTTGCAACTCAGAGACTTTATTATTATTCTGAGAAGTAACTTGAGTGAACGATGTCGGTTTTACCGCGAAATAAGAACGAATGTCTTAAATTCAATTTAATTAATGTTGTATATAATGTAAATAGAAGAATGTAAATAGGTGTGAATTAAAGTACTAGAAATTTGTACCAGAGTCTCTTCATCATGTCTTGTGTTTTAAAAAATCCACAAAATGACCGTCTCTATTTAAAATCGAAACTCCTGATTCTTAAGAAGGCGTCCTACCTTGGAAGGGTGAGTAATTTTACTTATCCTATTTTTTGAACTGTGTAATAATTTATCTTGTGATTACACGTCAATTCTGGCGCCCGAAAACAGGGACTGCCTAGAAATAAATTGAATCAGAAATATCGTTATTGTTGTTTCGTAGTGCTTTGAATATGAGATAATTGCAATATTTTTATTCGATAAATTAATAGTGAATATTGATTTAAAATAATGGATGCAATTAATAAAGCGAAACGCACTACTGTCAGATCACAAACTACTAAATTAACGAATAAAATAGAGGCGGCAATTTCAGAAAACAGTTCCGATGAAGAGACATTAGAACAATTTCTCGCTGAGTTAGAATTGAAGGAAAAAGAGCTTCAATATCTCGATTCTGAAATTCAGAAAAACCTTAAAATAGACGAGATAGAAGCTGAGGTATTAAAATGTGATGAATATAATTCGAATTTAGTTATTTTAAAAACGAAAGTTAAACGAGCCAAATCGAAATTAGAATCTCAATCTAGTTTAAATGTTTCTACTACAACAGTAAATAATTCTGAAGAAAGAATCGTAGTTCGGGGTTTAGAATCCATTCGCATAAATTTACCCAAACTAGTAATTGAAAAATTTAACGGCGATCCTTCAGATTGGCAAAGATTTTGGGACCAATACGAATCTACGATTCATAAAAATACAGATTTATCGGATGTCGAAAAATTCAATTATTTGAAGTCATATCTAACTTCAGATGCAGCTAGTTCGATAAAAGGCTATAGTTTAACTAATAGCAACTATTTATCGGCTATAGAGACTTTAAAAGAAAGATTCGGCAAAAAACATTTAGTTATTAATTCACATCTCAATAAACTGTTATCGCTTAATTCAGTAAAGAAATCCAGTGATGTTTATGCATTACGCAGATTACTGGATATTTGTGAAACCAAAATCAGAAATTTGAAATCTCTTGGATTAGAGATTGAAAAATATTCAGCGCTGCTCGCACCTATTCTAATTAAATTATTACCGTCTGACATAGTATTACAGATAACAAAAAAATGTGGAAATGACGAAGAATTAAAAGTTGCGGAAATAATAGATTTTCTAAAATTGGAAGTTATTTCACGTGAAAGAACTGCGTTTTTAATCTGCAATCAAGATTCTTCGAATGTCGACACTATGTCTGGGAAGCAGGTGCGAGAAAAACAGGCGTCAAAAAATATTCCGACTGCTTCTGGTTTGATCAATGAAAGTGTTTCATTTTCTAAACAGATTCGATGCCCAGAATGTAAAGAGAAACATTTATTGATTGAATGCGAATTATTTAAAAATAAATCGTTACAGGGTAAAAAAGAATCTTTGAAGCAGTTTGGATGTTGCTTCGTTTGTCTCAAGATGGGGCACGTTGCTAAAAATTGCAGAAAATATGTTAAATGCAACGCTTGTTTAAAACGACATTATAGAATTATGTGTCCTGAAAAAGAAATTGCGCCAGAAAATAAGGAAAGTACGTCATTATCAAACAAAACTTGTAATCGTGAAGTGTTAATGCAGACTTTAACTGTCCGTTTAGAATTAAAGGATAAAAATAAACAAATGTTAGTGCGATGTTTGATTGATTCTGGCAGCCAACGGTCTTATTTAACGAAAGATATTATTAATCGTATGGGATATGAAGCGGTGGGAGAAGAAAATATGGTTCATAGTTTGTTTGGGGGGTATTCAAGAGACACATGTTCATAAACGATATAAAATATATTTAAGTAACTTAGAGAACACTTTCAATTGCAATTTCGATGTCTATGATCAAGACAAAATATGTACTGAAGTTCCTAAAATAAAATATGGGCCTTGGATTAAAGAAGCTAGAAGAAATGGGATAAAATTCTCAGATTATGGTACATATACAGGGATTCCAAAAATTAAAAATGAACAGGAAATAAGTTTACTTATCGGAGCTGATATCTATGGGAAATTAGTAACAGGAAAAATAAAATCCTTGAATAGTGATTTAACTGCAATCCATACCAAACTAGGGTGGACATTGATTGGTAAAACTAATGAATATAACGATTCTACGAAAGTAGTTTTATCGTTACATGTAAATGAAGCAAAATTAACGGATTTATGGCGATTAGACACTTTAGGAATTCTTGATCCAGGTGATAAAGGATCCAGTTTAGAACTCGAAGAAGCTGTAAAAGAGCATTTTACTAAAAATATTCAAATAAATAACGAAGGGCGATATCAGGTTAGTCTGCCATGGATTGTAGGTCACCCCCCTCTCCCCAGTGCTCGGAAAATTTCAGAACGTAGATTAAAAAACTGCGTAGATTCATTAAAGAAATCTGGCAATTTGACTGCCTATGAATCAGTATTTAATGAGTGGCTTCAAGAGGGTATTATTGAGGAGGTCGAATCAACTCCGGGAACGGAACCTGAATTTTTTCTGCCACACAGAGCTGTCATAAAAGAAAATTCCACAACTCGAATACGTCCTGTTTTCGATGTATCAGCGAGGGAAAAAGGCTCACCATCTATTAACGATTGCTTGTTGAAAGGCCCCAATTTAGTAGAACTTATCCCTTCATTGATAAATCGGTTCCGATTGAGGAAAATTGGTGTAATATCAGACATAAGAAAAGCCTTTTTACAAATTAGTTTAAATGAAAAGGACAGACCCTTTTTAAGATTTTTATGGTGGAAGGAGGGAAATTCTGAAAAAACAAAAATTTTCCAACACAGAAGAGTTGTTTTCGGGCTTACCTGCAGTCCCTATTTGTTGGGAGCTACTTTACAATACCATTTAAGAAAGTCACCTCCCTCTATGCAGGAAACAGCTTCTAGACTGTCGGAATCATTTTATGTTGACAATTGCGTCACTAGTCTGGACAATGAGGAACAACTCAATGATTTTATAACAGAATCGAAATACATTCTTAGTCAAGCTAAATTTGACCTCAGAGGATGGGAACACAGTTATTCTCATTCCCCGATGAAACAAATTCCCTCCCCAGAAAACAAAATTGTTCCAGTTTTAGGCCTACGATGGCTATTACCCGCAGATAGTCTTTCCATAGATATAAGAGAAATTAATAAGGACGATGAACCCGTCACTAAAAGGAAAATCTTGTCGGAGGTTCACAAAATTTTTGACCCCATCTGTTATACTTGCCCAGTAACTCTTTTCCCTAAAATACTATTGCAAGAATTATGGAAAAATAAAGTAACTTGGGACTCTGAATTACCAACATCAATTGCCCAAAAATTTCGGAAATGGAAACAACAATTATGCTCACTTAAAGATATTGTTATACCGAGATGTTTAATCGAAGATCCAGATAACATCGGTAATTTAAGTTTACATGTATTTTGTGACGCGAGCAAAGTAGCCTATGCTACATGCATATATTTACGGAATGAAAATCAAAAATCAATCTCCTGTCAGCTGATACAAGCACGATGTAGAGTAGCCCCCCTGAAATGTATTACCATTCCCAGACTGGAACTTCTCGCGTGTACGATTGGTGCACGATTGTCTAAAGGGGTGAAGTCCGATTTGAAATTAGAAAACATTCCAACACTTTTCTGGACAGACTCTAGCAATGCATTATACTGGATAAAAGGAAGTGAAAACTGGGCTCCATTCGTATACAATCGTGTTAAAGAAATTCGATCACTGAGTAAGCCAGAAAATTGGTACTATGTGCCCGGAACTCTTAACCCGGCCGATCTACCTTCCCGGGGATGTTCTGCAGAATCCCTTAAACAATCCCTCTGGTGGGAGGGCCCCAACTGGTTGAAAAGTCCTCAAGAATTTTGGCCTAAAGGCAGTTTAAATCCTGATTTTGAAATAATTAACTCTGAAAAAAGAAAGACAGTTATTACTTCAGTAAATGTCTCTCAAACCCCAATTGAGTTATACGAAAATACATCTTCATATTGGAAAATGTTAAAAATAACTGCCTGGATATATAGATTTTTTGAAAATATCAGAAAGACGCGGAATGATCGAAATTTAGAGAAAATGTTAACAGTTGAAGAAATAACTCACGCAGAACATGTTGTATTGAGATATGCTCAGAGGTGTTTAATAGGTGAATCCAAACCGTGCTACACCTCTTTACAGACTTTTACTGATGATCAAGGTTTAGTCCGAGTAAAAACACGAATTGCAATGAGAAAAGATTCCCATTCTTTCCGATACCCGATAGTTCTGCCTTTCGATCATAATATCACCTATTCGCTCATAAGAAGAAAACATATTGAACTTAGCCATGCAGGAATACAAATTGTAATGTCAGTTTTGAGAGAACAATTTTGGATATTAAGATGTAGAAGAACGGTTCGAAAAATAATAAAAGGTTGCGTGACATGCAGGCGATTCAGTGCATCACCCGCTGAGACACCTAGTGCCCTTCTTCCGGAAGAACGAGTCAAAGAAGCTTCAGTTTTTGAAATTGTTGGTCTCGATCTATGCGGACCATTATTTTTAAGGAATGGCTCGAAAGTTTGGGTAGCACTTTTTACATGCGCCGTGTTTCGCGCGATACATCTAGAATTAGTATCTTCGCTCTCAACGGAAAATCTCATCTTAGCTATGAGAAGATTTATATCAAGAAGAGGGAGACCGTCTACCATTATTTCTGATAATGGAAAAAATCTAGTGAAAGCATCTACAGAATTAAAGTCAGTAAATATTGAGAGTTTGCAAAAATTCGCAATTGAAAGAAAAATTCAATGGAAATTTAATCCACCTTCAGCTCCCTGGTGGGGAGGTTTTTTTGAACGCATGATAGGAATGTTGAAAAATATTTTACGAAAAGTGCTTGGAAAGGCCAGCCTAAATTATGAAGAATTATACACTGTTTTATGTGACGCTGAAAGCGTAATAAATTCTAGACCGCTGACATATGTTGCAGATGATGATGATCTTGATCCTCTTACCCCCGCAATGTTCTTGCAAGATCTCAAAGATTCGAGAGTTCCCGAATTCGACATAATTGATTCAACAAAAATTAGAAAAAGATTTGCTTATCAACAAAAGGTTAGAGAAGATCTAAGAAAACGCTTTAGAGTAGAGTACCTGGGACAGCTTCGAGAGAGTGCGGAAAGAAAAAGAGAAACTGAATTAAAAAGGGATGACATTGTTTTAATTGGGGATGATAATTCAAAAAGAATTAATTGGCCTTTAGGCAAAATTGAAGAATTGTATGCTGGTAAAGATGGCAAATTTCGTGTAGCCAAAATTAAAACAAAAACAGGTTCCTTTTTGAGACCTATTAAAAGACTATATCCTCTAGAGATTAATCATGAACTAATCTATCCTTTTTTAGTAGATAGCGTTCCTGTTTCTGTAGATGACATGGCTGATCCTGCTACTGTGACCCAGTCTTCCGTACCTGATGATGCCTCTGGACCTGATCTTGAGAATGAGTCTTCTGTGCCTGCTGGTGCCACTGTCCCTGATCTCAAGCATGAGTCTTCCGTACCTGATTGTGCCTCTGTCCCTGATCTTAAGCACGAATGTTCTGTGCCTGAAGGTGTCAATCGGCTATCTCGAGCTGGCAGAAATCTGAAGCAGCCACAGAGACTTGATTTGTAAATATTTTGAGCTTCGTTAGTTTCCCGAACCTCAAGGTGGGAGGATGTCGCAAAACACCGAATTCCATGAACTGGACATTTTTTTTGTGTGCATAGACTCTAAACATTTGCCTCCATGAACATTTTTTTTCATTGCTAAAAGAAACTTTTGTTTTTGTCATTTGGCAACTCAGAGACTTTATTATTATTCTGAGAAGTAACTTGAGTGAACGATGTCGGTTTTACCGCGAAATAAGAACGAATGTCTTAAATTCAATTTAATTAATGTTGTATATAATGTAAATAGAAGAATGTAAATAGGTGTGAATTAAAGTACTAGAAATTTGTACCAGAGTCTCTTCATCATGTCTTGTGTTTTAAAAAATCCACAAAATGACCGTCTCTATTTAAAATCGAAACTCCTGATTCTTAAGAAGGCGTCCTACCTTGGAAGGGTGAGTAATTTTACTTATCCTATTTTTTGAACTGTGTAATAATTTATCTTGTGATTACACGTCACCTGTGAAGGGGATTCCCCCAAACCAAGCTCATTGCGTTCAAATCTCCAAAAAGAATGATTGACGAGGAACGCCCCCTAGAGATAATGCCTAAGAGCTCAATTTTGACGTCACGGCAATTCGACTAATGATTCAACTGATTACATCCTACCTTTCCTGCAACCACAATAAAACAAAAATTCTAAATGACTTTTTTTTTTTTAACTTCCATAATAAAATTGAAGATCAACTAATTCAAAACAGGCACTATTTGCTTTTCACACCCGCAAAAAACTAGGATTTAGTATCAAGAAAATTTTGTTTTATGTTGCAAAATTTGAAATACAAAATAGTTATTTTTATTGAAAAATAAAAGCTATCTTTTAAAGTTTCATTAACTCTTTAATGTGCAAATGAAAGCTCATATTTGAGTTCTAGCATATTTTCATGAAAATAAATAATATTTCGATTAAAGATTATATTGCTTTCAATTAAAGTAAGTACTTATTTACAGTATATATGTGCATTTTTATCAATATTAACAAGGCTAATCATTATCTATTAAAATATGTTTACTTTGTCACTGCTGAATACTTGACTGAATATTTGCATTTGATAAATACAAATTTCATATATTTTGCCATATATGCAGTTTTTTTATAATCACCAGTAGTAGTTTACTATTATTAGAAAATATTAAATATATATTTTAGTTATGTGAGATTGAAAAGATATAATTTTGTTTTGGTTTATATTTAAATATTTTGTTTTTGTTATGCAAAACATGAGAAGATAAAAACTAACTTTTAATTAGTTTTTTAAATATTTTTAACACAAAAGTAATTACAAAATTTAAATGATAGCTCTAAAAAATTTGCTAGATATTTGCATTTTATACACAACACACATATATGTAATATTTAGGTTTTTTTTTTTTTTTCAAAATGTAACCAAAGATGTTTTATTATACAATATAATAATTCTAATTATAGAATAATTATTATAAATACCTAAAAATCCACATAATGTGAATGCAATTATGTATACCATGCATCGTGGTCATCTAAATAATGTGATTATTATATTTAGATAAACTAAATATAATCCCAGAAAAATAATAAATATAAAATATATAAAAATAAAATAAATTGTAATCGGAATTATGATGTTTTAGACCTTATTTGAAGAGGATGTAATCAGTGTGGTATACATGTAACATGCATTTATATAACAAATAAGTAATTAAAAAAACATTTTTTAGCTAAGTGTAGTATATTTAAGGCAAAGGCAGATTTGAATACTAGCCGTAATAATTTTTATTTGAACATTAGTAAAAATATATATTTCATATTTTCTAATAATAGTAAAATATCTTTGGTGATTTTTATTGGTGATTATAGAAAAACTGCATATATGGCG
Organism: Maratus michaelseni; assembly: GCA_963931845.1. NCBI lineage: Eukaryota > Metazoa > Arthropoda > Arachnida > Araneae > Salticidae > Maratus > Maratus michaelseni. Next base: position 254,003,135 of record OZ007589.1, on the reverse strand, counting down.
AAATAAATCAAATATGTAATTATAAAACGATAGTCAGTACATTATATTAAGTTTTATCTTACACTTTTCACTAACTGATATAATTTTGCATATGAATTAGTGACAAGAGAAGCATTTAATTATTAATAAATTTATAATTTAATCTCTGTATGAAAAAATATATCAATATTTTAGCGATAAAATACATTAAACATGGGGGAGGGGGGAGCATCAGAATGAAACAATCGTGAATTTCTCAAAACTTATTTTTACTTTCTTCTATCTATAATAGAAGAAAGTATTGCAATCGAAATTTTTTTCGACTTCCGGTTTTCGACGGATTTACACGTTTTAGGGGTCAGAGATTCCGAAAAACATGTTTTTACAAAATGTCTGTCTGTCCGTCTGTGTGTCTTCATTGTATCATGGAAAAGTGTATGAAGTTATGCTTCAAATTGAACCACATTTTTTTTCTATGTTTTTGGCTATGGCAAGCAGGTTCTATTAGAATTTGGGGATATTTCGATGAAAGCGGGCGCTGTGATCGATATTTTTGTTCCATTTTCACTATTGTATCATCGAAAAGTGTATGAAGTTATGCTTCAAATTGAACCACATTTTTTTCTATGTTTTTGCTATGGCAATTCTATTAGAATTTGGAGTTATTTCGACGAAAGGGGGTGCTGTGATAGCCATTTAAAGATTTCAAATTTAAAAAGATGTGCAAATTCAAAAAAATTAGAAATCCTACAACTTTTTTTTCGTTAAATGTTCGGCCTTGATCCGGAGCAATTTTTGTTTTGCCTCTATCTTAAAAAATGGCTGAGATACAGCGGCTTGAAATTTTAGGGTGGCTGACATTTTCAAACAAGACAGCAGAATTCATCCATAAACGTGTTTAATTTATGAGTTTTAGTTAACATTGTTTCGGCAAATTTTCTTTCATTATTGTAACCATTAATCCTATTATATGCTTATCACTATATATTTATATTCGCCAACGTCAAATTCTCGCCAAACTTGGCGACCAAAATAAGTTGCCATAAATGAAGCCAACTTGGCTGTAGAGGACTAATTTGGCGATATTCCCATTCAAATTCAATGTTGACGAGAACTGGGATTGAATCTTCTTTATTTAGGTTCCACGCATTTTACCTTCGTGTTTTCCAGTAAAATTAGCTAAAATCGTGAAACAAAGGAATAGGGAGGCTGAGGCTATCTGTTTCTGTCGGTTCAGGCCAGAAGGACTTTTCGTAGTTTAGTTATACATCGGTTGTTCGCATCCCTGTAACCCGACGATTCGTAAGCAGCTGACGTACAACAGAATGACAAAAAATATTGATTCTATTGGCGATGTGACAGCAAATTTTGAAGTATTAACATGAGTGAGATAGAAGAAAGTTTTGGGATTGGCACATCTGACTAGTTATAAATAAAATTTAAATTTTTTTTATGAGAAACAAATGTTTCTTGAAATTTAAAAAAAATTCATAGCAGTATTAAAAATATTTGCATAAATCGTGCGAAGTCTTTACAAAGAATTGCATTGAAAAATATGAAAACTATCATAAGCGAACAAATATGAAATTATTTATGCACAATTTTCTATTTATATGCATGAAAAGAATGGCAGTTTTTAACTAAAAAGTATTACATTTACAAATAAAGCAAATTCATATTGAATACAAAAATTGTTGGGCGAAATGTTCATTATTTAATAAATAAACAAACCGTGCAAAAGTAATACGATATTTTTCACATCACCAGCTTCAACAAAGCTGTGCTATTAAGCCTACTTGTGCAACAAGGATAAAAGTAAACATATTTTAATAGATAGTGATTAACATTGTTAATATTCATAAAAATGCACATATATACTGTAAATAAGTACTTAACTTACCTTACTTGAAAGCAATCCGGTCTTTTATCAAATTAGAATTAATTAGACGACAATAACTTTCTGATTACGAAGCACGTTGCCGCTAAAACGTGCATGGGTTACTCTTCGTCTCCTTATGCTGCAGTACAAAGAAGGGAAGGGCGAATGGCCGATCTGCAAATACGCCATTCAATTCAGTGTTGCCAGTCCTGAGGCATTATCTCTAGGGGGGCGTTGATCTGAGGCGTGATATCCACACCATCCTTCTGAGGTGTGAGGTACACCGATACGACGACTATTTGGATCTCATCACTGAAATCCAACTGCACCGCGACAACGTCCCTCTCCGCCAAGACCTCCACCGCCGGAACGGTCTTGGTCATGACGAAAACTACAGATCTCGCTTGAGTTTGAGAGTGGTACGCTGTCGCCCCTCTAGGAATTCCACCAACTTTACCTACAGGAAGCACAAACGGCTCCTGGATGCACAATACGTCGTATTCATTTGAATGAACGCTCACTTGATCGACCGCTGTCATAGATCAATTTGAATTAAGACACTTTTTGTCTGTTTTATTTTTGGGTTTTCCGCAGTCCAGACATATTTCTCTGCCTTTACGTTCTTTACTAATGTGGCCCATCTTACTCAAAAGAGGGGTGTTAGTCGTTCATCCCTCTTCTTACAGTTCATATTTAACCCTTTTGCCATTAGGGGGCGCTGGAATCGGATTCAGAGGAGGGACGGGAAATGGTGGCACGGAAGGCGAGTGGATGGAAGGCGGATGTGCAGCACATCCGGCACATTCGCCTCCTGTGCTTGAACTCTTATTTCTCTACTACTATTGATAATTAGGTTATTAAAATATTATAATGCTGTATTCTCTTCGGAAATGCACCTGCCTATACATAATTTTTATAATTCTAGCCTATGAGGAAGTGAGTGAAAAATCAATTAGAAAATTCCATCTTTACACACAAAAACCAAGCTAAGTTAAATAAAAGAGTGTAAATAAATAAAAACAAATTTATGTATTATGAATGAAATCTATTTATTCAGTAAAGATACATTATAATAAATAAATTCCAAAGGTAAAGATAACGCTATCTGCATACTTTTTATGGCTAAGCCACAATATTATAAGTTTCGGGGACGCAACCGAAGTTACGCCGTTACTTTTAAACAACAAGCTCATAAAGTTTGTAAATAGTTTTTTAGATTGTTTTTCAAACCAGGATTAACCATCATGATTAAAAGAAATCAAAATAGACAGAAAATAACGAAATTTCACCTGTAATGGACAAAGATATATCTTTCTCTATCTCTTTGGCCTAATCAAAGTAAAAAAATTACGGTAATTAAAATTTACAAACAAGTGCACCGTTGTAAATTTTTAAGATGCACCTTTTTATTGATATTATTAAATGGATTTATGAAAGTTTTATGATTTAATCAAGCAAAAACGTAATTTTTAAGATAAAATTAATTTTGTGTTATTTTACGAAAATATTTTAAAGAAAATTTTAACACTACACTTTTTTTGCAATTTTCACCTTGTTGCAAATTTTGTTTCCTACTTTCCTTACAAGTCTGCTCTATAACTAAAAAGACCACGTGAAAAAAGTGGTAAAAAATTAATTAGTTAAAATGTCACGACAAATTTTAAGATACAATAAAAATGACGTTTTAGTTAGCATTTTAGTTTTTAGAAAATAAACTATTTATATTGCTGAAAATCTTATTTTTAATTTTATGAAATGCACCTAAAGTATTGTCCAAAAAAGAAATAAAAAGAAAAAAAGAAAGAGAGAGAGAGAAAGAAATAAAGAAAAAAAAAACAGTGACTCAATTGAAAAATGTGTTTGCTAAAATTTTGTCACTTAGGACATATGGAACTCTTTGGGAAATTCCAAAGAGTCTACTCACCTTGTAAATGAAACAAGGCAGGAGATTTTTTTCCATAATTGGGTTTAATTTATGAGTTTTAGCAATCGTGGTTTATCGCAAATTTACTTTCATTGTTGTAAACATTTGTGTGTTGCTAATCTCATACTCTTAAATACACATAGTCATATCCGCTTACGTCAAACTCGCGCCAAGCTTGACGTATTGGCGAAAACTAGGTTTAGGTATCTTCTATAATCGGGTTCCACGCATTTTAGCTTCGTGTGTTTGAGTAAATTAGTTGAATTCTTAAAAAAAACAAGGAAGAAGGAATAAACATTTCCTCCCGGTACAAGCCAGAAGAACTTTTTTCGTTTTGAGGAAAAGTTAGCGTTTAATTTTTTTTTGGGGGGGGGGGCAGAATTTTTTCCTGCTCCGGGCCCCAAAAAACGTAGCTACGCCATTGTGTATGGAACATAATCGATAGGTCAGTTAGTGAACAAAATTCTGCATCGACAACACTTTCGCAATTATGGACGGCTGCACAGGCTGCATGGCTAAATACTTCTGCAGGGGATTTCCGATGACTTCTTGAATCAATGCCAAGTAGAGTTGTTGAACTTCGCCGAGCAAAAGGAGGTCCCACACGATATTAGGTGATATCCCATGACTTTTGGTCCTTCAGTGTATAATTGAAGGGTGACTTTTGCGTCTAAACGATTTCTTTTTCTGTTTGAGAAATAACTCTTTTTTGAAAGGTTTCATTTTCACAAGTGTTGCTGTAATACATCTATGCTCTTCATTGGTGTACTAGTACTATAGAGGGGATGTTTTAACGCTCTTACAGGATTAAGGTGAAAACCTGTCTGTGACGGAATCCTGTCTTAAACAAAAACTTCCATAGCCAATATCTTAAAATTACACCTTTAAGACGGAAACCTGCGTCAAACGGTATTTTTCATCGGTTTATTAGGTTTTCATATTCGATGTTTTTACTAATTTTGCACTCATGATTCCGTAAACGTTTCTCGTTGGAAAAGGGGAGGGGGGCGGTCCAGCCACCCGGACCCCACCTTTGGCTATGCTACTGCCCTCAAAGAAATCTTTGCCTCTCCCAAGAAAGTTCTGAAATGGCGCCCCTGGCGGTGCGCTCGATTAGTTATAGATTTAATTTCTCGGTGCGAAAACAAAAGTTCGACAAAACATCACAAAATCTTCCTGGCTAACTTTTTAATAATTTTATTTCATCTTAACACATAAAACATCCCGAATACAAAGGCACATGAAACACAAACATAAATGAAAGCATATTACTATCTTTTACATACTGCAGTAACACGACAGCACGACACAATATTTTACATTGCGGTTCTAGGAACTTCTTCGGCAAAAGCTCGCGTACCTAGACCACGTGATGCGCTGCTCTGTGAAAGTTAATTTTTATAAGGAAAGGGCATGTTTACAAAAAAAAAAGTTCCATCAACCAATCTACCACTTCATTTTTGTCATAGCAGGAATCGTCATGGCGACGTAGGCCAATCATATTATAGACCAGTTTAATCAGTAGGAGTCATAACCCAGATAACAATTTTTGATTTTTAAAACATTTTTATAACCCCAACATGTAAATGACTAGATGCTTTTTAAAGGGTTTGTCTGAAAGGTTTGCAAACATTGTAAAAAGCATTATAAAAGGTTGCTAGTTGACACAATCTGAGGTACTTTGTAAGTGTTTTAGGACAAGCATACCAAAATGAACATGTTTGTTCCTTAAGGAACAAACAGGTTTTCCTTGCTAACCAACCGTAATTGAACCAACATGTTGGTTCAGTGACGTCAGCTGCCCTTTCCTTATTGGAAGGGAATTTCCGCGTTACAGTTATAATTTAAAAAATATATCCTTCCAACAATGCCGTATTTTCAAGTGTATAAGATGTACTTAACCTTTAAAATGATTTTAAAAAATAGGGTTTTATCTTATACAAAAAAGATTTTTTAAAGCTTTTTTGGCATCTCTGGGTGTGTGTTTGATGTACAGTTTTGCTAATACTTTATTAACAAGTAATATAATTTTTTTTTAAAGTCAATTCCTACTTTTTAATCATAAATATATAAAATAAACCCGTGCAGCATTAATGTCCCACGTTATCTTTATTGAACATTATTTCATAATCATCGTTGCGGTATTTTATTTTTTGTTGGCATCACTAATTTGAGATAAATCTTTCATTTCATTTATGAAAACAATGGGAGACATTTTTTTCTCCCATATAAAAATTAAAATTAATTAATTAAATTTAATAAATGAATTAATATTTGAAAAAACTGTATTAACATCAATTATCATCCAGTACAAGTTTAAAAAAATTTATTTGAACTTGAATGGATGAATAGAAAATATTTTATTAACGATTGAAAATTTCAACAAGATATATATGTAGAGAGTGTGAGCTAATAGTAGGAATTTTAAAAAAAAAGAGAGAGAAAAAGCAAGAAATATAACACTGGCAACAATGGTTCTGCCATAGAGCTGAATTTAGTTGATCCTACATCAGTTTCTTGCGCTGATTACGAATATACTTTCCATTTTCCTTTAAGTGGTACTGTTTTTGAGAAATTTGAATATTTATATTTATGCAAATTTAAGCTTTTTTGTACCGTCAGGTACAATAAATGTCAGATTGAACCTACATTACATTTTGTACATTCTGTACGTACGCGGCTTTTGTAATGCGCAACAGCACAATGACGCCTTTTTGCAGTGGGTCATATTAGATGATTCATTTTGTCAAATATTAAGGGGACAGATCACCTTTAAAATGGTCAAAAATTCAATTTCAAGGTTTTGATGTCAGTAAATAGTGCATTTTATTCTGAGTAGAAAGGTACCAATGTGTTTCAGAGGTGATAATTATTGACGAAGATATAAAGTAAAACGCAATTGTCATTCTTTGTTTTTGAATGGAGTGTGAAAACTTTAAATGCATTTAATTCACAACAATGATTTTCAAACTTGCGCGCACGATTTCTCCAAAAATAATTTAGATAGAGCCTCAATTTTTTTAAAATTTATTAATGTTGTAACAATCAACAAAATGAACTAGAATCTTTTAATTTGGTCAATAAATTAAAAAATAATTAACTAGAATTCATCGAAAAGCGCATTCAAAATGCGTTTTTAATTAAATTACAGTTAATTATTTTTTAATTTATTGACCAAATTAAAAGATTCTAGTTCATTTTGTTCATTGTTACAACATTAATAAATTTTAAAAAAATTGAGGCTCTATCTAAATTATTTTTGGAGAAATCGTGCGCGCAAGTTTGAAAATCATTGTTGTGAATTAAATGCATTTAAAGTTTTCATTCTCCATTCAAAAACAAAGAATGACGATGGCGTTTTACTTTATATCTTCGTCAATAATTATCGCCTCTGAAAAACATTGGTACCTTTTTACTCAGAATAAAATGCACTATTTACAGATATCAAAACCTTGAAATTGAATTTTTGACCATTTTAAAGGTGATCTGTCCCCTTAACTCATCAGATACTCTTCAAAAACTATTCAAAAATCACATAGGACTCAGGTATATTATGAATCACATTTAAAAAAAGGGAAAGAATTTGTCAGTAGAACTTCCACTTGAGGTTGAAGTTCTTCCCAAAAATGTTGGAGGATTACAGTATCTTGTGCGGTATGTTTTGATTATGACTCTACGAAATTCCAGTTGCTTCATAGGGAGTTCGACTTCCTGTGGAGTACCAAAGCGCTGTTCACTATCACATTTACCAGCCAATCAAAAATAGACCACCACCATTTCTTCCCGAACGGCGATTCTGTATAAGTACACAATTTTCCATCCTTTCTATCTGACCACCCATGAGATTTGATGCGCATTTGAATTTCTTTCTTGTCTGCTCTGGAAAAATGTCGTACATTTATATTGGGCTCAGTCCATGGCAATTAAGGGACAGTCACTACAGCCAACCCTACTTACATATATAGGTGGCGTTGCTACAGCATTATCAACCCAACGGATGATACCCATCCCATAAAGCACAATAACGTCCTGAGGACATACGATGAACGTCATATGTAGAATAACGCCTCGTCCGTTGGACGTCCTACAATATCTCATCCATGTCCTGAGGACATCCAGTGGGGGAGCAAAAGGAAACACCTATGCTCGTCCTGTGGACGTCATTTTCAGCCATTATAGGATGACAACGGGACGCTCATAGGACGAGAAAAATGAAGAACTGCGCATCCTCTGCTTGTCCGGCAAGCGTCACTTTTAGACATTCATAGGATGCTCATAGGATCAGTAGCGGACGCTTTATATAAAAAGGATAATTATTTAAAAAATCGGGTGTTTTTTTTGGGGGGGAGGGGGGAATTGCCCCACCCTGCCTTTCCCAAATGATGCCTTGAATTTCTATTAATTTTATCTGAACTTGTGCAGAAATGCAAAGTAAAACATTGTTAAAAAATAGTGGTAACCTGTACGTTACCACTATTTTTAAATGAAATGTTTTAGTATGTACCATACAACCCCATATCCCATATTGTATCCCATTTGGTTGTATATGCACCCAAATGAGATACTATAGTAACATTTTCTTTAAATGAAATGTTTTAGTATGTACCATACAACCCTATATCCCATATTGTATCCCATTTGGTTGTATATGCAACCAAATGAGATACTATAGTAACATTCTTCTAGGCAAGAACGTATTTCAATGAATCCTCATTTCCATTTCTACATTTCTTTCTAAGAAGGCAAAGGACCAATCAGACGCAATTTTATTCTCAGGTATGGTGCCAAAAAACATATCGTCGATCCCAAAATATTTCAACACATCCTGACCTGAAACCGCGTTCACAGAAAATTGATCCAAAATAATTTAAATGTAATTATGTGAAAAACGTTCAATAATCATACCTCCAATATTAATTTTATCATATTTTATGCTGAAAAATAAACATGTAAAGAGTCATTATCTAAAACAATATTCTGCACTTTTTTTAGAAAAATTGGGTTAACCCGAACCAAGACGCAAGTAAAAAAAAAATTCCTGATAAATTTTGACCCCTATGGAGCGGAGGTATGCCAGAAGGGTATTTTCTCCCCGGATCTCCCTTTCTAGCGCTGCCCTTGCTTGTAAAAATGTGTGCAATCTGATGAAACACGTTTGAAATTGACGCCAAATTAAATTTTTTTTTCATGTATGTTCTGTGTCCGATTTGTTGATTTTAAATTCTCCTTAAAAACATTTAATTTGTTAAAAACTAAACGAATTCAACTTTTATGGCAAATACTTTTTATTTCTCTATGAAAATGTTTTTATTAAAAGTTAAAATAAAATTTAATTGCCAACTTATTTTTTTAAATGTGGCCCACAGAAACAATTTTTGTATTCTGAAATTGGCAACATCATTCATCTTCTTGTTGAACAAGTGAGCAACGCTTTTTACGCGCTTTCGCAAGTCTTCAAAGTCGGCAACATGGAGAAGCGGATCGAGTTGGAAAAGCGGGGAAGGAATCCTGCAATGGTAAAGTACTCTTCATTGTATTTTTATATGGTACTATATTAGTAATTTGCAATTTTTAATTGACGAGATTAATTAAATTGATGAAGTTAAATTGTGTTTTGCTATGCATCCTGCGGAGTAATGGCGAATTGATAGTCTCCATACTGAAGTGGGATTCGAAACGGCCATGTGCATATCGCCGCAATTTTTTTGTTATTATTTATACTGTGATTTAAGTAATAATGTATAGTAATATGTAGAATTTTATTATTTAAATGCGATTGTATTTTTTCCCCCCTGTTGTAATGAGATTTTACATGTTGAAGAGATCGGTTTAGGTCGTGTCGTTGGCTAGGATGTTTTCTTCGCACATAACTTGGGGATGTAGCATAATTTTTAGCATGGAGCGTAGTATGAATATTTTTTAACGTATTTTAAAGGTAAAAACTTACTTTAAATTATTTTTTATAAATTTTTGGTAACTTCGCTGCCCCTATCCTTGAAAAATTTGTTTGTTTGTATTGATATTGTTTTGATCTTCCTGTTTGGAGAAAAAATGGTGGATACCGTGGAAAGGTGAGGGGGGAGGGGATGAGGTATCTATGATGCAAACTTTTCTATGCAGTTTTAAGTATTCATAATTAGTTATTATTATTATATGGTTTGAAAAAAAAGTACTACTGTGTTGTAAATGATTTTATTTATTGCTATCTTTCTATTTATTTTAATATGGCGGTCAGTCATTCGTTTTTCTTACGTGTTTATTCACTTTGAAGTTCAGTTTCTCTGGGCCATTTTTCTTTATAAAAATGCTTTCAATTAACATTTATTTAAAATGTTCTTATTTAAATATTAATTAAAAAAAAATTCTGGCTTGATTTTCTGTTTGTTAGAGTAGAATTTATATTTTGAAATTTTTCTTACACTACTGTATATTTTAATTATGTTATTGATACAATGATAAATTTGTGTAAAAAGTTTTAAAACAATTTTTTTTCTTCATTGGATATGATGTAAATTAATGAGCTCATGATTATTATTATTACTATTAAAACTTTTTTTAGTAATGTCCAAAATAAAGTTATTATTATATTTTAAAACATAAATATGATTTTATGGAACACTTAAATTACTTGCAATATTTTCATTGTTTCTAAAATTTTAAATGTTCGTATTAAAGTCCAATATTTGAATGATGAATGTAAGTTATTTTGTGCTTTTCCTGGTTTATAAAAAAGCATGTGTGGTTGTATATATCAATTATAATTGTCCTTTTGAAATTACTGATAATTTTCACTGAAATCAATATTTTTATTCCTTTTTTTTTAAATAAAATCTTTCTGCTTAATTTAGAAGGATTTTTAAATGCAAGTACTACACAAATAATTGCAACATCTTAAATGTTTTTTGCATACTTATCAGTCTTTCAATTTTACTTGCAGATTTCTATTTTTACAGAAATAATTTATTTTTCTTTACATTTTAGTCACAATAATTGCATTTTGTAGTCATATAAAATTTAAGGTAAAGCAAATAACTAAAAGCATAGCTTAATATTATTTATTCAAGCTAGCAAATCTAGGTGTAAATATTTGTCATCTGTTACCGGACAAATATATGTACTTGTCATATTTGTAAGAACAAGTAGCCAAAAAATTTTCTTTACCACTGTATGGAGTTTTCACTAGGCATATAAATCAGTCATGCGATTTAAAAAATGTGTCATAGATTTTCTGAGAGCTCTGTGCAACTTATTTTAATTTGCCGTTTCACTATCTAAGCATGGCCAGAGGGTCCCTGAGAACAGTGGTTTCCAACGTGGGGCATACACCTCACAGAGGGACAATTCTTGATTTGTTAAGATTCCATTCCCTATTGATTAGTTTTTTTTTTTTTTTTTTTGGTAAAAGTAATGTTGTAGTCTAAAAAGTCAGATTCATATTTCAAAAATAAGTTTTTTTTTTAAAGTGTTGATTTAAAAGTTCAAATAACAGTAGACTCTTTCAAATCTACCACCTTAAAATACATTAATACCCGATATCTGCACATCATTTCGGATGTAAACAATGAAACTTAGTTAAAATGTAGGTGTAAAATTTAAACTTTTTTTTTTTTTTTACTTTTATATCGTTTTGTACATTTTAATATTTAATTCTGGTTAATATGATTGAACTCACGAAGGAAGTATTTTCTCATGAAGGAAGTATAAATTAATTTCTGAAATTCAAGATGGTACTGATATCAGTGGCGATCAGGCTATTTTTACCGGAACAGCTTTGGGATTAGCCTGCTGTCTGCCATCTTGTTTTTAAAATCAAAACATATTTGTTTGTTTCTCATTTCCAAAATAATTTTTATCCATATTTACTTAATTTTATTGACTAATATATTTATATTTAATAATAAAAGTTAAAATGTTTTGATTTAAAAAATGAGAATGGCTGACTGCGGGCGATAAATCAAAACATTTTAACTTTTATTATTAAATATAAATAAATTAGTCAATGAAATTAAATAATGTGTTTATAATAAGTAAATATGGGTGAAAATTATTTTGGAAATGAGAAACAAAACATTTACACAAATAAAATGGCAGACAGCAGGCTAATCCCAAAGCTTAACCTTTTTACGAAATATTTTATGTATTAATCAAGCCTTTTTTATTATTAAATATGACTAAACATGAAATAAAACTTTTAAAGATTTTTATGAATTATTAGTGTATATTTATAAGGAGAGTTTCACTGAATAATTCAAGAAAAAATTACCTCATCATTACGCATATTTAGTTATGCATTATTAAGTATTTACTTGAACTTTACTTTTCATATTTTATTTTTTTATTTTCTTGTTATCATTTTACTTAGTTATTTTACTTTATTGTAAGCATTCATTGTAATTTCGAGTGAATTATTAAATTCAAAGGAAAAGATGTTGGCTTAGATGCTTTACACTCACGCTAAAAAAAAAAAAAAAAAAAATTATCGGTTAAAAAAAAGAAAAAAGTCGCCAAATTTAGGGGATTTTTTTCTTTAATGGCAACCTAGCCATTGTATTAAGTTATTCGTTTGGCGCAGTCTTGGAAATCGCGCCAAACAAACAGTCGCCAATCTTTTGTTTACATTTTAGCGTGATAGTAACACATCTGTTCCAAGATGTTTTACACTCGCACACCGATGTTTGGTGACTTTTTGATTGGCGTGATTTCCAAGCCCGTGCCAAACCAATAACTTAATACAATAGCCAGGTTGGCGTATAAACATAAAGTAAAAAAATTCCCAAAATTTGCAGACTTTTTGTCTTTTTATAACAAATAAAAAACTAAAAAAAAAACTGAGTGTAAGACATCATAGCCAATTCAAATTATTGTTTAAAAGATGTAAACAAAACAGTCACCACTCCACAAATTCTATCCACAAAATTCTAAAATCTGCACAAACCTCTGGTTTTGAGCTATGCAGATTTAAGGAAATCTACTATATATATATATATATATTTATTTATTTATTTATTTATTTATTTTTATTTTTTCCACTTATAGATCAAGGAATTAAATCTTGACAACTGTCGGTCTACACAAATTATTGGCTTAACTGAAGAGTTTTGTAATTTGGAAACACTGAGTTTAATTAATGTGGGGCTAATAACATTGAAAGGTTTCCCAAAGCTGCCAAATTTGAAAAAAGTGAGTTTTTATAATATTTTCATAATTCTAAATGTTTTTGATTTAGATGCTCTTTGTGCTATTCTTTCCTTTTTAATTTATGTTAACTACATTTTACTTTCCATGATATTTTTTAGGTAACTATAGTTCCAATTCGTGGTTTAGTTATCAAAGTGATTAAACCATCATCTTAACAAAAATAATAATAAAGATTAATATACATGTATGTTGAATATAGGTGCAGATTTCCAAAATCCGGAAGGAGCCTGTGGCTCCTAAATCCAAAAAATCCAGTGGCCACATTGTGAAACAAACTCATAAAAACAATAGCATTTATATGGGAGGGAAAAACTAAACAAAAAAAACTCAGGAATTCAAAGTACAAAATAATTTAATATGTACACATGTACAACAAAACACACACTAATTGCATTAAATATGTATTGTACTGTCCTCTTAAAAAAAAAAAAAAAAAAACCCCAGAGTGAAATATTTCCAAAAAAAAAAACCAACCCCGGAACAGATGTGTCTGTGGTCTGCGATTTTTCTCCCAAAATGCAGTTTTGAAAATTATTGCCAAACTGAAATCCGGAAGAACCCCTGCTTTCCAATATGGCAGGTACTTTCAAAATATTTCTTCAGAAACATTTAAACTAATGATTTTTATGTCAGGGTCTTTTCGTTTTAAATGTAAGTATTTTTAGATTGTTTTTATCAGCACTTAAAAAAGTTAATGCTAAAAGTTTTAGTTTTGAAAGTGATAGCTTATTGGAAAAAGTATTTTCCTTAGCATTTCAGAATTGCGATCAATTTCAAAATAGGCATTTTTTAGCGCATTATCTTAAGGAAAACAATAGAAAATTAACAAAAATAGTATTTACCTTCGTGCAGAAAAATACTTCAAATAAAGTACAAGGGATAAGAGGACAAAGGGGAGGGCGGGGAATTTTGGTTGTAAATAAAAAACAAAGATAAACATTTCTTTAGATGTGTTGTGGAAAAAGCAAATATAAAAAAAAAAATCTGAAAATGCTTTAACCGTGCCTCGAAACACAAAATGCTGACATTAAAATAAATATATTCTGTATCATTTCATGAAAACACATAAATGGATCCAATCCACGTCAACATAAAAAAAAATTAACTCTGTAAACATCTTAAATGAATCCACGTCGAAATTACCAAAATTTGACTTTGTAAACGTTATCTTTGGGTTCACGTCCAAATTATCAAAATAAAGTAGGTAATCTTATCTACGTTGGAACAGCTTGTTTTAACGATCAACCACAAAGGGGTGCAAATGCGAAGTGAAAGATAATACTACCGTGCCATACTCCCACATTGGAAAATGTACCCGTAGAATATTTGAACGAAAGTTCTTGAATAAGTGCATGCACATGTTAATAAGCGGATACTTAGAGCTGCCAACTGCTACGAAAAAATCGTAGTTACTACGATTTTGAGCCAAAAACTACGATGCTACGAAAATCTGTCTAAAACTAAGATTTTCTGCAAAAAAAAAGAAACGCGAATTTCGTCACAGGATCGCTCGAAAAAACGCGAATTTTGTCACATGATCACGCAAATTTCATCAAAGGATCGTGAAAAAACAGCAAATTTCGTCGAAGGATCGCGAAAAAACGGCAAATTTCGTCAAAAGGATCTCGAAAAAACCCGGCAAATTTCATCAAAAGGATAGTGAAAAAATGGCAAATTTCGTCAAGGATCGCGAAAAACGGCAAATTTCGTCAAAAGGATCACAGAAAAATGACAAATTTCGTCAAAAGATCGCAGAAAAATAACAGTTAGTGCCGGGAGTGGATTCCCCCTCCCCCCCCTTGTTGTAACCTTTCAGAAAATTTGTTGTGAATTTCAGATTTTTTTTTTTTTTTTTTTTTAACTCAGAATCACCCTTGATGCATATACACATGCGTTTAATTGATTAGTATTTGTTCGCTTAAAATTTGCTGCATAAAAAAACAGCCACAAACCAACCAACCAACCTCCAGATAAATTTGAATTTGGTGTGCTACTATTTCTCATTTTTAAAGGTTGGCAGGTCTGGATACTGTGCAGGTTCGTTACAAAATGACATCAGAAGTGCAATAGATGATTCTCTTCTCCCTCCCCACAAAGCCAGAAGAGTGGCTATGGTTGTTGCCAGTAAAGAGGGATTTGGCAGGGTTACCAGAAATAAAAGTTTATCGCCAAATTTGGATTTTTCGCATGTATATTTTAGACTACAGCAGCATCTATACCAAAAACCCACCCTAGTACTTCATCAAATAGTTCACTAAAGTAATTTTTTTTTTCTATTTTTATGCACCATTTAGAATAATAAAAATAGTTAAAAATACCCAAGGAGTGCTTATTTAGTTTTAAAATTATTTAAACTGACAATTGCAGAATTCGAGCAGCACTTGATCTTCATTTTTAGATTTTCTTGTTATAATAGAATTTTAAAATGATCTACATAAATTTTTAATTGTTTTATATGTTAAACCATTAATATGTAATAAAATGCTTAATTTTCAGCTGATTACGTTAGTTGTGGTTTTTTTTTTTTTTCAAATTCTTGCTTAATTGGCTACTTTGTAATAAAGTGATAAAATGAAAAATGCTCATCATTAAAATCTTAGTCAGAACAAGCTGTAAAAATTTAGAAATATTTTAGTTTTTTTTTTTTTTTTTGCATTCTTTATTAGACTTTATATAGAGAAAATTTCAAAAAGTTTTTTAGGACAGAACGATACATTTAATTTAATAAAAAATTTTTAAATTTGAAAATTAAGTATAAGATAAATCTTAACTATGTATATTCAGAAGATAAAATTGTTGGGCAAGATGCAATTAAAAAGAAATCATATTATAATATGAACAAATCGTGTGTGTATGCAAATTCTATCTTAAAAATGGCTCTAACGATTTTAATGAAATTTTGTTGAGAAATTTCAATCTATGAGTCAAGGTCAAGCTAATTATATCTAAAAAAAGGCTTAACTTTTGTATCGTATTGTTTTCAGGCACGTAAAGGCCATTGCACTCAGTCACATGTTCGAGAAAATTCGATTAGTGTCACTGTGGTTTTGTATCCTACTTTTGTGGATTACGAGAAGACCAATGGCCCCGTGGCAGAATGTATGCGACGGGCGTCACAGACTTTTTATGGCACATGCAGACTAAAAACATAGAGATGCCGCAGTGAATTTCGTCGAAGAATCACGGGAAAAATGCGAAATTCATTTAAAGATCACAAAAAATGGCTAATTTTGCATACAGATCGTGAATAAAACGCACATTTAGTCAAAAGGCCGTGAAAAAAAAAAGTTTCGTTGAAGGATCGCGGAAAAATGCGCATTTTACCGAAAGGCTACGGAGAAAACGCCAACTTCTTCAAAGGATCGTGGAAAAAACTGTTAATTTCGTCAAAGAATCACGAAAAAACAGTCAATTTCATCGTCGGATCGCAATAGAAAAAAACCCCGGAGAATTCTGCCGACAGATTGCGAAAAAACGGCAAATTTCGTCGAAGTATCTTGAAAAAGCGGCAGATTTTGTTGAAGGATCGCGGGAAAAAAGCGAATTTTGTCCAAAGGCCAGAGAAAAAACGCGAAATTCATCAAAGGATCTGGGAAAATGGCTAATTTCGTTGACAGATTGTGATAAAAACGCAAATTTTGTCAAAGGGCCGCGGAAAAATTTGATTTTCATCAAAAGACAAAAAAAAAAAAAAAAGTTTCATTGAAGGATCGTGGAAAAATGCAAATTTCATCAAACGGCCACAGATAAAAATGGCAATTTTGTCAAAGAATCATGGAAAAAAGTGCGAATTTCATCGAAGTGCCATGACAAAAAAAAAAGGGGGAATTTCGCCAAAGAGTCGTGGGGGAAAAAAGAAACGCTAATTTCGTCAAAGGTTCATGAAAAAAAAATATGAATTTTGTGAAATAGTCCCGGAAAAGATGCAGCATTCCTTTAGACGTGAATTTCGTTAAAAGGTCGTAAAAAAAAAAAAAAAGTTTCGTTGAAGGATCGCACAAAAATGCGAATTTTGCCGAAGGGCTACGGAAAAAACTTAATCACGAAAAAGCAGACAATTTTGTCAAAGGATCACAAGAAAAGGGTCAATTTCGTCGTCGGATCGTGAAAAAAATGGGAGAGTTCTGCCGACAGATCGCAAAGAAACGGCAAATTTTGTCTAAGGATCCTGAAAAAACGGTAAATTTCATCCAAGGATCTCGAAAAAACAGTAAAATTCGTCGAAGAGTCTCGGGGGGAAAAAAAGGCAAATTTTGTCGAAGGATTGCGGGAAAAAACAAATTCATTAAAGGATCTGGAAAAATGGCTAATTTCATTGACAGATTGCGATAAAAACGCAAATTTCGTCAAAAGGCTGCAGAAAAACTTGATTTTCGTCAAAAGACTGTAAAAAAAAATATGAGTTTCGTTGAAGGATCGTGGAAAAAAATGTGAATTTCATCAAAGAACCGACAGAGAAAACTCAAATTTTGTCAAATGGCCGCAGAAAAAATGCCAATTTCGTCAAAGAATCGTGAAAAAAAAAAAAACTGCTAATTTCGACAAAGGATCACGGAAAAAGTGGGAATCTCGTCAAAAGACCACAAAAAAAAAAAAAAAAAACAGTGAATTTCGTCAAAGGTTCACGAAAAAAATGTGAATTTTGTGAAATAGTCCCAGAAAAGATGCAGCATTCCTATAGAAAACAGCAGACACAAAGTTCTATGTTTATTAATATAGGCATAGTTTTTAATCTGAAACAATATACTGAACTAACTTCTGAAAAATCTGGTTAACCGAACCCAATTTGCAAGAATCTACACTCAGCTTGAAATAGACTCGAATCAAAAGCAGAGTTAATCTGACCTGCAACAAGTAAAATTATTGCTGAGAGGGGATTTTCTCCCCTCCCCCCTCTGCTGTAACCTTTCAGAATATTTGCTGTGAATTTCAGAATTTTTTTTTTATTCAGAAAGGCTGATAAATGCTGATGCCTTAATTAATTAGCACTACCACAGTAGCAAGAAAAAAAAAAATAAATAAATATATATATATATATATATATATATATATATTATAGGTGCAGATTCATGATCGCCAGTCGCCACGTGGCGACTAAATTTTTTGCTGTGGTCACTAACTTTCGGTGTTTTAGTCGCCATGTGATTTAAAAGTGATAAATTTCTGGTATTCTCAGTCATCGTGAAATTTTGATTTTTTTTTTTTTTTTTTAACGATTGAGAGCAAAATACATAACAAACTTTATTATTATCTTTTGATAACATTTCCGATTTATCGTTTAACACAGCAAACTATTAAATATATTCGAATAGCAAATGCTATTCGTAACAGTTTGAGTTTGATAATTTTATATAGTCTGCGATTTAAAAAAATATATTTTTTTCTTATAGATAATAATAAAATAACATTTTCCTTACAAGTGTTTTGATTTTTATAGTGCAATATAATCTCACACTCTCCTCTTTTCTTTTATATGTACTTTTGTATGGCAAAATCAAAATAATAAATATTGTTTTTCTAATATTCCCCGTTGTCATAATTGCTTAGCTGATACAATTTTTTTTAAACCATATTTTGGCCAACTTTATCTTCTGCCTGTACATGATTTAAGATTTATATTACACTTAATTAGTATTGAAATTTTGCACATGTGTTTATATTAAATAACTTTACACTGTGAATTCCTGAGTTTTTTTGTGTAACTTTTTATCCCATATAAACACTATTGCTTTTATGCGTTTGTTTCACATTTGTGGCCACTGGATTTTTTGGGTTTAGGAGCCACTGGCTCCTTGCAAATTTTGAGAATCTGCGCCTATAATATATATATATATATATATATATGTTGCGTATCGCAGGCTATTTTTGAAAACATTATTAGCGTTGCAGACACTTGAAGATAGTTTTGTCACTGGGCGTACAGGGTTTTCTTAAAATTTCATTTCAAAACAAACATTGTCTGAACAGGAAACCAGCATAGCAATCCATTTATTCAATCAAAAATACAGGATGTTTCACTACAAGCTAAATTTGAGTTTTCGTTCACAACAATGAAGATATTTGTTAGATTTTCATCACCTTAACTTTGCTTTGTATGAAATCGGTGGAAGGGACAGAATTTTAGCCAGTGATTCAGCTGCATTTCATTCTGAATAATAGGATGTCTAGCTTAGTGTTGTTTGCACTGCAATGGTGGCAATTTCTAGCAGCACTTTTCATAAGTCACAGAAAACAAAGAAAGTCTGATGTTTTAATATATTGTTACAATATCTTCACTATTCTTAAAGTTAAACCAAAATGTAAGTTTGACTTGGAATCAGTAGATTGCTTTTCAAACAGCAAAGAAATAATGTAAAAGCAATGCCAGTTATTTAAATATGATTATATTTCTTAATTTTCCTGAATATATTTATTCACAGTTAAAAATAAATGTTACCGAAGGTTTTAAAAAATATTTTAAAAACGTTTTCTTTAAGTGTTCGGTTTGGTCGAATATCTTGATATTTGGCCACACCGAATAGTTTGAGGCCCCACCAGTGGCTGAGAGGTTCTGCTCTCGAAGCTGGTAGACGGGAGGTGCTGGGTTCGATCTCAATCGCGCCCGTCGGCCTAATCGTTCGGAGTTTTCGTGGTTTTCTTCGAGCCGTGGATTTATCAGGGGTCGCAGTTGTCCTATATTTCCTATATTTATAAAATAACCTTCAAAAATGTCCTATATTTCTCTACTTTCTCATATCTTTGGTATTAATATCGCTGCCTGCTAGCATTTGCGATCGTCCTGCTGTTTGTTTTTTGTCGTATTTCAATACAAGAGCAATGGCTCAATCCTGCCCATGATGTTCCCGCTTTCAGCCAATTACAAACGAGAAGGAGGGTGTGGCGTAGATCGCTGGATTTTTAAACATGCCTTCGAAGCAGGAGATGAAACATCGATGTCTGTGGAAACTGCTTAATCTCCTTGGCTTCATTGTCCGTTTATTTCTCTTTTGGATATGGCATCAGGAAAGAAATCTTTCTGTTTGATGTTTTGGTTGTCACTTGTATCGCTTTGCTTGCTTGCTCGCTCGCTGAGTTATTTCTATTATTCAACGTGGTGCTTTCTTTTATTGCGATTATTTTAGCTTCTTTTATCGTGTATTCAGCTGCGATACCAAGTTTTTTCTGCCAGTAGAATCTACAAAGCAAGATTGAGACTTGTCGCTTTGTTTTTCAGAATTTTCTTTATGCTTCGTTGTTTTGGCATGCTGCGTTACTTGCGAATAGCCACTGTTGCTTATGGGAACCGGACATTGACAAAAGAGACAATAAGCGTTATAATCATCTTTACCCTTTGCAAGCCATTCGCCGACTTTTTTCCCCATGAACATCAATCTTATCTGTCCAAGCTTCACGGAACTTCGTCAGTCTATGTTCACGTTCAGTCATCGCGTTAATGCAATAAATATGCCTTTTCACATTGAAATAAAATAAAATTTAAAATAAAAACTAAAATAAAATTTAAAATACTCATTTTACTCACTATACTCATTTTAATTTCTGCCATTTTATCGTTTTTTGAAGTTGTAGGATTATTTTCTTTTTTTTTCCTGATTTTTTGCTTTTATTTACAGATTTTTCAAATTCTTTTTGAATTTTATATTTAGAGTAAGCATCTTTATAAAATTGGATCATTTCTTTTGTTATGCAAGCTTCTATAGCTTTCCCACCAACAGCATCTTTTATTAATCTCAAACCTCTTATTGTGTCAAGGCTTAAAGAGGATCTTTCGGACGTTAGCATTCTCTTATTTAGAGAAAATCCTCTTTCTATGGACGCCTGCCCATGTGAAAAAGTTAAGATGGCTTTCACTAAATTCCCCAAATATTTGTATTTAGGAAGTTGTTTACTGTCAGTCATGGAAAGGACATTTTCCCAGTAGTGATTTATTGGTTGCCAGGTCACATTAAAGCCCCATTCTTCACAGATATCATCATCATTTACATAAATGTTCCTTACATAAAAGTTTTTATAGCAAAATATATCCGATAACGTAATTTTCTATATGTCCTATATTTTTTGCGAAAAATGTCCTATATTTTATGGATTGGTCACTTCTACCCCTGATTTATCCATGTGTAAATACGTGTTAGGTTCCCTTAGAAAGACCCCCCACGAAGGGCACTCCCCCCGGGCCTATATCCCTAGTGTAGATAATTGGCCGTCATTAATCAACCGAATAGTTTGATATTTGGCCTTAGTGAATATTCGGCTAACCGAATAGTTTAATATTCGGCCTAACCGAATAGTTTGATATTCGGCCTAACCGAATATTCGGTATTATGGGCGAATACCAAATACTCAGTACATCCCTAATTTTTATGCCCCCGATCGACGATATTCATGATGTTTACACATCCGATCGACGATATTCATGATGTTTACACATCCGATCGACGATATTCATAATTTTTTCGAGCCCGATCAACAATTTTCATGATTTTTATGCACCAATAGACAAAATTCATGATTTTTATGCACCCGATTGACGATATTCATGATTTTTATGCACCCAATTGACGATATTCATGATTTTTATTCACCCAATTGTTGATATTCATGATTTTTATGCATCCGATTGACGATATTCATGATTTTTATGCACCCGATTGACGATATTCATGATTTTTATGCACCCGATTGACGATATTCATGATTTTTATGCACCCGATCGACGATATTCATGATTTTTATGCACCCGATCGACGATATTCATGATTTTTATGCACCTGATCGACGATATTCATGATTTTTATGCATCTGATCAACAGTATTAATTTTTTTTCTGAGCCTGGCCGACGATATTAGTGATTTTTCTGCATTCGATTAACAATATTTGTGATTTTTATGCATCTGATCAACAATATTCATGATTTTTCTGAGCCTGACCAACAGTATTCATGATTTTTATGCATCCGATCGACAATATTCATGATTTTTATGCATCCGATCGACAATATTCATGATTTTTATGCATCCGATCGACAATATTCATGATTTTTACGCATCCGATCGACAATATTCATGATTTTTACGCATCTGATCAACGATGTTCATGATTTTTCTGAGCCTGACCAACGAACGATATTCATAATTAATTTTTACGCATCCAGTCGGCGATATTCATGATTTTTACGCATCCAATCGACGATATTAGATTTTTATGCATCTGATCAATGATATTCGTGATTTTTCCCAGCATGACCAACGATATTCATTATTTTTATGCATCTGATCAATAATATTCATGATTTTTACGCATCTTATCAACAATATTTATGATTTTTCTGAGCCTGACCAACGGTATTCATGGTTTTTTTGTATCCGATCAACGATATTCGTGATTTTTACACATCTGATGAACGATGTTCATGATTTTTCTTAGCTTGTCCAACAATATTCATGATTTTTATGCATCTGATCAATGATATTCGTGATTTTTATGCATACGATCGACAATATTCGTGATTTTTACGCATCTGATCAACGATATTCATGAATTTTCAGAGCTGGACCAACGATATTCATAATTTTTATGCATCTGATCGACGATAAATTTTACAAGTATTTTTAGATATAATGGAGAAAATGTAGAGGGCGAGAGCTATAAATTTTAAAACTTAAAAAATAAGGACCACCCTAGTGCCTAGCAAAGGCGAAGGGTTCAGAGAAAGGGTTTAGAATTTTTTTTAAATATACTATAAATTTATGTCTGTAATTTTATTACTTTGATCAGTTTCATGCATAACTTTATTTTACTACTTTGTTCCCATGTCACTATATCTGAATATGATATAAAGATGCCGATTTATCATGATATTTAATTCCAGATATCGTCCAGCCCAGCCCTAATAGCCTTGATGTTGGCTTCATTTATGGCAACTTATTTTTATCGCGAAATTTTGCCAATTGTCATCCAGATTGACAAGAATTTGATTGTCAAAGATTTTATTAAATATTTATTTAATGAATAATTTTGGTAAATTATAATCTCTATTACAAATTACTTATCTATTTAGAAGATGCTGAAATCAAGATATTTGTATGTTACTGTATTAATAACTTAAAAATGGGAAATAAAATAAACTTTAAAAAATATATTAACTGACTTAAAAAAAAAAGTATTAAAATAATTCTTTACAATTCTCTAATGACAAAATGTTATCCATTACCCACAAATCAGATATCATGTGTCAGAATAAAAAACGATAAATTTAATATGTGCAGTTAATACCCATCAAACATGGATTTTTGAGAGAATATATTTTAAAAGAGATGAATTTACAGACTTATGATTTGGTTTACGAATATATACATATGAAAAGCAATCAATTACTTTTTGAAGTCGGTGCCAAAAAACCCCACTCGATAAATTAGTAGATACTAGGTACACAATATATTCACAATTCTTACTATACTTAAGGTAGTTTGGCACCTTAATAAGTCGGTTAATATTTTTTTTTGTAATAGTTTGTTTTATATTAATATAAATATTCCAAGTTAAATAAAACCTTAAAATATTCTCGGGTTTCACATTAAAGAAAAATGAAGCCTGTCAAAGAATTTTCCTTTGGCTCTTTGAGATAGTCTTAGTAGTATGTTCAGGGGTGATTGTGTTCAGGTACCCGAATTCAGGTATTTTTTTCATTTTCAGTACAAAAATTCTGATTTTTCTGAAATTCATAAAATAAGACTAAAATATCAATTTCATATGATTGCTAAACATAATTAAAATTTATAATTTTCATGATTTGTCCAAACTGCAATAAATTGTATGTTCCTTCTCCCCTTGCTCCACCAAAAACATTTTCTCGCTAAAATTTCAGGTATTTTTCCCTGAACCCATAATCACCCCTGTATGTTTTAATATATTATCAAATTTTATTTGGTTAAACAGAATATCTGATTACTTTGTTATTTGGTTACAATCAATATGCACTGATTCATTTTTCTACTTTTTTAGCTCGAATTGAGTGATAATAGGATTTCTGGAGGCTTGAATTGGTTACATGGAAGTCCCAAACTTACACATCTCAATCTCAGTGGTAACAAAATAAAAGACATAGAAACATTAAAACCTCTTGTAAGTGAATTGAAATTTTCACTTAACTCTTTTTAGCTTTAGGAATTGTAAGGTTTGACCATGCTTTTAAGATTTTTGCACCATAATTAATTATATAGTTGACTGTTGTACAGTGCTGAATTTATTCATGTAATTTATTTATAGAATTCATTAACTATGCATATATAGCATGACGTATATTATTCTAAAAATTATACCATATCATATATTTTTAGGAGGAATTTAAAAATTTAAAGAATTTGGACCTATTTAATTGTGAAGTTACAAACGTAGAAAACTACAGAGATGAAGTTTTTGGACTTATAAGCAGTTTAAAGTATTTAGACGGCTATGACAGAGAAGATAAAGAAGCAGAAGATTCAGAAGCAGATGATGAAGATGGTGAGTAGCTTTTTATGTTATAACTATCAGCCGGGCATATTTAGTCGTGTGCAAACATGTGTTGCTAACTTTGAGCCTGTAACTTTAAACCAATGAATGAGAGTGTGTCTGTAAACCACTCCCACACAAAACTACAACATCAACAACAAGCGCCGTGCCTGTCAGAGTTAAGATTTGTTTTAAACTAAAGTTTACGCCCAAATGACAACTGTGTGTGAAAATGCTCTGATTAAAAGCTTGTGTCTTGATGAATGGCAATTAACTGTAGAACATTTTCGAAAAGTCTAAAGCTAAAATGTCCGATGAAAACATATCACGTGATCCCGAAGTAGTTGTTTTGAGGAAAAAAGAACCTGCCAAGGTGACTAGATTATCAGAGCACTAACCGCACGATCTTTGAAAGCACAAATGAATAATTACTTTTTTTTAGAATGTTATTAATGGATTTACAAACTGGAAACGGAATTTGAAAGTAAATAAATAAATCTATACAGTAAATATAAATTTGAAACCAAATAATTAATACGAGCAGGGAAGACTGAGCTATGCTCGGTCAAAATTAAATTTGAGTTCAAATATCATGACCCATGACCAAAATGACAAACTAATTGAATTTTCTCGAACATGTGACCTAGCCCAACAGTTTTCTCGTGCCCGAAAACCATTGGATGCAAACTTTAGTGTAAATTGAACCGCTTTTTAGATCTTGACCCACAATGACCCACTAATCGAATTTTCTCGGACATGTGACCTAGCCCAATGATTTTATCGTGCTCGAAACTCGTAGGACACAAAATTTAATCAAAATCGTTAGAGCCGTTTTTTAGATAAAATTAATTTGACCCACAAATGACCCACTAATCGAACATGTGACCCAGCCCAATAGTCTTCTCGTGCCCGAAAATGGTCGGATACAAATTTTCGTCAAAATTGTTTGAACCGTTTTTTAGATACAATTAGCTTGACCATGACCCTAAATGACCCACTAATCGAATTTTCTCGAACATGTGACCTAGCCCAATTGTTTTCTGGTGCCTTAAAACGGTAGGATACAAAATTGCATCAAAATCGTTAGAGCCGTTTTTAAGATAAAATTTGCATATATGATTTAATAGATTCGAATTTTGCTTTTCAGACTTCGAAAATTTTTGCTGACGTATCTTTTCATATGGGATAAATGGAAATTTTGCTAAGATTAATTTATGGAAAATTTAATTAACAAACTATTTAATGGAAGCTTTTAAAATAATTTTTATGATTAACAGAGCTGCCAACTGCTACGAAAAAATCGTAGTTGCTACGATTTGGAGTTAAAAACTACAATGCCACAAAAATTGGTCTAAAACTAAGATTTTCTGCAAAAGAACTCTAATTTTGCAAAATAATCTCACAAGAAAATGCAAATTTCGTTAAAGGATCACTGAAATAACGCGCATTCCGTCAAATTATCGTGGAAAAAACACAATTCATCAAAGGATCGTGGGGGAAAAAATACGAATTTCGTCAAAGAATATCTGGAAAAACACCAATTTCGTCAAAGGATTGCTGAAAATACGCAAATTTTGTCAAATCGCTGAAAAGACACTAATTTCGTCAAAGAATCGTGTGAAAAGAACAAAATTCGGCGGAGGATGCTGAAAAAGTGCGAATTTTGTCAAAAGATCACTAAAATAATGCAAATTTCGTTAAAGAATCGCAGAAAATAACACTAATTTCGTCAAAGGAAAAGCTGAAAAGACTCTAATTTTGTCAAAAGATCATTGAAAATACACATTTAGTTTAAAAAAAATGCCGAAAAAACGTGAATTTCTGCAAAATTTACTGCATTGGGTTAAAAGATTGAAACCATATTCCTTTTACTAGTGTAGAAAATTCGCCACGAAACTATAAAAAAAAAAAAAATCAATTAAAAAAGTCTTGAAAAAATCCAGAAACTGGCTTCAAGGTGCTTAACTTAAATAAAGGTGCTTAAGCTCGTAATCCTTCGAATTCTTAGTCTGGGGTATCACCTGATTGAACAAGGGAATGTATTTCTTCATTGGTTACTCTCCGTAAAAGAGGTGTAGATCATAATTTTGCCCGATCTAGTTATCTTTCCTCTGAGGTGCTACTATTTTTCATTTTCAAAGGTTGGCAGGTCTGGATTAATATTTAATAAAGGAATATAAATAATTTAATGGAATGTTTGAATTTTTAGAAAGAAAAATGAGTATTTATTTTAACTAAGTGTGAAATATTAAATTATTGAATTAATTTAAATGTATTAACACAGACGTAATGTACGGTGACGTAACAAAGTGATACGGCTCATTCAAAAGGCATGGTCAGAAGCCATTCAACGACAGTTAAACCGTGCTTGGCGATAGCTATATCCATCCAGCATCCAGGAAGATGAGGATAATGTTCTTGAAATTGTAACAGATAAAGAACTGGAATTAGAAGTGAATGAAGGTGATATTCAAGAGCTCATAATGGAACACGAAAGTGAGCTGAAAATCAAGAAACTCGGTGTGATGTATTGTCTTTTGATAGAGATGAATAGGAACCAATTCAGACCTCTGTTATAAATGAACTTTTAAAGAAGTGGAAGGTAGTCAGGACCACAGTCTCAAAATTGCACAAACAGGCTGATGTTGATAGGATTGGGGACCTATACAACGAAAATGCTGTTAATCACTTCAGAGACATTGTGAAGAAGAGAGGAAAGAAATAGACTTTGGACAGATACTTTAATGCCCCACAAATTCAAAAAAAGCATGACTGAATGAAGGGCAAGACTGTTTGTATGTAATGTATGTTTTATTATTACTACATTTATATAAATTTAGAGAGAATTTATATATTTAGCTTTTGAATTCCCACCATACAAATCTATACTAAATCTATGATCGGCTAACGAACATTGTTTTGGAATGGATTAAGTTTGTTAACCAATCACCCACTGTATTTCATACAACTGCTCATATTTAATTAACTATTTAATGTATTTTGCCAAATTTTCTGAAACTGGCGTTAACTTTGGTTGAAAGCCATTCATGCTATAAACAAAAAAACATGGAAAAATTTCTAGTATTTTTTAAAGAAATTATCTTTCCATGAATACATGTGCTATTTTTACACAAGTGAACACAAATATCGTACAATATCCATATAATCATGTGCTGCGGCACAAATGATTTTGTGCATTTTATTTTGCTGAGTGATCCTAAATATTTTTTTTTTTCATTTTTAGGTGCGTTCGTAATTATATAAATACGTAGCACCTATAGTCGTCGTTTGGTCCGTTCGTCTGTCTGTCTGTCCGCATATAACAACTCAAAAACTACCCAACCAAATGGTTTGCAATTTAAAATATATTATCTTTGCAGAATTTTGTCGAGACATTTCAAATTTTATTAAAATCGAATCAAAACTTTAGGAGATATTAATAAAAATATTTATTAAGAAATTTGAATTTTTTTTTTTTTTAAATCTGAGCTTTTTTGTTATATCCGATGGATGTTAAATCGTCAAGCGACCGAGATACTTATTTTATGACAGAAATTAATCTGCAGACGATATAATTCATTTCACAGAATTAAAAATCATCAAGATCTGAATATTTATATAACTAGCTGATACATATATATCTGAATATTTATATAACTGGTTAAGATATTTGTATGAACAGTGTCATAAAATATATACTTAACTAGCTGTTTAACCCGTTCTACGCACGGATATCATGAATTTAATTCTAAAACTTGCGTACGAACACGCCTCGTTTGTAACGTTTGACGTACAATTTCCAACTTGTTTTGTTCTGTAATTTTCCCCTGTGATATCCAGTCTTTGAAAAATATATGTATTCAGTTTGGCCGAATATATATTTTGATATTAGACCAAGCCATGTATTCTAAAGCCTGAATATATTTATATTCAACCTTACCGAATATTCAGTAGTATGGCTGAATAGACTGTATACTGTATGATCGCGTACATCCGTAATTATGACCTTTTCAAGTGAAATGAAAAGGGTAATTTGTAATAATGAGAATCAAGTGTATTTTAATAATTTTGTATTGGAATGTTAAGAGATCTTCCTTTTTATATTTTTTTACTTTTTTACTTGTAGCCAATGAAGATGATGATGATGAAAATGATGCTCATGAAGATGGGGATAGTGAAGATGAGGATGAAGAAGAGGGTGAAGGTAGGTTTTCATTGTTGATTTATATATATCTTCTTCCCCTCGGGACCTATCATGTAATTAAAAAAAAGTTTGAGTGGTGTAATTCCTTAACTGAGAATGGAATATCTATATATAGTCCTTTACAGTCACAAAATTGTATAATGATTTAGGGCTAGAAATTTTGATACTTCCTTTTTATAGCAGCTCCCGGTGAAAACAACAGAAATGTATTAGTGCTTACTGTATGCCAATTTGGCAGGGTGCGTTGCCTGATGGTCCTTTTTAAACTATTTTAAGCACATTGTAGCCCTTATTGCCCTTTTATGCACATGTTAAAAATGAATTAATGAATGAGGGACAGCCCTGTTAAAAGCAAGGAAAAGAATTAATAAAGGTTTTATTTTCATAACCTTTAAGAAAAATCGCGTGTTTCGAGGATCGGGAAAACGTCATTAATCTTTATATCTAAAGCAGTAAGTCTAGGTATAGTTACAATTCTAATAAAACTATTGTTTGCTAACAAAAATCGCGACATGAAATATGAAATGAGCGGCAACATGGCTTTCCATGTCATTTCGACATGGCTGCATTTAACTCAGTGCTCCCACTAGGTCCGTTTTTAAGGAATTGGTCCGTTTTTTTTGCTTCAAGTCCGTTTTGGTCCGTTTTTTCATCATTAAGTCCCTTAAGTCCGTTTTTCGATACTGTTAAACGACCTTTATTTTAAATTTTATTGATATTCGGTATTTAGCCATGCCTCGCGGAAAAATCGCGTGTTTCGAGGATCGGGAAAACGTCATTAATTTCGTCAAAGAATCGCGAAAAAGCACGAATTTCGTCAAAGGATCGCGAAAAAATCACGAATTTCGTTAAAAGAAAGTAAAAAAACACAAATTTTCTCAAAAGATCGCAAAAAAACACACTAATTTCTTCAAAAGATCGATAAAAAACCGCGAATTTCGGCAAAGGATTCAGAAAATAACACTGATTACGTCAAAAGATCGCGAGAATAACGCGAATTTCGTCAAAAGATCGCGAGAATAACGCGAATTTCGTCAAAAGATCGCGAGAATAACGTGAATTACGTCAAAAGATCGCGAGAATAACGCGAATTACGTCAAAAGATCGCGAGAAAAACGCAAATTACGTCAAAAGATCGCGAGAATAACGCGAATTACGTCAAAAGATCGCGAGAATAACGCGAATTACGTCAAAAGATCGCGAGAATAACGCGAATTACGTCAAAAGATCGCGAACATAACGCGAATTACGTCAAAAGATCGCGAATTACGTCAAAAGATCGCGAACATAACGCGCATTATGTCAAAAGATCGCGAAAATAACGCGCATTATGTCAAAAGATCGCGAGAATAACGCGAATTACGTCAAAAGATCGCGAGAATAATGCGAATTACGTCAAAAGATCGCGAATCACGTCGAAAGATCGCGAAAATATCACGAATTTCTTCAAAAAATCGCAAAAAAGAACACTAATTTTGTCAAAAGATTGTGAATTTCGTGAGAAGATTGCGGAAACATTGTGAATTTCGTCAAAAGATCGTGAAGAAACCGCAAATTTTGTCAAAGGTTCATGAAAGCACCGTGAATTACGTCAAAAGATCGCGAAAACATCACAAATTTCGTCAAAGGATTGCAAAAAAAAAAAAAATGCAAATTTCGTCAAAGGATTGCAAAAGAAACATGAATTTCTTCAAATGATCATGGGAAAATTCGTGAAATTCAATCAGTCCTGCTAAAATCAGCACACAGACATCATCAGTAGGTTACAAAACTTTCAAATTTTTTGTTCCATCATAAGGATATGAAAATTGCCGTTTTTCATTTTGTGTAAATATGATTTTGGGCTTTCACACAGCAGTTTCAGTTTATCTGATAATCAGTTGTAAACATATCTCGGCAGCTGCAAGTGGCATCCAAATGGGAAATGAATGCAGTGATTAATTTTTTGTGGGCAAAAAGGTGTAACTGCATTGAAATTTATCATCAGTTTCATGAAGTGTATAGTGAAAATGCTGCCACATAAAGTTATCGCGAAGCAGTGCAACACATTTTGGAATGGACGTACAGATATTGACGACGCTGAGCGCAACGGAAGACCATCACCTGCATAAAATTATGAGATCGCTGCTCTCGTGAATGCAGGGCTGCCATTTGCAACTAAAATGCTACTAAAAGCGACTATTTTCAGTATCAGGCAACTATGGCTACTATTTTAGCCCAAAAACCTTCAAAAGCGACTATTTTAGAGGAAATCCAGAAAAAAGGAGACTATTTTCCAGTCCCAACTACTATTTTTGTTTTTTAAAAAAAAATCTCAACTTTGCCAATTTTTTAACCCAATACCCCAATCTAATATTTCCGTATAATTTTTTAAAGTTTTTTATTCAATTTTTAAAATATGTAAAAACCTCCATTTGAAATTTAAAAAAAAATTACTTTTCAATATAAATGTAGTGCAAAGATACCAACATCCAAATTTCAGTGAAAAACTAATTACTGATTTTTGGTTTGGCTACCACCCATAACCCTTATGCTTTACAGTATATTTGTCCAATTTTTGATTGTTTTTAAAGGTATTTAACCCTTTAACTGTCGTATGAACCACAAACAATTAACTGTAGATTTGTTCACTGTGCTGCATGAATCGTATTTGTTTCTAACCTCGTATAAATGCTTCATTCCAAAAATTTGAATTAATAAACGAGCTGAAATAAATGCTACTTAAAAATAAGAAAATCTTGTTTTCTATCGCAATTTTTCAATTTATTAACAGATTTAAAATGTTGAGAAAAACATTTAGAATATTGCCTTTCTTAGGTATTTAGATAGCTTTATTTGGCCCATTGGTGTCTATAAAATCCGACTTTATTTTTCTCAGACGATTTTGCTATTTTATTTTACATAAATTTCTTCTAAAGAATAGATTAGTATATACACATATTTTCTTTATCAAATGCATCCTTTTTTGACAAAACCACTTTTGATTGGCAGATTTCTTGTTTCAGTTAATTTTTGTTTACAAGATGGAATTAAAATTGCAGCTAATAACATGCAATAAAAGTTTTATTGTTTTCAGTTACCTCACAGTAATGCTCAAGTACAAGATAAGTATATTCAATTTAGTTTGGGAAAACCAAACTGCATTCTGATCCTTATCTGTATCCCCTGATTTGAAAAGTTTCTTCTTTCTTTTCGTTTGTGTGTGTGATTTTATAATTAAAATACAAAAAGTAGAAAATTTGGATGGTAGGGGAAAATGTAGATTTTCATGATTTTGTTATTTTTATGGAAAATAAGGATTCTTGCCCCTCTTTTCTTAAGTAAACATGCAACTATTTTGGCTACTATTTTTGTGCAAATGCTACTATTTTGGCTACTAGTTTTTTCATTGTAGGCTACTAAGGCAACTATTTTTTATGCCATTAGGCAGTGGCAGCCCTGTGAATGCATCTTTGCAAACAGACGCATAACAATAGACGAAATCTCAAATGAAATTAATATTTCTCATGTAAGTGTGCATAAAATTATTGCTGGATATTGGACAGGATTTCTTTGCAGAAGCCATTAAAAAACTTGTGTCATGTCTCGATAAATGTTTAAATAATGGATGTTGAAAAGTAGATTTTACATGAAACTTTAGGATACAAATAAAGTTATTGTAAAATTTCGATCATGTTTTCTTAAACAGTGCAACTAACTTACTGACTGACCATTGTAATTCAAATAAAGTTGTATTAATAATAGAAGTTTGTAATCTCTGTAATCTCTGACCTTTCAGATAATGAATTTCAGAATTAAGTGAATTTGAATCGGAGCAAATATAACAAATTATACTTTGAACATTTATAAATAAGTAACAAATAAGGGAGGGAGGAGGGTGTTGTGTGTTTATTTTATTTGTGATTTGCCGGAATAGGTCCCTTCTTAACAAATATGTGGTCCTTTTCGGTCCCTTTTTTGAAATAAAAAATGGTCCCTTTTGGTCCCCTTTTTTGAAAAAAATGGTCCCTTTTTTCCATTTTTAACTGCAAAAGTTGAGTGGGAGCCCTGTTAACTGTGAAAAAAAAAAAAGCTATTCAGATAAAATGAATCTTATCTGTAATATTTAACATTTTTCAGTAATTAAAAACTTTTAATTTAGATGAGCAAGATGATGAGGATGTCAATGTTGATGACGATGATGAAGATGAAGAAGATATAGATGAGGAAGATGTAAGTATTTTTTTCTTTCTTTTTGTGGAATAATGTTATTATGCATGTTTTACTTTAAATGGTCTGATACTCATTCACTACCGAATTTAGTGTAGATACAAATCTTATATCTTCTAAAGGTAACTTTTTGAGAATTTTTAACTTCTAAGGTGCTATATTTTATACATGTGTTCAAAAGGTACATTACTATTTATTGATGGAAATTGTTGAAAGGGAATTTTCAGTGATGTTATAAGTTTCCTAACTGAACTAATTTTAGTATACTATGTAATATATGTGGAAATAATCAATCGTATACTAGGTTATGCATAATAATTTTAGGTAGTTTCACTGTTCTATTCAGGTAATAATTGCTAAAATTAGGTTTTGAAATGTATTATGGGTTTTCCAAATTGTCTTTCACCTTATAGTTTCTGTAAAAGAAATTGGCTTCTCAAGGACAAATCTTCTTTCATTGTCATGGCCAGCCCCTCGTCCTGATTTTTCCACTGCACTTCAGCAAAATCAAATTCACCCATGCAAGATTATGAGTTACTGCGGAATTTGAAGACTCTTTACCATAACATCAATATGAATTTTCTTATGTTAAAGGAAAAGCAAATAATTTGTTTTGTTGACTTTATATCACTATTTTTGTTAGGTGTCAACAATTTTAATCAGATGATTTAAATCAAATAATTTTTTTAAAAATTGATTTAAATAAACATTAAAATATTAAAACATAAATAAAATCTAAAATGTACATAATTTGAAAAGTTTATGGATACTTTACCTTATGAATAAACAGACAGCTTTTAATCATTGTTTCTAAGCTTAATTTTTTAGACTTGTAACAAATTAAATACAGTAAGTTTAAAATAAGTTTTTATTGGGCATTAAAAGCATTTTCTTTAAAAATTATATTTAAATCTAATATAATTTGCAATGTCATAATTTCTTTTAAATAATCAAATTATTATTTTTGCGTTAGAACTCAAAGTATAATAAATTATTCTTTTTGCGTAAGAACACAAAGTATAATAAATTTCTACTAGTAAAAGAATAAATAGCCAGTAATTTATTTTTGTGTTAATAAATTTTTATAGCAAATTAGAACTAAATGAAAATGACATCTGCTCAATGGCCGCTGTAAAACAATGTATAAGAAAAAAAGATCTGATTGGTATAAAATGTTAAGCTAGTTGGTTACACACTAGTTGGTTAGCACATTAAGTAAACAGCTTTTTTAGTAGGTTGAATTTATTTTTTCACTTTTAAACTCATATATACACCAAATAAAGAAATTAGTTAGGGATTTAAAGGATGCAATCCTTTTTTTTTATTTAAAATGCTGAATGCTAATATCCACTGAGTAGTAACCACGCTGCTATTTAATATTTTGAGATTTTCAAATATAACTGGCTATTATGATATTTACTCTGTATATCTGTGTGCGTGAATGAGTTACTCATTTTCATCATACACATACATGTGTGTAAGTTTAGACATAGGCGATTAACAGTAGAAATGCAAAACAAGTTGCAAATAACATTTGTTTTGTTATTTGTGCTACTAACTAATGAAATTACTTATTTGCAGTTTTTATTAATTTTGTAATTACTTACTGTTCCTTCTAAGCCATTTTTTTAAGGGTGCAGCACCCTACCCTTTATTAAATTGGCAAAATGCATTCTGCTTAAAAAAAAAAAAAAAAAAAAAAAAAAAAGTAAAATTCATCATTAGAGTTGTACCCACAGATTTATTGTAAAAAACTTCTTCCAGACCTTGCAAAAATATTGACCTTTATTTATAAAAAAAAGCAGGAAGTTATTAAATTATGTTAAAATTTAATTATTTTTCAATTTGTAATTTATAAAAATCATTAAAAATTAATGTCATTTTATTATATTAAAAAGTTATATACTTTTTTCCCTTATATCATCACTAAACTAGTATATCTCCTCATGAAATAATGCTATTTTCTATTGAACTAGTGTCCTTTTTTGGGAACTAGCATCATGCCTTTTTTTCTTTCTAGAATCAATACCGTATTATCATTTTAGTAATTAAAGGAAAAAAAAGTGTTTTATTTTCTTAATAAGAGAGTTAATTATTTAATTATTATTAATTTTAATCAGGGTTGTTTGATTTAAATCAGCTTGATTTAAATCGTGATTTAAATCATGATTTAAATCAAATGATTTTTTAAAAAAAATCTTTGATTTAAATCAGTTTTTTTAACATTCATATTTACTGGCTGAATAAGGATCAAATTCCTCATTCATGTTAATATAAACGTTAAACTCATTCATTTCAGATTAAAAATTACCTTTTAATAACATTAAATAAAACTTTTATAGATTAAAAATACTATTATATTATGAAAGTAAATGCAACACTGCATTAAAAATATTATCTATCCATAGTACATTCTCCAAAACTACTGATAAATACTTACTAATTTTTAAAGGTTTTTTTTCTTAGTCACTTCCATTTTTTGAAAGCAAGATGCTGAAGCTAAAGTTAAATATATTTAATATAATAGTATTTTCAGTGGAGAGTCACTTTCTCTAAAGCAAATGATACATAATTCACAAGTTTGTTTTACATTTACCTGCAAATTACAATATCCCATATGTTGATGTTGATGTATTGATCATATAATATGATCAATACATGAACTAATTATAACATAAATATTTGGACTGTTTGTGTAACATAGAATTAATTCCAGTTTCATGTTTCTTCTATAATTGAAAATACTTTAATCCCTGTAACTGATCCCTTTCCTCTTTCTTTTCTTAGAATTCATTGCTTACTGCAATGGAAAAAAAATAAGAAATTTTATTGTACTAAGCAGTCATACGTATTGTCAAGTAAGCAAGATTGTTTTCTAAAATTGACCATGGCTGAGTAACGGGGGGGGGGGGGGGGCAATAACACTAATAATTGATAGCTTCACACTTTTAGTTATAGGATTACCTTGTATTTGGTACCTAAGAATAGTATAGTGTGAATTTCACTAATGATGAAAAAAAAGAATGCCTTACTTTTTGCTAAAGACAAATACAGTTCACATTTTATATCCGTGATAATGAAATTTCAAGTAAAATCTGATCCTTTTTTTGAATTTTTATTTGATAAAGACATCGTAACAAAGATTTCTCCCTTAGACTGGTGGAAAACACACTTTGATTCAGAAATTTGTGTATCAGATGGTGAGGGGAGTGTAAAGAAACTCATAGAGCAACTGTTTACAGCAACAGCTACTTCTTCCTCCGTGGAACGGATTTTTTCAACATATGGTTTAGTTCAGTTCAATCTATACTTAGAACTAAATTAGGAAATGATAAAGCAGCCAAATTGGTGTTCTTATACAAAACCTTAAATGCATAAATAGTTAAAAATGTTAATATAATTACATATATGTAAATAATTACAAAATAAAAAACAGATTTTGTAAGAGATTGAATTGTAATCTAATATTAAAGTATAATTTTATATTAATGATTTAAACAATTATCTGTTTATAGATATTCACCAATGTTAAACTGTTTCTATTTAATATTTTGTCATAACTTAAAAATTATAAAATTATTCTTGCATGATGCATAATAAATATATACCCATATGCATTTAGCATTCTTTGTTGTATTAATTATACGTTGTTATATAAAATATGTGTTATTTGGAGTAATATTCGAAAGAAAATTTTAATTAAATTAAATAGAAATTTATACATATAACGATATAACACACATATTTATATGTATAACAATTTAATATTAGAATGTTTTAAATTTTAAATGAATAATCTAAATTTGTTTGCAACAATTTTAAATTTAAATTATTTTGAATTCTTATCTAGAAATTGTAATGAAATTAATAAAAATATGCAGGGCTAGCATTCCCCCTAAAATTCCTAAATTTCCTAAATATTATTTTATCTCCTAAAATTTTCTTCTTGTTCCTAAAAATTCGAAATCGACAAAATTTCACCGGGAAATATCGCGAATTTCGACAAATAATCACCGAAAAAGACACGTATTTTGTCAAAAAAGCGCTAAAATAACGCAAATTTTGTCAAAAAATCGCTAAAATAACGCAAATTTTGTCAAAAAATCGCTAAAATAACGCAAATTTTGTCAAAAGATCGCTAAAATAACGCAAATTTTGTCAAAAGATCGCTAAAATAACGCAAATTTTGTCAAAAGATCACTAAAACAACACAAATTTCGTCAAAAGATTGCGGAAAAAAGCAAATTTCGACAAAGAATAGGGGAAACAACTTAAATTTCATCCAAGGATATCATGGGAGAAAAAAAAGCTAATTTCGACAAACAATCCTGAAAAAAACCTCAAAGTTCATCTAAGGATCGTGGGAAAAAAAACTAGAATTTCTTAAAAAGATCGTGGAATAAACGTGAATTTGGATTTAAAAAAAAATCGTGAAAATCCTTCCAATTTCATCCAAAAATCAAGGAAAAAAGATAATTTCATCTAAGAATCACGGAAAAAACGTGAATTTCATCAAAAAATTGTGGTAAAAAACGCCAATTTCGTTGAAGGATCACGAAATTTTGTCAATCAATCGTGCATATAAGGCGAATTTCGTCAAACGATCGCACAAAAATACAAATTTCGTCAAAAGATTGCGGGGAAATCTCAAATTTTGTCAAAAGATTGCAGAAAAACGTGAATTTTGTCAAAGGATCACGAAAAAAAGCAAATTCCGTCAAAAGGTCGCGAAAAAAAAGCAAATTCCGTCAAAAGGTTGCGAAAGAAACACGAATTCCGACAAAAGTTATCGAAAAAAATGTAAATTCCGTCAAAAGATCACGAAAAAACGTGTAAGTTTGTCAATACATCGTGCAAATAAGGCAAATTTCATGAAAGAATCGCGAAAAAATGCATGTTTTGTCAAAAAAAAAACACTGAAAAAATGCAAATTTCGACAAAGAAGTGTGAAAAAAACCTTTCAGAAGTTTTTCTGTTAGTTTCAGAATTTTTTTTTCTCATAATCACCCTTGCTTCCTGCCTCTTGTTCTCTAGGTTCACAGAGAACATCCAAAAGAGAGAGAAAGAGAGCATTCATTCTGGTTAGGCTCAATGATACAGGAATTAAAAATTCTAATTAATATAATTGCAGTAAGCATAAGTTGTCAAAACGGTTTGTAATATCAAGCTGTTTATTGTGCAAATTTAAATGCTCTCATTCGCAACAAACAACACAAGCTCATGGAACAAGGGCTGAATTCATTGGAATGATGGGAATATTCTTTGGCAGTGTACCACATGTGCCTGTCTAGCACGAAAGTACTGTTATTACATACTTGTAATGTTAAAAATATCGCAAATGCCCCTAAAATTTTCCTAAAATTTGGAAAAAAAATTCCTAAAATTCCTCCCTAAAATTTTGAAAAATCCTAGTACTAGCCCTGAATATGTAAATCTACACAGAAAATATAAATAAATATGTGCAGAGTACACAAATAATATTATACTATAACAATATTTAAAAAAATCAAAAAAATCCGATTTAAATAAAAAAAATCTGATTTAAATAAAAAAAATCAGATTTTTTTTATTTTTTAAAAAAAATCACGATTTTTAACAACCCTGATTTTAATCAGTGTTAACAATTTAATATGGAATCAGCTATTTTAATAAATATAAATATCGATAGTATTTAATATAGTTTTACATAATTATTACAAAGTATGTACATAACATGGTATGCAGCTAACTAAAAAAAAAAAAAATTCCATCTGTTTTTTTTATTATTATTTATTTATTTTATATCCTTGTTATTTGCATGGCTGGCAACTTCTATGTTTTTTTTAAATTTTTCTTAACGGATCATTCCACGTCAAATCAGCCAAAAATTTTCAATATTCAACCTGATCATTTCAGATTTTAATAAAACCTTCAGGAATCATTCTCCCTGATGATACACTTTCATAATTTTTTATCTTGGTAAATTTTCAGACAATTAATTTTTTTAATTTCGAAAAATCGTCATTTTTTGGCTTGTATAAATGTTTTCAATTTTTAATTTCTCAAGTTCTGTCAGGTGTAGAGAAATGTTTGACCCCTCATTTTAAAGAGAATTTTATAAGGTTTAAATTGATATGCCAGTTAACTGTGCTTGGATTTTAAAAGTTAATTTAATTAAAAAAATGTTTTGAAATAGTGTTTTTTAAAAATTTTGAAAAAAAATGTTTCTTGTAATATTATAATCTTTAAATTCTGAAAGTTTTAGAGTGGGATCAGCAGTTATATAATAAAAAAAAAAAAGTTTAAAATGAATAAAATACTATCTTTAGCACAATCATATAAAGTTGGCGAGGTGCCAACTTTAAATATCAGCCTCAACTGGTGTTTAACATTAGCTTTTTTAACATAACTGCTGGTCCTATTGAGATCCCACTCTAAAACTTTCAGAATTTAAAGTTTATGATATTACAAAAATTTTAAACACTATTTAATTTTTTTAAATTAATTTATCTTTTTTAAATCCAAGCATAGTCAACTTGCCTATCAACCTTATGAAATTCTCTTTAAGATGAGGGGTGAAACAACTCTCTACACCTGATAGAACTTGAGAAATTCAAAATTGAAAACATTTATACAAGCCAAAAAATGATTTTTCTAAATTAAAAAATATAATTGTATGAAAATTTACTGAGATTAAAAAAAAATAATTAAAGTATATTCTCATTTTTATCATCAGGGAGAATGATACCTGTAAGTTTCACCAAAATCTAAAATGGTCAGGTTGAGTCATTGGTTGATTTGACATAGAATGACCCTAACACAATAAAGAATAAAGTACTGCACATCATTAACTAAATTCAGTATACAATTTATGCAATCTTATTCTGCTTCAAAACATGAATATATGATTTAACTAGTCGGATATGTCAATCCTAAAATCTTTCTTCTATCTCATACATATTAATGCACAAGAAGACTGTTGGGCTAGATCACATGTTCGAGAAAAATCGATTAGTGAGTCATTTGGTCATGGGTCATTATTGGTCAAGCTATTTTTATCTTAAAAACAGATCGGAGGATTTGAACTAAATTTAGTATCCTACAGTTTTAGGGAACGAAAGGACTATTGGGCTAGGTCACATGTTCTAGAAATTTCGATTAGTGGGTCATTTTGGTCATGGGTCATTATGAGTCAAGCTATTTTTAGCTTAAAAATGGCTCAGATGATTTGAACTAAATTTTGTATCTTATGGTTTTTGGGCATGAGAAAATCATTGGGCTAAATCATATGATCGAGAAAATCGGATTAGTGGGTCAAGCTAATTTTATCTAAAAAACCACTCGGACTATTTAGACTAAATTTTGTATCCTACAGTTTTCAAGCACGAGAAGACTGTTTGGCTAGGTCACACGTTTGAGAAAATTCGATTAGTGGGTTATTTTGGTCATGGGTCATTATGGGTCCAGCTATTTTTATCTTGAAACGGCTCAGAGGATTTGAACTAAATTTAGTATCCTACAGTTTTCGTGAACGTGGAGACTATTGGGCTAGGTCACATGTTCAAGAAAATTAGATTAGCGAGTCATTTTGGTCAAGCTATTTTTATCTTTCGTGGGATTTGGCAGGAAAATTGACTTTTAAGATTACCAGTGCCAAAACACTTGCTTGGTGCCAAATGGAAAAATATTGCCAAATTTGGTGACATTTAGTGAAAAAATTGGCTCTCAGAAGGAATTTTCTAGAAATTCCCAATAGGAGCCAAGATACATAATTCAACCAATCAGTCTCGAAAAAGAATTGAACCAGTCAGGGTATGTTGAACTCTCTCAACGCATGCTTGACGCTAAATGAAAGTATGGTGACATTTGGCGCAAGAGTTAACTTTCAGAATCTGAGAGAATTTTCTAGAAATTCCCAATAGGAGCCAAGATACATGGTTCAACTACAGAGTTAAACACAAAGCTAATGTTGACTGAGCATTGCTCGGTCGTCCACGCTGGTTATACTAAATTACGAAAAGTCCTTCTGGCCTGTACCGGCAGGAAAAGATAGCCTCCCTATTGCTTGGTTTTGATATTTTAGCTAATTCAAATGACAATGTATGGAACCCAATTATAGAAGTCATTCCCAGTTCTTGTCAGGATTGAATTTGAATGAGGATATCGCCAAATTAGACGAACGTAGCCAAGTTGGCTTCATATATGGCAACGTATTTTTGTCACCAAATTTGGTAATATTTCCCCAATTGTCGCCAAGCTTGGCGAGAATTTGACATTGGTGAACATAAATATATAGTGTTAAGCAATGTAAGTGTTGAGACGATAGTTACAACTATGAAAGAAAATTTGGTGAAACCATGTTCACTAAAACTCATAAATTAAACCCATTTATGGAGAAATCCTGCTGTATTGTTTCAAATGTCAGCCACCTTATAATTTCAAACTGCTATATCTCAGCCATTTTTTAAGATAGAGGCAAAACAAAAATTGCTCTGAAATCCTTGATCATGGCTGCACATTTAACATGAAATTTTTTTTTAGGATTTCTAATTTTTTTTTTTTTTTTTTTTTTTTTGACATCTTTTTGAAATTGAAATGGTTAAATGGCTATCACAGCATCCCCTCCAGGTGCAATATCCATATATTCAACTGGGAACTGCAGGCTATAGTCAAAAACTAATTTAAAAAAATTTTGTTCAATTTGAAGCATAACTTCATTTTGATGATACAATAAGGACAGACAGGCAGACATTTTGTAAAAACATGTTTTTCCGAATCTCGAACCTCTAAAACGTGTAAAAACGTCAAAGTAGTCTTTTTAGTTTTGTCTTGTATAACCATGTACATATTTTTCTTTTCTGCAGGAAGAAAGTGAGGGCAACGAGTTCAATACTGAAGGTGATGAGGAAGATGAAGAAGGTATAATAAATTTTCTTTTGAATCTTTATATATTTAAAAAATGTTTATACCAAAGTCTTACTTGAAAAAAGATTTATACAGTCGAACCTCGTTAACACTAAATTGAAGGGACTGCGAATTTTTTTCGTGTTATCCGAAATTTCGTGTTAACCGCCAAAATACTTGTGCCATCTGTGTTAGATATAAAAACTAAATAAATTAACCTAGAAATATAACCCTGCTCTTAAAATCATAAATTTAATAAGAAATAGAAAATTTAATTTAAGAAATAAAACAAATTTATCATCTTTTTAGGCAATAATAGATTTATTTACTTGCTAATATTTTTTTTTGTTATTCTGTTATTGACTTTTGCTACAATATTTGTAGAGTACTTCTTTTAAGAATGTATTGACCTCATCTAATTTGTCCAAAGCTCGCGAAGCATCCACTTGTTCCATAAGGAAACGTACAATTTTCAATACTGCAGTAGATTCATTCAATGACACTAAACTTTTCCGTTCTGTGTCGATTTCTTCATCCTCGTCTGACACTTTGATGTTGCCATCTTTTTTTTAGCTAATGCAGCAATTATCTGGGAAAACTTCCACATATCAGAAGACCAAAAAAAAGCAGGGATTAGTCAAGAATTCAGAATTTCACCATTTTCTGAAACCCTTTGCCACTTTAGATCTTTTTCAAACTATGAGAAAAATTCCATTTTAATAAGAGGATGTGACATGTAAGTTTTGAAATATCGAAAAATTTGTGTAAGGAATCATGTTTTTACTTTAGAACAAAAAAAGTTTTCGTCTTAAGCGGGATTTTCAGAAATTCTATTTTGCGTTAAACAAATTAATTAACATTGATTTTCAGATTTATCTGACGGGACCTCAGTATTATTTCGTGTTAACCGAAATTTCGTGTTAACGAGGTTCGACTATATATATATATATCCTGGAAATGTTTTCAAAGTGAAGAAAGGGGAAACTAAACCGAATAAGTTTCTGGAAAGATAAGTGTGATGAACTGGTACCTTCATCAGGGGTATGTCAGAACTTTACTCACAGGATCCTGTTTTTATGAAATTGTGAAGCTTTTTATATTTGTGAAAAATCAAATCC
This sequence comes from Maratus michaelseni, assembly GCA_963931845.1. Taxonomy (NCBI): domain Eukaryota; kingdom Metazoa; phylum Arthropoda; class Arachnida; order Araneae; family Salticidae; genus Maratus; species Maratus michaelseni. The sequence goes on along the minus strand of OZ007589.1, from coordinate 253,960,253 downwards.
CAAATTTGTGAATTTGAAATTATCGTTAGATACAGGTTCTTGTTTATTCGTTTAAAAAAAGATCCTTATGGTTTCCAATGTAAAAGTTAAATAAGTTTCTTTGGCTACTTCAACTGCTTTTTGACCGTCAGACCTTTTAAGTTTCATTTTGTAGATAGAAAAAATTTGTGAAGGCACCTGTTTTGAGGAGAAAAGTTTTGTGTAGAGTCCTTTAATGGACCCAGTTTTTTTCTAAACATATCTCTGGTTTTAGAAATTTGTTATAATGTTTTCATTTACAGGCACAATTTATGTATACAGCCGAACCTGGTTAATATGCGATCTGTCTTAATACATGTGTTTTTTACCGTCCCTTGAACATCGCCATCAGACTAATGTAAAAATATATCATGTTTGATACAAGAACAGTTATTAAATGATAGAGCTTCAGTTCTTTGAAGCAAGAAATCTCATTTAAGACGTGGATTCATAGACCAAGATATGAATTATTTTCTCTTCTGGCAATTTAGTGTTTTTTCCAGATAACAACCACTATTTCCAAATAATAATCTTCGCATTATAATGACAAATTAATACAGTCTAATGTTACTAATAAGAAACACTGGCAGTGTTGGCTTGATTTTGCCCAACCCGAAAAAACCCGGGTGGGTTTTTTCGAAAAAACCCACTTGAAAAAAACCCAAGTGGGTTTTATCAAAATCTTTATTTAAAATTCCACTTATCTAACTAATAATAAATATATCAATTTAAACCAAACATAATATACATTTTATGTGTCACAGATATAGTTTTCAGAAAATTCTAAATGGGCATAATTGCTGTATCTGAAACAAACTTGGAAAATTCACAGAGAAAATAATTATCTTAAAAAAAAATACATGTAAAATTATATAAACAATTAAAAATCAGGGTTATTTGTCAATATGACGAAAACAGTGGGGGGTTCAATCAATTCTTAAAAATTAGAGGCACAGGTATTTTAGTATGATTCAAAATATATTAAGCATAAAACTAAATTAAGTTGAACAAAACATAAAGGGTAGATCATTGATTCATTTCACTTTCTTTAGTGAAATAGTATTATAGTGCAGCACAACCCACCATAATAATGAATCTCTTCTGCATAGCTAAGAACATTCATTATCAGATGCAAGATTAAGATAGTGATAGTAGTTTTTTTTTTTTTTGGGGGGGGGGGGGGGGGGATTCTAATTTTCTGAAAACTTATTGTATTTTAATAGAAATTTGGTAAGCTGCCTAATTTATTATTATTTGAATTTGCTGAAAATTTAAACACAATCGGATAGTTAAAAGTTTTTTTTTTTTTTTTAAATAAGTAAGGAAAAGAAAAAAGTATCGTTTAGTTCTTGGTTTAATTATTATTATTTCTATTTGCAGTTTAAAACTTTAATTAAATCTCAGTCATCAGCAGCCAGCTGGGGAAAAGAAAATTGACCTGATAAAAATCCATCAATAAAACAAAAGAAAGATACACTGGAGTGTATTTTTTTCATTTTCCAATTAAAGTATTGATGATCCAAACAAATTCAATTATAAAATATTCTTACGTAAATATAGTATTTAAAATATAATGTAATATAAAGTTCTTTGTTAAATAATTCTTTAAAAATAATGATTTCTTATTCTTGAGATAGTTCTATTGTTTATACCTCCCCCCCCCCCCCCCCCCCCTCCTTATCTAATTTCGCCAAAAGCAGAAGGATGGGCGATCGCAGACTATGACACAACATGCAGCTATTCTGTGCTATTGAGATGCAACCCCCCCCTTTCCCCCCTCCCATACATCAAGATCTCTGGAAGATTTAGGAATTTAAGCTTACAATTTAGATGGTTTAAAAGTGAATTCATCTCCCCCCCCCCCCCCTAGTAGGACAATAATTCCAAACATTTGATAAAATTCTACTACATAAGAAAATTTTAATAAAACAAAAGTAAATGATTCACTGTTTAAATCTAATTTTTATCTATAAAAGAGAAATAAACAAAATTTTAGACTATTAATTTAATTATTTTGACTTTAAAAAATTTCTTTCAATTCAGTCATAAAATGTCTTTAAAATCATTAATTTTTAAACTATTTTTAATATTGAATAAAAATTCTAAATAATTATAATTAAATAATATATTAAATAAAAATTCTAAATAATTATAATTAAATAATATATTAAATAAAAATTCTAAATAATTATAATTAAATAATATATTAAATAAAAATTCTAAATAATTATAATTAAATAATATATTAAATAAAAATTATTAAAGTATTAACATTTATTTTTTAAAACTTCATCCCATTAATTATATAGTTGTTACAAAACAAACAAACAAAGAACGGCAAGAAGAAAAATCATCAAAACCCTGAAAAAACCCGAAAAAAACCCTGAAAAAACCCACTGGGTTGGGTTTTTTCTGAAAAAACCCGGGTTTTTGCCAACCCTGAACACTGGTAGCTTTACATTGTAACTCTTTAGTCCCGTGTCTTAACATTCTTTGTATTTTGCTTCGTGTATGTTTTCACTGAAGTAGGCACCCTTCAATTTCGGTCTTTACGGCAGAATTGATTGCGATAGAGAGCCATGTTGCACATATCTCATCATCATAAAACATCCTTTATTATATATACTGACTCAAATAGTTCTATTGACGCAATGAAATGTTTTAAAAAGCATCCTTATATCTCAGCCATCCTGGATTTTTATTATAAGTTGACTAGATGTGGTTATAATATTTTATTTTATTGGGTACCTGGACAGATGGGTATTCCTGGCAATGAAAAAGCAGATGAGGCGGCAAAACTTGCTCTTAATCCATTACACCATAAAATTCCATTCTCAGACGCTAAACTATTTATAAAACACTATTTATAATAAATGGCAAGAAAGTTGGGATTTGAAATACAATAATAAGCTGCACCATATCAAACCAACAATCATGACCTGGCCTCCGATTTATCCAAGAAAAACAGATGTTCTTCTGACTCGTCCGAAAATTGGACATTCAAGGATCACTCATAAACACCTCTTACTTCGGGAGGATGAACCCATGTGTCCACATTGTCATTTTGATTACCTAACCATTTATCATGTTTTAACTGACTGTCCGGGCCTCCGGCACTTGTATAGAATATATTTTAATTCATCACCAATCTTGACAAACCTCATTGGGGAAACACCTCATGGGTATAGTTGCAGATTCACAGTCGCCACGTGGCGACTCAATTTTTTGCTGTGGCCACTAACTTTCAGTGTTTAAGTTGCCATGTGATTTAAAAGTAATCAATTTCTGGTATTCCCAGTCCCCATTGTGAAATATTGATATATTTTTTAAAGATTAAGAAAAAAAAAATATTACAAACATTATCTTTTAATAACATTTCAGAATGATCTGTTTAACACAGCAAACTATTAATATATTTGAATAGCAATGTTATTCGTAGCAGTTTGAATCTGATAATTTTACATAGACTGTGATTTAAATATACATATATAAACAAATGTTTGAAGTGTTTTGATTTTTATAGTGCAGAATAATCTCACAAATTCAGATTGGCAAAATCAAAATAAGAAATATTGTTTTTCTGATATTTCCTGCTATCATAATTGCTTAGCTTATACCTACATATTTTTTTAAAACTGTATCTTGCCCAACTTTATCTTCTTACTGTTCGTGATTTAAGATTTAATTAATATTCAAATTTTGTTGTACATGTGTTTATATTAAATAAATTACTTATTTATTATACTACACTTTAAATTCCTGAGTTTTTTTTTATTACTTTTTTACCCCATATAAACACTATTGTTTTTATGCATTTGTTTTACAATTGTGGCTACTGGATTTTGTGGGTTTAGGAGCCAGTGACTCCTTCCAAATTTTGGGAATCTGCACCTATACTCATGGGGCACTTTTTCATTTTTTAAAACATTCTGGCTTTTATTTTGAGATATAGTTTTTATACATCTTCATGTTCTAGTTATAACAATGTTAATTTATACCTGTTTAACTTGACAGTTTCTTTTTTGGTTTTGTTATGGATTTCTTAAATAAGTTTTTTCTTAACTTTTACTTTGGCGCAGCTTGTTCCCAATGGCCATTAAAAACCTTATACAACCAACCATCACTGAAGTAGGCGAATTTCTGTCACTTTTTGTTAAGTTCATTTAAATGATGATTAGATGCGGAAATAAGCTTGGTTCCTGCATCATTATGCAAATCATGTTTAATATGCGTTCTTGCTTATTATCCAGTCAATTGAAACACGTCTTAACTGTGTTCGACTGTATCTTGCCATTTTATCATATACCTTGCGATATGAAACAAAATACAGAGTTTCCCCCAGACCAAAAAAGGTCAGGGTGCTGCTGGTGAGAAAAGGGCACTATTTTATTCTTGAGGGCACTTTTTGGATTCTTGAGAGCACTTTTTTTTATCGTTAGAAGGTATTTTGGTTTTCAAAGCCACTTTTGGTATTCAGGGCACTATTTTCAAGACAACATTGAGTCACTTTTTAGTATGGAAAAACTTTTTAAATACCATTTGCCAATAAATGTTATTACAGTGATAGAACAGATATGGCAATTGCACAAAAAATATTATGCTGCACATTTTTTCACCTAATCAAAGTTTTTCAACAAACCCCCCCAAAGTAAGAAACTTTACTTATTAGACACACTCCACAATTCTTCTCTTTACTCTAAACCCTATGTAACTTCAATTGGCTTCTCAAGGACATCTATCTTCTCCATTTAATCCCTTCATTGTCATGGGGGAAAAGTAAAGCAGTTTGTCAGCCGTATACAGTGTTACCATAGCTACTGACCTAAGATAGTGACCTGAAAATGACCTTGAAGTCTTTTGAAGTTACATATAGATTAACAAGGAATATCTCCATAAGCGTGCATACTCAGAAAAATTAAAAATAATAAAAAAGAAAACTGCCCAGTTAAACTGATGGCATTGAGCTCACAGCCTATTCACACTAATGGTATATTATACTCTTATTTCAAAAAATTTGAAATAAGCCCCTCGAAAAATAAAGAAATCGACAATATATTAAGGGGGATCATCCCCCCGTTCCCACCCCGTTATAGTTAACCATTGAACCCCCAAAACGAATCAGGGATGCCCCTTATTACAATGAACATATATACAAAATTTGAAGCAAATCTGATAATTCTCCATGAAAAACCCATTTATCTAAATTAAGGGGGATTAGCCCCCCGCATCCCACTTTATACTTAACCAATGAATCTCCAAAACTAACCAGGAAAGCTCCTTACCACAATGAGTCTATATACAAAATTTGAAGACAATCTGATAATTCTCCATTAAAAACATATTCATCTAAATTAAGGGGCGGAGGATAAGCCCCCCCTTACCCTCTTTATACTTCACCAAAGAACCCCCAAATCTAATCAGGAAAGCGCCTTATCACAATGAACCTATATACAAAATTTGAAGAAAATCTGGTAATTCTACATGAAAAACCAATTTATCTAAATTAAGGGGGGTTAGCCCCCCGTTCCCCCTTTTATACTTCACCAATGAATCCTCCAAACTAATCAGGAAAGTGCCTTACCACAATGAGCCTATATACAAAATTTGAAGAAAATCAGATAATTCTGCATGAAAAACCCATTTATCTAAATTAAGGGGGGGGGGGGATTAGCCTCCCGTTCCCTCCTTTATACTTCACCAATGAACCCCCAAAACTAATCAGGGAAGCTCCTTATCTCAATGAACCTTTATTCAAAATTTGAAGCAAAACGCTTATTTCTATCAAGAGTTATCACGTTACGTATGTACATACATACATACAGAACTGGCAGGCACATTAGCTCTTATGCTTTGATAGCCTGTGAGCTAAAAATTAACAGAATATTCTTACCATGAGGATATGCATGTTTATTTAAAAAAAATTTCCTGCTGTTACAACAAAATAAATTTGTTAAAATTGTTTCAAACTCAAAATTAAGGTCCGGTTCAGACTTTCAATTAGACTTCGATATTGATAGTATTGGAGACAAAAGAAAACAGTATTGTTCCTATGGAAATGAATTGTTAGATATAAAAATGTATAACAACAGCGTTTTTAATCAGGCAGTTACTTTTAAAATACACTTAAAACTTATCTAACTGGTGAAACTGTGTAAAATTAAATAACTGCAGCAACACAACTTGTATATCTTATGCAAGTTTATAGAAATAATAATAAACTATGTCACAATAGTTTAAGTTTACATTTATTAAATACTGTGCATTTAAACACTTATTTAAAAAGCAATTCCCAAATGCATTAAAATTGTTTGCATTTGGCTAGGAAAAAGTGTAGTTCGCCAAATCTCATCTTTTTACACAAAGTACTTGAAAGTTTTTTTTTTTTAAACTGGAATTTCACAACTAAATTTGACTGATCCTTTATAATGTACGCATGAGTAGATATATTCATTAGCATATTTTTCAAAATATTTTGAGTATGCGCTTTAAAGACACTTTCCTTGTAAGTTCTCGCTACATACTCGAGATCTGAAATTGTGCACATGTGAGGATTGAATTGAAATTGATTGGATTGAAAACAAAGTTCAATGCACCAAGAGCAAATTTCTTTAGTCTATCTATTTTTATGAAAATACAAAGATATTAGAACCATTAAATTATTATAAAATCATTTCGTTCCAAAATATGAAATACACCATAGTTTGGCATTCTTACTGTTCTGTCATGTGTGCATATAATCCGCTGTTTACTGGTAAAGAGAAGATATTGTTGTCCACCTGTTTTGTTAAAAACTTCTGCTTTCGCTTTCCCTCTTCCCTGTGCTTGGGGGTAAGTGCAAGACAATATTACTGTTGAATGCAAAGTTGGTAACACATGTACAACTTCCAAATAGTATTTTCATATAATTTCTACAAACTTTTATTTACTGTTGAATATTGGTAGGATAGTATATAGGTTTTTTTTTTTAAAATGCTGTATAATTTGCTTTACAGTTAATAAAATTTTTGTGTACTGTCTTGCAGGAGAAGGAACTCGTGGTCAGAAGAGAAAAAGAGATGGGGATGATGGAGATGATGACTGAAACTTTCCAACATTGCTTCATCTATTCATCCTAACATGTAGAGTGATAAAAATATGTACAGCATACTTTTATATCATCCATTTCTTTTTATGTTTTGCTTTTGCAAATCATTGTAATTGAATTGCAAAACATAAAATATTCATAATGATTGAGACCAAATGATGGAAGCAGGTAGCAATCTTTGCAACCTGCTTTTGAGTTGTGCCTCATAGTTTAATATCCCATGAGCATGATAAAACATCCCCCTCCAGTTCAAGAGTTGCACAAAAATAGACTTTATAATTTTCTTTCCCCTGCCCCTCCTCTATCTTTGTGTATTTTGAATTGAATTCCCATTCTCGATAAGCTCAGTATTTTTTAAAACAGAATCTATGCAATTTTTATAGCAGAATTTTATTTCATTTATTGTTATAAATGCCTCTAAAAATATTTCCCCAACTTTATTAAAAGCTCAATGAAGCATGTTCCTGGTTTGACTTATGTTAAATTGTCATTGCTTTTAAAAATCCCATTGCTTTATATATATCAATCACTTTCATCATTGAATTACAAGCTCTTCATATCAGCTTGTGTATCACTATTGTTAATAAAAGTTTTTTTATGAAATCTTTTCTTTTCCTTTTACTGTTAGCTGATAATTAAAAAATAGTTTTGAAAAGCAATATTAAATTTGTCCTACAGTGTACTGCTGTTAGATGCTAAATTACAATAACTATTAACAGGAAATCTTAATCTCTACTACTACAAATGATTTAATATTTATTTAAATATATATTGATACAATCCACTTAAAGTAGGAAAACATTTCTTGTTTTGATATTATTTTTAATAATTGCTAAATCTCTATAATCTCAAATTAATAAATTTAAATTGCAACTAACATGTAGTTTTATCTTGCTATTTAGCAGTAATATTATCTAATTTATTTTTATTTAATTTAATTTTTTTTAAGGGAAATTAATTTGTCTTGTTTTATATTGTATATTTGAATGGATTCCTGTTAATTTTGGCTGTTTAAATTTGTTATATTGTTTATGCTGCTAGATATGGACATATTCTAAAAAGTTTTAAACTTTTCATCTCTCTAAGTTCTATAGTTTAATTCTTAATTACTTTTTTAAAATTCATACCATAGTGCATATAATTTCTTCATTTCATAGTGCATTCATTCGTTTCTCACCACTGATGCGTCAGTAAATTATGAATACATTTGTGATAACATATAGCTTTCTATTATTTTATATTTGATGTAATCCATCATGTTTGTAAATGCTTAAAAGTACAGAGCTTAGTTTTATGATTCATAGTGTGAAAACAGTAATTAATGGTGTGATATTTAGAATCATGGCTCATTTGGTCTCACCAGTATATATACCATAAGTCATTTTATGAAATTTTATGCATAAGTCATCATTCTCTGTAGTCTGTCCAAAACTTCATAATGTACAGATATTTGCAATGCTTTTTTCATAACAGTTCTTTCAGACATCATCTGTTCTATGTGAAGAAATCGGCAGAGACTTATTTGTGATGAATAAGGAAAGCATGATTTATTAATTTTTTTTTTTTTTTTTTGGCTGAAAATTGTTTTAGAGCTTCATCTTAATGCAAGGCTCTTATATTAAACTGTCCTGTTTTCATATTATAAAGATTAAAAAAATTGTTAATTAATGACTTCTTATTTAGTCTATTAGAATTATGTTGCTTGAACGCCAAAGTATGTCCTTTTCTTTTCCCCAAAATTGGACCAAATTAGTGCCAAATTGACTTTTCCTTTTTGCCACTCCTTCTCCCTTGTAATGCATATTTTAAATATATTATAATTCTTAAATACAGAATTTTTGGTATTGGTAATTTTTCAAGATCTCAAAATTTTGAATTCTGGAAGATCTTCCAGCCTATAATCAATTGACATTTCTGGTATGTTTTGAGACCAATACCTATATTTGAAACATAGGTGCAAATTCAAGAAATTTTCTTTTTCTTGTGTTTTTATATATCAAAATTTCTCTTGCTATTTCATTTTTTAAAATGCATTCTTGTATATATTTAAGGAATTTTCACTGTACAAAAAATTTTAAAATTTATTTAAGTAATGAATCATAAAATATTGAGCCTTCAAAAGTGTTTTCTTTTCAAACTGGAAATAAGTTTATTACATGTTTAGAAATGTTTGTATTTTGTGAATAAAGTTACTGTTTGTCCATCATTTATAATGTTCACTCATAATTTTAAGTTTTAAAAAAATGCAGTGCTTGATATAAATTTTCAAATTAAAAATTAAGACAGGATCACCTACAGTTAAAATAAGTATTTATGAAAACTATGAAAGTTAAGTTGAAAGTACTCTGCATAGAACTTGATCAGATAGTGGATTTTTCATTCAGTAAAAGCAGTAATTTGTAGAAATGATTGCAATGAATTTTAACTTTGAGTTTTAACTTTCCACTTTTGGAAGGAAAAGAGATCTGAAACTATGATAAGGAAAAAAGAAAAAAAAAATCAAAACCAAAGAATAGAAGAAACGGGAAGAGAATAGCCAATAAGGAGGGAAAAGGACGACAGGGAAAGAACAGCCAATAAGGGGGCAAAGGACAACAGGGAGAGAACAGTCAATAAGGGGGGGGGGAAAGGACAACAGGGAGATAACAGCCAATAAGGGGGGGAAAGGACATAGAGGGAAAGAGTTGACACAAGTGTAATGAGAGAAACATAAATCGTACAAAAAGTCAAGAAATCAAAGACGTAAATGGGGGGAAATAAAATTGTGAAACAACGATAACACCTAAAAATATAATTGCAATTAAACAGGTAAAAAAGATGACAAAGTAAAGATCCTCTGACTTGCTAGAATTTTTTCCAGAGATTCTAAGAATTACTGATTCTCAGTAGTGGTTACAGTCAATCGCATAATTTTGTAGAGATTACTTAAAACTGTAATTTGTTTATAACTGAATCCAGATTGTTGAAATATCTACATATGATTTTGAAACATAAACACTAGATGATGTTTCAGTCCACTGAATTTATGAACGAGTGTTTCTCGTAGTTTGCCTCATCAATAGAAATGTAACTAAGGAGCTTTTCTAATAGTTGTGTTGAAATTATCACATAAAATTCACTATCTTACTTTTGAAAGAAATTCATAACAATTCGAACAAGGGAATTTTTAAATAACAAAATGTTTGATAGTTACAGTTGATCATTAATATCTCATTACTTTAAAAAAAAAAAAAAAAATCTTTAAAAGAGGTTCTTTTTACTTAAGGCTGTACTCAAATCCAAACTAGTTACTTTTTGGTACATTTTTTTATTCGTACACCTATCAAATTGGCAGGTGCACTGAATAAGAAACTATGTAACCAAACTGTTTTTTCAGTGAAGGCAGAAGGTTTTTTAGACAATGTAAAAAACAGTATTTTGAACTAAATTTCCTTACGCGACAGTGCAAGGAAGAAATGATTCTTAACTCAATTGCTATGATTGCTTATAACTTAAGACTCAATTCATTTATCAAAAAATGAAAACCGTTCAATTACAAATCACTTCCAATCATGATCTAAGTATCATGCTTTTATGTTTAAAAATGTGTCGGAAAGTTTCACATTAAGCAAAGGAATTTTTGAGAACCGCCTTAAGTGCTAAATTGGTAAAATAAATTTGGCTATAGAACATCTAGAGAGTCAGGGCTTCCCTTAGATAGTTAATAGCAACTCATCAACTCTGTAAGAAAAATAGTTACAAATCAAAAACAATCACAACTAGTGGTGGGCGATTCTCCAGAATTCTACAATCTAAAAAAATCATCATCTTAAAACATCACATCACAGAGAAGCTGAAAACCGTAATTGCAAAACTTAGCTGTTATTCTGAGAGAAAATTTGATAGGGCTTGTCCAGTGCATGTCTAATGCTGTGGAATGTCTTCGTTGGGAGGCAAAAATTATTTCAGAAATGTTTGTTAAAGTGCCTAAAGCTTAAAATAAAAAATTCCCTATCTCATTTTGATTTTAGTTTCCACGATGTGATTTTTCCGTGAATTACCAAACTGTCGCGTATATATATATATATAATGTATGTATGTATATATATTTATTATTTTCAGAATTCCTCAAAGTCTGTATTTTTTATACTAATAATTCTAAAAGAAAAACAAAATAATAGCTAAAAAATATTTTGAAACAATTAAAAAATGCAAATTTTACCAACCGTTCTGATAAAAGCATGAATTTTGTAAATCCATGGGTGCAAGTTTTCTGTCTTCAAGACTGAATTCAACCTTTTAAAAATTTCCGGGGGCGGAAAAAAAATTTGTTTTTCGATTTCTCAGAGTTTGCACAAAATTTTTAAGAATTGTGCACTGCACTGCACTTTTCAGCCATTCCGCTTAAAATTTTTGTTAGAATATGAAAATCTCAGCTTATATCTTTTCGCTAGTGCTTGTACTGCGAGCCCTTTCCCAGCCCCAAACCAATCCCATTACGCTTCGGAAGAACCCGTTGATTCGTTTGGACACTAATGCAAGTGCACCTTTCTTCTCAGTTTCAGCCGGAATCCGCGAAGCAGGGTTGGGTTTCTTCCATGGAAGAAACCAACAGAAAACAAGACAGATGCTCAAAGTTAAAGTATATCAATCAGGGTTGGTTATTTTTCCGGCAAAAACGTATTTTTGTCGGGACAGTGGTAAAAACCGGCAAAAATCCAATTTTGCATAACTAAATGCAGTGATGCAGTTTATATGAAAAGGAATCATAACAATAAATGAAACCAAATGTTTTCTTGGTAAAAATAAACAAAAGTATAAACCAAAAATATATTCTTAAGTTAATTTAAGTTAAATTAAGTTAATTACTTTCTTTTCTCTTGCACTACTCTTGTCTCTACCCTCCCCCCCTGACCAAAAAAAAAAAAAGATTTACATGCAGCTGCCTTTTCATTCATCATCCACAAACCTGTTTCCCACCTGCTCTCCATATGAGCTAAGCAAGTGTGGATCCTCCCTCCCTACACAGGTGGCCAATTACCAATCAGGAATCAGCACAACAGCAAGTGCACAAAATTCCTGTTTTCAGTTCTCATCGTATCAGTTTTACAGTTAATCTGAGAAGTAACTTTAGCCATTTTGTTTTCGATAGCTTAGATTCTAAGCTTGGCTGCAGAAAATAAAGAAATAACAATTGCAAGAAATAATGAATAGAGGAGGAAGAAGACAAGTTCCAATTTGGGAGTCCTTTTATAAGTTATCTGTAGATGGAAAAACTGTTGCTAAGTGTAAAAAATGTGGAAACATTCAGAGCAATAAAGCAGCCAGAATGAGGGCACGTTTTAAGCTGTGTACAAATTGTTACAAATGAATGTGTGAATGTGGAAGCATCCTCTTCATCTGAAAGACAAGCAGATTTAAACCAGAATAACAGTGATACAGTGATTGATGAAGAGGTGGACAAGACGCAGCCTCTTTTAAAAAAGGCAAGATATTTAGAAGGTAGTATAAACAAATTTGTGTCAAAAACTTCAGATCAAGATAAAAGGAAGATTGATCTGATTGTTGCAAATTTCTTTTATTTTTGCAACATATCATTTAATGTTGTGGAAAGTGATGCATTTAAAATCTTAATCCACATCTTAAAACCAAGCTACAAACCGCCTTCATGCAAAGAATTGGCAGGTAATCTTTTAGATTCTGTTTACAGTCAAATGGAAGAATCAGTACATGAAAGTTTGAAAGGCAGAGAAGGTACACTTGTTATCGACGGATGGAGTAACATCCACAATGAACCCATAACTGCTTCATGTGTTCATGTTGATGGAAAATCATATATTGTAGACGTAGAGGATACAGGTGCCACAAAAAAGCCTGCAGATTTCTTGTCAAAAAAATGCAGTGATATTATTCAGACTGTTGGAAAAAAGTATGATTGCCAAATAAAAAGCATAGTAACTGACAATGCTAAAAATATGGAAAAAATGAGACTAGAGCTGGAACTAAAGTATGACAGTGAAAATTCATGTTATTATATATGGTTGTGCAGCTCATTGGTTAAACCTCCTTGGTGAAGACATTTCACCTTCTACTATCATTAAGCATGTATTGGAGGTTCATAAATATTTTCGAAACCACCCTGCAGCATAAAACTCAGACTAACAATGGCTTTTTTTCAATTAAAGAATTTTTTTTATGATGAAATTAATAATTTCTCAGGTAATTAAGATGAGTATATTAAGTTATCATCATAATGCATTGTACTACTATTCTGTGATTGTTAATTTAAGATAAGTTAAAGAAATGAAACGTGCATTTATATGTAAAAAATCAGTTTTTGCCATTTTTGCCAGGACGGTTTTAACCGCGGTTTTTTCCACCTGCGGCAAAAACTTGCCAACCCTGATATCCTTATATAAAAGAGTTGAATTCAGAACCGAATTATATGAAATTTAAATTGGAAACTTAATTTATTATTAAAAATATTATTTATAGAAAAGAGTTTTTTAATAACATCAGCAGGTATTTACAGGTTATGTTTTTTTACAACTCTAGAGATGGGGTAATTTTTTATTGTTTGTCATTTCTGTAAAAAAAACTACCTACCAATGAATTCTTCATTTATCAAATAAAAATGCAATACAGTCAAACCTGTTTAAGACTCGTTTCAAGGGTGTAGACAAAAGTCTCATATTAAGCGGGATCGCGAAAACGTGATTTGCATATTTTTGCAAAAAACGACCATTTTTACACAGTTAATCGTTTTAAATGTGCTTTAGAGCTTTCACTCCTATGATCAAAAAATGTTTTTTTTTTTTTTACACATATTTATGTTAAAATTTTACCCAACTCTGTTTTCTTTTACAGAAACAAATGGGATAATTGAAAATAACTACGAATTCAAATATGGCTGTATTTTCGAGTAATCCATTACAACCATATAGAACAACTAAAAAATTTTTTTTCTGAGTTTTCTAAAACAGATTAAGTTATTTAACTGTTTTGCAGCACAACACAGTTATTAAAATCATAATTTAGTTCTTGTAATAATGAGTACCTTTATAATCAATAATTTTTTTAATAAAGAAAAATATTCTTACTAATTTGTGGTTAAAAAATACTGCTAGGAAGCTTTTTCATTCATAGACATGACACGAATAAATCGTACACAATTGTTATTCAGCACCGGTTTGTGCAAAATGCATTCATATACACTACCGGCTTTTCCACCTATCGATTCGATGACTATTTTGTGGTCATCGTGTCTATGAATGCATTCTACGTGCAGTCACTGCTGGATAACGCCAATAGTCTACGATTTATTAGTGTCGTGTCGGTAAATAGAGAAGCGCTCAATGCATCTCAAACACATTTAATGTCAACTTCTAATTAAAACAAAACACAGGCAACATTAAAGAAATGAAAATTATAATAAAAACATAATTAAAGGAAAATTACAATGAAATCCTAATGAAAACGAAACACAGAAAACATAAAATGTATACAAAAGCAGTGATTTTTTTTTTTTTCTCTTTTCATTCATCGCATGTTACTTCAACACCAATTTTCCATTGTGATCTGTCGCAGAACATGATGTCTATGCACAGTGTTTTCTGTTGCATTAATCATCCGATAAAGCTCATCTGCTCCACCCCCACTCAAGCTAGATGCGTATCTAAGTTAAAGTGGAACATTTAAAAAAATAAATCTCGCTAACTATAAATCAATCATCTCTAATGATAAAAAGTTAATGACATACCTGCGCAAGACGTTGAGGGCATTTCCTACTTCCAGAGATGCAAATTAATCACTTTTTCTTTTAATTTAGTTAAAAAAAAAAGTCACTTTGACTAAAGAAGTTAAGTCTCTGAAAGCAGTGTTGAATTCAGACGCTTTTCTCCAGGAGGGATTTCTGCGTCACCGGGAGGACATTATAGAGTTCCGGGGTGGGAAATTGCACTTTTTGACCATTGAAAGCACAAATTTTCCTTGGAAGGGGGGGGGGAGATTCCCTCCTGGGCTACCCCCTGAATTCAACTCTCTAAGGCATCTGTGGAAACTGGTTTGCTCACTTTTCATTAAAAAATGTAACTAAAATTGACATTTTTATCTTTCAGCCTTGTCGATACTTCCAACATCAATAATTGTTGATATTCTCTCACAAAAAGGCCATGTGTAAATATAGTACAACTCTGTTAATCTGAGCTAATATGAAGGCACATTTAAACAATCAATTTTCACATTAAGAAAAATTCGTCATTTAATCTATATTAAGATTTTCTTGCTTATTATGATATTATTAGGATGCTTATTATTAGGATAATGGCTAATACGAGCAAAACATTGATCAGGGCTTTTTTTGTCTTTAGGCTTTTTTTGACACATTTTAGTCACTTTTTTGGAAGCATTATTACAGTTGCATGCCTGTTCTTCAGTTAATGTCAGAATAGGTGATGATTTTTGTTTGTCATCGTCCATATCCTCATCTGCGTCTCTTACGTTACTCTCGGAGTCATCAGTGCATGGAGCTGTCTTTTTTGTATCTGATTATATCATCTAAACTTCTCACCTCGCTTGTGCAGATGCCTTCATCTATATCAATATATTCTTCAAGGGTGATTTGATGAGTTCCACTGTGCTCACTCACAGCATCCCAACCCTGAGACAGAAGAAGGTCGTCTACTTCTTCGGATTCTTCTGATATTAAGTCTCCGTCACTTTTTTTTTTTGTTTTTGTAAAACCAGCCTTCCAAAAACAGTTTAAAATTGTTTCCGGTTTGATGCTATCCCAAGCCGCGCTGAGATAATACATCGCATCCAGGAAATTGACAGATGCAGGTTTAATTTTTCTATTGTGTTCCATGTCATTGAGGAACCGTTGGACTAGTTGCTTTCGGTAATGCTGTTTCAGGGTCTTAATACTTTGATCCATAGGCTGGAGTACACTTGTCGAATTAGGGGGCAAAAACTCAACACGGACGTTTTGTAAACCAGGTATGTTTTTCGGGTGAGCTGGGCAGTTGTCCACAAACAGCACTGCCATCCTAGAATTTTTCTGCATTTGTCTATTGAAGTTGCACACCCATGCGATTAAAAGGTCTCCTGTCATCCAAGCATGGTTTTGGTTTCTATATTCACAGGGCAAACTCTATGTTTGAAAAACTGCATGGATTTCGTGATTTGCCAATCACTAATGCAGGGGTGATTGTGCTCCGGGGGTACCCCGGATTTCCGGTTTTTTCCGTCGACCCTTCCGGGTTTTTCTTTCGGCTCTTCCGGGGTCATAAAATCATCCTGTTTAGTGGAAAAAACGAATCGAAATTGAAAATATGCTGCAAAAACAATGTACGCGACGCTGCGACGGACGTCGCAGACTTTTTAGGGCACCTGCAGACTAAAAACATACAGCGATGCCGCGGACGCGCTATAGCGGGTAAATTACGCGAAAAAACGGCAAACTTCGTCGAAGGATCGTTAAAAAAAACGGCGAATTTCGTCGGAAAATCGCCGAAAAACCGCGAAATTAAAAACATTCGCCAAATTAGCGATAAACGTTTCAGTTACGGCAACCCTTACCCAGAGCCTGATCGGAGTGAAACTAGCAAACCCTCTGTCATGCGTTTTCCTAACCCCTTGTATTGTTTTAACCAAAGAATATAAACGAGAATACCGAAACCGAAAGATATTCTTTGTCTTACCCCTAAACCAGGAGACAAAAACCAGTCTTTTAAAAGATACCTGAGTATGAATCTTCATGTCCCCCCCCCCATCTCCCTTTCGTTTAACAATGCTGATCCTCCCCAAATTCTGTTATGGGCTGCACCAGATGTCAGTGAGTGCATATTTTTCATAAACCTTCATTCAATACCCTTCCCCTCGAAATTTGCGTTTTTCTATGGCGAAATGGCTCTCGGTAGAGTATAATTTGAAAAGAAGAAAAAAATAAGTAGACTGTAGATTAGGGTCTGCACGGGCCGGAATGTCCGGGGCCGGGCCGAACGAAAGCTACCTTTTCCCGGCCCGTACAAAATTCAGTGAAAACAGGCCCGGCCCGTTTAAAATCCATTAAACCACGCCTGACTCAATATCTAAAAAAATTCAGATTTTTCTTAACATACAATTAAGATTCTATATTTATGGGATAATTTTACGGTCCCTGTGGCAGAATGTACGCGACGCTGCGACGGACGTCGTAGACTTTTTAGGGCACCTGCAGACTAAAAACATACAGCGATGCCGCGGACGCGCTATAGCTGGTAAATTACGCGAAAAAACGGCGAATTTCGTCGAAAAATGTCTAATTTCGTTGACAGATCGCGGAAAAAACGCAAATTTAGTCAAAAGGCCGTGAAAACATGTGAATTTCGTCATAAGGCCGTCAAAAAGACATGAGTTTTGTTGAAGGATCGCGGGAAAATGCGAATTTTGCCAAAGGGTTACGGAGAAAACACCAACTTCGTCTAAGGATCGTGGAAAAAACGGTCAATTTCGTCGAAGAAACGGCAAATCTCGTTGTCGGATCGCGAAAAACGGAGAATTCTGCCGACAGATCGCGAAAAAAACGGCAAATTTCGTCGAAGGATCGCTAAAAAACGGTAAATTTCGTCGAAGGATCTCGAAAAAACGGAAAATTTCGTCGAAGAATCGTCAAAAAACGGTAAATTTCGTCGAATGATCTCGAAAAAACGGCAAATTTCGCCGAAGTATTTCGAAGAAACGGCAAATTTCGTTGTCTAAAAGTGTGTATCTTCAAAATGTTTAGGCTGTAAAATGTTCATCAATTTGTAAATTTTGCAAAAAAAAATGTAACAAATCAGTAATTTGTGCCTCAGAATCAGTTGTAAAAGTTACACTCTCAAATTCACAACTTTTAAGATTCTTTTGTGTGTAGCATCACAAAATCTCGATAACTAGATTTTTTTTTTTTTTTTTATTATTGGTATGGAAAATTTGGAAAAGTCAGGGAAATTTATTGCTGATCTGGAATAGACACCCTGTTGTTTGTTTTATGAATATTTGGAATAAATTTCTTCAATGATAAAAAAATAAAAAGACAACTTTCCATATCATATTTAGCAAGACAATGTTTACTCATCATTTAATGAAGTCATTCAATTTTCAGTGCAAATAAGGTAAGTTTATCAAATTATGTTTTCTTACAACTTACATTACAAAAACTAGCAGTAATTACGGTATTCTTATGTTATTTGAGTTTCATACAGTTATATAATAAGTTATGGTGTAAATGGATATCAGTATTTTGCATCGGTAATTTTCAGGATTTTTCACCTGTGTGTCAATAATTTTCAGGGTTTTTTACCTTGTGTCACAATCACCCCTGCACTAATGGTTTTATATTTTCTGTACCATCTGCATTTCCTCCAATAAGAACAGTCACTCTATCTTTGAGCTTACCACCAGTACATTTCTCCCCTTTGATGGCGAGTGTTGTCAGGCATTAATTTGAAGAAAAGTCCAAATTCGTCTACATTAAAAATATCGTGGCTGGCATATTTTTTCGTAACTTGTGGAAGCACGCTTGTTTTCCAACATTCTACGTCTTTAATGTTCACTGATGCCACTTCCAACCGATACCTGCTTATGTGATTCCATACCGATTTTTGAATCGATCTAACCATCCACTTGATGGTTCAAAATTTATATTTAGTCTTGCTATCTGTGAAGCTTTCTCTTTCATTATTGTGCCATTAACAGGTATGTTAGAAGCTCGAGCTTGCTCATACAAAGGTCAATCCAGGCAAAATTTGGGGCCTATTTAGGGCCCTTTCACAAAAATCAATTTAATAAAATCTGCCCCTTAACAAAAATAAATTTGATTAAATGGGTCCCTTCACAAAAATCAATTTGTTAAAATGGGTCCCTTCATAAAAATCAATTTGATAAAATGGGCACCTTCACGAAATTCCTTTTAATAAAATAGGGCCTTTCATAAAATTCTATTCCATAAAACTCATTATTTATTATTTTGTGATG
Organism: Maratus michaelseni; assembly: GCA_963931845.1. Lineage (NCBI taxonomy): Eukaryota > Metazoa > Arthropoda > Arachnida > Araneae > Salticidae > Maratus > Maratus michaelseni. Next base: position 253,941,178 of record OZ007589.1, on the reverse strand, counting down.
TTTAAAATGTGTAATTCGTATCGAAACAAATTCACCAGAAAGGAAAACTTCAGCAAAAGTATTTTAAAAAGTTTTTGTTAATAAATGCTTCGTTCGAATTTGAAGAACCAAAGAATAACTGGTTCTTCTTTCAGTGGTTCTTTGAAGAACCACTGAATAACTGGATTTAAACTTTCGTTACAAAATTTTATTTTTCACAAAATGGGCCCCAAGAAAAAAACCCTGCATCGACCCCTGGCATACCAGTCAAACAATATATTTTCCATGTCTTCATATTTTACAGTTTTTACCTTCATTCTCTTTGACCCACGCACAACTGCAGATTTCTTGACTGTGTCGTGATTTTTTTATTTGGGTACATAATGTTGATTCCGAGATATTTACACACTTTGCAAATTCCATTCATAAACAAATTTTCGTATAATGCCCATTTTATCAGATACCGATAGTGCTTTCCTTTTTATCATATAACTATTTATCATATGAAAAATTTTACTAAAACTCAACGAATCATTCACAGATGTCTTAACAGTTCGAAACACGTCGTGCAATTAACTTACTTGCTTGCTGCCAGTAGCAAAGCAAAAAAGAATCAGAACCGATAACAAACGAATGTTTGCCTTTCTTTTCACCTGCTTTGAAAATCAAATTATGATTGCCAGTTTCTTTTAAAACCCCGACGATTTTTTATTGACACTTGTTTTTGTTTTATCAAACTACCGTCATTTTTTACATCCTGCTGAACTATGAATGAGCCAATAGTATCTTCTTTAAAGAATTTTCCTTAAAAACAAATCATTGATTGTTATAATTTTTTTACAACTAAACTTGTATTGAATTATTCTAGTACCATTGTTTATTTACTTTTACAATAACATTTTTCTGGAGAAAAGTGCATCTAAACTAAAATTTTTCAATCAAATTGAAAATTTAAACTGAAAAAAATTCTTAAAATGATAAAAATTGGATAGGTTTAAAAAAATAAAAAAAACGGAAGAAATTGTCGTACACAAAAGGTTTAAGCTCACATCATACAATAAGCCCGAAAAACGTATAACTTACAAATAATACATACAATATGGCAACCCTAAATCACACAGTTCCTTCAATTTACAGTAGCTAGGCAACTTTATGCGCATGCAAACAAAGAAAAATTAACATTTTTCTATCTGGCAAGCTGCCAGTGAAAACTAGATATGGAGAAACGAGCAATTCATGTGGTATCAAAGGTGGGCAGGAGGAATTTGCATCTTATCTTTTGCATTCATCCATTCTAAATTGAGAAATTGATTGCACCATCCTACTGCTAAAATACTTTTGTTTTGTTATACCATGTTGCACTGTAGTAAGGAAAATGGAGATTTTAATGAAATCTTTCAATACAGTAATGGGAAATTGCACGTTTTTCAATTTAACTTGCATCTGATAGAGTGTAAAAATACGAACATTTTGATACCATTTTTACATATATTTGAAACTTGTATAATTCATTAAATTAACTTTTAAAACACAGTTTTTGTCGTGGCGCGAAAAAGCCACGTCACGTGACGAAAGCTGTTCTGACGTCACTACACATGTAAACAAACCCTCGCTGTATTTCTCCCAGTTACTTCCTATGGGGACGGCTTGTTTTACGCTGGAAGATTTCTTTCTTTTCTTAAAAATGATTAGTATAACAAATTAAAAGTATTATAAATTGCTGTAATGAATAAATAATACTGTGAATTCCAGGTGATATTTTTATTCCATCGCGTTTCTAAGAATTTTCATTTCCAGATCTCGATGTAGAAATAAAGTACAGTCAACTCCCTCTAATCCGCAAATGCCTGTAATCCGCACACTGTTTCAGATGTAAACAATGAAAATTTGGTTACCATTAACTGTGCGAGAGAAATTCCGGAATGGTAGCAATTTGATTGATTATCAGAAGACAGTCCCCTCCCCCTAAATTTTTGTATTAGAATGAAGTAAAACTTTATTTTTCACATTGAAAAAAAAAAAAGTAAAAGAATCACGAGGCTATTTTCTTGCTTATTACATGTTGTAACAATAAAAAAGCATGGTTTCAGCCAGCAAATTTTCACAGAATGGTTTGAAAATCATTTTTAAATGAAGCCTATATGCATTGTAGTACAAAGGTCTGTTTACCTGTAAACTGTAAAATATTATTGCTCTTAAGACTGTTGTGCTAGAAATCCAAAATTATTACAAAAAGGCAATGTATCTACATTACTTTTACCACCGAATACAAATTCTCTTATTCAGCCAATGGATCAGGGAATTATTCGTAGCATGAAATGACAATACAAAATGGAATTTATGCACAAAATTATAACCTCTGATTTATCGGCTAATATGGAGGAGTATAGAAGGCAATTTACAATTAAGGGCTGTATATTTCTCTTGGCTGATGCATGAGTCTCTGTATATAAAAACACTTTAGTAGGTGCAAAGCAAAATTTGTGGCCAGCATCTTCAGTTATAGACAGTAATGGTGATGATGTTACTTAGTTGGCTTCAGTTTGGTTAGTGCTAAACAGAAATCTGCAGAAAAATTTACTAACACAAAACTAAAAAATTCACTAACTGTTGTGCTGGATTTCTTGAATGGAGAAAATATAATTGAGATGGATATCCTCCCAAGATGAAGCTGCAATAAAGAGAGTTTCACAAATGACATTATGAGTACTACTATGTTAAACTCTACTGAAAATAGGATAGAGTATGATGATGATGAAGGTGAAAAAGTAACTCTTGAACAGGTCTTGGATATGGGTTATAAATATCTGGATTTTCTACTATGTTTGAAAATTGTAAAATAAAATTTAAAGACATTTTTCCTTAAACATAATGAGATTTTTAATTAAATAATCCAATGTTTTACAATATCTTTCTTTTTTTACCAACTAATTTATGCATTAATAGTTAATTTACTGTAAAATTACAGGAGAAAAAAATGTAAACAAAGCAATGACCTATAATCCGCAAAATTCTATAATCTGCACAACCTTTGGTCCCAAGCTGTGCGGATTAGAGGGAGTTGACTGTATTGGTACAAGTTAATACTCGTACTACAGTATTGTATTTTATAGAATAAGGTATACTTATATATTGCACAATGTAAAATAAACTGGTACAAATAAGATTTATTTCATTAGGGAGGGTGGAGTCGAGTCAACTTATAAAAGGGTTTTGTATTTATATTTTATACTTAAATTGTGAATTTTGCTTGGTTCCACTATATGTTTTATCTCTTTAATTGTTAAATAAACTGTTTTGAATCTTTGAAAAACAGCTAAAGTTATTAGAAAGAGCGAAATGTGCTAAGATAGCTTTAAGACAGGATTACAGAATTTTTATATAAATATACACGAGAAAAGTTTAATAATTTTTCAAAAAATGTTTCCAGGGACCTATCCAGGCTTTTCTCACAGGGTTCTTTTTTGTGAAATTGTGAAAAGTATTTCATATTTGTGAAAAAACTAATTATAATTTTGTGAATTTGAAATAACTGTTATATTCAGTTTCTTGTTTATGAATTTTTGACAAGATTCTTTATATATGAAAAAGCTACATAAATAGGTTCTTTGACAGCTTTAGTTGTTTTGTGTCAGGTCAGATTTTTCTTTTAAATAATTAAATTTGTAAAAGGTTAAGTTTGGAGATGGAAAAAAAATTGTGAAAGGCCTATTTTTAAGACAAAAAATTTTGTGAAGGGTCTTGTTTTAAGGTGGAATGTATTGTGAAGGTTCCTGTTTTAATATGAAAAATTTTGTGAAGGGTCTTTTAAAGGACTCAATTTCTTCCTAAACAGATCTCTGGGTTACACTACACACAGGCAAAACAATCAACTAATTATTTTAAATACTGTCAATTTTGTGAAATTTTCAGAATGTGGGATTGAAGGTTTTATGCTTTATAAAACTATGCAGATTAGAAATGAGGTTTAATTTAAAAATTATCTGTTTTATTTTTGTTATAAATTAACAATATTTCTACGGAAATTAAAAAGGCCAAAGGAGAAATATTATGCAGAAATATAATAATTCTAAATGTATTTGAAGCAATGTCATGTATATTTAAATTTTATTGTTGTTACTAATATTTTAACCATTAAAAGAATGGTAGTATGTTTGAATTTTCGTTCATGATTTTTAAATGTTTTCTTTATTCTTTGGTTCTATGTTATTATTATTATTTTTTTTTTTTTTTTTTGCTAAATTAATACATAATGCATACCTTCCAAATAATTAAAAAAAATAATCATGCAAATTCATGCCTTACCTGTGAATTGAATTTAAAAACCATTGTGATATTATAGCAAAATATCTCTCAACATAATGGCATGCCCTTATGATACTAATGCATTGTTCAAACAAAGAATATTTCTTTATATGTCACTATAAAAAGTTTGTGTAATCAGGTGACTGTTTTCAAAAGTGAAAAGAGTGGGCTCTACTTCAACAACATATTCAAATTTTCAGCACATCTCGCTCTGTTTTAAAAAAGCTTTGTGCTGTATAATGCTTATTTTCAAAATTAAGATACTGCTTTCTTTAACAAGATTTTCAAATATTTTCATTATTTTTATTTTTTACGAAAGTTAGAACATTGAGGAAAATAAAGATATAAAATTTTTAGAACCTGATAAATCTAATTATAGGACATTCTGAGAAACTATATTTCAAACAAACAAAAAGTACTGCATCTATTCAAAAATTATACGTAAGCAAATAGTAATAAAACGATAATTAAATTATTTTTACACTTTTCTATATTAATTTGAATTATGATTATACGTTGAGAAATCAATTTCTTTCCATACCTTAAAACAGAAAAAAAGCAATGATTATACATTTATTTTAATAAATTTATTAGCTCTCATTTTCTACTAAGCGTAAAAAGCGGTGAATTTTCCCATTAAGCTTCGGTGGCCACGCCAAATTATAGTATTATATTGGACATTTTTTGAAAAATCACAAATTCCAATCATAAAAGGAGGCGTGATTATCAAAATAAACATTGGATGCTTATAAAAGATGTGTATTTAAAAAATATATTTAATTTAATACTTATTTTTAAGTAAGTACATAAAAAGAGAAAATAAAAGACAATAGTGATAAATTTACTCACGTATGTTACAGTAATTTCTTTTTTCTGAAGAGTGAATACACAATTATTGTTGTCAGTATTTAATTAAAATTGTTATTCAATAAATCAGTATTAAATAAAGCTTTTTTTTTCCTGCATTGTTTCTCAAAATTTCGTTTTCTCATAATTAATTTGAGTACATTTTTTATCCGTAAAATAACCTGCATAACACAAAATTATATTCATATTAAAACGAATTAAACATTAAAATGAATTAAGAAAATAATGCATTTCAAGAACTAAATAAATGCGGTTTTACTTATGATTTATTTTGTAATAAAAGTATAATTCTTATTTCGTTTAAATAAATCAGGTAAGTGAACAATATACGTGCCTTTTAGCTTTAGATTCCTGTAAACCACATGAAATGCAGTTTTTCTGTCCTAAAAGCAAATTTGAATTAAAAAAATAAACTATTTCCGAAAGACATAGTTTTGTATTTTTCGAATCCGACCAACTTCAACACTTTTCTAAATGAAAATTAATGCAACTGTATAAATTAATAGTGCATTATATTTAGATATGATAAAATAATCTTTTGACTTTAATTTTTGTTTTTGTGCAAACAAGTCTTTAAAAGATGTTTATAGTTCATAAAAAGCAATATAAAACAGCCTTCGGGCACTCGGCTCTAAGCAGAATTCTCAGTTTCATGTGTAGTGACGTCAAACCAATCCCGTCGCGTTTTCCGATCACGTGGTTTTGTTTTGCTTTTAACGAAGTTTAAAACTCCAATAACTACATAGTTTAAATTATTTTTGCTATTCCGAGTTAAGTTTTGAGGTATGTAAAGCTTTCTTCATCAATTAAACATAAAAGAATGCATAATCTAAAGTGAGTGCAACTTCCCCATTATTGTATATTATTAGTTCCCTTAATAAAATGCAAGTAAAATAAAAGCACTGTCTTTTATTTAAAGGAGTTTCATTCTACAGTAGGTAAATGATCTACATACTATTTACTACTGATTACAGAAGTTTAAATAATAATAAAAAAAAAATTGCCAGTTTTGAATTGAATTACTTGTAATTGATTTTGTGTGTTTTGGAAAAAAATATTTGGTACACCATTGTCGTCACCAATAATTAGCACCAAATGAAATTCATGTGAAATGGTTCACTTGAAAAAAAAAAATTGTTGGCACAAAATTGAGCAATTAAAAATGTAACATTTGAAAATTACACACTTTTACGAACTATTTTATTAAATCAATATAAATATAGACATAAATTAAAACACAAATATTATACAATAAAATATTAAAATAAAACTCAATTTAAACTACAAGCATGGAATTGTAGATATCTCAGCATTGCAATAAACATTTCACTTTTTAAATGAAGACATTCATGGTTTTTTTATGTATCCTAAGTCCTTCCTGAAACAATTTTATTGCAGCTTTCTCATCTGGTAACAGCCAAATGGTAAAATCCATATCCGTGTCAACAATACATATAAGTTACAACTTAAAAATTAAGTACAGTAGACTCCCTTAAATCCAGAGGTTGCAGATTTTAGAATTTTGAGGATTTCTGGTCACTGTTTTGTTTACATTTTTAAACAGTAAATTGAATTAATAATGCACTCAAAATTATAATGAATGCTTACAATAAAGTAAAACAATAAAAATTAAGAACATTAAAAAAAAAATTTAAATATTAAAAGTAAAGGTCAAGTAAATACTAATTAATAATGCATAATGATGATGAAATAATTTTTTCTTGAATTATTCAGTGAAACTCACCATATACATGTACACAAATAATTCACATAAAAATCTTAAAATATGTATATTATGTATATACCACTTCAATGATTTCACATAATAAGACAGAGCTATGCTTGGTCAAAAATAACTTAAAGTTCAAATATCATGACCCACGACCAAAATCATTTTCAAATCAGTTTACTAATCAAATTTTTTCGAACATGTGACCAAGCCCAATTGTCTTCTCATGCCGGAAACCCATAGAATAAAAAATGTAATCAAAATAGGCTGAGCCGTTTTTTAGATAAAATTAGCTTGACCCACAGTGACCCCCAAATCTGACTTTCTCGAGCATGTGACCTACCCCAATGATTTTCTCCTGTCCAAAAACCGTAGGATACAAAATTTAGTTCAAATCACCCGAGCCATTTAAGATAAAAATAGCTTGATCCATGACCAAAATGATACACCAATCGAAATTTCTAGAACATGTGACCCAGCTCAATAGTTTTCTTGTGCGAGAAAATAGTAGGATACATAATTTAGTAAAAATCTTTTGAACCATTTTTTAGATACAATTAGCTTCACCCTGACCCATGGTGACCCAAAATGACCCACTAATAGAATTTTCTTCGAACATGTGACCCAGCCCAATGTTTTTTTGGTGCCCCAAAACTGTAGGATGCAAAATTTCGTCAAAATCGTTAGTCGTTTTTAAGATAAAATTTGCATAACCACACACACAAGATTTGCTCGTATTAAAATATATGAAAAATTGTGTATTTGAATTCTTAACGCTGAAAAATACTTTTATAATTGAATATAAATAATTGAATTAATTTTTTTTTTTTTTTAAATCATTCGATAAGAAAATAATATTGTCAGAATATACAGATCATATTTTATTTCTATCAAGTCCAAAAATATTTCTTTCCTTAATTAAATTTTTAAAACATGGGAGATATTTTGGCGAATTTATTTAAGTAATCATGATTCTATCTATAATTACTAACTCCGTGATTTATTTTTTCTTCTGAAAATGTACCTGTTTCATTTTTTATTTGCAAAAATGCGCCCGTAATGGAAATACGTGTAAAATAAATTAATTAAAATAATAACTCTTCTATGGTTATTCTGTAAAAAAATATTGTGCAAATCTGCAGATCATAATTTATTTTTATGTTTAATGTTAAGTCAAAATACTGAATAGTTTTTTTGTAAAGTGTACGACAAAATGTAATTTGTATAGCCTAGTAGAGGATTCGCTTTGCTCATCCTAACAATTACAAATCCAATAATAAAAAAATATATAAAATATGATTTTAAGAGAAATTTTATCGGTAACTTTTATGTATAGGGCTACAAAATGCACCAAGTCTCGATGCTAGGTATGAGCTGCACCAAAAGTGGTTCCCTGAAGATGGATGACAAACTAGATAGAACCAACATTATAAAAAGATTGTACCAAGAACAAACTAATTAAATTTCAGGAGTCAAATGTTAGCATTACTGGAGTCACTTTTTTTTTTTCAAACTATTTTAATAATTTTGCTATACTTAGAGTAAAAAATGCTTAACTAATCAAATAATTTTGCGATTTTTTGCAGCGATGTGGACGAAATCTGCGTTTTTGGCGGTGACTGATCGGCCAAATTTGAAATTTTTTTTCAATGACCGATTGTCGAAATTTGTTGGAAAAAAATTGCATTTCACCAATCTATCATTTGAAAAAAAAAAAATGATAGATTGACAAAATTAATTTTTATTTTTTTTCCATGACCGATAGCAGAAATTTGCAATTTTTTTTTACCGACACATTGACAATATCCACAATGTTTTCTGCATTGACGAAAATCTCGATTATTTTCAGTGTCCGATTTAAGCATTGGTGCAAGTTTGAAATGTGGCCGGAACTGAGAATATTTTGACCATTTTTATTTTATTTGCCTCTGATTTTAATCAACCTTTTTTTATTTATTTCTGGCTGTATGGCACCACACCTGAAAAAGCATTTATGGATGCATATTGCAGAATAATTTTTGGGACACTAGAAAATTAAGTTTTTATAAGTTGTAAAGATGGGATTTATTTTATAAACAAGAATTTATAATGTAAACTTGCTGGAATATTTTGTAGGAAAATACAAAGACTAAAAGGGGGTAGACCAAATGGTTTACAACAGAGGTTGAAATACTATTTACAGTACTTATGAAGAGCAAAGTTTGATTTTAATGGCATTGCAATTTCAAATCCTTAGTTTAATAAGGAATATATTTTTTTTTTTAAGTTCAAAACTTTCTAACTTTTCCTTAGAAATGGTAAATTTCCCTGACTTTTCCTCAGAAATGGTAAATTTCCCTGACTTTTCCAGGATTTCCAAGTGGCTAGACACCTTGTTCTAATTAAGAAATTAAAACATTATAATAGGATATGATATACATGTTTTATAGGAAAATATGCTGAACAGACATGATTTGAAGTAGAAGATATTAGTTATTTAACTGTCATGTTAAGCACAGGTTTTCCATTAAGCCTAACATGGCTTTTAACTACGGTCGATTTGCAGACCAAAGTGGTCGCGCCCGAAATGGTTACAGACACTTTCTTGCCTTCGGATTTTATTATAAGTAGATAGTACTGTGAAAACAGAATAGCTCGGAAACAAAAAGATAGTCTGTCTTAGCGGTATTCTTGTGGGAATCATAAGTTTTCCATTATAGACAGTGCCGTAGCGAAAGAAAGTTTTTGGGGGGGGCAAAAGGCAAGATTGGCCGACTCAAAGGTGTTTCAAATCCGACTAATGTAAAATAGTCAATCTGTCGCATTATTTCTTAATTAATAGTTTTTACAATTAATTTTAACTGCTTAATTATAATTGATAATTAAAAATAAAATATATGATTTTGTATTCCTAAAATGTTTCTTAGATATAACTCAGTAATCATTTAAAAGATTTACCAAGAACTTTACTGGAGAAAAAAAAAGAAAGAAAGAAAATATGTATTGATAAGAGAAAATCGTACAGTTATATTTGTGAAAAACACATTTGTTTAGAATGATAGAGTGAAGTGAACGGTAAACATCTAACCAAAGGAGCCGAGTTTACAAAAATTTCAGTAGAGGCACAGACATTTCGGCGCCGACAGGACAAATCCGTCTCCTCCCTTTCTATAAGTTTAAGAAATGTATTATTGTGAAAGTCCGAAGTTGTAGAATTCCGACAATGTACAGTTTAGAAAATTAGTGCAAAACTGGATTTGCAGGATTATCTGGAGATCATAACAAAAGACTTATCTACACCAGACCTAACACCTTTTCTATATCTATCCCTAGTGGTCTGGGCCTGGAAAGAATTTTGCTTTACATGTCAAAGAAAATACGTGTGAAGATTTGTCTTATAAAGAAGATATTTTCTGTTACTGATTGAATATTAAAAAAAAAAAAAAAAAAAGTAAGAAGTTTTTTAGGTATTAAATGTGTTACGCACAGATATTTTTTTAATTTATTCATTTTCTTTTTTTAAATAGTTTTAAAAAGTCTTCGTTTTTATTTTCCAAACGTTCCTAAAACAGTTCCAAAGGGCGTAAACATCATATCGTTGCTAGAACCGAACATACTATGCAGAGCTGCCAACCTTAGCAAGAGAAAAAACAGGAGATTCTTCGCAGTTTAAAGGGAGAAAAAGAGATATTTTTTTTTAAGTGAATTTACGTAAGAATAAAAACTTATTTTATAATTCATTTAGAATAGATTAATGATTGACTCAATAACTTAAATATAATCATTAATCATTAATATATATATATATATATATATATGAAAGGATAAAAGCAAAGCCCCTTTTTAAAATGTAAAACCCCTTTTTGCCCCTTTTAAAATTTGAAATTACCGTTTTAAAAAATAGAAATTTAAATTAAAACTTTGTAAATGCTTTAGTAATTGTGTCTCAATTGATTGAAATTGCCGTCGCCCCTGTTAAATTAGTTTCCCTGCATCGCATCTTATAACTTTCAAAGATCGTTTTCTCACTCTTCATAAGAATATTTTTGCTCACAGTAGCGCAACTTTAAAGTCTCGCGGGCATCCTATCGGCCGATTTGAGCCAACGCCTTTGTCCTGCACAATCAATCACTCAGCTCGCGGCCAATTAAAATTAGAAATACGCCTCTTTTGACTTCGACGACCTCTAGCAGAAATAATGCAAAAACCTCATATTTATACCGTTGCACGGCTATCAGGAGGGAAGTTTTCCGATCTCAACCATGCCCTGACTTCACGCCAATATGCTCTCCAGCGAGGCTAACGAAAAAGAAAGGCTACCGCGGTGCTTTACGCGTATCTTTTTTTACAGACCGCGGGAATCACGTGATGTTCGAATGCACCAATGCAGTTGTACGAAAAGAGCAACACGTCACTCTAGCGGTCTGTAAAAAAGATAAGTAGAATGCACCGCGGTAGCCTGGCTTTTTCGTTAGCCTCGGCTCTCCAGGGGTTGCCGTGCCGCGTAACTAAATCCCGATGTCCAGAAAGATTTAACTTAGCAGCTCTCACGCCAGTGTGGGCCTGGTTTAAAAGGATTTATGTAATAAAAAGAAATAAACCAGGTTCCGTAATAGACGATGTCTTCCTTTAAACAAAAATACATTCACGTGGACTTTAACTGAATCCTGGATAGCGCTCACGGCCCATGACTACAGGAATATGCAAGGAAATCGGAGTGAGCGGTCACACGTAAGTATGGACTCGTCATCGGTCCGCGCGGCAGCCTCCACTGGCCCGACACCCATCGAAACAGCGATCGAGGACCCACCGAAGGAGACACGCTTCTTTACATATATATATATATATATATATAATTTAAAAAGAACACTTACTTTCATATATTATAAATTACACAAAAAATTCTTAAGATATCAACAAATGAAACAAACTTTTTTCAAATAAAAAGAAAATATTTATTAGTACTTAATTTGTGTTTTTTCCGCGATCTTTTGACGAAATTTCTGGGTTTTTTCTGCGATCTTTTGAGGTAATTTCTGGAGGTTTTTTGCGATTTTTTTGACGAAATGTGTGTTTTTTCGCGATTTTTTGACGAAATTTGCATTTTTTTCGCCGTTTTTTGACGAAATTTGAGGGGATTTTTTGCGAGTTTTTGACGAAATTTACGTTTTTTTCGCGATCTTTTGGCGAAAATTGTGTTTTTTCACGATCTTTTGACGAAATTTGTGTGTTTTTTTGCGATTTTTTGACGAAATTTGTGTGTTTTTTTGCGATTTTTTGACGAAATTTGCAGTTTGCCCTTATTGACGAAATTTGCATTTTCGCCATTTTTTTTGATGAAAATTGCATTTTTTTCGCCGTTTTTTGACGAAATTTACGTTTTTTCGCGATCTTTTGACGAAATTTGTGTTTTTTCGCGATCTTTTGACGAAATTTGTATGTTTTTTTGCGATTTTTTGACGAAATTTGCAGTTCTTTGACGAAATTTGAGGGGGGGGGGGGTTTGGCGATTCTTTGACGAAATTTACGTTTTTTTCCGGGATCTTTTGACGAAAATTGTGTTTTTTTTTTCACGATTTTTTGACGAAATTTAAGTTTTTTCAATATTTTTTGACGGAATTTGTGTGTTTTTTTGTGATTTTGTGACGAAATTTGCAGTTTTTTTGCCGTTTTTTGACGAAATTTGCATTTTTTTCGTCGTTTTTTGACGAAATTTACAGTTTTTTTTGCGATCTTTTGACGAAATTTGAGTTTTTTCGCGATCTTTTGACGAAATTTGTATGCTTTTTTTGCGATTTTTTGACGTAATTTAAGGGGGGTTTTCGGCGATTCTTTGACGAAATTTACTTTTTTTCCGGGATCATTTGACGAAATTCGCGTTTTTAGCGATCCTATGGCGAAATTCTAACGAGATCGGAAATTTTATTTTTTTTCAGAAGTACGTTTCTAGGAATTTTAAAGTACGAGTGAAAAACGGGAGAAAATTATACTTAAACGTAAAAACGGGAGATTGGACTAAAAAACAGCAGTCTCCTGCGAAAAACGGGAGAGTTGGCATCTCTGTACTATGTATCAAGTATAAAATTTCTTGAATTTTCCTAAGCGACTTTTGCATTCGGTCGACCTAGTTTATATACTGATAGTTTTTATCTATGTAAGTTGCGAGTGTTGCTGTAGGACAAATTTCTGATATTTTCAAATCAATAAATCAGATTCATTTTTTCCCCTATTGGCCTATGTATCGACGGCCGACTTAGCTTTTCCTTGTGTGGGTACGGTATAGTATATGTCCAACATTTCTGGCTCTGCAGACAAGATTTATACATGATAATTTTTTTTCAGTGGGTAGGCCGACTAGCTATTTATGTGATTCGAAAATGTGACAGAACACGTGACTTTCATACCGGATGACCAGATAGATCTATTGAAACTATTACTTTTTTTACTCATAACATATCTATTGACAGACCGACTAGCTTTTGCCATATGATTGTAAGGGTGTAGTGAAATGCATTCTGAAGACTAAGTCCTGCCAACCAGAATTTTTCAAAATTGTTTTTTTTTAATCGGCCTACTGACATACTACAGAGACACTAATTAAAACTGCTGATAAGCCGACTGAATCCTTTTACCAAACATTGGGGGGGCAGCTGCCCCCCTTGCCCCCCCGCTCGCTACGCCCCTGATTATAGACAGATTCTGCTTTCAGATCTTAAGTTCAAGTCAATGCCCACTAATGAATAGCATGATGATACTAAAAGAAATTTAAAAGAATGTGTAAATCTTGGGGGGGAAAGAAAAAAAAAAGGACTTCTGGCATGATACCCAGTGATTACGCGGGACGGGTTTTGAAACTTATGAAAATCGGGACACACAACAACACTATTACAGAGTGGCTAAATACACAATGCTCGTGATAAAACTACTACTCCTTTATGTAAATCTCGCACTTGCATAAAATATTTACAAAGCACGAATATATCTGGCGTTCAATACCTGTTGACGACTACGAAATTCAAGTGGACTGTAAATTATACAACTATCGATAAAAATTCAACTATGCTTACTTAACTAACCATTTTTTTTATTTACTTCGGAGCTCCCCATGGAACAACCGAACGAAACAAGAACAAAACGACTTCTGAGTTACATTTATCGCCAAGCGATATTAGAAGCCAAAAGTGGCGCCAACATACCGGCCACCACTGAAATATTTATTTCAGCAACATATCTTAACAAATGTCCTTCGTTGTAAACAATTTTTTTTTTTTAACAATAAATCTTCAATTATAATAAAAGTTTCAGTTCAATCAATAATACAAATATACAATACAATTCAATTATAATATTAAAATACAAAGTTACTGCAAAAAATTTTCAAATATAAATGCACAGAAATTTAAGAAAAATATTTACATTATAATAAAGGATCATTTATGGGCAAAATACTAATATTAGAAATTGCTCGTTTGAATGTACCATTTGGAGTTTTTACAAACACAACCCTAATTTTACCATCGCTCCCATAAATAACGTCTTGAATGCGACCTACTGACCAGGTACACATGGACAAATTACTATCCTTTAATAGGACCATAGTTCCAATTTTTATATTTTCCTTTTCAAATAACCATTTTGTTCGCTGTTGTAGATTATTTAAATAATCTCTACTCCATTTTTTCCAAATTAATTGATTAATTTTTGTAATTTGCTGCCAATGACTAAGTTTATTATTGGCAAGGTCAGTCAAGTTTGGTTCACATATGCTATTTATAGGGCGGCCTATTAAAAAATGTCCTGGGGTTAACGTTTCGCAATCATTTGGATCCGAAGATAAAGGTATTAGAGGCCTACTGTTTAAAATACCTTCGATTTGATTAACGACAGTTAAAAATTCCTCAAAAGTTAGTTTTAAATCTCCAATAGTTCGTTTTAAATGGTGCTTAAAGGATTTTACTCCTGCCTCCACAAGCCACCAAAATTAGGGGATCTAGGAGGAAGGAATTTCCAAGAAATTGAATTAGCCAATAAGTAAGCAGCCAATTCCTCGGATTGATTTTTTACAATTTTATGCAATTTTTTCAATTCTGAATTCGCACCAACAAAATTAGAGGCATTATCGGAAAAGATGGTGAAACAAATTCCGCGCCTAGCTACAAATCTTTTTTAAGGTAGCTATTAAGGCTTCAGAAGTTAAATCTGTTATTATTTCTAAGTGAATTGCACGAGTAGCAAAACAGACGAAAATTGCGACATAAATTTTACTGAAAACTCCTTTACGTTGGTTTTTGTATTTTATAAAAAATGGGCCACATAAATCAATGCCTGAATTTGTAAAAGGGGGATTTATATTTACCCTTTCTTTAGGTAACGAGGCCATGATTTGTTCTGCAATTTTAGGTTTGTTTTTAAAACAAACAATGCAATTATGCACGATTTTTCTAGCTATGTTTCTGCCATTTAAGGGCCAGAATTCTTGTCTCACAAAATAAAGCAATGTTTGAGCACCAACATGCAAATTTTTTAAGTGAAAATACTGGAAAATTAAAAGTGTAAGCCTGTGATCTTTGGGTAAAAGAATAGGATGTTTTTTATCATAAGATAAATTCAATTGATCTAAATGACCACCAACCCTAATAATTTCATCCTTATCAAGAAAAGCATTTAAATTACTTGACTATCCTTTAGTTTCTCACCTTTCTTGAGCGCCTTCATTTCTCTGGTGAAATACATTACCTGAACCAATTTGACTAATTTAATCTTTGCTTGGTAAAATTCCTCCTTTGTAATAGGCCCTACACTCCTTTCTTTGTGCTTGCAATTATAAATAAATCTATAAATATAAACTAAAATACAAATTAACTTAAAATAACTTACTTAAGGCACAAAAATTGTTCAGAAAGTTATTAAAGTCCTGATTAATTAGATGCAAATTAATATTACAGTTTTTAAGTTTGTTTAATTAAGTATCATCATCATTTAAAAAGTCAGTTTTTTCCTCTTTTTCTGTCACGTCCAAGATATTATTAGTCAATAATGGACCTTTCCACCACAGTTCCATATCTGAGAGTTCCTGAGGAATTGTTCCACGAGATATTATATCAGCTGGATTATCACCAGAAGGAATATGTTTCCATAAAAATTATTCAGTGAGAGACTAAATCTTTGAGACTCTATTTGCGATGAAAGTTTATAATAGATGAGCAGAGGTTTTTATCCATGCCAATGGTATAGTTGAGTCTGAGAATAAAATTACTCCTTGAATGTCTAGTTGTAAGGAAGGGAGAATTTTGGCGACAAGTTGAGAAAGAAGCAAACAGGAACATAGTTCCAGTCTTGGCACAGAAATGGTCTTTAGAGGTGACACTCTTGATTTACTTGCAATGAGGTTTGATGTGGTCAAGTTGGATGAATTTAAACAATATATATAAACTGCAGCACCATAAGCTGTTATGGAAGCGTTAGCGAAACCAAGAACAAATATTGCTTCTGTGGAAGGAGTTAAAATGTATCGACTAATTGCAGTGACCCGGAGCTGGAAAATTTTTTGATGCTCCAGCTCTGCTCCCAGGTAATAAACTACGGCTCTGGCTCCAGCAACGGCTCCGACTACACGCTTTTGAGTTTTAGATTTTAACTTGTAATTTTTATTATAAAAAGGAATATTAAAAAAATAACATAATCATCAGATTTTAAGTTGCAGTTTTTATTATAAAAAGGAAGATTTAAGAAATAACATAATCATCAGCTCATACTGAAAATACAAATTTAATTAAATTCACAGTTGAGTTATTTGTTCATTCTTAAAAAAAGAACTGAATCTAATAAATCTTCCTTCATATTTGATCTTAAATTATTATAATTGTATTTTAATGCAGAGAATAGTCTTTCTACAGCAACTTGGCTAGTGGGCAATGCTGTTACAATGCGGCAGGCTTCTTGAATGTCTAGTAGTGTTGCCACTTAGCTCAAGTAAAAAGTAAAAGTGAAGTAGTATTGCCACTTAGCTCAAGTAAAAATTAGAAGTGAAGTAGTGTTGCCACTTAGCTCAAGTAAAAAGTAGAAGTGAAGTAGTGTTGCCATGTTTTAGTGAGAAATTTTCCATCTCTAATAAAAAACCCCTAAAAAATGATATAATTAAAATACTGAATGATGTAATTAAAATATTTTAAGCCTGAAAAACTTAAAAACTAAAAAAAAAAAAAGATTTAAAAGAATATTAAAAAACTAAAGGAGCCCTGGAGCAGGGGAAAATTTAGAGTTCCAGCTCCGGCTCCAGCTCTGGGGAAAAAACAGCTCTGGAGCGCCCCGGCTCCGGGCTCCAGCTCCAGCTCCGGGCCTCTGACTAATTGTTATATTTTCTATATTCTTTAGTTGACTTACGAAGTTACACCAATCACTAGCAAGGGGTTCCGGAATGTTTTCGTCCCATCCTATTTTACACAACCACAACTTTTGAAGATAACACTTGTCCTTGGAAATAATTGGGTCAATGAGCCCAAGCGGATCATACAATTTTTCTATGACAGAACGAACCTGTCTTTTGGTGTATGATTCTTGCTCTTTCACCGAAACTCTAAACACAAATTGGTCTTTGTTGGATTGCCAAAGCATACCTAGAGTCATAGCTGAAGTGTCAGACTTAGTGCAAAAGGAAACGTCTTCGATTTCCTCATGATTTAAAAGCTCATTCAAATTTGAGTTCCATTTGTGCAAAGCCATTCCACAAGAACGAAATATGTCAATTAATTGATTTTTCAGGGCTATTGCCAACTCTGAATCTGGGGATCCAGTCACGATGTCGTCCATATAGCTATCAGACAGAATAGCTTTTGCTGCAAGTGGAAATTTATCCTTCTCATCTAAGGCCAATTGTTTGATGCACCTTATGGCCAAAAAAGGGGCGCATTTAGTTCTATAAGTGACCATGTTCAATTTAAAGGCAATTGTGGAATTAGTTTCGTAATCCTTCCAAAGAATGCGTAGAAGGTCCCTTTGGGAAGGATCTATCAAAATCTACCGAAACATTTTTTTAATGTCCGCAGTTAAAGCAACCTTATATTTTCGAAATCTTAACAAAATATCAAAAAGATCTTCCTTAACTTCACTGGAAAGCAAAATATCATTCAAGCTTTTTCCTGTTGTGGTAGGTGAAGCGGCATTAAAGACAACCATTAATTTAGTAGAGGATTTATCCGGTTTAAAAATGCCATGATGAGGCATGTAATAAACTACTGAGCGAGAATCTTCGACTGAAATTCTTTCCATATGCTCCAATGTTTCATATTCGTTTAAAAATTCGCAATAAAGTTTTTTCATAGCACTATTATTTTCCAATCTCTTTACTGTTTGTTGTAAACGCCTTTCTGCTAAATTTCTCGAATTTCCCAATGAATTTAATTGATCAGTTTGAATCGGCATTTCGACAATAAACCTTCCGGTATTCTCTCTTTTGTGCGTCTTTTGAAAATGAGATTCACAGAATTCTTCTTCCTTACTTAGAAAACTGTCAGGTGAAATATTTTCTATTTCCCAACATTTTTTAAGATTAGATTCAATATTTTCAATTTCATAATTAAATGTTAATCCACAATATGAATTAGAACTCTTGATTTTAACAGTACCAGTAGCAATAAGGCCAAACACCGAATTTTGAAACATTAAATTTGGTGAAATGCGATTTTTTCCTTCTTTTATTATCTCATAAAAGAGTTCTGCCCCAATTATTAAATGAATTTTTCCCGGTATGTCAAAAGTAGGATCAGCTAGCAAAACTCTATTTGGTAACAATGCTTTATTAATTTTAATATTTGAAGAAGGTACACAGTCAGTAATTTTCGAAACAACAAAAAATTCGCTAGGTGAAGAGAATGAAGCATTCTTATTACGAATTATCGTATTAACTTTCCCTTTAACATTAAAGGCATTTCCACCTAATCCACTAACGGAAACATTTATTCTTTCTGTTTTCAAGCCCAAATAGGAGGCCATTTCTTTCGTAATATAGTTAGCTTGGCTCGCACTATCGAGGATTGCGCTTGCCTGAACGAAGCATTTATGTAACGGATTATAAATATAAATATGTGCCGTAGACAAAAGAACTGCTTTTTTACTTTCATTATTATGTGATGAAAAACTCTGATATATTTCCGATAAATGTTCTTTATTTGTTTCATCATTTTGTTTACCAGAACGTCCGTCTGGTGCCAATGATATTTCAAGTTCAGAATCGGGGCTTTTTAATGACGTTTTATTTTGAAATGATTTATTTTTATCTCGATGCAGTAACACGTTATGTCTGAGAGAGCACAGCTGACAGTTATATTTTGAACCACATTTCGAAAGGATATGTGAATCATTTAAACAACTTATACAAAGTTTATTCTTTTTTACTTCATCAAATCTTTGAATTGGAGTCATTTTTAGATAAACAGGGCACTGGTGAATTGCATGTAATTTTTTACAAACAAGGCAGGAATTAGATTTCAGAATAAAGGTGTTTTGTTTGTTCTGGGTTTTAAATTTTTGCGAATTTATTTGTGTTCCTTGAAGGTTTTCTAATATTTGAACACGATTTTGCAAGAATTCAATAAAGTTGTCCCATTTGGGTAAATCTGTCGTTGTTAATGTCATTTCGAATTCCTTACATGTTGTTCTATCCAATTTTTTCAAAATAATATTGTGAGGATTGCGCATGCCTCTTCTTGCTCTAGTAGCGCCCCCTTCTGGAGAAACGAAAGCGCGCGGGAGTAGAACTTGGAATGTTAGCGGCGAAGAACCTCGTCTGATTTATGGAAACAGAAATAGTATGAAAATGGTCGTGAGTAAATGTTATCGGTCATGAATCTTGAAAAATATGAATAATCTGTTATGTTCATTTAATGTCGTGTGATGTACCTGTCTTCGTCATTTTTATGTCAACTTTATGTCATCGTTATGTCAAGAATTAAACTTGTGTTCGTAATTAGAACGCCCACACATACGGAAGAGACATAACATTGGTGTCAGAATTAATGGATGAAAAACAGGCTGTATTACTGGATTACGGAGTGAAACGTTATAGTGAAATATTATAGTGAAATATTATAGCGAAATATTATAGTGAAATATTATAGTGAAAGATTATAGTGAAGAAAAAATTTTGGATAACCTATACAGAGGTAAGGTAAATTTTATTATTTAAGTATGGCCGATCAACTGACTAAACTTAAAAAAACTAGAGGGGTAATAAAAGCATCTATTACATCTATTATTAAAAAGATCGAAGATGCATGGGTTTTAGAATCGCCGAATTTGGTGGAATTAGAAGAAAATCTAGCTCAGCTAGAACAGAAAGGGATCGACCTTAAACGAGAAGATGAACAAATTTTAGCGTTAATTAATGATGAAAATGAAATCGAAAGAGACGCGAGGACCTCTATTGAATATCATGAAAAAATAACTTTATGGCAATTTAGAATTAATAAGAAATTGAAAAATAATAGCAAAAGCCAAATTTCCCCCGTATCTCACGCCGATAATAAGCACGCAGAATTAGTTGCGCAATCTGTTAAACTCCCTACATTAAAAATTGAGAAATTTTACGGCGATATAAGTAAGTTTCAAAACTTTTGGAACTCATTCAAAATAGCAGTCCATGATAATGATTCACTGTCAAATATTGAAAAAATGAGCTATTTACAAAGTTATTTAGGTGGTAGTGCATATAATTCTATTTCCGGGTTTGCGTTATCAGATAAAAATTATTTGGAAGCTGTCCAAATTCTGAAACAACAATTTGGCCGAAAGGATCTCATTGTGACGACACACATAAATACATTATTATCTTTGAAACCCGTGTTGAAAACAAATGATGTAATAGCTCTGCGAAAATTATTTGATACCATTCAATGCCAAATAAGAAGTCTCAGGTCTTTAGACATTGAATCAAATGGATTTGATAACCTGTTGACACCTATAGTTCTTAAATCCCTGCCAAATAATCTTTCGTTAGAATATAATAAACAATGTATAAAAAATTCTAGTGACTCGCAACCAAACATTGATGATTTGTTATTATTTATTCGTACCGAAATAGAGTCGAGAGAAAAACAAAATTATTTAACTGGCAATTTAGATAACCCAAGGTTAAAGCAGTCGTATAATGATTCCACTGCATTTCGTAAACAAATGTTCGCTAGTGATAGAATTAATTCTGAAGTATCTCATATTACCGCGGAAACCTTTTGTATATTTTGTTCTTGTAATAGTCATTCGACTGAGGAGTGCAATAAATTTCCCGTTGATCAGAAAATAGCTAAATTAAAAGCACAAGGGCGCTGTTTTTTATGCTTAAAGAAAGGTAAACACGTCGCTAAAGATTGTACCATAAAAGATAAAAAATGCACGAATTGCGGCAGATACCATAATGTTACAATATGCAGTTATTTATTTGGCAATGCCAATAAATTTGATAGGGATGATAATTCGAATGCAAATGGAAAAGCACTCACTGCAAGAATAAGGTCAGATGAGTTATTTAATTTGAAAACACCGCGAAAAGAAACGAAATTAATTGAAACATTACCGACAGTAGATATCGAATGTGGTAATAAAATATTACATGGCGTAGTAGATTCTGGAACTCAAATTTCTATAATAAAGGCTAATTGTGTACCCGAATACTTTAAAAGTCCTTGTGGTACTATAATATTGCAATCTGTATTCGGTCACCAATTGAAAGCTCCTTTAATAAATATCCCATTGAATATTGCAGTTGATAAATTAAACCCCAAGATATATCCTAATATTATGATAACATGTGCTGTAGTTGATAATTTAATTAATGATCTATTACTTTCTCTTGATACATATAACGAATTAAATAACTTGGATAAATATAATGGAAATGATAAGGCATAAATTGTAATGCAGGGGCGCCATTTCGGGGGGGCTGGGGGGGGCAACCGCCCCCCCCCAAGGAATTTGAAATTTCAGAAAATTTATCAGTTATCACAGGTTAGACCAAAAAAAAAAAAAGATCAAAAGCTAAAATAACGTCAGATTTCACAGATTTGATTACAATACAAAAAAAATCCCTGACGGCTCGGCCTACAGGCACAGGTAGATTTCGAAGACGCAGACCGTGGGGCGCCTGTTTGTCGGGAATTGCGGAAGAAATGACCTTTTTACGATGATGCGGCAGTTGGAACCGCCTACTTCGAAACCTAACTTGTTTGCAGGGCGGAGCTGGCAGGGATTTTTTTTTTTTTAGCTATAACGGTTGGTCCTATAAAAAACATGTCAATATAAAAGTTTTAGATAATATTAAGAGGATTAATAATAAATTTACTCGGATTTGATATCTTGTGAATGAACGAAGCTATGATTTTTTTTCTTATAAAACCCCTATCCCCCCCCCCTTGAGGGCATTTTGAATGATATCAAAAATCTGACATACCTAAATTTTCGGCCCTTTTCATAGAAGTAATAATAACTTTAAACGGATTCAATACGTATAATAATTAAGAAATTATGGGGGGTTTTTCTGTTTTCACAAAAAGCCCCCCCCCCCCCCCCCCTTGGTTCGATTTTGCCCATTAACGAACTTGACGTATTTTATGAGATTTTATGCTCCTTGATTTTATGTATCAGTTTGGAGAGAGGAATTTATGCAGAATTTTTCCAGTTATCGTGTTCATAAAAAAGTGACATAGATAGATAGATAGATAGATAGATAAAGTTTTGAACTGGGGGTGGTTTTGGGTTCTGGGAGTCATGATCGGCGTAGATCTGCAAAAAATTTTCAAAATTTCCAACTTAGGTGAGAATGTAATAGGTAGTATTTCTTACGAAATCTACCTAAAAACTAGTCTGATGTGCCAATCCCAGAACTTTCTTCTATCTTATACAGGTTTCACATACACCAAAAACAAATCAGCACCAATTTATATTAAGGTCTAACTGAATCTAAAGTTTTATTAAATTAATTGCGTTAGTTCTGAAGATATAGCTATCGTAAAAATCGTACAAAATGTACCATACCAGTGCCACCTATTGGGCTATTTATACCAAATCGTAATCAACTTCTATTTTTGTCAAGGTCTAACGAATCTGAAGTTTAGTGAAATTCCGTGCATTAGTTCTTGAGATATAGCTATCGCAAAAATCATGAAATATGTAGCATAGCATCGCCATCTGGTGAGCGATTTACACCAAAAACTAAACACCACCTATTTATATCAATGTCTAACTGAATAAAAAGTTTTATCAAATTCCCTGCATTAGTTCTTGAGATACAGCGCCCACAAAATTTTTGTCACAGACAGACATTTTCTAAAAATAGTCCAATTGTGTTCAGGAACTTCTAAAACGTATAAATTCGTCGAAAGCCGGAAGCGGCAAATTTTCATAAATCCAATACTTTTTTCTTGTAAAGATAGAAGAAAATAATAAACACTTTAAACATTGAAATGTTTTCTAAAGCCCAGGGCCTGATTAACGCACAGGCCAACTAGGCCGTGGGCTTGGGCCCACTGCTGATGGGGCCCCAAAAATGAAAAAAATGATTAAAAATAGTTTCTTAAAAATGAAGTTTACTGAAATTATTTCTCAAAAACAAAACGAAAAGATTTTGCTTAACTTGGCAACTGTATCATAATATTTAATAATATTCTCGAAAAAATCTCTAGCCACTATTTTAATTTGAGGGGCCCCAAAAAGTTGCTGGGCCTTGGGCCCCAGGTGAGCTTAATCGGGCTCTGCTAAAGCCTTGCTATTGCAACATTCAACATATTGCAAGTGAGACATTTATCATTAATGAGTATGTTGGCTAGTTTTAGAAATATATGTGAGAAAAAACACTATGAATTGCTTCTGAGCTGTGTACAGCATGATTAAAAGAAAACTCGTCACCCCCAAGGCTAGAATTTTAGTGATAAATTCTTTCTTTACCCAGAAATTTAAGGGGAATTTTTTTTTTTTTCGGGGGTGGGGGGATGGCGGATGTGTATTCAATTTCCTAATTATATGATTTGTTAATTTAGTTTTATTAGTGTCACATTACATTTACTCCAATCGTTATAATGCTGTTAAATCATATGCTTTATTAATTGATATTGTATATACAGTATGCTCTTAAAAATCTCCACAGCCAGAGTCTTGTCCAGATTTGGTTGTAACCGACCCGAATCGTGACTTTAACCAGACAGACTCCCCCGCCCAATGCAGGAGCAAGGGACCTGAGACCAAGGGTTTTGCAGGTTTCTGAATTGTGTGAAATTTAGATCATAGTCTGAAGAGGAAGGCAGAAAATGATTGCGGAAAATTTTTACTGAAAGAAAATCATTAATGAAAAATTTCTTATCCCTTTCCGGCACAGTGGTCCCACTCCGGGCACACCTTATTTTAATTCCAAACTTGCATTCGGCACCAAGAATATTTTAATAAAAAATTGTTTCTATAATGAAAGCTTAAAATAAGGAGTTCTAATTTTATAAAAAAGTCGTTTGTAAATTCCGGTGTCAGTCAGTAATTTCTCATTTTACAAACAGAATTTGTCTGTGCCAGAAAGGGTTAAACCTATGGATTACAACATTTGCAAATTTCATAACTTCTTGATGGTGTTTGTGTGCTGATTATCTCGTGACCGATTGAATTTCACGACTTTTTTTCGCCATTGTTTCATTTTTTTTGTGATAATTTTCCAAAATTCACTATTTTCTGTGAATCATTGAAGGAATTGATTTTTTCGACCATTTGTCTAAATTCGCGATATTTTTTTCACCCGATCGACGAAATTCGCTATTTGTTTTCGCCATCTTTTGACGAAATTCGCGACTCTTTTCTGCGATCGTTTGTTGAAATTTCGGGAGTCTTTTTCCGCAACCTACTAACAAAAATTGCTATTTTCTTGTACAACCTTTGACGAAATTCCGATTGCTGACGAATTTTTTTCCACCATTTGTCGAAATTTCCGACATTTTTTTTTTGGGCAACTGATCGACGAAATCTTTTGATGCAATTCGCGACTCTTTTCTACGATCGTTTGTTGAAATTCGGATGTCACTTTCTGCAACCAACTGACAAAAGTAGATATCTTTTTGCGCGATCTTTGACGAAATTTCCCTTTTTTGCGCGATTGTTTGACTAAATTCGTGATTTTTGTTTGCCTAATTATTTTATGAATTTCGCGATATTTTCCCGCAATAGTTATACTAAATTCGCGATTCTTTTCCGCGACGGATTTACGAAAATCTCTATTTTGTTTCAGTGATCTTTGGCGAAATTCGCAATATTTTTTCACGGTTGTTAGAAAAAATTAACGATTTTTTCCGCGACTAATTTTGCCAATTTAACTATTCTTTTCTAATTCCAATTCGTAAAGTTCGCGATGTTTACCGCTATCGGTTGACGAATTGCTTTTGCGTAAAAAAGAAGAAGAAAAATTCGTGGATTACCACTAAAATTAAGTATATATATTCGCTGAAGAATCACATGTTTGTGAAAGAAATTAAGATAAGAAGACAAAATCTCACACTGCATTTTTTATTGTGGGGTCCTATTTCTATTTTGTGCACGATATTTCAGCCCCTGTCTCTAAAAAAAACTTTGCCTCCCCCCCCCCCTCCCCAAGAAACTCATGAAATGTCGCCCTGCAGTAAAACCTGCAAAGATGAGTTGAAAAGGGCTGTAAAAATGTTCCATTTTAGACAGGTCTCCATCTTAGCAAGTATAATTGTATGACGTTTTTTTCGTCGAAACATGACTTTTTTTTTGCCCGTTTGAGAAAGAATTATGTTATAGACAGGTTTCGCTTTGACACGTTTCACTGTAATACACCTATGCTCTTCAGAAGTGCTTTATAGAAAGGAGGTTTTAACAGTCTTAAAGAATACCTGAAAAAAACGGTACCTATCTATAACTGAAAACTTTCTTTGTATTTTAAAATTCTACTTGCTAAGACGAAAACCTGTCTAAAACGGAAGTTTTCAGAGGTCACTTAAGATTCCGTATTAGAAGTATTGCTGTGTCTGTATATATGATTCAGTAAACGTTTTCAGTTCGGAGAGATTCCGGAGGGGGGGTGGTGCAGCCCCCCCGAACTCCACACTCGGCTATGCCACTACCTTAAAAAAACTTTGCCCCCCCCCAAGAAAGTTCCGAAATGGCGCCCCTGTTGTAATGTTGACGCGATAAGTGACAATACAAAAGAAACCAACACTGTAGATCTGTCTGCTTCAATTTTAGACCATGTGTCAGTTGAAAATGCGAATGCAAACGAGAACATTGACCATACACCTGACGACGACCCTGATACTTTTATAAATGATTCAGAGAAATTTAAATGGAAACAGAAAAACGACCCTTCGTTAAATCAGTGTTCGACAGTTAACAAAAATGAACGTAATAGCTTTGTCGTTCATGACAATTTCTTATATCACTTGGATAAATTATTTGATGAGACAAAAAATAACCCTCACCCGCGTACTAGTATTACACAATCGATCACGAAAGAAACTAATAATAATGAAAATGACACATGTACTGTTGCCGATTTAATCGTAATAGTGAGTGGAGATCAAACCGAAACGGAAATTTATTATAAGGAAGATGATCCCCAAACTAGGCAAGCAGAAGAAATTTTACATTATTCAAAAGATTTAAAAGTCCAAAATTATTTACAGAGTGAACACAATATTATGAAAGATACTCCCATAGTTAACAATGTAATTTCAATTTTCGAACCCTCAAACTATGCAGTCACACCTGATGAAGAAACCGAATACGAAACCGCAAATTATGCTAAAGAGAATGCAAGTGCTTCGGATAAATATTTGATTGCATCAGCAGACATGAAGGAAGAAAATGTAAGACGAAAGATAATTTCTGAAAATAAAGATTCAAAAGTTGATGTCACGACAACAGAAGAATCTTACTCTGTTTTCAATAATACAATGCCAGAAACACTTGATGGAAGTTCCGAATCCAACACGATTGAGTTCAGCGAGAAACAACCTCCTGTTTACGATGAAAATTCCGACTTACATTATAGTCAATGGTTGTGTGAAATCACATGAAATAGCAAACAAAGAACCCGATGTATTCCTTAAGTTAAATCATCCTGACAACATGATGTTAGAAAAATGCCAGAAGAGATATGAGAAGATTGATGAGTTTACAGCGACTAAGGAAGTGACGATCGACGAAAATAAAAATGAAACTGAACTTTCTAAAAATTATGTTAAAGTGAAAATAAAGGAAACTGTGCGGAAGAAACAGTATACACGTGATGGCTTTCGCCGAATGAATAATAAATTTAGTACGGGAAGACGGCGAAAACGAAAAAAAATAAAATTTCTAGATCATGTGGTAGGATCCGGTATACATGCATCCGATCCCGACAAAGTATCAGCGATACAAAACATAGAAGTTCCCAAGTCAAAGAAAGATGTCAGAAGCATATTAGGTCTTCTATCTTACTACCGATCCTATGTTCCTTCATTCTCCGACATAGCTCGTCCATTGATTGAACTTACGAAGAAACGTACCCCTAATGAAGTTACCTGGTCTGAGGATTGTGACAAAGCCTTTTTTGAGTTGAAACAGGCGATCAGTAAATCACCCATCTGTTATTCCCCGAACTTTCAGAAACCATTTATTATACATGCAGATGCTTCTTCATATGCGATAGGCGCTTGTCTATCTCAAAAAGATGAAAATGAACAAGAGCACCCCATTGCTTTTACAAGTAAAAAGCTCTCTAAATGCCAAGAAGGTTATGCTACCATCGAAAAGGAAGCTTATGCTGTTATCTTCGCCCAGAAAAAGTTCGAACACTATATTTATGGTTCGCACGTAACTGTGGTGAGCGACCATAATCCTTTGAAATTTCTCACGGACTGTGCACCTCAAAGTGCGCGCCTTCAAAGATGGGCCCTTGCACTTCAGCGCTTTCAAGCCCAAATAACGTACCGACGTGGGAAACTCCACGCGAATGCTGACTCTCTAAGTAGGCTACATGCCTCACATTGGACTTAAAGACTTAAAAACTTTGAACATTCTTTGAACATTTGAAAATTTGAACATTTCTTCTGTGTTACAAGTCTGAACTTTAACTTTAAAAACTTTAACTTTATCCTCGAACTTTAAAATATTAATATTAGTGTTATAGTGTATTCTGTTTGTTTATTTTCTTTGATATTCTTTAAGTGTTTGAATTTTTGTATTAATATGTTTACTTGTTTGTTTAGATATTTACTAGATATTATTGATTTGTCTCAAAAGACTAAATCAAATTCTCGAAAGGGGGAGGTGTGAGGATTGCGCATGCCTCTTCTTGCTCTAGTAGCGCCCCCTTCTGGAGAGACGAAAGCGCGCGGGAGTAGAACTTGGAATGTTAGCGGCGAAGAACGTCGTCTGATTTATGGAAACAGAAATAGTATTAAAATGGTCGTGAGTAAATGTTATCGGTCATGAATCTTGAAAAATATGAATAATCTGTTATGTTCATTTAATGTCGTGTGATGTACCTGTCTTCGTCATTTTTATGTCAACTTTATGTCATCGTTATGTCAAGAATTAAACTTGTGTTCGTAATTAGAACGGCCTGTTTCCTTTAGAACGCCCACACATACGGAAGAGACATGACAAATATTAATCAATAAATTTTCACTAAAATTGTTCATTTCGACATGTAACACCTTTAAAGCTCTTAATTCTTTAAAATACAATCAAGCAGCATTCTTAATTTTTCAGCTGAATCAGTACAAATATTATCTAACATTAATAAAGATTTAATATGACTGTTAACTATTAATCTTTTATTGTCAAATCTTTTTTTTAAGTGCTTCAAATAATGACTCATATGTGTCATCAGTACTTTGAATTTGTTTTGCTGTCCCCACAAGAGAGGATTGCAAATAAAAAAGTTTCTGATCATTACTTAACAATTCGTTCGAATCAATTACAGTATTAAATTGAGTCTTAAAGTTATTCCAATTTTCATACGAACCATCGAATTTCGGCAATGGAATTTCAGGTAATTTCACATTTAATTTTTTTGAATTATTAACACCATTATTTTCATTTATTAGATCAACATTTTTACTTTTACAATTCTCAATAAGCCTTTTAAATCTTACCTTGAGATTTTGGAGATCTTGTTCGATTTCTTCAAATTCAGCATCACACTTATTGATTTCTTCATCTTTCAAAATTTTATAGAACTCCATTTTCAAGTCATCTAATTTATCTTCTAATTTGTTCAAATTTTCTATTTTATTCAACATATACACTGAGTCTATTTCTTGTGCCTCATCGGCTATAAAGTTTGACAATTTTGTCAATTGGGCCTTTATGTTGCCCCTTCTTCGATTCAACACCTTTACAACCATTGTTATTGTTCCGATTTTTTTTCCTCTTTAAACAAAACGCAATATAATCCTATGATGGCTGATTATTCTCCGGCTCGACGGACCATGTTGACGACTACGAAATTCAAGTGGACTTTAAATTATACAACTATCGATAAAAATTCAACTATGTTTACTTAACTAACCATTTTTTTTTATTTACTTTGGAGCTCCCCATGGAACAACCGAACGAAACAAGAACAAAACAACTTCTGAGTTACATTTATCGCCAAACGATATTAGAAGCCAAGAGTGACGCCAACAATACCTTTCATGTATTTTTTTTCCAGATTCAAGATCTGCGATTTTTGCGTGTATTGAAGTGGTATATACCGGGTGTCACAAAAATGACTGATGGATTTTAAAATTCAATAACTAGAAAACGGTGACAGATATTTAAAAAATTCTTGCAGCAGGGTTATGTATGATGTCGGGAGTTATTTTACTGTGATTCTTGATTTTAGTTCGAATTTTAAACAATAGATGGTGCTGACAGCAGTTGTTGCTCATTCGAGGCCGAAACTGACATCACTCAGCATTGATGCGAAGAAAGGAGATTAAGGCTATGGAGTGAGTCTCATTCGCCAGTACAATCTTGCTCTTAGGCTCGATTCTGAACTCATTAAATATGATTACAATGGAATGCGTTGCTGCCATGGAAACAACAAATTCTTCGATAGTGGAATACATCGTTCAGATCAGGGCATGAATTTAACAAGCAGTATTCGTGTTTGCTGGCGATTTTATATTTATGAGTATTTATAGGAATTTTATCTAACCAATATGAAAATTTAGTTTCGCGAGATGTCGGCAATGCAGGTATGTGAGAGCTGCACAGAAATCGAATACGTCACATCTTCATTCATTATTTTGCTACGCAATCTGCTAGTGAGTACTTTTAAAAGAGTGTACACTATTTATCGAAAATGGTTTATTTCACCTAGTAGTTTTAAAATACGATGAATAAAATATTCTTTAAATCAGGCCATAAAAAGTAATTAAACCGGGAAAATTAAAGTTCATAAATGTAAAATTGCCTGCAACTCGAATACTGCTTGTTAAATTCATGCCCTGATCAGAACGCTGTATTCCACTATCGAAGTATTTGTTGTTTCCATGGCAACAACGCATTCCATTGAAATCATATCGAATGAGTTCAGAATCGGGGCTAAGAGCAAGATTGTACTGGGGAATGAGACCCACTCCTTAGCCTTAATCGCCTTTCTTCGCATCAATGCTGAGTGACGTCAGTTTCGGCCTCGAATGAGCGCCAACCACTGTCAGCGCCATCTATTGTTTGAAATTCGAACTAAAATCAAGAGTCACAGTAAAAAAAAAACTCGACATCATACATAACCCTCCTGCAAGAATTTTTTAAATATCTGTCACCGTTTGCTAGTTATTGAATTTTAAAATCCATCAGTCATTTTTGGGACACCCGGTACTTGCAATGAAGAGCTTCTCTATTTAAATTCTGTTAGAAAACATTTGTCATAGGAAAAATAAGTAATAATATGTACAAGTATGTAGGAAAAGAAAAATCCACTTCAATGGGAGTTTAGTATTTATAAATAACAAAGATTTATAAGTATGAAGAACAGGAATTACTTAATTGTTTATCTTTTTATGTTCAATGACCCTGAATAAAATAAAAAAAATCCCTGACGGCTCGGTCTATAGGCACAGGTAGATTTCGAAGATGCAGACCGTGGGGTGCGTGTTTATTGGGAATTGCAGAAAAAATGACCTTTTTGCCATGATGCGACAGTTCGGACCGCCCACTTCGAAATTTACCTGTGTCTGTAGGCGGAGCTTTCAGGGATTTTTTTTTTTTTGCTGTAAGGGTTGGTCCTATAAAAAACTTGTCAATATAAAAGTTGTAGATAATATTAAGAGGACTTAATATTAGAAGAATAATAAATTTAAGCAGATTTGATATCTTGGGAATTGACGAAGTTATGCTTTTTTTTCTTCTTAAACCCCTATTTTTTCCCTCCCCTTGAGGTCATTTTTAATGATATAAAAAATCTGTCATACATACATTTTCGGCCTATTTCCTAGAAGTAATAATAACTTTAAACGGATTTGATACGTACCATAATTAAGAAGTTATGGGTTTTTTCTGTTTTCACAAAAAGCCCCCCCTTCCCCTGGTTCGATTTTACCGATTAACTAACTTGACCGAGATTTTATGTATCAGTTTGGAAGAGATTTGTGAAGAATTATTGAAGTTATCGTGTCCATAAAAAAGTGATATAGATATATCGATAGATAAAGTTTTGAACTGGGGATGGTTTTGGGTTCTGGGAGTCATGATCGGCGTAGATTTGCAAAATTTTTTCAGAAATTCCAACATAGGGGAGAGCGTAATAGGTAGTATTTCTTACGAAATCTACCTAAACTATCAATATGTATATTAGAATAGGCAAAAGACAAAACATGATTAAATTTCAATACTTAATTACTATAAAGCATTTATTTTTAATCAACTTTAACTTAATAAATGAGTTAAAATCCATTATTAATATTTGAATGACAGAAAATTATAATAATTTAAAGCTTTTCTTCTTTAAGCAAGCATAAAATAGAAATATTACGATTGAAATTAAAAACGAAAACGTATTCGGCCGGATACCGGATATTTGGTATCTGGTATCCGGGAAAAATTCACATCCGGTGCATTCTTACCTGTAAACTTTAAAATATTATTGCTCTTAGACAATTGTGCTGCACATCCAAAAGTATTACAAAAAGACAATGTCTCTATATTACTTTTACCCCCGAGTACAAATTCTCTTATTCAGCCAATGTATCAGGGTTATTTGTAGCATGAAATGCCAATACAAAATGGAATTTATGCGCAGAATTATAATCTGATTTATCGACGAATATGGAGGAGTATAGAAGGCAATTTACAAAAAAGGGCTGTATTTTTCACTTGCATGGGTCTCTATATACAAAAAAACACTTTAGTAGGTGCAAGGCAAGGTATAATTTGTGGCCAGCATCTTTATTTATAGACAGTAATGGTGATGATGTTGACTTTGGTGACTTCAATTTGGATAGTGCTAAACTGAGATCTGCAGAAAAGTTCACTAACACAAAACAAAAGCAAAATATTCACAAATTGTTGCACCTGATTTCTTGAATAGAAAAAATTGAATTAAATAGATATCCTCCAAATTACAGACTTTCACAGATGATGACATTATAAGTACTCCTCTGTTAAACTCTACTGAAAATAGGATAATTCTGACACAGAGTATGATGATGAAGGGGAAAATGTAACTCTTCAGCATTGCTTGGATACGGGTTATAAGTATTTTCTTCAGAAACAAAGTTTTGTCTCAGAACAAGAAATAATGACTATACATAGACTCCAAGAAAAAATACTAGACGAAAAGTCAAACGTTCTCAATCAAATGACAATTGATACTATGTTTGAAAATTGTAAAAATAAACAAAAGAAATTGTAAAATAAAATGTAAATATTTTTTTCTTAAATATGTGATTTTTAATTAAATTACCCAATGTTTTAGAATATCTTTCATTTTTACCAATTTATGCATCAATAATAAAATTACAGGAATAAAAAATTGGAAACAAAGTAATGGCCTATAATTCACAATAAGCTATGTTGATTAGAGGGAGTTGACTATATATGTATAACATTTTGCATCTACTATATATATATAAAACACAAACGGAAATTTCGTTCCGTTCCTTTATAACTCGAGTTCTGCTGAATGGAATTTGATGGAACTTGCACTGTTGAATAGATAATTTTTCAGGGAAGGTTTTAGTATATAACACATAGATCTACGTATATTAGTTATAGAATTATGATGGAAAGTTCTGTTATTTTGGACAACAAGGTTACCATAGGTCATTTTTTTTGGCGACCATAATCGTTGGCAAAAGAATTGCAACGGCTATATCAGAAAATAATGCAAACACATAGAAAAATAAAATAAAAATTCTGTTATTAATTTTATTTAAAATCCCCCCCCCCCTCCCCGCAAAAAAATAAAAATAAAGAAAAAAGACTGTTTTAATGAGGCATAATATTTAATTTAAATCCCAAAGGAATGTTTGTAATGCTTAAAAATATTTGCAATTCAGATTAAGTCAATATTTGGCGATTTATCATTTCCGTTAGGTTAACAAAGAGGCATCTGATAATTTGATTTAAAAATATGAGTATTTCTTTTTCCTTTCTGTTAATTATTTTTTATATAACTCCCCTATCATGTGTCCCAGGGGAACTAGCAGATGTAATTGTAAAAATGACTGCATTTATGAGTTACATGTTATTTGTTTATTTGCGGTTTTGATTTTACTTTTGTCGCCAAGCAATGTGATTTTAAGCCAAAAATGCATAAGCGTGATATCAGCTTGAGCAGTATTAGCAATAATATTGTTTTTTCGTGTATACAAGATCCTTTTTGGAGTAAATTTTTACATTCAAATGAAAATTATATAAATAGCAGTTACTGTTATGAATATGGGATCAAATATTTAAATTTTAGTGAATGTCTGCCACTCAAACACATATTGTAA
Organism: Maratus michaelseni; assembly: GCA_963931845.1. Taxonomy (NCBI): domain Eukaryota; kingdom Metazoa; phylum Arthropoda; class Arachnida; order Araneae; family Salticidae; genus Maratus; species Maratus michaelseni. The sequence continues at coordinate 253,907,368 of OZ007589.1, read as the reverse complement.
AATAATTAAATTTTAGACATTTAAAAATTTAATACGGAAACATGCCGGTTTGTTTTCACCAAACATATTATTTTTATAGCCTCGAACTCAGATCAGCGAATATTGTCTATTCTTTTATTTTTATTTTATTATTTTTTTAATATATCGCCAATTTCACTTATAGAAATATTCACTGTTTCAAAAGTTAGGAACCAAAGAATATTCTTAAGGATATGTGTGCATTTATGCGTTATTACTATCACAAAAGGCTACATTTTGCAATAAAAATTGTTTGCTGAAATAAATTTTCGATACTCTTTTTGATTCGTCATTTCTTTTTAGTTTTTTCTGCATATCTTCCCTTCTTTCAGGAAGGTTTTTAAAAGACATTGGACTAATTGTCCGTATTCCGGTCACCTGCCAGTTGGCATTTTTACTATATTGTTGGATGTTTCGTCTATGTTTGAAGGTTACTCTGGACGACGATTCAGATTACAGAAGATTAGACGACTTTTGAAATTAGCGATTGTTAAATTGATGGGGTTTTTTCATTATGAAGCAAAGTTTTACCAAAAAAGCAATGCTTCAGATGTACGGTTGGTTGATTTTATGACGGGCGATTATCTACACGAGGGATATAGACCCTGGGGGGAGTGCCCTCCGTGGGGGTCTTTCTAAGGGATCCTAACCCGTATTTACAGCAAACTCCGAACGGTTAGGTCAACGAGCGCGACAGGGGTTTGAACCCAGCACTTCCCGTATGCCAGCTTTGAGAGCAGAACATCTCAGCCACTGTTTTGGTGCTTTCAATGTACGGAAAAACTTTTTAATGTCAATGGTGGCGAATGGAATAAATATTTTTTGTCGATTTATCATTTCAGGCTGGATAAGAAAAAACGAGTACCTGAAATTCTGATTAGATAATTTTGCGATCATAATAAAGCGTTTTAGACCTACACACAGCCATAGCAGCTAAACATAGTGAGAAATGAATTTATTTCTGCATGTTATTATGCTCTTTAGAGAAATGCAAAAAAATCTTCTGTTTAAGTATTCACCAAAAATAATATTACTAAACATTTTGCATAACTAACTTTATCATTGTCAGTTTTATTTAAGATATGGAATTTTGTTAATGACAGATCTATAATTGAATTAACAGTAATTTGACATTATTTAATGGAAAATAGCTTGGCTCGTAAATAACTTCGTTTTGTAACTAACTCTGCTACATTAGTAACCATATCGTTTCAAGCATTTCTAATTTTTGACGTCAAACTTGGATATCGGCAAGATTATGGAAGATTAGGAAGATTTTATTGGATACAAACTAGAGATTTATTCTTCGACCAGACTTAATTATTGTTTTTTTTTTCTTTCAGATTAACGGTTACACGAATGCAACTGGTCTAAAAAATGGAAAGACAGTGAAAATGGCGTCATTTTAATTTTATTCATATTCAGCTTTAAAAATTGACTTTTTTATGTTTCACCATTTTTTTAAATATGAAAGTTAAACACTGTTCTTTATGTGCAAACAATTTATTACAATTTTCACTGTATTTACTCTGCTGGAATCGACAGATGAAAAACCGTAGTAGGCTTGCCAGAAGAGGACGTATATTGCGAAATATAACGTAACATAGAGTGAGATTGTTCTTACGTTACCAGAATCTCACATGGAAACAAGAAAGAGGGACGGAGTTCAAGAATTTACAGACGAAAATGAATCACCCGGACATTATTTAAATTCAATGGTCAATCTATGCAATCATTGTAATGCTTTCTCTTTTAGTATTATGTTGACTAGAGAACATGTTAGTTTCTGTTGTCATAATCTCATAATGGCCTCATTTCCCTACCAAACTCTACTATAAATGATCAACTAAATGAGTTGCTTCTTTTAGCCCAAATTTTGTCCAATGTATGATATAATATAACACAATGTCGTTCACATCGTTTACAGCAGTATTGAAGGAAAATCCAGGTGAACGTCCCTATTGCTTTAAAATACATGTGCAAATCATGTCCAAAATCATGTTCATTGATATAATTCGTTTGAAAATATTTACTAAGGTAGCATCTGTAGGTGAAGATCCACATTCCTTTAAAATACAAATCCATTTCGTTTGATTTAAGGTACGTTTAGAAAAATAGCCCAGCGCAGTGGGCGTAGCATGCTAGTAAATAATAAAATTTACATCATTTTGTATAAATAATGAAATATGCAACTTTCTTTTAGTCATTCCATGTCAAATCAACAAACCTATTTTACCTCACCATCTCAAATTTTAATGAACTGTGGCACATAGTTAATATTTATATAGACTAAGACAAATACCAAATGTTTTTGAAAAATATCAGTTTATTTTGAAAATATGGCTATAGAAATTTTTCGAAAATTGTCAAAAAATGCTAGTCCCCTAGATTTTCAAATTGTCATAAAATCTTTCCTAATTCAGATAGGAAGGTGAAACAAGTGTCATATTGCAGCATTTTTAATGAGCTTTCATATGATATGCAACATTATAAAAATTGTAAAAAAAAAAAAAAAAAAAAAAAAAATTGTGAAAAAAAGTTTTTCAAAAAAATATAGAAAATAGCTTGTATTATTGTAAAATAGTTTCCAAAGTTTGAAAATAGGACAGCAATGGGTTCATAGGGAAAATATTTTTTTTTAAAGTCATTTTTCATCAATTTCAAGTATGATACAATAATCCATAAAAATTTTGACTTTATTACAATATGTAACAGGATAAATTTTGTAAACAAGAATAAAAATTCAAAATTTAAAATTAAAAAAAATGCATTTTTTTCAAAAAATTACAAAAGTAAAATGGGACAATAGTAGGACAGGGAGAATGTAAAATGGGACAACAATGGGTTCATAGAAAAAATAATTTTTTTAAGAAAGACATTTTTCATCAGTTTCAAGTATGATACAAATACAATAATCCATAAAAAGTTGACTTTAATATGATATGCAACAGAATATAATTTGTTAAAAACAACAAATAAAATTAAAAATTTTAATTGTGAATTTTTTCTTCTTCCCCCTCACAAAGAATTATAGAAAATACATTCTATTAATGTAAAATTATCAAAAATAGGTTGTATTATTGTAAAATAGTTTCCAAAGTTTGAAAATGGGACAACAATGGGTTCATAGGGAATTTTTTTTTTTTTTTTTTTAAGCATTTTTCATGAATTTCAAGTATGACACAATACATTATAATACAATATGATACAATGATGTACTACAATAGTTCAACTTTGTACAAAATTGTCAAATTCTTCATAAAGTAACCGAAGACCTTACCAATGCATGTCCTTCTAACACACTGAATTTAATTGGACAATGACTTGTTGGTTTTCAAAATGTTATTTTGTGATAAAACATATATTCTCCCAGTGTATCAGAGGATCAACTGAACACAAAACATCCATGAGAGGTATCTATAGCATATCTGGCTTGCTAGGATAAGAAAATGATGGAGATAAGCCATGTGGATGTAAAAATGTAATCTTAAATTCATCACATTCTTTATCATTATCTATGATGTAAGGAATCAACTAATGGTTGTCATATAGAGCAGACACATTGAAGTCTTGTGTCCATCTCTATAATTTTCTTATCCTAGCAAGCCAGATGTGCTATGGATACTTCTCATGGATGTTTTGTGTTCAGTTGATCCTCTGACACCTACTGGGAGAATATATCCTTCTATATTAAAAAAAAGTAATCTGGAACTGAGCCAAAAAGGATTTAGAAATGGACCAATCAAATTCTGCATAGATATTCCGGGTTATTCTCATTTCTTTTTTACTAGGGACTTTTTTGAGGAGCTATTACTTTTTTTCTAGCCATCCTACGGATTCGAAAATCATACCACCAGACGCGAAATATAACAAGCTTTCAGAAATTAAAAAAATTATCACAGTCAGACAATAAAAATTCAAAAAATCCTTAAAAATCGAGTAAAAAATGTTTTATTGAAAAAGTCATTTTTTTATATTGTTGCCAATTTCTAAGTAAGCGCAAAGGATTATGTTTTATCTCAAATAAAAAATGTATTTGCGCGAGATTATTAAAAACAATAATGAAAGTTTAAAATAATAATTAAATGATCACGTGTTGAAAGCAGTTGTAAAAACTCCGGCGGGATTTATAAAATTCGAACTGGTAGCTGTGGCTAACCGGAGTAATTACTCAAGTTGATTTGTAGAAAGAAAAGTTTCTTTATTCGAAGCTCGAAATACAGAGCATTCCTTCGACAGGTTTCATTATTTAAATAAAATAGAACAAAATAAAATAAGATGAAATGCGTGGGTGCAGGTGATTATAAACGAGTTCCATAAAGTCCTCTAATTTCTCCTTAGGTCTCTACACCAGACAGTCTCGTTCCAAACTTAATTTCCGTTCTCTGTGTTCGGTGATACAAATTGAACAGGTCAGGGTGTCCTTGGGTGATCGAGACGGATCGCTCCTCCGTTTCACTTCGCTCTCGCTTCACTGCCAGACTCTGCTTTTTCAGGGTCACGTCCTACCCTTTTGCCTCCGAAGAACCATCTCCTCTCGTCTTCTCTTCTTCCTCTCGCCTCCGAAAAAAGGGGGGCGGGGGGAGGTTCATCCCGGCCTCTTAAACTTACGGCAGCCTATCGTAGTCGATCTCTGGTTCTCATTCCCAGATTTTAAAGGACTTCCCTTGGCGTCCGAAAGTCTCTGGGAATCTCTCCATCTGCGACCTCACAAGGAGAGTAATCAATCCGTTAGTGTCGGACGAGGTGCCAGGCAGTCTCGGTTATTGTTCTTAAAATGTCCACGCCATTCAGCATCGGGAATCGATCGTTTCGTTTGATCTGACCCGACAACTCCTGAGGTCAATAGTAACGTAACTCAGCTGGGATATGGGAAAATATCACAGCATTACCCCCTCCAGCAGTTGAGATTTTTCAAGCATTTGGAAAATCTTACATCATTACTGGTGCGCTAGCCTTCCATCCATACCCAACACATGTTAATTCTCAATAGAGGCTTACCTTAAACATTATTATTCACAAGTTTACAATACACTCTACAGACTCACATCGTTAAATTAAATTTCAATATTCATTGCATGATTCAAATACACAATTATTTCAATTACAAAATTAAAAACTATATACAAAATTACTGAGTGGAATGTTATTTATTCCATTCTACTTAAACAGTCTACATGTGGAATTTGGTATCCCTGGCCTATATCCTAAGGATCTGCGAATATCCTGCCTTTTTCCAAAATCTGTAATTAGTCGGATGTCATTTCCGGCGTCGTTTTTCATCTGCTTAACATCGCTGCCTTTAGTTTCGTTACGCGGCGATATGTATCCTGGGGTTTCTAACCAATTAGATCCGAAAAACGTTTTTCGTTTTCTTCCCAACGCACAATAACGGTTTACCCCCTTTGTTGTTTTCTGTCCCGAAGATTTAAACCTAAACTCTTCCTTTCGCTTTAAGACTGTGTCTTTATTTTTTTCCTCATGCTTACTTTCCCGGATTTCATTCCTTAAATAAGACACCCTCGCTCTATCTTTATAACCCTCTTCCTTCATCCTTGATTTGGGTGTCGCGCGGATCGGGGTCGTCGTGAATTTCGTTTTAATGGAAGATTCACAATGCGTTACTCCTGCACGTTGGCTAAGGGGGAAGGGAACAAAGCCTTTCTTTTCCTTCCTGTCCGGTTTTCTCACTTCATTCTTTTGATAAGCCGAAACTAAGCGGTTCGTGGGGTTGGGGGGAATTGGGCGGTCACTCCTGTGCCTTTTTTTCGGTGCTGCACTCCCAAAGCTAACAGGCGGTTTCGGTTTCATTCTGTCTAGCAAATTTTGTGTTTTGCTTCCCAATAAGTAATAATCCATTTCTATGTCTGCATCGACAATACCTGCGTAAGTCCTAACTCTTTTTCCTAAATCACACAGATTAAGCTCTATTTCTGCGAGGGGTAGACATTTTAAATCATTTTGTAACGGTTGCTTTACCCACACGACTCTCCCTGTGTATTGTTCTCGGGTCACCTGGTTGGCACTAATTAAATCTAGCGACGTAGCAGTGTCTCTAAAAATTTTCATTTCTTTCCCATTTATAATCCCTTTTGTTAAATAGGGCTGGAACATTTCATTTAACTCATCGAGGTCAGCCAACCGATTAACCACTTCAGGTATTTCACTACTCCATTTTAGTTTGGGGCAAAATTTGCGGATATGAGAAAAACTACCACAATGGAAACAAGACCTGTCTTTTCGCTTATCAAAAATTACATCTCTATCCTTTTTATCTTCCCTCTCCCTCCAATTTCTTTTCATCTCCGCGTTTTGGGGTTCTGTCTCTGGTCTATCAACCAATCTGTTTCCCTCAACCTGTTTGCCGTTATTTGAATATCTAGGCGGGGACTGTTTCATCTCTGTTCTTCTAACCGCCTCATAATGATCTAGTTTTTGGGTTAATTCCCCGGGCGTAATTAAATCACTCCAGGAATCTATGAAATGTTGTCTAATTTCAGAGGGCACTTTCCGTTTGATCTGGTCAGTAATTATCAGGTCCCTAAGTTGACTAAATTCGGACACCTGAACACCGCTTAACCATTGGTCGAAATAATTCGTAATTTCATACGAAAAATCTTTCCAATTTTTTTCTTCGGACCGTGGTGTTGTTACGAATTTGATTCTGAAGTCTTTTGCACTAATTTTAAACCTTTCGAGTAATTTTCCCTTCACAAAATCAAAATTGTCCGTTTCGTCTGGTGGTTCTCTAAGAATAACTTCTGTCAATTCTATAGGAAGTAAACCTAGCAAATTTGTTACCCATTGCGACTTATCTAATTGCGCTTTTAATGCCTGTCTCTCAAATAAGTTGAGATATAAGGAAATCTCCGATTTTCCCATTTCAAATTTAGGTAACACATTTTTTAACAGAATTTTAGGTTCCCTTTCTATTTGACTAGATGATAACGTTAAAGTATCATTTTCCCGTTCGGCCCTAATTCTCGCGAGCTCATGTTCTTTCTCAATTTTATCTTTTTCCAATTTCGATCTCTCTACACGGTCTTCTTCAATCAACTTTAATTGGTTTAACGCCATAGTCTCATCAAAATCGGGGGCCTCCGTTATCTTTTTAACCAATTTAGGAATTGTATCATTTGACAAAACCTCTACTTCAAATTCTATCGCAAGGGTTTGCAGATCGCATTTTCGAAATCCCGATATGCCTGCCATAATCACTAATTTTAAATTCTAACACAATTTAATTCCAATTTCCCGCACATAAATGCAATAAAAAAAAAATACACAATTTTTTTCACCCCCAAAACAACATAAAAATAAATACAGTAGTTTCTGCTCGACACAAAATACAATCAATATTCATGAAATTTTGATCGCAGGTCACAGATTTTTAAAATTTTGAATTACAAGCAAACCAATTCCACATATAGGCTACAATTTGCCAAAAAAACATATATCTTACTTTAACTTAACTGAATTACTAACAGACTTCAACTTAATCTTACAACTTCTTTAAATTCAAAATTTAATTCCTTAGCAATCTTCAAAATAAGAGAGCACATTAAAAATTTCGGCCGAAAAATACAATTAACATAATTTGCTTTTCACCAAACAAAAAAATTTTTAATTAAAAAGATTAAAAGAATTTTTCAATTACTAGAAACAAGATGAATTTAAAGTTTGTTACACTTTTAATTTACTTTTCACCAAACAAAAACATCTGTTGGTAATTAATATTTAAAATTTTTACCTATATTACCGAACACAAATAATTAAAGAAAAATTGCTTCCTGTCCAAAATTAAAAATATACACACTAAGCCTCCACTGAGAATAAAACAAGTGCTCACCTGGGTATAGCTCTGTCTGCGATTCTCGGCGGTGATTCTGCTTTCTTTTCTCTCCACACTGCCAGCAAAGTTCGGATGCTTCTGGTTTCTGGTTCAGCGGATGCAGTTTCAAATCAGCTCGGGTCTCTGCCTTGGTTTTGGCGGGTCACTTTGGGGTCGGTGGATCTTCCTCGATTCAGCGGAATCTGTCTCTCTATCACAGGATTCTGTACGAATTCGGCGAGTTGTCCTGCTCTGCCCCGATTCGGTATGTAGATTCAGGTTCCCAACGGCTGGTGTAGATTCTGAAGAAATTCGGCGAGTTGTCCTACTCTGCCCCGAATTCATAAAACTTTGTCACGCACGTTTCTTTCACCACTTTAAATCCCTTGAAGCTGCCACCATCTGTAAAAACTCCGGCGGGATTTATAAAATTCGAACTGGTAGCTGTGGCTAACCGGAGTAATTACTCAAGTTGATTTGTAGAAAGAAAAGTTTCTTTATTCGAAGCTCGAAATACAGAGCATTCCTTCTACAGGTTTCATTATTTAAATAAAATAGAACAAAATAAAATAAGATGAAATGCGTGGGTGCAGGTGATTATAAACGAGTTCCATAAAGTCCTCTAATTTCTCCTTAGGTCTCTACACCAGACAGTCTCGTTCCAAACTTAATTTCCGTTCTCTGTGTTCGGTGATACAAATTGAACAGGTCAGGGTGTCCTTGGGTGATCGAGACGGATCGCTCCTCCGTTTCACTTCGCTCTCGCTTCACTGCCAGACTCTGCTTTTTCAGGGTCACGTCCTACCCTTTTGCCTCCGAAGAACCATCTCCTCTCGTCTTCTCTTCTTCCTCTCGCCTCCGAAAAAAGGGGGGCGGGGGGAGGTTCATCCCGGCCTCTTAAACTTACGGCAGCCTATCGTAGTCGATCTCTGGTTCTCATTCCCAGATTTTAAAGGACTTCCCTTGGCGTCCGAAAGTCTCTGGGAATCTCTCCATCTGCGACCTCACAAGGAGAGTAATCAATCCGTTAGTGTCGGACTAGGTGCCAGGCAGTCTCGGTTATTGTTCTTAAAATGTCCACGCCATTCAGCATCGGGAATCGATCGTTTCGTTTGATCTGACCCGACAACTCCTGAGGTCAATAGTAACGTAACTCAGCTGGGATATGGGAAAATATCACAACATTCTATTAATGTAAAATTATCAAAAATAGGTTGTATTATTGTAAAATAGTTTCCAAAGTTTGAAAATGGGACAACAATGGGTTCATAGGGAATTTTTTTTTTTTTTTTTTAAGCATTTTTCATGAATTTCAAGTATGACACAATACATTATAATACAATATGATACAATGATGTACTACAATAGTTCAACTTTGTACAAAATTGTCAAATTCTTCATAAAGTAACCGAAGACCTTACCAATGCATGTCCTTCTAACACACTGAATTTAATTGGACAATGACTTGTTGGTTTTCAAAATGTTATTTTGTGATAAAACATATATTCTCCCAGTGTATCAGAGGATCAACTGAACACAAAACATCCATGAGAGGTATCTATAGCATATCTGGCTTGCTAGGATAAGAAAATGATGGAGATAAGCCATGTGGATGTAAAAATGTAATCTTAAATTCATCACATTCTTTATCATTATCTATGATGTAAGGAATCAACTAATGGTTGTCATATAGAGCAGACACATTGAAGTCTTGTGTCCATCTCTATAATTTTCTTATCCTAGCAAGCCAGATGTGCTATGGATACTTCTCATGGATGTTTTGTGTTCAGTTGATCCTCTGACACCTACTGGGAGAATATATCCTTCTATATTAAAAAAAAGTAATCTGGAACTGAGCCAAAAAGGATTTAGAAATGGACCAATCAAATTCTGCATAGATATTCCGGGTTATTCTCATTTCTTTTTTACTAGGGACTTTTTTGAGGAGCTATTACTTTTTTTCTAGCCATCCTACGGATTCGAAAATCATACCACCAGACGCGAAATATAACAAGCTTTCAGAAATTAAAAAAATTATCACAGTCAGACAATAAAAATTCAAAAAATCCTTAAAAATCGAGTAAAAAATGTTTTATTGAAAAAGTCATTTTTTTATATTGTTGCCAATTTCTAAGTAAGCGCAAAGGATTATGTTTTATCTCAAATAAAAAATGTATTTGCGCGAGATTATTAAAAACAATAATGAAAGTTTAAAATAATAATTAAATGATCACGTGTTGAAAGCAGGAAATAAAGAAAATTACGTCATAAAAATTGTGTTTACACATGAATATTAAAAATAAAAAAGATGAATTAAATGAAAAAACATTATAACCAGTTAAATGAAAAAGCATTATAAACTGCTTACAGAAGATAGTCGCCGTTCGTGATATCATCATCATCTTTTTAAAAGAGGATACATTACCAGGTTTTAAGAGGCTGTGAAATCAGAACGTGGGTTGGTGAGCGTAGCGAGCAGGGGCAGAGCCCCCTAGTGTTTTATCACAAAATTACATTTTGAAAACCAACAAGTCCTTATCCAAGTAAATTCAATAGCAAGAAGTGTTAAAGGGCATGTATTGGTAAGGTCTTATGTTACTTTATAAAGAATTTGACAATTTTGTACAAAGTTTACATTTGAACTATTGTAGTGTATCATATTGTATTGTGTCATACTTCAAATTGATGAAAAATGCCTTTTTTTAATATTATTTTCCCTATGAACCCATTGTTGTCCCATTTTCAAATTTTGGAAACTATTTTACAATAATACAATTTATTTTCTTTTTTGAAATTTTACATTGACAGAATGTATTTTCTGTAATTGTTTTTGGGAAAAAAAAAATCACAATTAAAATTATTAACAAATTATATTCTGTTGTAACATATATTAAAATCCACTTTTTATGGATTATTGTGTTTGTATCATGCTTGAAATTGATGAAAAAGGCCTTTCTTAAAAAAAAAAAAAAAAAAAAAAAAAAAAAAATTATGAAATCATTGTTGTTCCATTTTACATTCTCCCTGTTCTACTATTGTCCCATTTTATTTCTATAATTTTTTGAAAAATTTAAAAAAAATCCGAAATTCAAATTTTAAAATTAAAATTGGAATTTTTATTCTTTTTTACAAAATTTATCCTGTTGCATATTGTAATAAAGTTAAAATTTTTATGGATTATTGTATCATACTTGAAATTGATGAAAAATGCCTTTTTAAAAAATTATTTTCACTATGAACCTATTGTTGTCCTATTTTCAAACTTTGGAAACTATTTTACAATAATACAACCTATTTTCTATAAATTTTTGAATTTTTTTTTTAAAACATTTTTTTCACAATTTAAATTTTCAATTTTTTTTTTACAACCTCTATCATGTTGCATATCATATTAAAGTTCATTAAAAATGCTGCTATATGACACAGGAAAGATTTTATTACAATTTGAAAATCTAGCGGATTAGCATTTTTTGACAATTTTCGAGAAGTTTCTATAGCCATATTTTCAAAAACATTTGGTATTTTAATTAGTCTATAAATACTAACTATGTGCCACAGTTCATTAAAATCTGAGATGGTGAGGTAAAATAGTTGTGTTGATTTGACATGGAATGACTCTTTAAAAGATTTATTGGTTGTGAGAATTTTGGGAAAAATTGAAGCGATAATATGAGGCCTGAAACAAAAACTTTAAACAATCTCTTTATGTTTATGTTACTATTTTCTTATAAAGATATTCTATGGGACAGCAGTGCACATCTTATGGAATTCTTAGATGTAACACAAGGAGGAAAAAAATAAGAAAATGTCAATGTGTTATGCTTGGGATATGATATTGAGCAAATGAATATTTTAAGGAATGTAAATTTGTGATTTCAACATTGCAAGAACTATTTTAACAGCAGTTCTACTGAACCTATGCAAACCAGTTGGATTTCCCCATTGATTGTAACTACGGATGTGACAAATAGTGATAAATTATCGTCAAATGGCAATAGAAGGATATTGCATTCCTCCACTGCTTCCATTGCCTCAAGAATAATTTTCTGATGGATGGAAGTATGTTCACGTTCAGTGAATTTATGTCACTTATTCTGTTAGATAACGGATGGCACCACTGCACATTCTACAGTATGTTTTTTAAATCTGACATCATAGAGTCAGTTTAGTGTGGTTCTTAGAACTGCTTGCAGAGCACAGAACAGAAATTCTTGTTTCTACATTGTTTTTATTTTTATCTTCGTCCAATGTTGGCTGGAGATTTCTTTTACTATTTAATTCATTTAATATGAAATTATTTTATAAGAAGTTGATTAATTTGAATTAGTGAGTTACTATGATTCAAAACCAAAACTGAGAACTGTATTTGTTTTATATTGTGATAGTCAAAAATGTTTTGTGAAAGCATCAAGAACGAAAAATCATGCATCAAGCATAGATTATGTAACACTTTCCAACGCTTACAAAATAATTTTACAAATCATTACCGTTTAATAAGCTGAAAGATAACATCTAAGTAAACAATTTGGAAAACACATAACATATTTAAAAACGTAATTTCAGGAATTCCCAACGTATATTTCTAACATATACAATATAAGGAAAAATATCCGAATACTTTTTTTCAGTCCTGTATATGATCTATAGATTTGTATATATACTGCATAGGATGCTAAATTTTAGTTAGGTTAGGAAACACGTAGGACAGTTTAAAATTCTCCTTCTGGAGTTTCTGTTAATAAACGGAAATGTGTTTGCGAACTTTTGTGCTGCTCTGTATAGGATCTACAAAATTTATACACACCAAGTAATAGACAAAAAGTGAGTTAAATTTAAAATCGCGTTCAGCAACTTAAAATGCACTTCCAGGAATTATTGTTAACAGACAGTAGAGAATTCTTTTGTGTGTCCCTGTAAATGAACGATGACTTCTGTACACACACTATTCTGTAGTAAGCCTCTTGTAATGCACCTTAGTGATATATATAAATTTCAATGCGTTTAAAATAGTGAAACATTATTTAATTAAACCGCAGACGATTTTTCTCCATAGACGTAATGTAACGGAATTCTTTTGACTGTCCCTGTAAAGTAACTGTAAGTGCTATGCACACCATATTCCATGTTAAGCTTCTTGTAATGCACCTTAGTGATATATATCAATTACAATGTGTTTGGAATTGTGTAACATCATTAAAATAAACCGAAAATGATTTTTCCCCATAGACCGTAATGTAACGGAATTCTTTTGAGTGTCCCTGTAAAAAAACTATAAGTGCTACACACTTCAGTTGAAATAGGGAACATGCTATAGATAACGACAATAACATATAAAAATTGCAGGACAATCCGAGCATATTTACGGGAGTTAGAGCACAGACAGACGGCCATACGGCAGACAAACCGAAGTCATAAACACTTTTCAACTAGGTTGGAAAGTATTAAAAATAAAAAAAAATCTATACAATATCCTGAATGCAGAAAAACTATTAATTGAAAGAAAGTATTCTATAACCTTCTGATTGTCCAGCAAAAAGGCAAAATTGTAATGTTATTTTCTCTATATATTATTTTAAATGCTAAACAAGAACGAAAAATCATGCGTCGTCAAGCATAGATTATGTAGCACTTTCCAACGCTTCCAAAATAATTTTACAAAACATACCGTTTAATAAGCTAAAAGATAACATCTAAGTAAACAATTTGGAAAACGCATAACATATTTAAAAACATAATTTCAGGAATTTCCAACAGATACAATATTCGGAAAAATATCCGAATACTTTTATTCAGCCCTGTATATGATCTATAGATTTGTATATGCTAGGATGCTAAATTTTAGTTTAGTTAGGAAACGCGTAGCACAGTTTAAAATTATCTTTCTGGAGTTTCTGTCAATAAACGGAAATGTGTTCGCGAACTTTTGTGCTGCCCTGTATAGGATCTACAGAATTTATACACACCACGTAATAGACAAAAAGCGAGTTAAAATTAAAATCGCGTTTAGTAACTTAAAACGCACTTCCAGGAATTAGTGTTAACAGACAGTAGAGAATTCTTTTGTGTGTCCCTGTAAATGAACGATGACTGCTATACACACACTATTCTGTAGTAAGCCTCTTGTAATGCACCTTAGATATATATATATAAATTTCAATGCGTTTAAAATAGTGAAACATTATTTAAATAAACCGCAGACGATTTTTCTCCATAGACGTCATGTAACGGAATTCTTTTGACTGTCCCTGTAATAAAACTATAAGTGCTACACACTTCCGTTGAAATAGGGAACATGCTATAGATAACGACAACAACATATAAAAATTGCAGAGCAATCCGAGCATATTTACGGGAGTTAGAGCACGGACAGACGGACAGACAAACCGAAGTCATAAGCACTTTTCAACTAGGTTGGAAAGTGCTAAAAAAGGTGATTATTCCAAAATTATATAATAAATGTAATTACATATATGAATGTGATCCTTGAGAGTATCAATCATTACTCAATTTTTTGAAACTGTATTTATATCTGTAGAATTATATTAATTTAAGTACTTCTTGTATTGCAGTGAAACCTGGAGCTTAGAGAAAATATTAACATGGGTGTGTCAGTGAGAGTGTTAAAATCAAATTCTGACATATAAGTGCTGTGTGATATTTTTGCCGGGAAAGAAAAATAGTTTTATTTTGTTGTTATAATCACTATACAAAAGGAATTACTTAAATTCATTTATTTTCATAGCATAAAACTATTTAGTGGATTTAATAAAACTTTTTTGAGACACATTTAACTGGATTTGTTGACCAAACACATTATTTTTCGATGGAAGTTGAAATTAAGTGTGTACAATACTAATGTTGACATAAATATAAAGTGATAAAAGAAAGAAACACAATATATTTATCACACCTTTTATTACAAAAACTTATTTATTAATATAATGTATTTATATCTTAAATAACTCTTCATTTCATGATATATCATACAATACATTCTCACTGAAGTTTAAACATTAACTAAACATTTTATAATATAGCAACTTTTTAAAAATGCACATTAAGTCTAAAGGGGAAAACTTAACTTCTGAAATATTTTGGTACAAATCTGTTGCTTCAAGTATACACATAATATAGCAAGAAGTAAATTAATCTTTTCCTTGATAAGAAATATTAAGTTTTATCAGTAAAAAGTATAAATATGAGTATTTATTGATGAGAGAAAAATAAACAAAAAGTAATTTATTTAATCGGATTTCAGCAATGCAAAATAGCTCATGACGTTAAATAAACTTCATTTGAATATTATGACGAATGATAACATATTTTCGTTGGTCAAGAAATTAGACTGCCTAGAACATTCCATCATGATTAAATTAATAATACAGCAATAATTTTTTTTTCCTATCTGCATTTTTTTCAGAAGTCTTTGACATTGAAAACATATTCTAACACTTACAGCACAACAGTTAAATCTACTGAAAATTCTAAGAATGATTTCATTGGAGGAGGAATGAATTAACATTCTTTTAGCATATCAATGGTTATAAATGGATATTTTCCCTCTTGTAACATTATATTATGTCTAGACATTTTAAAAACAATATTTACAAAAATACTGAGACATAGATAAGTCAAATTCAACAAACTAAGGAGTTGCACAAGCAGACCACTTTTTTTTTTTTTTTTCTTTTTGTTTTGCTGTTGTTGAGAGAAATTTTAGAAATTTCTATACAGAACTTTTAATAATTTCTAACAACACAGATGCATGTATATACGTATACAGGATGTGTATTAGTCTAGTATTGCCATAGTTTTCTAAATTAATGAACATTAAAGCACCATATTTAAATTTACATAGAGTAAAGAACATAAATCCACTTTTTAGTCTTGCATTCATACATTATGTCATGCAGATAGCATATAAAAATTTAATACTTGAAAAAGATACAGATCGAAAATATGCCGACTTTCATTACAATATTCAAAACTATAAGCACACAGACAAAACTCATGCAGTAGATAAAAACTATTTTAGACATAACTGCAATTTCATACTTGTAATATAAATTGATATTTTCCTAATTCTCAAGAGTAATTTTGAGAAAAAAAAATTGAAATAACGAAATGTATTACTTTAATAACATTGTGATCAAGATTTTTGAAATCATACACAATGAGGTATATAAGAAAAAGATCTGTACATTTTTTCTACACAGAGAAAGATTTCAGCATCTTAACTGAGGTGAATGCAAAGTTTTTATAAATGTTAACATCTACTCAATAGATTTGAAAATAAAATATTTTCCAATTGTCTAAAAGATAGATCTTTAATAATATAAAGAATCTGTAAAATTACCTTTAAATGGGACAGTTTTTTAAAAATAAGTGTTCAAAAATTTTAATGTACAAAATTTTACATTTTTACAATAATTTGACTAGATTCATAAGAGTTTTACATCTTACATTCATATATACAGGCAAAATCACATGCACTCTAATCATAACAAAAACAGATATTTAAAAATAACACAGGCTGATAGTTTTTATCCTACAGAAAACATATTTACATTTATATCACTCACAGCTATTTCAATAAAAAACAATTTCAATTGCTTAACTTTATTACATCAACAGTACCCGATGACTACAAGAATAAAAATAATTTAGGAAGGAAAAGAAAATAAGTAGGAACTACTCATATTCTCATATAAAGATAAATAGAACAACATAATAAAGAGTTAAATAATAATAATTATTATTTTAAAAATATCAAACAAACTTTTCTTTTTAATTTTTAATCAAATATTTATTTTAATATTTACAGATTCCAGATGACATTTTGCTCTTTTAGGCATTCACTGGGTCAAAATGACTATTTTCATTAATTTTTGCACAATTTGTAATAATGTTTTTGTTTAATTTATAATTTCCAAAGTTTGAATCAATATTAAATATGATAACAGAAAAATACTTTGATGCATTCAATAAAAACAGTATTAAATACTACTATACATATATAATTATGCCAAGATTAATTTCAGAGTTGAAAAGATATTAATAATCATATCTTCCTCTCATTCATGTGAGATACCGATAGTCATGCAAAGTGAATTAATTAGGACAAATGCTGGATAAAATTTATTCAAAACACTGCTGAAAAAACTTGCCCCCCCCCACACACACTACATAAATCAAATTTGGCTAACAGAGGCATAAATAGGAAAAATTGTACTTTTTCAAGCCTTACCACATTACAAGCATGTACCGAGATAGTTAGACAAATGGAACATAGTATTTAACCTTTGTAAAATTAGAATTTTTTTTCATATTAACATGACCACAGATCAAATAGAACAGTGTACTCCATCAAATTATATAATTATTTTATGTGAAAAGTTATCAGTATGATAGAAAAAAAGAAAGCTTTGAAAGTACGATATACATAAGGAAATATTATAGAAAAATTACAATTTATTTAAAATTCATATTTTGTTTAAAAAATACCAGAAATATTTCTTTTGTTAAATTTTGGTATGTCAAAAATGTATTTTTAATATGTTTTGCTCTGTCGATTTCTTCACTCTTGCATTTACATCTGACTTTAACATGTGTGAGTTGATATAATAATAATAAAACCCCATCAAAATTGTTTATTGTGAGTTATCATAAAATATAATTTTAGAAAGCCTTATTTCTTAAGAAAATATTTATATATATTTTCTTTAAAATGCATTTTTTAAAACATCCTTTTGAAAAATTGAGAGAGAAAGAAAAAAGAAAGTCAAATAGTCATTACCCCCCCCCCCCCCCCCTCCCCCAATTTTTGCAAGGGTTGTAAGAAGTGTGATGGAGGTTTCAATATAAAAATATAGTTTTTTAGTCAGAAAATTCTAAATTAGTTTGAAAACTTATTAATTCACAAAAGATAAATTTTAATTATCAAAACAATGTAAAATGCTAAATAAAATATATAAGAAACACTTTCCCAACTAATTCTCGTGTAGATTTCAGTTTATGATTTTCATAATTCATTTCAATAATAAATTTAACTGAATGCACTTAAATTTTTTTAAATCTTTCATTTGAGTTGGTATTTAATGTTTCATTATTTTATGACTAGTGAAAATCAGTATTTTGTTAGTCTAATAAAACAAAACTAATTTTCATGAATAATAAAAATGATATCTTACAATTATTACTAAACAAACATTTGAAAGTAAAGTATGAAACTTTTTAAATATAAGCTCAATTATAATATAGATATTAAATTACAAATTCTACTTATATTCCAATGATTTATGGTATACTATACACTTGCACACAATAAAGTTTCATTTTAAAAATAAATGAAACTTGATCTTATGCCATTTAGTTTAACATAATTTTAAAATGTAAATTGTAAGTGATAACATAGACTGAACAGCAAATAATTAAACTAAATACAGCAATATTTTGAAGTGTGAGTTATTAGGAAGGGACACCCCCCCCCCTCCCTAAAATTTTCAATCCTCATGTAAGATTATATATCTAAAACACAATAACACACATTTTTCCTTTTCTTTTTTTGAAAAGATACATAATTTATTTCATAAAATAATAGGAACAAAACAGATTATACATATAATTAATCAAGGAACCATAAAAAAAAAAAAAAAATCATGGAAGATTAATCTAAAAAATTGAAAATTATAATTGCATTTTCCCAAAATTGTTTCTATCTACCAGAGCCAAAAAAAAAAAAATTGTTTTTTTCAACTATATATATATATATAGAGAGAGAGAGAGAGAGATTAGTTAGCTTTTATGACACATTGTTATCAAACTATAATAATAAAATTACTCTGGGATGACTGTGTTTATACAGTTTTGTGTCTTTTCCATAGGATTTTGCAGTAGAATTTGAAGCTTTATTTATCTTATTTTAGAAATTAAATAAAATTATCATATTTTAGTTTTAACACAATATAATATCATATAAGGACAAATCCTCCAAAATACAGCAAGTATGACTTAAAAACATAATCAGAAAGATATTCTAATAAACCTGAAAAGAAATCAACTGATAGTAATATTGTAGGTTTACCACCATTTAAGTTCACAAAAATTATGTATATATATATATTTTTCCTTTCCTTGCATTGACACAGTAATATGCTTATTAAAGTAATTATTACTAGTTGTATTTTACTCTATTAAAATGATATAAATAAATATATAACACACAGGATAGTACAAAACTAGGTGCTTTAAAAGTTAATCAATTTTGATTTAACAAGGAGAGTGAGTGTCAAAAATTCAGGCCACCGATTTGTCTAAAATAATTTAGGTTAGTATAAGACCAAAGTTAGAAACTATCCTGAAAATAGTAAAGTGTACCTCTCAAAATAAAAATAAATTTAAAACTCTTGCAAAAACTATTACAACAATGAAACGAGGACCACGACCAAGTGATAAGGGTGTTGTGCATGAAATAGGGTGATGTGAGTTCTAAACTTGTACGCTTGTTTTATTTCAGATTTTTCTTTCTATCTTTATTTATTTAATGATGTTTCATCATTCAACGATTATCATTTTTCATGATAAATGTAATATTGGTAATATAACTAAATTCTGATATCTAACAACATTTATCAGATTTATTTTTATTATTAAATTAAAATATTTGTTAAAATGCAATAAAAAATAGCTTCTAAAAATTTCATTAAAAACGTTTATGTAACAATATTAGTGAACATGAATATCTAATTAACAGAATTAATTTCTTAAAATACAATTTTTATAATACACTGATGTCCAAAAAATAAAGGGCAGTGACCATTTTTTTCAATTTTAGCTATGTTTTGACGAATATCCACTGAAATTATTTCCAAATTGTCCTTGAACTTCCAGAATGTAAAGAACATGTTTGACTTCATAATTTTCAGAGAAGATTTTGTCGTGAGGACAATTCAAGGGGGGGGGGGGGCAATAATAATTTTAATAATAAAATATTTGCGATCATCCAAGTAGCAGAAAATGCTCAAAATGGTCTGTCACTGAAGCAAATGACTAGGTCCTGTTCAACATTTTTGTGCATTTGTGAAAATGTTAAGGTTTCTGTGAAAATTTTTTTTTATAGCATGCAGAGTTTTCAACCAAATTTAACACTGCTTTCCAAAAACTTGATAAAGAACAGCAGAAATAGTGTACTGCAATTAATATATTGAATATTTGATGAGATATGGGTATTTGTATGAAATAAATTTTAAGTGTGCATGCGCAAACTACAGCAAAGATTTTTTTATCATGATTTGGTAGTCAATACTATAGAGCAAATCATATAAAAAGACCAGTCAAATATCGTTAAAACTCAAAAAGATACAGGCAATACAGTGAGCTAATTGATAACTTGGGGAGGAAATCCCCAATATAGGTGTAAAAAAAAACTTTTTAATTTTTCACAGAAACATTAACATCTTCAAGATTATGTGTGCTATTCCTACACAAATGCGCAAAAACATTGAACAAGACCTGCATAGTCATTTGCTACAGTGACGAATCATTTTGAGCATTTTCTGTTTCTTGGGGAAATGCAAATGAAATATTATTTTATTATTAAATTTATTATTACCCCCCATAATTGTTCTTGAGACTAAATCTTCACTGAAAAACATAAAGTCAAGCATGTTCTTTACATCCTCAAAGTTCAAGGGCTTTTCGGGCATTTCCTCACGAATTTCAGTAGCTATTCGATAAAATGTCTGAAATCGAACATGTCCGGTCACTGCGCCTTAATTTCTGGACATCAGTGTATAATTTTTTTTTTTAAAATTAATGCTGTTCTCAAATCTAAAAGAGCTACTTGTGACACATTTCTGAATTAATTTTTGTTCAGAAATGCATGAAATTGGCAGGTGTTCTTATTCAAAAAATATGTAATCGAAAGAAAATTTTCCTTTTTTGGTAAAGGCAGAAGATCTTTCAGAAAAAACTGTCAAAGTTGCTGTTTTGAACCGAATTCCTGATGCGGCAGTCAGAGAAATGTGTAAAACTTGATGTCATGCGACAAAAATCACTTATAAGTAATTTATTTATAAAATGAGTCAGAAAGTTTCACATTGTTGAGCAAGGAAATTGAGAACCACAAAAATGATTCATGAACACTATGTTAGAATGTGCAGCAGAAAAAAATGATTCATGAACACTATGTTAGAATGTGCAGCAGAAAATACATCTCATTGACATTTTAGCAATATTTCATTTGTTATAAAATTTGGCAGGAAACTGCATACAATTAATCTCTTAAAAAAAAAAAAAAAAAAAAAAAACCCATCTTGATTTTTGTTGACAGACAAAATAGGGTGTTACAATAGCATATTTCATGTTTTTAGTATCTTCCACATTGACTTTTACATTGTATAATATATGGTTTTGCACTCTTAAAAGCAATTTAAAGTTAAAATCCTTCATTAAAAAGAAAGAAAAAAAAAAAAACTGGAGAAAATGAATGTTTGTGCAAACAGGTTTTGTTTAACACAATTACTATTTTTTATAAAAAAAAAAAAAAATATTTTACACTGCAAACAAACTTTAAATATTAGAAGACACTGTAATGTAAAATTTTAATAGAATTTCAAGAACTCACTATATTTAAATAAATATGATAAATGTTATTAGATATCAAAATTTAGTTTTATTAACAATATTCTATTTATCATGAAAAAAAAAAAAAAAAAAAAAACTGATGAAACTGCAAAATAAATAAAAAAGTGTGGAGATTTAGAACTCAGTTTTTCCAGTTTCAAGCCTAACACTTTAAGCACTCAGTCCTGGTCCTCTGATCATTATTCTGATGAAACACTAAGTTGATGTAACAGTTTTTGCAAGATTTTTAAATTCGTTTTTATTTTTGAAAGGTTCACTTTACTTATTACAAAGATATTTTCTATCTTTGGTGTTCTACTAACCTAAATTATTTATGCAAATTGGTAATGTGAATGTATGGCTTTGTACATGTTAGTTATTATTTTTGCTTTGAGACGTATATGAGTCTTACTAACAAGGGGACCGCCAAACATGATGTGCACAGATTTTGATGATTTTAAAGTATGTTGCAGGGGTCATATCCCTAACTATTCAGGTCAAAGGTTTCCTTCAAATGGGCTTTAGTTTTCGAGAAATTTCGGGTTAAAGTTCAGCATGCATTTCAAATACCCATTAGTTCGCGATTTTGAACAAGGTCTCCGTGGTGTAGAGCTAGCGCTCCCGATTTGAGAGCCGGAGATGAGGGTTCTGTCCTCTCATGTGACTTTTACCTTTTTTAATAAATTTTATATATTTGTCGCGTTACAAGTTTTAAACAGAATTATGAATTTTGCTTCTTTGAACTTTTTGATATTTTCCTAATAAATTCCATTTACATTTTCGAATTCTTATGAAAATTCTTATTCTATTATAAGAATTCTTATTCTAGTGAAAATTTACATTTTTTTTTTTTTTTTTTTGGTGCAGTTTTGAAATTGATATTTCTATTGACGAAATTCCGAACTATTTTATGTCTAGATTTTGTTTGTTCTTTTTTTATTATTTACCCTTTATATTTTAATAACCGTTCTAAAATAATACTTTTTTTAACTTTATGAAATTTTTAATGAAAATTTATATAATTTATACAAAATATTTTTTACCTCAAATCTTCTAAAGGTATGTATGATTAGGTAATTCCAACAACATATCTTGAAAGGAGTAATAAAATATTCAAGCAAAAATGCTTATATCCAAGTTTTAGCCAGTTATATATATTTTGTTTATGTTATTTAAATATATTTAACTGTAAAGTTCAAACTCAACATTATTTTTGATTTGCACAAATAAAAAATAATACATTACAATTAATTTTTTTTTCATTCTAACAAGTCGATGCCATGCAGAAAAATTCAACTAGAAATGAAAAATTGTTTGTAAATTACAATACATATAAAAAAAAATCTGAAAAAAAAAAATCATCTGCAATGACTTTTACGGTAATATCAGAATAAATAAAATTTTCTTTTTATCCATTTCGTTTATCAACCCTTGCAGACAATTACCACGTTTGAAATAATTTCTTTTTCAAATTTAATGCATTTTTTAATATATTTATCACAATTTAAGTATTTAAAGAATATATAATATGCTAATTTATACATTCTTTCAATATTGTTAAAACAATTTATGTAAAGAAAATATTTAAAGGCGATTTTTAATGAAGAATTTGTTTAGAATATTTTTGCGATATGTATCACACAATTAGTTCCATATTTAATAAACAAAAAATGTCGATGTCGGTGATAAATATTTTAGTATTTCAGCAGTTAACATATTTCAATATATTTAGAACAAATCAAATATTAAAAGAATATATTATTTTGTTAATTTTTTCTTAATTATTTAAATTTTTTTAAATAGAAAATGCAAATAAAAAAAATGCATTATTTCATAAATACGATAAATAAATAAGTAAATATACATAAATGTAAACAATAATCATTTTAAAAAGACGAGACATCAAGACATAAATTAGTTTGGATTTTCGTCAACAGAAATATTAGAATAAAAATTGTGCAAAAACTATAAATTTTCATGAAAAATTCGAAAATGTAAATGGAATTTATTAGCAAAATTTCAAAAAGTTCAAAAGATGCAGAATTCATAATTCTGCATAAAACTTATAACGCAACAAATATATAAAATTCATTAAAAAAAAAAAGGTAAAAGTCACATGAGAGGACAGAACCCTCATCTCCGGCTCTCAAATCGCGAGCGTTAGCTCTACACCACGGAGACCTTGTTCAAAATCGCGAACTAATAGGTATTTGAAATGCATGCTCAACTTTAACCCGAAATTTCTCAAAAACTAGTACCCATTTGAAGGAAACCTTTGACCTGAATAGTTAGGGGTATGACCCCTACAACATACTTTAAAATCATCAAAATCCTGTTTGGCGGTCCCCTTGTAAGTAAAGACACGCAGTTTAGCAAAAAGTAGTTGCAACTCAAAGAACATATTTTGCTGACATTTTAATATGAAAAATTTTGCTACTGAGACAACCATACTCAATTCAATTATACATTTTGCAAAGACAAAGTTCTGTAGCTAACTTTTCTCCTCCAGGGAGACCATGTTCTACTTTTTTACAAGAGAATATTGATTTTGGTTCTATCTAAAGCTGAAAATAACTACTTGCCAGTAGGTGAATAAATTTTGAAATATGGCAATTAAAACAAATTACTGAAGCAGCCAAATAATTTTCTTCGTTTTTTAATTGATTTCATTTCAACTAAGGGAAACTTTCGGAAAAAAAAGAAGAATTTTCAGATTTTTAAATAATATGAAAATTGTTATTTACCTCTTCTATCATTAAATGAATAAATGTAGATGGTATGATAATGATATCACATTCTTTATTTTTAATTACTTTTTATTTCAGCTCAACGCAATTCTGTATTAAAATGTGCTATCTTAGTAATCTTTTTACCAATTAGAACTGGCTTCTAATAGAATGCCACCTACTGGCTAATAACTAAAATACAGCGGGTGATCGGTTAACGAACTGTTCGGTTTACGAACAAATCGGTTAACGAACACTTTCACGAGAGATTTTATGTTCGGATAACGAACACATATTCGGTTAACGAACATCTCACAAAACAAAGCCAAGAAGAAGCAATGCTCTGTTTCAGATTTGCCGAACTGTATTTAATTGCGTTTATTATCTATCGACTTAGACAACAGTTTAACAGTTGTATACGTATTAATTCATGGACTACCGGGGGTCGGGCCCTGCATTTTAGGTCCACCAAATTAGAATAATCAGATTAAAAACATTAATTTTTATATTTTGTGTCCTTTTTTAAGGAAATATTTTTATTTGGAAATTAATTATTTTAATTGAATTTTACTTCTTACAGACTTTTGGCTCCACTTAAGCATTATCAGGCCCTGCAGTAAATACTATCTCTTAGAGAACTAATAGAGTTTTTGATAGGTCAAATTGATAAACTGATATGATTTAATGCTGTAGTCAATGAATGTGATCTTAAAAGTTTTTACAAAGGGCGTGCCTTTTTTTTTATTATTATTTTTTTAAAGTATGACACGACACGGACAAAGCCATCAAAATACGATCTGTCCATATTAAATACGGAAAAGTTTAGGGACAATTTATATACATTTTTATATATTATTTAGCTTTTAAGAACGAATTAAATGAATTCCCATACAAATCTATACTAAATCTATGATCGGTTAACGAACAATTCGGTTAGCGAACATTGTTTTGGAACGGATTAAGTTCGTTAATCGATCACCCACTGTATCTCATTTTCAGCTTTAGATCTACCATTACTAACTCTTTGTTTAGCTATGTATCTTTTCATGGTAAAATTCTAAAGCATTCAGATTATAAACTCTGAAACAAAACTTATTAACTTGTGAATTCTCCTATTAACTATTCTCTCATTATGTATTTCAATATTTTATTACTTCATGTGTAGTTAGTTCTATTTGACTCAAAATATGCTTGTATGCCAAACAGAGCAACTGAACAACGCTTTGAATTTCCCATTTCAGACAAGACACTATTAATTAAAGCAAACTAATTTGATTTTAATTTTTTTAAATAGCGATGTTTTAATTTTCAATAGTATTATTTTCATTATAAAAAATTTTAACATTAATAAAACAGTTTTAGAAAGTAGATATTCATTAAAGATTTCATATAAAAGGAAAAATGATTACTATTAACTTTATGACATGGGATTGACAGAAGCAAGCGCTTTGCACATCAACTTTATTCTTAATACATTTCAAAATAAAATATTGTATCAACTACCAAAGACACAGAATTCACTAGTGGAAATACTCAAGGGCTTTAAAAGTAAATTTTAAAAAACGATGTTAGTTAAAATAGCAGTTAACAAATAAATAAAAAAGGAAACAGAAAACAAAGTTAACTTTGCATTCACCAACAATTATTTTAAACTATATTAAAACAAAGTGCATTATTCCAAACTTTCTAATATGGAGAAACGAATTAAAAAAAATTCTTACAAAATGATACAACAGATATAGCAATTACAGCTTAGTAACAAAGTCTTAGTAAACATTTTTTCTCCACCTCATGAATTACAACAAAAATTAAATAATATATTCAAAATCTCATCCATATGCTGAGAAGCTTTTTACGAAAGTTAATGAATCTTTCAAAAATAACAAGATAAAAAAAAAAAGGTCAACATTTCACAATTTACATATGTATATCACAGTACCTTCCTTATTTTTATGAATTACAGAAAGAAAAATAAAACAAACTAAAAATGATTCTTGTTCAAACATTATCACTAAGTTTTACAATAGATTAAAAAACAGACAAAACAGTTAATGAACACACGGACAAACATATATTATATTTACATTTCAAATAAATTAAGAACATATAAAAATTTTACATAAAATTACAAGAAAGACTTTTTCAGATAGTCTTAATTTGGTATGAAAGTATAATCTAAAAAAAAAAAAAATATATATATATATATATATATATATATATATAATGATTAATTTTTAAATTAAAATATACACATTTTTACAGGTCTACAATCAATAACAACTTACACAAAGGAAGAATAAGAGTTATCAACTTAAATTAATTTTACATTGAAAGACAAACGTTTTATATAATGCATAATAAAATTATCAGGTTTTGCTTTAAATAATAATAAATTAATTAATAGGATGTTATAATAAGAAACAAATTACTAAGACTTCATAAAAAATTATGTATTTTATATCTGTAAAAATATTTTATTAAATAGTATTTTGGCATGATACTGTTATAGTAGTTTGGTTGCACATATTACACCCAAAAGCCTATGAACAAAGTTATTCACTCTTCACATTTACTATCAGCTTTTAAAAACGACCAATAACATATAATGAAAAAATAAAACAACTAGAAAATGCAACTTATAAATATAAAATAATAAATATATTTTAAATGAAATCTGATCAGTTTAAAAGCATATAAATAATTTACTATATAGATTGATCTACAAATCATAAATACTAATTATATAAATATATATGTTCTATTATTGATTTTCAAACAGTAATATTTAGAACTAGGGTTCCCTAATAATAATAACAATCCAATACTAAAAATATAATTTAACAAAACACATAAATACTATAAAAATAAATAAAATATTCTGCTAGAAAAGAAGGGGGAAAAAAGGCCACACTGATGTTTTTTTGATGAGTACAAATTAGTAATGCTCCCCCCCCTAAAAAAAAACTTTTTTCAATTAAAATTTATAAAGAAAAATTGCAATTTAATTAATTTATAATATTCAATTAATGTAACAATAAATTGTAAGCGACTGTAATAATAAGCATATATAATTAGTTAAAATTAATATTGCCTGAAAGCACATACAAGAAAAAAAAAAAAAAAAAAAAAAGAAAGAGAGAGAAAGAGAATAAGGAGAGGTATATGAAAATAATTTGGCAATTCTGAAATAATTATAATAAAGTCTTATGATGCAATACTAATAAAGTTAATAATGATTTTGCAACTAATTTCTTTTATATTTAAAGCAATAAAAGCAAAATTGTTCTAGCCAGGGAAAACAACAACAACAACAACAAAAAATGCTACAATAACAATAAAAATTTATCTTTAAGGGAAAAATAATAAATGAGAAAAAATGAATAATTTCAGTTAAGAAATCTTTGAGATACATACAAATATAAAAATCTTAAGATTGAATAATAATAATAAAAAAAGTAAACTTAATGTGTACATATGCAATGATAAGGACCAGACACAGTCATAAGGTGGAAGCTGCAGTTGCAATGTTCATGTTCATAGCACAAAGATTAAAAGACTATTTTATATCTAGTACTGGATTTAACTTAAAAAACTGCTTTAGTCAGAATAGTTACTTCAAAATTGATATTTATTGCTAATCTATAATAATTAGATGTAATCCAATTAGAAATCTGTATTAATTTCGCATAATTCTGAGTAGCTGAAGGCTTTTCTCATCAACTGTGTTTGCTCATATTTTTAATGTGAGAATAATAAATGCAAGTCTAAAAAGTCCCACCAAGTATTAACTTATGTTTTGACAATGTTGCAAACATTATAAAGACATATTAAGCAAAGCAGAAAAACAATTTAAATAACAACAGAAATATAAAACTCAATTTTCTTTTTCTTTCCTTATGGTTATTTTGTATTTTTCCATTATGTATCAAAACTAATCTTAATGTTTTTTTAAACTTAAAATACCATTCTGGGAACCCTAGAAATTATTACATAATAGAATGCAACAAAAGATATTTAACAATTTTTTGTTCATCAAATATTTTACTTGATATACAGGAGCTTTATTGAAAAATAAATGATCATAAAATAACTGGACATGAAAGTAGATCTTTTTTCTCCAAATGATGAGTAATTTTTTACTGATCATCTGGAAGAAAAAGAAGATCTATTTCTATAAATAGAGATAAATTTAGTTTAAAAAAAATTAGAAAAAATTGCAATTTATTATCACAAATACTATCAAATAAGTCCCAAGGAAGGACACTTAACATAAAATGTAAAAGTATACATATGTATATTTACTTTAGATAATTTTCATCTATCTTTACAGGCTTCATGCAAATAAAGTTAAAGAACGAAATTTTAAAATTCTGTACAGGAAAATTATTTTAAGAAGCTGTACAAAGTTCTGAACATTCACACAGAGTTATGAAAATTTTATGAGTAAGAAAACAGCAATTTGTGTTGAGCATGATATTAATTTTATGGTATAGGTACCCGGCAAAAAAAAGAAAAAAAATTCATTAGATTTATTTAATTAAAGACCACACAAAAATAACAGAAAAAAAAAAGAAAAAAAAAATCTGTCACAATTTCAAACTTCTAAGACATTACAATGTGCAAATATACATCTAAATGCATTACTATATGGTACGGCAAGATTTCTGTACAATTTAGCTTCAGCTACTGCTAGGAAGCTCCTTCCTGAACTATCACTTTTACAGAACTAGCTTGCTGCAAAGACGATGCAGGTCCATTGGGAATATTCAAAGAGTGAATTGGTTGCTCATTTGTGCTACATATCACATTGTCAGCATTGCAAGCTGCTTGAGCCACCAAAGAGTCACTAGCTCCTAAAGACACTTCTGCATTAAGGTCAAGCAGAGGATATTTTCCAACTAATGCATTTGTATAAGGTGTACCACTTTGTGATGTTACAAGGAAACCATTCTGGTATGCTAATTGTGAAAGAGCAAGGACTTGATCAGGGGTGTTGAGCAACCAATGACTTGAATTAAGGCCTCCTGAATTTGCCAAAAGAGTGGCCTCATCAGTTATATTGCTCATAGATGTAGGTGTCACAGAGAAAGTTGTCTGTGGTATTATAGGTGGGGCATTAGACGTGGACTGGCCAAGGTTATACAACACTGCAGATAACAAAGAACTGTTGTTTAACAGTCTTGCATCACCTGTAGTAGGTACAGTATTTGCTATATTAGGTACAGTACTTGCAATATTAAGTGTTTGGGAGGTATTTAAAAGCGTTGGTGAAAATGGAGCGTCCATGGGTAGATGTTGAAGCCCCGCTAAAAGTTCAGAGTGGCCATTGAGCATATGGAGATGTGATAAATCAGAATTAACAAGTGGTAGATTGATGGCATTAGAAATAAGAGTACTTTCAGATGCATGTGACAGATGATTTTGGTCCAGGGCATCAGGAGCCATTGCAGACAATGCTTGAGTGAATGAATTCAAATCACTAGTAGAAAAGCTGCTAGAAATAATATTTAAATTATCAATATGGCTGCTATTTATATCAGGAAAAGAACTGTCATCAATTGCACTTGTCAGATTTTCAGCACCCAGTAAACCTCCATGAATTTCTATGGAGCGTTCTAGCTCTTCTAGATCAGGTCCAGTATTACTTGATGACAATTTAGCTAATGATTCTTTAGCCAAGTGGACGTCTTTAGAAACAGCAGCCAAAGCTCTTTCTAATTCTTCTGTTTCTTCTGTTGTTGGAATATAATCACCATTTTTAGCATCTATAATAAATTAAAAATGAAGTCAAATATGTATTTTTAAAGAATAATAAAAGCAAAATATTTGAAAAAGTAGAGTTAATTTCCCATGCATTAAATTTTTGCAGCTATAATTCTTTTTTAACATTTACAAGAATTTTTCAATGCTTTACACGATAAAGTGTAATTTTAAAGTATTAAGAAATTTGGAAATCTAATACAAATCCAAAATAAAAAATATTTAATTTTTATTTTGCTTGGTTGTTTGTTATTTTGATTCATTCCAGTAAGCAGAATTTTAAAGTGGTAAGCAGCAAAGAATGAAGTGATTTATAAAAGACAGAAGTTATTTTAAAATAAAAGATGACAGTATGACACAAGTAAAGAAGCAACTGAAAGAGTTCAATTAATTAATTTTTTTTAGAAAAAATATCTATAGTTATGTATTTTATTTAGCTCACTTATAATTGTTGAATGTATACAAACTATGTTAAATTATCGGAAAAATAGTTGACATGTATGTCACATAGTAGGAAAATTTTTTTGCCTCACACTCAGACATGGAAATACAAAAGTATAAAATTATATTCGAAAAACAAACAAGAAAAGAAAACAAAAACTTACCGACAAAGAGATCATTAAAAGCATCATCAGGAATTTTATTAAGCACTTCAGTAAAATCATGTTCTTCTAATAATTTAGATGCTTGGTTTGCAAGCTCAGCAGCATCTAATGGCAATTCTAAATTTTTATCAATAGCACCTAAAATTTTGAACAAAACAATCAGATAAACAAATAAATATTTCTCAAATGAAAAAATAATATTATTGAAAATAAAAGTAGGTGTAAACATGTAACCGCTGAAATACAACCCATACTATTTTTCAAACTTTCTCTCTCTCTATATATATATACACATATATATATATAGTGAGAGAGAGATAGTGTGGAGTGGAATAAGTGTATATATTATTTTATTCAAAGTACAAGTGCATAGTTCACATGTAAAATCATTCATAGCATAGTTATGCGTAAAATCATAGCAACATGGTGTGACCAGAACTCTTTTGGCTACACTGTGGCACTATTGTTAGCAGTTGCATTACTTAGCATTGTTTGCCATACAACTGCATTATTATTTGCTTTTTATGAATAAATATTTTTATGTTAAATTTTAATATGTTTCGAAGTTGCTTTGTCTATAGATGTGACTAGAGTTATAGAAGACCAATATATATATACACAGTCAGAACCATTTATACAGAATTGCTGGCGTCAGATGTATTCTCGATAATTTGTTTTTCTGAATGATTGGTTGGGAATTAAAGCAGCATCCATTTAATCAGATTTGTAGAATATATGTGGTTGTGACATTGTTTTTCAAATTAATTATTAGATTACTCAGATCCAAATGAGATCAAAGAATAATCAGCGTTTGAAAGAAGGCAATTTACGGGAATATCTTGGAAACAAAATTTTTCTGTATAAAAATCAAAACGTCCAATATCTAACTAAATATGCATCAATTTCAAATCTTAGATGTTGGCACTAAGTTATATGTTTCAAGTAATGCACATGTCAAACTGGCAATGTATGGTACTTTTTCTGAAAAGATTCTGAAATCAGTCAATTCGAAATATCATTCTGGATATAGGCATGAAAGTGACTACGAGGAAAACAGGGAGGGAAAAATTTTCAGACTATACAATGACGATAAACTCTCATAATCGTATATATTATTTCTCCTGTGAACATCCCTTTTTCTAAGAAAATACAAAACACAGAACGATGAATGAAATATCATATGAAAGAATTTTGAACAGGCTTCTGACATAGTACATGTTGCAGTTTATTAAAAATTAAATCAACTTTGTTTTCACAATAAATAAAATGAGAGGTTTTTCTCAAATCAGTGTTGCCACTAAAATAAAATACCACATTATATCGTGCTCAACAAATGATTATAAAAAAGAAAATAATTTGTACAATAAAGATAAACTGGGATATTGTTGCTGCACGGCTTTATTTTATATTTATGGTTAAAATGCAAAATTGAAACTCAAATGCTAAATTTATTATTCTTTATGCAATGTTTTTTTCCCCCCCAAAACAGATGATGTAATCCTCTAATGCAGTTAAAATACGATTGATAATACTTTTTTGCTTCGATCAGTTTCTACTGTAACTTTATTGGAATAAATGAGATGATATTCTGGCGTGACTAATGCTATTTGCATCTATTTTTTTTTTTTTTTTTTAAGTTTAAACCTGCGTCTAAAAAATATTACATATTGGTAAAAAAAAAATATTAGACAGCAGTGCGAAATCTTTGTACGGGTTGACGGGTTTAACCTTGTTTTAACAAATATTTACTCAACAGAAAAGTGTCCAATTCATAAATTGGCTTATAATTGTTATAATTTTAATCTCATTTTGAGACCAGACTTCTCTTATAAGGAATTTTTCCGCCTCATTTTAAATACTTCTGCCTCAATCACACATGTGTCCCACCATCTTTACTGTGCCAGAACAATCTAAAAAATATCTATATACAGATGGGCCAAAATATTCTATCCCCAAAAGAACTTTATGCAAATTATATTTGCTTTTAAATATTCTTTTCATTATTTCTACTTGATCATCACATGATTTTAAGATGATCATAAGCTAACTTTTGTTCTGACAGTTCTGTAATACATAAAAAGATTATAACTTAAAGGTTTAAAGATTTATAGGTTGGAGTATTTAATTTCTCAAGCTGCCCCCCCCTCCCCTAATACATTCCCAATATTTCCTTTGTATTTTTTTGCATCAATCCAGAAAATATCCAAAATTGTTCTCAAAAAATGGATTTTCAACTTTTGGAGGAAGTTTTTCATGCTTGTTTATATTATTAATGTTGGTAAACGTCTGTCTGTCTGTGTATGTGGGTATGTCTGTCTGTAAACGGATAAAAGTCTGGTCAGAGGCAATGCACAGAAGCCCTTTTGATATAAAAAATTTCAGAAAAATTCGGGCATACCAGAGTTATAGTTTTCGAACGAGTCCGCCCGCAATTAAGGGAGTTATCAGTTTTAATTACTGCGAAAATAGCATTTTTTCCCCAAACAAAGAGACCATTTCAATTCTGACTAGAACGGGACCCTGCAGCGAGGCCAGCTTTTATTTCCACTCTCCATTCAGGCTCGCCTTTTTATCTGTTCCAGCTGCGGTTAAAATTTATAGTATCGACTTTTCGGCCTTTTTCGAAAAAAAAAAAAATCGCAAAAATTGCCCAATCGACACGAAAATTTACAAACGGAAGTAAAAAAAAAAATTGCGATTTCATGAAGGTAAAATTCGACCAATTAGAAGAGAAGTTATCAATTAACAAACTTTTTATTTTAAGTCGGAAAAAAGATCATTTTTAATCTCAACATTCCAACGGTGACAAATGTCTGGTGAAGAAATAACTAAACAAAACACCTCCTTTTATACTAGAAGATTTCCAAGTCTATCAAATTTTTTTTTTTAATATTGCATTTATAGATTTGAAAATTATACATACATCCGTATATTTTCACAAGAATTCTAAATATCTAATTTTCGTATTTCTCCATTAATTACAACAGAAATTACATCATATTCTAATTATTATTTCATTAATTGGATCTTTTCTTTATAACTTTCTTTTCAACAGCTGCGGAAAAACGACCACGTGACGTCTTCCAACAAGGTAAAATTTCAAAATGAAGTACTACTGTTCTTTTTTAGCTGGGTATAATTTTTTTTTTAAATAATGCTTTTACGGATTTGAAAATAATACATCCTACAGTATTCTTGTGTCACGATCAAGAATATGTAATTTTTTTAAAGCTACGATGATTAGTTGAAGATAAACGATTTTTAATTTTTAATTAATCCTATCTCTTTCGTAATTTCAATGCCAGACATACAGACAACTCCATCCCCAGATTAAAATAATAAATTAACAGCCTATTGATTATTGATAACCGAAGAATATTAGCTAAGATGTCTAAACTGCATTATGGGTAATTTAAGTTTTTTTTTTAGAGTGCACACCAGATTTTATGATTGGGAAAACCGGGCTTCGCCCGGTATCGGATCGGTACAGTGGGGGCACTTTTCTAAATTTTGCCGAAATCCCTCATGTGATATATCATTGGAAAGGTCTGCAACTGCTGAATCATATTATGCATCTCCGGTGACTATCCCCCCTTTTGCCCTCCCAAAGAGGGAACTTTTCAAAATTTTGTCGATACCCCTCATGTGATATACAATTGGAAAGGTCTGTGACTGCTTAATCATATTATGCATCTCCGGTGTCCATCCCCCAACTTTGCCCCCCCCCCCCCCCCAAGGCATGTACTTTTCTAAATTTTGCACACACCCCTCATGTGATATACCGTTGGAAAGGTCTGTGACCACATAATCATATTATGCAGCGCGTGTGCAGCAAGACTGCTATACAGTGCCGCAGGTTCGTTCAGTTAGAGGTTTATACTATTTGATGTATTAATTAAGGGATTATCTGGTCCGTGCGTAGCACAACTGGTATATTGTGCCGAAGGCAGTGGGGATCCAGGTCGGAGGTTTGTTCAGATAGAGGTTTATACTATTCAATGTGCAAATTAAGGGATTATCCGGTGCCGAAGGCAGCTTGGACCCGGGTTGGAGGTTCGTTCGGTTTGAGGTTTATCTTATTTGAGGCACCGATGTAAATAAGGGGCCCGCTAGCGGGCAAAGCCAGCTAGTTGTTTCTATAAGTTTTTATATTTTACAATTTAGTTTCAGAAACGGTAGTTTATAATTTTGAACTCTTGATTTGTTTCTTGCAAATGCAATTTCTTACAAATAAGTAATCCATTTTCTATCAAATTCTCCACTATTTTTACTACCAAATTAGTCAATCATGAATATCAAAATCTTTGGTGAAATTGATGCTTTTTTTAGCATTGCAAATGTAAACTAGTTGGATGTGCCAATTCCAAAACTTTTTTCTATTTCATACAAGTTTCACATATACCAAAAATGAATCAGAACCAATTTATGTCAAGGTCTAACTGAATCAAAAGTTTTATGAATTTCCATGCATTAGTTCTTGAGATATGGCTATTGCTAAAATCGTGTAAACCCTGGAAAATACAGCATGGCAGTGCCATCTATTGGGAGATTTATACCAAAACCTAATCAACAAGTTATGTTAACATCTAACTGAATCTGAAGTTTGATGAAATTCTGTACATTAGTTCTTGAGATATAGCTGATGTGAAAATCATGAAAAAAGTAGCATAGCAGCACCACCTTTCGGGCTGTTTACACCATAATGTAACCAGCATCTATTTATGTCAAGGTCTAACAGAATCTGAAGTTTGATGAAATTCTGTGCATTAGCTCTTGAGATATGACTGTCGTAGAAATCATGAAAAAAGTAGTACAGCAGCACCACCTGCTGGGCTATTTACACC
The DNA here is from genome assembly GCA_963931845.1 of Maratus michaelseni. Taxonomy (NCBI): domain Eukaryota; kingdom Metazoa; phylum Arthropoda; class Arachnida; order Araneae; family Salticidae; genus Maratus; species Maratus michaelseni. The sequence continues at coordinate 253,871,961 of OZ007589.1, read as the reverse complement.
AAAAACTAATCAGCACCAATTTATATCAGGGACTAACTGAATCTAAAGTTTTATTAAATTCTGTGCATTAGTTCTTGAGATAGAGTGCCCACAAAATTTTTTTCACATACAGACAGGCATTTTCTAAAAACAGTCAAATCACCTTCAGTACCCTCTATAATGTATAAATCTGCCGAAAACCAGAAGTTGAAATTTTTCACAAATCTAATACTTTCTTCTTGTAAACATAGAAGAAAGTAACAAATCTGCATTAATGGAGCATAAGATGGATTATGTAGCATTATTACTTATAAAATGATCTGTATACTAGGGTGGATCAAAAAATCGAATCGGCGCGGGGTACAAAAGTTGCCTTTTATGTATATTAGTTTACGTCTGTTTTTTTTTATTGAAATCCATTCATATCTTCCGGTGCCCCAAGTGCCCCAAAAATAGTTAAAAAATGAAATTTTTATGAAAATTTATATATATTTTTATTTTTATTATTGTTTAAAATTACTTTTGGCGCGGGGTGCAAAAGTTGTCTTTTATGCATATTAGTTTACATGTTTTTTTTTAATTGAAATTCATTCATATCTTCCTGTGCCCTAAGAGCCCCAAAAATAGTTAAAAACTTAAAGTTTTATGAAAATTTATAATTTTTTATTTATTTTTTATTCTTTATTTATTTAATTACTTTTAGCACGGGGTGCGAAAGTTGTCTTTTAAGCATACTAGCACACATGCAAAACATTTTTAACTTCGATAAATGTCTTTCGGGTGCTCCAAGACACTTAAATATTTGCAGAAAATCAATTTTTATGCAAATTTTGAACTTAAAATTATAAGTAAAAATAAGAGTTAAATAATCATTTCTATAGCGTAATTATTACATCCAAGGGATGACAAATCGTTTACCGTTTATATTAAATGTATAAAATTATTTTTAAAAACTATATTGTTATATACAAAATTTGGAATAGAGAAGCTCCTTCAATTAGCCAGTACTGTTTTATAAGATATTGGAACTGTACACAAAAAAAAAGAGACATCGAATTTAGTAGATCGCAACAAAGTTCGTCGATAGCGTACAAAGATTCGAAATTTAGTTGCAGAGATGAGCAATTTAGCCATGTGTCTGTCTATTTTAACCGGATTATTTTCCGATGGTAAAAAGACTATAAAAGTGCTAGTGATGAACAGCACAATGTACTACACAAAGATCACAAAGGAGGAACATTATACTTTTGTAAAGGAACGTGACTCTCTGCATATTGGACACGTTACATTTGCAAAAGGAGAAGCTAAAGGCCTTTACAACATTTACTACATTCTTTAGATGTGCAACAATTGGCCTTTTGTGGGCCCAATTGGTACAGTCATGAAAACCTGCGAAGAGCTACCTGTAGCTTCCTTTTTCTTCAATAAGAGTGGAGAATATACCAGATAACATATATAGAATGGTTCTCAGTAATGATCAGCAATATTCATATGATATTTGTGTAGACATATCACGTGGTGAAGGTGGTTCTGACCTGGCATTTAAAAACCCTGCTCTAGTTGTTTACTCAAGATGGCTAATGACTGCAGGTAGAACGTTAAGGTTGTAGGTGGACACAGAAAATCCATCTGGGAATCTCATTATTCTTACAACATATATTATGTAAGTATGGACCTATATGGTTTCATATCAAAACAATTGACCTTTGGTTCCATAACAGAAGGACAGCGGTATATTTGGAAACTTATAACATTTTCTAGATATTTGGAACCCAATATAAGAAAGTTTGTAGACGCTGTTGATCAACTAGATAGCTTCTTTTGTCATCCTGAAAATTTATTATTATCAATGCTCTTGGAAAACACAGAGCCTATCATGTCTTTAGAAATACGAAGACTATTTTGTGCTAGAAATGAAAATAGAGGATCACCAGAAGTAAGAATTTTCCAAGTACCAAAAATACACTTCAAAGCAAAGTATTATTGTGAACTTATTGACTGGCAATGAGTTGGACGTTTTGAACCAACTCTTTTGAGGAATTTGCCTTATGAAGAAATTGTGGCCATGGTAAAAGTAGGATAAATGGAGGAATGGTCAAAATATCCATGCCATGCACAAGATGATAAAAGATGCATTCGCATAGTGCCTGAGGCATCAGAAAGTGTATCTGGCCAAGAAAAAAGACTCGGTTTCATATTGAATAGACTAAAATCAAGACGCCATATCAAACATTTTAATCACAAAATGGATTACAAACTTTAGAAATATGTAAATCTCCAAATTCAAAGAAGTAAACAATTTGCTACATAAGTTCAATTTTTTTCATTTTTATGATTTAGTGGTTTGATTTTTAAATTTATACTTCATGTATTATTATAAAATTATTATTATTTAAAAGTTTATACTTTATTAACTAAACACTTATGCCAAAGAGTGAGCAATTTGGCAAATTGATCACAAATTTGTCAAATTTGTAAACAATTTTCGTAAATTTAAAATTTTTAAACATTTTCTTAAAAATTTCAATTTTTAACTATACTTGGGGTACCGGCAGATATGAATGGATTTCGATAAAAAACAAAATATGTAAACTACAGAACTATGTAATACACCCAATAAACAACTTCCTCACACGACACCAAATGGAATTATTTTTTTTTTTAATTAAAAAACAAAAAAATTATCAATTTTCATAAAATCTTCAATTTTTAACTATTTTTGGGACACTTGGGGCACCTGAAGGTATGAATGAATTTCAATTAAAACAAACATGTAAACTAATATGCATAAAAGACAACTTTTGGACCCCGCGCCGAAAGTAATTTTAAAGAATAATAAAAAATAAAATATATAAATTTTCATAAAAATTTCATTTTTTAACTATTTTTGGGGCACCGGAAGAAATAAATGGATTTCAATAAAAAAACAGCTGTAAACTAATATACATAAAAGGCAACTTTTACACACCGCGTCAAAAGTAATTTCGAAAAAAAAAAAAAAAAAATTTCGTATACTTTTCGATCCACCCTACTGTATACAGTTATGCTGCAGCTTAAGAAAAAAAAAAAAAAATCCATGGGAAAAATTAAGAATTTGTTTTAAAGAGCCAAATAAAAACCACAATGACACAACAAAATCAAATTTTATTACTTCAAAATATCTCAATATCTTCATGCAAAAGTTTTACAAATCTTAGTTTTTATTTTTTTCCGAAAAATTCTTTCAAATGTAGGGAGTGGAAAAAATATCCAGGAATGAAAATCATGCAAATAAATTCAATAATTCATCTATAAACATCTCGTGCTCATAACCTACATTATTAAATTATTGAACAGGAGACAAAAATAGGACAAGAGCTGCTAATCAAACATTTTTTAATAAAGAATAGTGTGATAAAAAGCCTAAGTAAACACAGCTTAATTTTAAACATCCTATTACAATAAATTAACTTTTCTAAAACTGAAAAGAGAAATGAGATCAAAACTTCACTTACAGTTATATAAGCTAATTTAAAAACAAATTCCAAAAGTAGATTATATTTGCATTAAAATTGTAAAACATTAATCACAATACACATAATTTTTTTTTTTCAGAAATGCCATAACATATTTAATAAACCAAGAGGTCAGAGTGACCAATTCATAAAGTATAGAACATTTTCACGAAAAATATAGGGCGTTATATAGGATAATTAGAAAATAGCGCTATAAGAAATATTTTACAATAAAAAATTATTTAACATATAATCTATATTACTTAATAAATTTTTACTAATTAATGATATTAAATCAAGATATAATCTTATAAAAAACAGACATAAAAATAAACTTACCTTTACAATAACAAGTCTCCAATTTTTGAAACAATCAATGACTTTTTTTTAAAGATAAAATCTTGTTTAGTTCATAAAAAATAAATTATTAAACAAAATATGTACATTTTGTTAATTTCTTTTTTCTAAATGAGTATGATTATTTAGAAGTGATGTTTAGTATGATTATTGAAATTTTTTTTGAAGTTGTTAATGCTTATTCTTTTTTAGCAATAGTATCTTTAGAAGATTTTAGTTTTTTATTGCCTGCTTCAATAAGAGCTTGTGCAGTCTCTATCTCTTTTAAGCCCTTTTTCTTTAGTCCATTTTTTAGTCTTTTGTTCCCTTCATCAATCATAGATTGAGCAGAATCAATACTTTTTTTTTAAAATTTCTACCATTTTATCCTTGTTTGAAGTTGTAGGATTATTTTATTTTATTTTTTTTTCTGATTTTTGAAATTTTTTGAAATTTTATAATTTGAATATGCTTCTTTATAAAGCTGAATCATTTCTTGTGTTATACAAGCACCTATAGCTTTCTTATCAACAGAATTTTTTATCAATCTCAAACCTCTTTTTGTATCGAGGTTTAAAGAGGATCTTTCTGATGTTAACATTCTCTTATTCAGAGAAAATCCTCTTCTCCAGAGATCCCTTTATGCCACACCATCCCTCTTGTTTGTGATTGGCTGAAAGCGTGAGGATTAGATGCAAGATTTAGCTATTGCTCTTGAATGAAAATACAACAACAAAAAAAAAAAAAAAAAAAAAAAAAAAAAAAAAAAACCAGCAGAAACAATTGTAAATGCCAGCAGGTGACGATTATAATACAAAATATATGAGACAGTAGAGAAATATAGGACAGTTACAGAAATATAGGACATTTTTGAAAGTTATTTTATAAATATAGAACAACTCCATAAACCTGTAACCGTAAACCTGATCTGCTGTAAAAAAGTGAAACCTGACCCACATTAAGAAATTAAGTGTACATTTTATTCAAACATTTCCTGCAGCTAGACTTTAAAGTTAGATGCCAGCTAGTGTATTCTAGCAAATTAACTTGCATGCCCAGTAGCAGAAATATCCACGTCAATCTGCAACAAACCAATATTTATCTGCAACCCAACAATGTTGGACCAAGTCTACTATCATAATAAATCATTGTAACCCATAAAATTAACAAAATTTACATTTATAAAGAAAATATAGCAAAAAGAGTCAATAAAAACAATAAATCTAGAGACAAAGTAAATTTTAGAATTTATTTTAACCCCAAACTTTCTTTTTAAACTGTTAGATTAATCTGCAAGATTTGAAATAAATCTGCAGTGCCTGCTGCCATGCTGCACTGTTTCTGCTACTGGGCTTGCATGTAATTTGAAATAAAAAGTAAACAAGAAACAATTGAAGTTAATACCTGGAGATAATTCTTCTAATTCACAAGTAATTTCTGTGGGTAGCTGATTATTTATTTCTTTATTCATATCAGATACAGCAATTACAGTTTCAACAGTTTTAGCTATATCACTATTGTAAGAAATATTTGGCATTTCTGAAAAATAAAGAAATTGTATTTTTAAGATACAGTTAAATTAAAATATGAATACAAAATGATTTTAAAAAACAACAAAATGATACCATAAGAAATCATGCTTAATGATCTTAAATTTCTCATTTAACAGACGCAGTACAGAACTTGTACAAACAAGCTGTTTTTACAATTAAATGATCTCATGATGGTAAAAATAAAACTTTTAATATATATATAAACTAGTTTTAATACATATATAAACTAGTTTTAATATATATATATATAAACTAGTTTTATGATGTACAAAAAAATCATCATTATTATTTCAGTGAAATGAATTATATAGTCTGTTATGAGCGAAATGAGCATGCCTTTTTTTTTTAATTATTATTACATATGCCATGTTTACAGATGAGATTTTTTTTTTCTGACACCAGCAGCGCTGCAAAATTCACCATGGAGATCTTGCTTTGTGAATGATTACCTCCATAGTTTAATATTTCTATGACTCACGATGAACGAATTTCTTGTGTTTATTTACTTTAATGGATTGAGATATTCGGCTGTTAATCAAATTTCCACTGAAGTTATAACAGAATCTATAAATTTTTTAATGTGACGTAGGGTTGGTTGGCATAAGTGGGTCATCCCCCTGGAACTAAAATATGTACAGGATATTTCACACTTATTTGCATTGATCATGTCACATTTCATCACACTGATAGATTTTGCATATATTTGAGCTTTGTTTCATTTACTTTTTCATGTCATAGAACTAATATAAAATAAATTTCCAGAATAGTTTGTTTAAAGAGTTCAAGATACATTTTCCCAAGAGGTGTTTCCAGATTAGTCTTCATTATCTTTTAATTTTTTATTAAACTGTTGTGCAATGCGTAAAATACATAATGTAATTTGAATTTATACAAAAACTGCTATTAAGAAGTGTTGAATAGGAGGGGTCTCAATTAACCCGTAATTTTAGCCTACTAAGGGTAAGTGGGACCCCTCGTTATGGGTAAGTAGGATTAGGGCATCCCACTTACCTCACTACGTAAATTTAAATAATTTTCTGCATTAGAACTTAAACAAGTTTCCTTAAATTGCTATATTACTTATGGTTATGTTTAGTTTTTCATATTGAATATAAAGGGTGTGTCACCTTTACGTGTACATCTCCACGTGCAAACACAATTCTATCAAAGAGATCTAACGTATCTTCAGATGTTCAAATCATTACAAATGAAGAATACATGCAACAATTAGAAGAAAAAGTGATAGAAATATAAAGAAAAAAGTCAAAAGTAAAAAAAAAAAAAAAAACTGTAGAAGAATCTGACGACAGTGACAATTTTGAATTGAAGATTGAACATTTCAATCATCTTTAATTATTTATATATTCTTAGAGTAGACTTTGTTATACTAAATAGATCAGTGCTTTTAAATATATTTATATCTTATTTAAGTTTCAATATGAAATTTTCTTTATTAAAATTTTATAAATTAATGGACGTTTTAAAATGAAGTTAATAACAGTATGCATTGTGGATATAGTTTAGAAAGTTTTCAAGTTCTTGGTATTTTAGAAAATAAAGTTTATCCTATCTTTTGTCTAAATCAATGAGGTTATTATTTTTCTTTTGACGAGACAGTTATTTGATGATAAACAACTCGATGAGATCGCGTTATACAGAAGAGATAGTCACTTAACCCATTCGGGACCATGGGTGCATATATGCACACTCAAAAAGAGCATACACAATTTGTTTTAGGCACCAGTAAGAAATAAAAGTAATATTTGTTTTCTCTAATTAGATCATTTTTGTGTTAGTTTAAGTAAAGGTAGCTTTTCTTAAAAATGTGGTGTCAACCAAATAAAATTTGTGTAAAAGCCGCCGGTCCCGAAGGGGTTAATGAGAAAATGATTTGATGAAGAATGCTCACTGAAAAAGTTTTGTATAATGCCAATAGGTAACGATTCTAGACGGAATTTGTTGTTACTGAAGACAATATGGAAGTAGGAATTAAAGATGATGATAATTCATGATAATTTAAAAAACTTTTATATTATAACGAAGGCAGCAAAAGGGAATCACAATCCAGGAATCTTGTAAATCATACGCTGAATCAACGGCCACAACTTTTAGATTTTTCAAAAAAAGGGGGAAAATGGAGATTATTCTAAAAAGAAAGATAATTTTTTTGTTAACCAAGCTCTCCATGAAGCTCCACCAACCGACTTCACCGCAAATCTTTAATCACCATCAAGTTAAACATTTGAAGAAAAATTGAAACATTCAAAAAAATGGTTAGAGAAAATCCTGGATGCCTTCAGCCGAACCCGCCGGTAAATTCTGCATCCGTGAGGCGTCTGGTCTAGGAGCACTTATTTTTAACACCTTTCTTACTCGATAGATCTAAACCAACTCTTTTTCAATAAAAAATGCAACGAACATTTCAATTTCCGAATTACTTTTTATGACAAGGCATCAATATCTTTTTGTGCAGTCATATGTGCATGCATTGTATGAATAATACAGTAAAATTTGGTTGTGCTGAAAAACGTGCTTAAAACCAAGCTCTCCATGAAGCTCCACCAACCGACTGTGATAAAGTATATCACAGTTTTATCTTTTTTAATTACTTTATATTTCAGCTCATTGTATTTCTGTAGTTTATAGCCCTTCCAGTTTAATTGCTGTTCTTTTAAAATGCCCTTTTACCAGCGATCGCACGCCTTGTATGTTGCTTTTTTGGCAAGGCTGCTTCATTCCTCCTTCGTGCTATGAGTTCGCTTCAATCGGCGCTGAGCTGTGACGTCATCGTCATTTGGCGGCTCTTCCCCGCTCGTGTGTTGTGCGCATGCGTCACCGTCGCTCTTGTTCCCTGTGTTTTCGGGAGCTGTTTTGTTTTGGCGCTGCAGGCGAAAGGGGCGTGTCTTTCAAATACAAATTAGAATGGTTCTTTAAATTATTAAATGTTAATGAGTTTCTGATTTGTTATTTTAATTTTCACGTAATTCATAGTCAACAAATTAGTTTAAATTAATCTTGCTCTCACATTTGTGCACCCCTATTAAGGGTATAAATACTAATGTTGCGCATTTTTCCAACAGAATTTTAATAAAAATGATGCTGTAAATTTATGCAAAACGTCGTCTGATCTGAGGCCAGGCCTATGCCGGCTCTCATGTCTGAGAAACTTCGCTGTGCGGATTCTTTGGAGATCAGCTTCCCGTTTTCAAAGTTTTTAATTATTTTATAAAAATGCTGTTTTAAATTTAATATTTAAAGGTTTAAATCAACTGGTAATTTAATTAATTCTGCATTAATTCTACATCCCTTAATGGATTCGGCCAGAAGGAATATTTTAGAGATTCTTCGAATTTCATGATGATTGAGCCAGAACTTTATAAAGCAATGATGTGCAGCTGATTTTATTCTCATCCTTCCTCCTTCCTCAAGAATTACAATAAAGATTTTATGGAGCCAACTCTTATGGAGTATTCATCATTTATAGTCTGCATCTATTATTTCACTCAAGTAAGACCGTTTAATTCATTTTATTATTATGATTGTTTCTCTTCTTAAGAAATCGACCAAAAGAACAGATGCACAAATCGTGCAGGGTTATTTGCCTATTTCAATCACAACTGCAATAAATAATATTTAAAAGTTCACTATCCTTATTCCTCATCATCAATAAATATCTTCGTCACACTGACTTCACCGCAAATCTTTAATCACCATCAAGTTAAACATTTGAAGAAAAATTGAAACATTAAAAAAAATGGTTAGAGGAAATCCTGGACGCCTTCAGCCGAACCCGCCGGTAAATTCCGCATCCGCGAGCCGCCTGGTCTAGGAGCACTTATTTTTAACACCTTTCTTACTCAATAGATCTAAATCAACTCTTTTTCAATTAAAAAATGCAACGAACATTTCAATTTCCGAACGCTTACAAAGCATCCAATTAGCAAACTGCAAACTGGTCTCTACGCCATAAAACATGCATCAGTTATAGATTACGAACTATCTTCCAACGTTATTAGAATAGTGATAAGGATATTCATTCTTTCATACAATGTGATGTCTTAGAGATCTTTCATAAATGAGATAGCTAAATAAACAATTTACAAAACACAGAACACAGTGAAAAATCAATTTTCAAGAACTGCTGTCCATAGCAGATAATGTATGCGAATTCTGCTGTGCAACCCTGTATATGATCTATCGAACTTTAAACATACCGCATAGCAAAACCAAAACTTAAATCAGCTGGAAAAAGCATAAAATAACTGAAAAGGTTTTTCTAGGGAATTACTTTTTATGACAATGCATCAATATCTTTTTGTGCAGTCATATGTGCATGCATTGTATGAATAATACAGTAAAATTTGGTTGTGCTAAAAAATGTGCTTAAAACAGTTGAAACTGCATTTTCAGGAAACCCTTCAATAGATGTTAATATGATTTTTTTTTTTTTTTTTTGGGGGGGGGGGGGGGGGGGAAATAAAAACTTGTATCTATACTCTTTATACACATCATATAACATACCGAAATTTAATTCAGCTGAAAACGCGAACACAATTAAAAATGCATATGTGGCAAATTACCATCCATAGGTGGCAATATATATCTAATTTCTTTTGCGCTGCCATATGAATTTATTTATATTTTACAAGCATCTTTAGTTAATAAAATATAATTCAGCTGGAAAGTGTCAAACACAGTTAAAAACATGCGTTAGGAATTCATGTCCATCAACTGAAATGCTTAATTTTTTTCATGCAGCTCTGTATATGATCTGTAGAGTTTATAATCACGACGTAATGCACAAAAATTTAGTTCAGTTTAAAATGCAAATCGCAGCTAAAAACGCACTTCCAGAAATTATGGTTCATAGTCCAGTCCTGTAAATGAACTACATACATGCTACTTACTTCATACTCTATGGAAAGAATGCTGTAGCCCATCTCAGTGACCCATATAAATTTTATCATGTTTGATGTATCATAACATCACTAAAATGCCCGCAAACAGTTTTTCCCCGTAGATCATAATGTAAGGGAAATGTTTTTTTTGTATATCCCTGTAAACGAGCTATAGCAGCTATAAACTTCTTTTTCAATAGCATATATCTACATTAGAGGTCTGCACGATCTCAGGCCAATTCTAATTCAGGAGAATCGGTACAGGCTGAGCCTCTTCTTCACCTTGAGATTACTCTTTTCTGCAAATTCGGACCAATCTGAGCCATACTTCCTTTTTTCCGGGCTGAGCCTACTCTGGAATTCATTCTTCCTAGAAGTCTGCATAGGCCAAAATTTTCAAGTCCTGTCCCGATACAGCCTGTATGAAAATTATTGAATTGGCCCGACCTGGCCCATCCAAAAATCAGTAAAATGAGGCCCAGCCAAACATTAATAATAATAATATTAATAAAATCATATATCTTTAAATCGCCATTATGCTACAATTAAAATTCTTTTTAAAGAATAGTAAGTACATACATTTCTAAACCAAAAAGAAAAAAAAAATGGACAGTAAAACATCTGAAAAGGAAAATGTCTATGACGGAATCTTGTGTTAAACGGAAAAATGCCTGGATCCGTGCAAAGTGAATATAATAATTACGAAAAGAATATAATAAATTTACAATAGATTATGTACCTGCTAAGAAGGAAAGCTGTCCATAACAATTTTTTTTTTTTTTTTTTTTTTTTTACTATGCGATTCTGTTTTACAAGATTTTACAGTATAACACTGTTCAGATTTTTTAAGTCTCAAAGTCATGGAATGTGGATTAACGATATTAATGATAATTCAAACATCTACATACAAATAGAAATTTATAAAAAAAAAAATCAATATAGTTTACATGGGAATAAGAAGAAAGACATCTAGGAGGGTCAGTAGTTTGGAATGGATGTGTCTGTACTTCGCAACCCAGAACGTTAAAAAAAAAAAAAAAAAAAGAATATAAACATGAAAAAAGCTAAAATAAGTATTTTTAGTCAGAATTCCTTGTATAAGACAATTTTTAACTGTGGCTCCCTAAGGGGGCTACAGAGAGCTTCAAAGTGCTTGACCCACTGAAGCTCCTGTTTAAAATAAATTTGAAACACTTAAGCGTAAAAAGAAAAACATAACTAAAAATTGTCTTCCACGAGGGTTCAGGGCGCAGAGCCCCATGTCAAAATAGTCTTAATTCTTGTTTCTAACAGTGTTTAATTATTTTATGTCACTTACGAAGAATAAATTTTACTTTTTTTTTTTTTCGAATCAGAGGTAAGGAAAATTTAATTATCCTGCTCCCCCTCATTTCTGCTGGTGCATATGGTAGTTTAAAATTTTTTTCTTTTAGATGATTTCAAAATATCATAATCTTAAACTAAACTCTACAAAGATAAAGTAAATAAAAAATTGTTCCCGTAATTTATTAAACCAAATTAAATTTAAATACAGCAGAATACTGTTACCCAAAAGTTTCGTTAAAGAAATATAGAATATCACAAATTTTTAACTTTTACGGTATAGCCTCTGACTGATATTTTACATGGCCCGGGAACAATGAAGTCTAGGCCTGGCCCAAGTCTTTGTAAAAAATGAAACTCTGCCCCGACCTGGCACCGGAACAATGAAGTCTAGACCTGGTCTGGCTCAAGTCCAATGAAATAAATCTCGGGTTTCAGGGCAGCCCATGCCGACCTCTAAATTCTTCCCGCCGAGCCCACATTGAGCTCGCATTTTATTTATTTGTTTTTGTAAAAATTATATTGCTGTTCTACATTTGTTTAGAGCATAGGTTCCCAACCAAAAATATTTTATACAAAAGCAATGAGATAAAAAATAATGAAATGGTTGAGACTGGTGGAGTTTTAACAATTTAATGTCGAGTTCTAATTTCGTTAACATCAGTCACAAATTGCCACGTTCAGTGATGTGCAATCTGTTCCTTTTCTTGGACAGTAAATTACGCTACTGCACTGAACTCACGCTCAGCCAAATACACTGAAGGAAAATGAATTAAAATTTTCGGTACTCTTATCCACAATTCAGGGTAGAAAGCTGCTATTTGTATTTGAAGCCAGAACTCTTGGTATCCATTTCTGAATTTTACTTTTCGTTCTTCGTTAGTTATGAGTTCTACGTGTTTCTCTTCTAAATTTGATGATTTTTCTGTATCTGTATTTGCGAAAGCATCTAAAAACCAACTCGGTATATTCATGTTTAAAATATCCTTGAATCGCTCCGTCAAATCAGCATGAAGAACGTCCAAGTGTTTGCAGTAAGTAAGTAAATTTTTCTGTTTTGCAGAAACTGTTGATAATGTAGACAAGTGGCTAAATTCATCTCTACCTATATTTCATTTGAACCGAAGAAGTTTTCCCAAAAAAGCAGCTATGGCGTTTTTTGTTTTAATTATATTCAACTGCGATCTACGTTATATATGGCCGGTGTATGACGTTTAAAACGTCACATGGAGTGGGTCAATTTTACACAGCGATTGGTGCAAAACGGTGGGTGCGTCACTTTGAACCAATCACCGGGTAAAAAAGATCCACTCCATGTGACGTTTTAAACGTCATGCACCGGCCGTGTATAACGTAGGTCGCGATTCAACTCATCACCATACAAGCTATGCCATTTTTGGATGTAGTCAGGTTTTTGCGGAGTTTTCCGTTGCTGTTTTCAAAGAAACCTGTAGTACTGAGTCAAGTAGATTGCAAAAACGATTCAGCCAAATAACTTTTGAGAGCCAACGAACTTCTGTGTGCAGCATCCAGTGATTGTAATCTTCATCATTTTCACTACAAAGCTGTCCAAATAATATTTTATGCATTAAATTACTTCTAATCTTATTCACTGCTCCAATAACGTAATGAAGCGACGTATGCAAGCGTTGATTAAGATTTTTTGCAACCAAATACTGACGTTGAATAACACAATGTAATGTACAGCGAGTACATTTGTTACTGCTTATTTCAAATGCCCTATGAAACCCTTATGACACCCTGTCATTGTTAGAGCTCCATCAGTAGTAGCTAGCAGCTGACAAAATATTATGAATAGGAATTTCTTTCTATTGAAAAAAAATTTCTCATGGTATTAAATATAGATTCCCCCTTTGTATCAGTTTCCAAATTTTTCACAAATAATAACTCTTGACATTTTTTTTCTCTTTTATAAATCGAACGTATGATTAGAGTACTGTTTCGTTATTTGGTAGAGTTGATTTATTGAGTTGAATGGAAAATTTGAAAGTCTTTAAGTAATAGCATAATGATATTTCAACGTTTTTATCTATTTCAGTTTTTCTTTGTACTGAATAATTTCTCAGAGGACTTTTTCAGATGATATCTAGCGGTATCTGAACAGTTATTACCTCTTTCACTGCTGGCAAGATTAATTCCTTGTCAATTGTGTGTTGTTTTTCCGCTTTTGCGATTAACAATGAAATATTATATGTGGCTCATAGTCCGTCATCTTCTTGTTTAGAAAAGGACTCACAGTTCACTGTTTTAAATATTTCTTTTCCAGTCCTTGAAAATAGGATAAATCTTTGTCCTTTTTATCAACATGCATTTTGTTCAAATGCTCTTGTAGCCTACAAGACTTCATGGCTTTGCTTGAAAAAAACTTTTTGGCGAATTAAACACACGAGTAATGATTGGTTTGTAGGAGAGTGCTTAAATACATATTTAAAATACTCAATACTATACTGCCGGCATTTCTTCTTAGATTCAGACATTTTGAAATATATAAATTGTGATGGTTTAAGTTTAAATAAATTAACTTTTCAACAGATTTATAGATAGTTATGAAAATAACGGCTATAATGACTTCTATCACTTTCTCTCAGAATAAAAGAGAATTCGTAACTTTCTTAAATCATACAAGACAATAAAAGTAAATAAAAGGTTTGATCTCACCTAATTTTCTGGTTCGTGTTCTATGAGCTTCTTTAAAGGTAGAAACATCTTTCACTAATGAAGATTATTTATTGGACAGGTAGACACACTTAAAGACGATACAGAACGAATACACGACAAGCTATGTACAAACGTAAAGTAAACAAAACAGTCAGTCAGTCTAAAAGTTCTACGCGCTTAGCGCCATCTGGTGGTTCCTTTTCATTTTGCAACAACTTCCGCCGGGCGAAGTTCGTCTGGAGATGAAAGTTCAAGAGGGCAAAGAAGCTGCACCGGTCTTCTGATGATGGCTCCGTTTGGCAACCTCACTGTGCATGCTCTTGTCCAACCATCACGTCCGGGATGAGTCTGGATTATAACACCCATTTTCCATATGAGGCGTGGGGTGTTTTCCTTTATAAGAATGACGGTGTTTTCCTTAAGTTCACTTGGTCGATCGACCTGTTGGTGCTGGTGAGCAGATTTTAATTCTAACAGATAATTGGATTTCCATCGTTTCCAAATTTGAGTCAAAATATTTTCTTGATATTTTCTTATTTTTATTATTTGGTATTCATTGGATTGGGGAACTGTTATCTTTGATTGAGGTAGAGTTAGCAATCTTCTGCCAATTAAGAAATGGCCAGGTGTGAGAGGTTCTGGCTCCCGAGGATCGCTGAATACATAGGTGAGAGGTCTTGAATTGAGAATCGCTTCTACTTCAATCACAATTACTTCCAGTTCTTGAAAGGAAACTGAAGTTTTTCCAAGTATTCTCTTTAGAGACATTTTAACTGATCTTACAAGACGCTCCCAGAAACCTCCCCACCAAGCTGCTCTTTCAACTATGAAATTCCATTTGATGGACAATCCACTAAACAAATTTTTCACTTCTTCATTTTTCATAATCTTCCATAATAAATTTAATTCTCATTTTGCCTTATGGAATGTTTTGGCGTTATCACTGTAGATAGTACTGCATATTCCTCGTCTTCCTACAAATTTTCGGAACGCTTGAATGAATGTTTTTGTGGTCAAGTCCGGAGTTAATTCTAGGCGTACTGCTCTTGTTACGGCACATGTGAAGAGCAATATGTAGGTTTTCTTAGTCTCATCGTGATCTTTAATGTACAACGGACCTAAGTAATCTAGCCCTGTAACTTGGAATGGATAGACTTCATTTATTCTGTCGGCAGGTAGAGGTGCAGGAATCTGGGTGGCAGGTTTAACACGAAGTTTTTCACATAAATTGCATATAAATATCAAACTCTTGATCCTCTGTCTTGCTTTCAATATCCAAGTTTTTTCTCTGAGTTGTGTTAAAGTTTCCGATACACCACCATGCCTTGTTTTTTCATGACAATCTTTGATGATAAGATTTGATAAATGAGATCTACTAGGTAGTAAAACTGGATGAGCTTAATGGTATGAGATATCAGCTTGCTGTAATCGTCCACCAATCAAGATTATTTTCTTTCATTTAGAATTGGATTGAACAGTCGAATAACTGAGTTTGCTGGTACTGGTTTTCCTTGCGTCAGCGCTGAATATTCTTCAGGAAAATGCTCCATTTGTGTAAGTTTAATCCAGTATTCTTCGGCAAATTCAAGTTCTTCTGTAGCTAAAGGACCACTTCTCTTACTCTGAGGATTCCTTGTATTGTGGATGAATCTTTGAATCCATGCAGTAATTCGTAATATTTGTTTAAGTTTGCTGAATCTTCGGATATCGAAAAGATCTTCAAGTTTCGTTGTCAGGAGCATATTCACCACTTCATATTCTTTATTTTCTAACTTGGTTTCCTGTTCGGTATGAATGCTGGATTGTGGCCATTGACTTTCGCACTTCCTTAGCCACGGTGGCCCAAACCACCAAAGCTCCAGGTCTTTTAGACTGGTTAAGTTTTCACCCCGTGTTAAAATATCAGCAGGGTTATCATTCCTAGGACAGTGATTCCAACAATCAGGTTCAGATATTTTCTTGATTTCATCTACTCTGTTCTTGACAAACATCTTCAATTTTCGAGAATTATTCTTGATCCAGTGAAGAACAATCGTGGAATCTGACCAAAATATAGTCTTCGTATCCTTCGGTGTACTTGAATGCAGTCGAATATGATCGAACAATCTGGCTCCTGTAAGTGCAGCAAGAAGCTCTAACCTCGGCAGAGTTATTTCTTTAACTGGTGCAACCCTAGTCTTTGAAGTGACTAAATTGGAATGGAAAATTCCGTCAGAGTTGCGAAAACGTACATAAATAACTGCTCCGTAAGCTCGTTTGCTGGCATCTACGAAGACGTGAAATTGACAGCCTGTAAGTTCTTCCATT
The DNA here is from genome assembly GCA_963931845.1 of Maratus michaelseni. Classification (NCBI taxonomy): domain Eukaryota; kingdom Metazoa; phylum Arthropoda; class Arachnida; order Araneae; family Salticidae; genus Maratus; species Maratus michaelseni. The sequence goes on along the minus strand of OZ007589.1, from coordinate 253,855,392 downwards.
CCTTTCATTGAGAATAGATGTCTTGGTACAGATATCTGCTTCAAATAAAACAATTCTTCACACCAATCTTGAAATATTTTTGCTAAGTCGGTTGGTAAAGCATCATCCCAATTGAGTTTTTTCTTCCATATGTCTTGCAGTAGTATTTTAGCTCGAACTGCAAATGGTGATAATTAAGCCCAACGGGTCGTAGATTCTTCCCATAGTTTTTATTACGCTTCTCTTCGTAAATTTTAATTCTGCCATATACTTATCCCTTAAAAGTTTATCACTATCAACGCTTAAGACATCATCTGATGAATTCCAGCAATAGCCAAGGACCTTGCATAACGTGGATTCATCGTTAACTTCTTCCTTAAATCGATCTTGCAATGAGCGTACATTTGTTTTCCATTTTCTCATATTAAAGCCTGCTTCTCTCAAAATGAGCCTTATTTGTTCGTGGACGGTGTACGCTAAATCTGTGTCTTCTAAACTGTGTATAAGGTCGTCTACATACAATCTACTGTTCAAAACGCTGAAGGCAGTTGGATAAATATCCTCATACTTCTTGATGTGATGTTTAATTGTCACGTTCAGTAAAAATGAGCTCGATCTTGAGCTCCAAATGAGCTCCAAAAATTACACGCGTCATCCTCAAAACTTCGGGTTCAGCGTCTAAATCTTCCGTAACCCATAGAAATCTAACTGCGTCTCTTTCTTCTGGCGCCAGGGCAATTTGCAAAAATGCACCTTCTATATCCGCCGTTATTGCAACCTTATTCAGACGGAACTGCAAAAGAAGTATTAGGATATCGGCGCTAAATTCGGACCTGGATTCAAGCAGTCATTAAGGGACGGAAAATTATGTTCACTCGAGGAGGCATCGAAAACTATTCTCATTTTCGTCGTTGTTTTATCTTCGCATATTACTGCGTGATGTGGCATGTAATATATCTTAGAATTATCACCACATTCATTTTCATTGATCCTTTCAGCTATTCCTCGAATTAGATGCTTTGAAATAATGTCCTTCTACTGACTATGAAAATTTCGATTTTTCTTAAATCTTTTGACAAGTGTTCGCAAACGGTTGTTAGCATTACTATAGTTATCATGTAGCGACTCAGAATGTTCGTTCCATGGTAGTTTAACTTGGTAGCAACCTTCGATTAGTTTCGTAGAATTTTCAAATTCTTTCATAACTTCGTCATCTTTATTCAGATTGTCACTACGCGATATTCCCAAACCTTCTAAATCGAACAATCTTTTCAAAATGTCTGATTCTTCTAAATTTTGATTACGCACTATAACATTCATTACGCTAACATCCTTAAAATCCTTGCGTTTTGCTTCAGAACCATTAAATACATAACCTAGTTTCGTTTCCATTCCTACTAAAGCACCGGAAACTCTTTTGACTTTCCCTGTAGCTATTTTCCAGAAATAGTCCGACCCAATTAAAAGAGAAACCCTTAAATTTTCAGACCCTTCAATATCAGCTATCTGTATTTTGGCTTCATTACAAAATTTATGAATTTCTTTACTAGGACCTTGTATATCCGCTTCCGAAATAGAAGATATTTCAATTGCTTCAATCGAAATAATTTTCTTTGGATCATAAATGCTTCTTAAATTCACCTTTACCCTATTTCTTACAATAGATTTCTTTGGTTTTGACCCAAAAGCATAAATTGCTAACTTTTCTTTTCCTATAACTTCTAAATTAAATTTACGAGATACTGTTTTATCGATGAACGTATTTTGCGACCCCGAATCCATGATCATTTTTATTTTTCTTTCCTGAGAATTATTACTTAAAAAGGCGACAGCTGTTTGTAAAAATACATTTTCATTTACTGCAGTTGTTGCGCAATTGAGAGCATTGGAATTATTTTTTCTTTTGGGAGACTTTGAGACGCTTTCCTTTTTGTTATGTTGCTTTTCAGTTTCGTCACAAATTAAAACATTATGTCTTCGACCACAAATGTTGCAACGCATTTTTTCGCGGCAAAATTTTGATACGTGGGATTTGCGAAGGCAAAGGAAACAATAACCCTTTCGTAAAAGACTCGATTTTCGTTCATTAATGGTTAAGGGACAGTTAAAATTTTCGTGTTCCCCTGCACAAAATAGGCAGTCTTTCTTGATAAGTGCATTTAATGTAGCTGCTGTGGGTATATTATTATGAGTTTCATGTTTTCGATAAGGTAATTCTTTAATTTTATTCTTTTCAAATACTTCATCATTTCGAAACATATACGTTTTTTCTCGCGTTTCGATTTCATGTTTCAGAAATTCTAATAATTTGGCACAGTTCCAAGAATCTTCGCCAGCAGAACGATTGAATCCTAGAACAATTTCTTCAGGAATTAATTTGACTAAAATAGCGAATAAAATTCCCCCATAGTTATTTAATTCTACTCCGGCTGTTTCGAGACTTCTGATTTGAATAATACAGGTATCATGCAATTGTCTAAGCTCTCTTAAATTCACTTCAGATTTTACAGGATTTAGGCTTAATAGCTTGTTTACATGCGATCGTATTATTAATTCATTTTTTCCGAATCTTTCTTTTAACAATCCGATCGCGACATCGTAATTATTTTGTGTTAAAGCTAAACCTTGAATACATTTTAAAGCTGCTCCTGTTAAGAAATTCTTTAAGTAATTTAACTTCTCTATGTTAGTTAACTTTACATTTTCATGTATAGCTACTTCAAATTGCCCCCAGAATTCCTGCCAATTTTCATATTTCCCATCGAAAGGTTGTATTGTAAGCTTCGGTAATCTTATGTGAGAATAATTCTTTGATTCATCAGGTTCTGTGGACAATAGAATAGAAGAGTTTATTTTACTTTCGTTAGGAGCATTACGCTTTAAATATCGATCAATTTTAGCTTTCGTTTTCGTATTTTTTTCGCGATATTCTTGACTGGATGATACATCTTTTTCTAGCGTTTCTAAGTTATCTACAAGTTTCTGAATTTCTGAATCTAATTTGTAAACTTGTTCTGCATTCTCGATTAATTGAATTTTAAGATCTTCAATTTCGTCTGTATCTTTTTCGTCTCCTGCCAAATATTCAGTTATTTTGTTAATAATCTTCGTTAAAGATGTTCTAAGAGACTTACGCATACTTTTTGATTTATCTAATTCGCTAGGTTGCGCCATTTTCTAAATTACAGCTCTTGGGAATTTCGGCACCATAAAAGAGAATTCGTAACTTTCTTAAATCATACAAGGCAATAAAAGTAAATAAAAGGTTTGATCTCACATAATTTTCTGGTTCGTGTTCTATGAACCAGAGAACCTTATTGAGCTTCTTTAAAGGTAGAAACATCTTTCACTAATGAAGATTATTTATTGGACAGGTAGACACACTTAAAGACGATACAGAACGAATACACGACAAGCTATGTACAAACGTAAACAAAACAGTCAGTCAGTCTAAAAGTTCTACGCGCTTAGCGCCATCTGGTGGTTCCTTTTCATTTTGCAACACAGAATAAACGAATTTCTTGGGCAGATTCAAACCACAGGTTCGTTTGGAAATCTCTAATCATTCATATGTCACGATCTTTCTGACATTTTTCGAAATACAGGTTAATAAAATAAAAAGATTTCGGTTTCAAACTTTTAGTCAGCTTACAATATCAAACTTTGCATTCTGCGACGATTTTTAATGCGATTTATACCAAATTTTTGCTTTCTGTAGCGAGTTTTTGGCATCCATTAAAGACACGTTTTAGCGTGTTTACAATGTTTTAACCTGCTATAATGCAATTTCGTCCTCTGCGAGTTTTAGCATTTGTTCGTGTCCCACGACGATTTTTTCACATTCGTAAAAGAAATTCGATTTGGTGCCCCCAGCTCTAGGTTAGTTTGTATAGATTTTCATTTAAAGGTACAATTAAGGTTTTTATCACGGGCCGGGCAACGCCAGGGGGGGACGTGGGGAGGTCAGCTAGTTATATTATATTAATTTCCTAAGTAGGTAGGTATGCCACGCCCGCCCCCCCTTGACAGTCTTAATGCCCCCCATTTGCTTTTGGACCCGCCACTGCCCCCCTGGAAGACTCTAGCGGCCACTGGGGGGCGGTACCGCCCCCGTTGGGAACCTGTGGTTTAGAGGAATCTTTAGAATTTTAATTTGATTTAATAAATTAGAGAGATATTTTTTAAAATCTTCCTTTTTCCTTTGTACAGTTTTTTTCTTTCATTCTAAATTACGTTGATTTTTCTTACTGAAAACTTTGTTTGAATGTAATTGTCTAAATCAAAATCAATTTTTAGGTGCATTCGTAATTATAGAAATACATAGCACCTATAGTCGTCATCTGGTCCGCATATAACAGCGAAAAAACTACCCAACCTAATGGTTTGAAATTTAATATATATAACAATTGTGACCAGCCTGTAAAAAATCGACTACTAATATAAAATAGCATTTATCAAGAAACATTTTTGATAAATACAGGAGTCAGCATAGTCACTTTTTTACCAACTACTATTTTTAAAAAATAATTGATGTGATTATATACCTACAAAATTTGCAATAAAAATCTACCATGAAGATTATTGTTTGAAAATACTGGTAGCCTAGCCAAAGAAGTGACCATGATGACTTCTGTAAACAACAGTTTCTTTTCAGTAGTCACATGCAAAATCTCATTAAAAACAATGTAAAAAACTATTTATCCTAAAAAAATAAGAAAAAATTAGAAAATTTCAGACAGTAACACTTTTTTTACACAAAATGTGATAAATATATAAATGAAACTAAAAGTTTTTATTTCAGTTTTAAGAGGATACAAGATAAATTTATACTTTATTGGCAAATTCAAGCTTTACACATTGATGTATACCCAGATTATGCAAAGGGTTCAATTTTCAATTTTAATGTAGTGTACTCAATAAGGTGAATATAGTATTATTAGTAATACACTACATTCACTATACTCAGAGCCGTCCTTAGCGAAAGCGAGGCCGGGTGCAAGAACTTTTGCGAGGCCCTTTCCTTCCAAATTAGTTAATCCATCCTCACCCACCCACATGTTCCCATAACGCAATCATATTCGGGGGAAAAAAATAAAGAAAACTCATGGCATACATTATTGGGCTCTGGGCACAGAAAATATTTTAACCCTTATACGTAGATTATCATGTTTTTATAAATGTACACAAGAAAGTGTATAAATATTACAAATATAAATGAAAAACGAAAAATCGTCGGGCACACATATTATTAGCATTAGCATTGAAACTTCTGCATAAAAAAATAATTTGACAGAATTAAATTTGATCAAAAAGAAATGTTATTCTATAGATAAGACAGTGATAAGTACAAAATATAATCTAAAATTTTAAAATATTTATAATTACAAATAAGTCAGAAATATTTTGTGTGCATTATCAAAAAGTTGACTTTGAATATAAAAAAGAAAAAGAAACTGAATGCCACTGACAATTTTAATTGACATAAATTGTGCAATATAATTCAGGATTTTTTAATTTTCTTATTACATCATTAACATGTTTTAGATTAATTTTTTTGGGGAAATTTTCGAGCCCCTGAAATCTGAGTGCCTTGGGATGGTGCCCCCAAGGTAATAGGGCACTGTTTATATGTGAACAGAAAAAGGGATATTCGTATAATAAAAAAGAAAAACTTCCTGAAACAATAAAATATACAACATTACGATAAAGTAACTCTTACAGAAATGTGTTATTACTTTACAAATAATGAATAAAATAATGGTTGCCGTTTATCTAAAATCATCAACAGCATCCGCTTCTTAACAGTTGATATTAAAACTTCAAAATAACAAATTAATCACAACTGGATAGAATTGGTTATAAATTATACCCAGTAGAATCAGCACCGTATCTGAAACTTAGTTTGATGTCTCAGGAACTTAATTTGGAGGTCATAAAGTCCTTGTCCACAGCAGTCCAGCCCAGTTCGAATCTGCAGAAAAATGTAAGACCGAGCCCCGTCCGGGCTTTTTATTTAGGCCTAGATTTCATTTTATCCGAAACGAATCGGGCCTATACTTTGTTTTTCCAGGAAAGAAAATTGGCCCGAACCCATGTCAGGTTGGTAGATTTTTTTTATGTAATAACGATATTGTACATTTCTTTAACGAATTCTTTAGAAACTTAATTTGGTTTAACAAATTACAGAGAAATATTTTTAAATATATACTTTTTTCCCCTTTATAGTGCTTTTAAATTATAATTTTATTTAACCATATTTTCTTTTTGTTCCAAACTATATTAATTTTTTTAACGAGTGTTCGTGTACAGTCGTGGAAAAAAACCGCACCACCATACATTTTATCACTAAATTATCTCAGAGAGATGCGACAGGTACCGCCAGATTGGGTCTGCTTTTCAAATATAAATGCAATTTTTGAAATAGGGATCGCGTCTACATATTAAATTTGTACAATCTTTCATTGTTCATGTGGTAACATCTACTTTTGACACTTTGTTTGATGCCCTTGGATCAAAGCAGCTCTGAAAAATGTATAGTTTATATACTTTCCTTCTAAATCTTCATAGAGTTTAGAACAGACAAATTTTTATTTATATCTACACCAAAAACATCCGATTCAAATGTTCTCTTTTAGTGAGATACAATGAATAGATCTAAACATATTCCGAACATTTTTTTAAATTCAAAAACATATTAAAATTATTTTAAATTTATATTTAATAAAATATGAATTGTGATCTCTCTATATATTTTTTTTCATTTGAAAAAAAAAATAGTGTCACTGAAAACATGGCTATGTACTTTTACAGCTCATTCCTATCATTAATTTTCAAAATATTAAGAAATTTTACTTTTATGTGGTCTAAGGGACCGTCCGAGAAGAATCTAATATTACATCCTTCTAGGGAACGCCTTCTGTTATAGCCTATATTATAGTATCCACAGAAAAGAAAATCTTAAGCAGAACCGTATAGAGAAAAATTTTAGAATTTTATTTTAAAGTGAGTTTATTTTATATATAGAGTTTCTAAATAACTGTCTGGTAACGAATTTAATGTTCCCAGTACTTTTCTCTGTAAGATCTTAATTTTAGTTTTCGAAATTCTTTGAAAAACCTCTATTTTCTTTTTATCCAAGGAACTCAAATGAACTATCGAAAATTGATGTTACCATAAGAAAAATAAAATATAATACGATTTTTAATATGTAGACGACCCTTGCTTAAAAAATTTTATTCATATTCGGAAGTAGACACAGAAAAGAGCAGAATCAACTGTCATTTTCATTTTCGGTGTGAAATTTCGAACTTAAAACGCACGCAGGTATAAGTAATAATGTGAATTGCTCGAAAGGGTGCGAAATAATGTGAATTGCTCAATGATTGCTAATTATTTAAATATGTATGCAAACAAATGCCAAATGTTTTATTTGTTCTTTATAAGTAAACATTTTTCTTTTTTTTTTGCCCGGGCGCGAGGCTTTCCTGGGCGCGAGGCCCTGTGCAGCCGCACCTATCGCACACCCCTAAGGACGGCTCTGACTATACTATAATAATTTTAAAATACTGTATTTAATATAGTGGAAATTTCTTAAAAATGGAGAAGTTAAAATTTTTTTTAAATATATTAGTTTTTTTTTGTTTTTTATTGTGTGTATGTGTGTCGGGGAATCTCATAAACCCCTGGCTATGGAAATTTCTAATTTATCTGGGAGGAGGGGGGTATTTTGGTCTACCGTGTTATCTTGTTAATTCAACACTAGATCGAACATGAGGCTATATTAAAGATGGAAAGTCATTTCACATGGGTTGGCAACCTAACAGTGAAAAAGTGCTGAGATATCAATGAGTCACTGAAAAAGATTAAACTATTTCTGGTACAGTCATATTTTTGTATAATTTTGCATTTTTTTTCTCCAGATTATCATGATTGGTAAATAATAAGAATTGGGGGAAAAAAATTCATTTTTCCCAAATTTCGCTGATAGTTACATGATAATTCCAGATGACCAAATTTTTCCGATATTTCTATATTTTACAGGTTTGTGAAGGCTCTGTTTACAGCTTTGTATGTTTTGACAATGACGAGAAAATGCATCCATATGAATTAATTTTTTCTGTAAGTTTTCATTTCATATATTCTAAGATCAAAGATTCTGCTAGTATTTTATATTAACAACAATCTACATAATACAAAAAACTCCTTCTGGCTGTACTAGGAGGAAAAATTTGCATTTCTTTTTCTTGTTTTTAAGAATTCAGCTAATTTTACTAAAACACATGAAGCTAAACATAGAACCCATTAGAGAAGATTCCTAGTTTTTGTCAACATTGAATTTGAAGGGGAATTTCAAAAAACTAGTCAACTATCGTCAAATTTACTTCATTTATGGCAACCTATTTTTGTCACCAAATTTGGCGATATTTGTAATAACTAAATAGTTTTAAGCATATGAAAGATGGAACAATGGTTACAACAATGACAGAAAATTTGCGAGAAACCACGTTCAATAAAACTAATAAACTAAACCTGTTTATGGAGGAATACCATATTTTTAATTCGTTGTCTTGTTTCAAAATGCCAGACACCCTAGAATTTCAAATTGCTATATCTCAGCTATTTTTAAAGATAGAGGTAAAACAATAAATGCTCCAGAATCCTTGTATCAAGGCCAAACCCTTGAGTGGAAACACTTTTTGGATTTTTAAATTTTTTGTACATCTTTTTAACACTTTCCAACCTAGTTGAAAAGTGTTTATGACTTAGGTTTGTCTGCCGTATGGCCGTCTGCCAGTCTGTCCGTGCTCTAACTCCCGTAAATATGCTCGGATTGCTCTGTGTTGGAAACAGTTCAGAAATTGATTTCATCTGTTCCCCCGTTTGTGATATATGCAACCCTTTCGTGATATAAGCAACGCGTTTGTGATATATGCAATTCGTTTCGTGGACTGCCAACAGGTGTCGCCACTACCAGAAATGGAACTTCCTCAAAACCCCACAAGATAGCAGCACTACAGATCTACAGAGAGATAATCACTACAATGTGCATTTTAAAGAAAGTAAAAACTGTTTAGTCAGCAATAAACCCTTTGTGAAATGTGTGCAACGGACTAATACCGTGAAAGAACATTTAAGAGCCCCTTTTATTAATTAGTTGAAGCTGAAACAGCGTACTAATAAGACGTAAACAATTTTCGCTCGTTATTTTAACTAATTGTGCTCCGGAAGCAAAATTGCTCTGGAACTTTGACGAAGCATAACTCTTTTTACGGATTCAATAACGTTCTTTTATATATTGTATAAGTGTAACCTATTTTAACCAAGATATTATGTAGTTTTTCAGATCTATAAAATTTGTTTCGCAACAAGTCATGATGCTCTGTGATTACAGCTTCCGTTTGATAAAATTGAATTTATAAGATTCTAACAGCAAGCATCACTCGCTGCATCATTAATAAGGATTATGCATTATAACAAGGTAAGCACAGCTTACATATTTTTTGTACGAATAATTGAGAAGTAATTGTATTATTTATCTGGTCGTTTTGAGCAAGTAAATATAACTCACTTCCTTTTAGATTAATGAGACTCAGTAAAGAGGAGAAAAAAAAATAAAACTAGACCAGAAAAGAAATAATATAAAGCATTGTATTATAAATATTGAATAAGTATTACATAACAAATAACTGTGGAATTTATTTATTACATATACTGGTATTATTTTCTGAGATACATTATTGATATTATTTTTTTCTTGGTGCATATAACATATAATTATTGCTATTGATCATTGATAATGCAAAAGTAAATAATAAACATTGAATAGAATATATGATGAACAAAACGGTAGATAATTAACCTAAATGAATATTGAAGTATTATATAGGTCACTATGTTGTGATATATATGTATAGACTAATGATAAATATAAATAACTGAAAAATATATATACACATTTATATAACGTAGCATTCAACATTTAATTATGGCTACTTCGTCCGCGAAGGATATATCGCTTGTCGAAAAGCTGAATGACAGTAATTACGAACTATGGGCCTTCAAACTAGAAATGCTGTTAATTAGGGAAGATTTATTTAAATATGTTACCCAAAACCCACCTGCAACTCCCGACGATGCATGGAAGAAAAACGATGGGAAAACTAGGGCAACAATAAATCTTTCGATAGATGACAGCCAAATCTGTCATATAAAGCACTTAAAAACCGCCAAAGAAATCTGGGACACGTTAAAGAAGGTGCATCAAAGATCCACCTTATCGTCTAAATTGTTTCTCCTCCGAAATTATACTCACAAAAATTAAGCGACGGAGGAGACATGAACCGCCACATCAACGAAATTCTAACAATAAAGGTTAAATTGTACGCCATTGGCGAAGAAATTCCGGAGACTCATGTCGTAGCACTTTTATTGTGCAGTCTCCCTAGATCATATGATCCTCTCATTATAGGCCTCGAAGCTAGGGATGAAAGCGATCTCACTTTAGAGTTTGTTAAGACAAAACTACTAAATGAATTCAAGCACCGGGCTGAAAATAAACAATCCAACACAAATGCACGTGAAACCGCGTATAGAGTATCCAACAGACAGAACAAAAACAGAAAATATTGCGGATTCTGCAAACGACAAAACCACACAACATCAGAATGCTACCATTTGAAAAATAAAAACCAACACTGCAATAACGCAAGACCTGACTGGAACAAAAATAAAACGTTTAATAATTCCAGTAACAATAGAAACAACACAATTGGCCATAAAAATGCCCAGAACAACCCCAAGGAAACTTCGAACTATTGCTTCAATAACACAAAATTGAAGGTGATCAAGATTTAGATAGCTCGGTTCCCCCCGGCGACGACAAAACATCAGAAGATAAAATCGAACCCATCTCTGTAAACAGGGCGCAAACACCAAATGAAGAAAAATATATAATTGACTCTGGATGTACTAGGCATGTCGTAATGTCAAAGCATAATTTTGAAAATTTTACGCCAGGAAACTTCGGGGATATTACAATAGCGAACGGAAAGCGGCTATGCTCACAAGGTCTGGGAGACGTGAACATTAAAATAGATTCACAAAATTCCATTACACTTAAAAGCGCATTATACTGTCCCGAATTGCAGAACAATCTGCTATCGGTAAAAAGGGCCACCGAAAATGATATCAAAGTAATATTTGAAAAACAGAAATGCTCGTTCGTGAAGGATAACCACATAATTTTTACAGCTAGGTTAAATGACAATTTATATGAATTACAACTCAAAGACGATTACGGATATAACGCGCAAATTCAAACATCTTGCAGCGATAAAAACTGCATATCCATTTGGCACAGAAGGCTGGGACACAAAAATTTTGAAGCGTTAAAACATCTCGCGAAACACAAACTAGCTGAGGGCATAGAAATACACAATTGTAAACATGAAACTGTTTGTACAAAATGCGTCGAGGGAAAGCTATCGATTGCACCCTACCCCAAAACCGCTTCTAATAGATCAAAGGAAACATTAGATCTGGTACATACAGATATCTGCGGAAAAATGCATACACAAACACTCAGCGGAAAGAAATACTTTATAACTTTCACTGATGACTACAGTCGGTTTACAATGATTTATTTGATTTCGCATAAATCAGAGGCAATAACGAAACTCAAAGAATTCATAGCCCTAACGAAGAATAAATTCGGAAAAATTATAAAAGCAATCAGATCCGATAACGCAAAGGAGTATCTAGGAGATAGTTTTGAGAGTTACCTATCAGAAAACGGTATAGAACACCAGTTGAGCGTCTCGTACTGCAGCCAGCAGAATGGTGTTGCCGAACGCAAAAATAGGACTATAGTTGAGATGGCGCGCACAATGTTATCTGACGCGAACTTACCGAACCAATTTTGGGGCGAAGCTGTACTTACAGCAACATACCTGATAAATCGCTTACCTACCAAAGCAAACGAAAACAATAAGTCACCTTATGAGCTGTGGAATGACAGAAAACCCAATTTATCGAACATACGGACCTTCGGATGTAAGGCATACGCCTATGTCGAAGAATCGAAGAGATCCAAATTTGACAAAAAGGCCGTTGAAGGCATTCTATTGGGTTACGATAATCGTAGTAAAGGGTATAGAATATACACAGGGGGAAACAACGTGATAATATCGCGAACCGTAAAATTCCTTGAGAACAGAGCAAGCGAAATTGATAAAAACATAAATGATTCAAAGACACCTACTGAAACCGTGGAGATTGAACTAAGTAATGATGAACAAAATCAAAATGACACCCCACAGCAAAGTACTGCTGAACCGCGAAGGTCACTAAGAAGTAACAGAGGTGTCCCCCCTGACCGCTACGAGATAAGCGCGAATATCTGTAAAATACAAGATCCGAAAAATTGGGAAGACATAAATAATATCAGGGATCCTGAAATAAAAAACAAATGGATAGAGGCCGCAAATGAAGAAATTACGTCGTTAAAGAAGAATAACACTTGGGAATTGGTGAAACCAACACCAGGAAAACGTACAATAGGGTGTAAGTGGACATTTAAAACAAAATATAACGCACGCGGAGAGGTAGAGAGATATAAGGCACGACTTGTCGCGAAGGGCTACTCGCAAAAATACGGAAGCGATTACGATGAAACGTATGCACCGGTGGTAGCGCACACCACAATAAGAAGCTTCCTAAACGCCGCCGTGTATAAAAATTTAAATATTACACACCTAGATGTAAAGACGGCATTCTTACATGGAGATTTAGACGAAGAAGTCCTAATGAAGCAACCCGAGGGATACGTTGTAAAAGGGGAGGAAGATAAGGTGTGCAAGCTAAAGAAAGCAATATACGGGCTAAAACAGGCCGCAAGGGCCTGGTACATAAGAATTAACAAGTCATTAAGAAATTTAAATTTTAAGGAGTGCAATTCAGATCAGTGCTTATATAAGAGAAATGAAAACGGGGATATTTCCTATATAATTGTGTACGTGGACGATATTTTAGTCGCCGCAAGCGAAGAAAACACGCGCAATATATACGCGGAATTATCTAAGGAATACGAAATTAAGAATCTCGGCAGGGTATCGCAATTTCTCGGAATAAATATTAAAAGGCTAGACAACGAAAACCTTGAGCTAGACCAAGAGAATAAAATTGAGGAAATAACCGAAAAATTTAAATTGTCCAAATCAAAGCCCACATACACGCCCATGCGCACAGACTATTTCAATGCAGACCCAAACAGTGAAACACTAAGCGACAACAAACAATACAGACAGGCTGTAGGAGCGTTATTATACATAGCGACGTTAACCAGACCGGACATAGCTGCCACGGTAAACATCCTTGGAAGAAGGAACGAACATCCCAGAAAAGCAGATTGGGAGGCGGTAGAAAAGGTGATACGATATCTGCATACCACTAAGCACTTGAGGCTAACTGTAAACAAAAATAAGCCGCCCATACTAACTGCATATAGTGACTCAGATTGGGCAGGAGATAGAGAAGATCGGAAGTCCACAACTGGGAATGTGTTAAAATTAGGGAACAATCTCGTGTACTGGACATCAAGAAGACAAAACTGTGTAGCGTTATCAACTGCGGAGGCAGAGTATATCTCTGTATCCAACGCCACGCAAGAAATTCAATGGGTTCTTAACCTACTAAAAGACCTAGAGTTGCATCAAACTTTACCAATCGTAATATACGAGGACAATATCGAATGTATAAAGTTGAGTGAAAATGAAAAACAACAATCCCGTGTGAAACACGTGGACATAAAGTACCACAACGTGAGACATTTAAAAGAAAGCGGGGTGATCACACTGGAATATTGCCCTTCGAAAAGGATGGTAGCTGACATCCTTACCAAGCCCATCCCCAAACCTCAGTTTGAGCACTTGAGAAAGGAATTTCAACTTACACCACCACAGGGCTCAGATGAAAAGGGGGGGGGGGGTTGGAAACAGTTCAGAAATTGATTTCATCTGTTCCCCCGTTTGTGATATATGCAACCCTTTCGTGATATAAGCAACGCGTTTGTGATATATGCAATTCGTTTCGTGGACTGCCAACAGGTGTCGCCACTACCAGAAATGGAACTTCCTCAAAACCCCACAAGATAGCAGCACTACAGATCTACAGAGAGATAATCACTACAATGTGCATTTTAAAGAAAGTAAAAACTGTTTAGTCAGCAATAAACCCTTTGTGAAATGTGTGCAACGGACTAATACCGTGAAAGAACATTTAAGAGCCCCTTTTATTAGTTAGTTGAAGCTGAAACAGCGTACTAATAAGACGTAAACAATTTTCGCTCGTTATTTTAACTAATTGTGCTCCGGAAGCAAAATTGCTCTGGAACTTTGACGAAGCATAACTCTTTTTACGGATTCAATAACGTTCTTTTATATATTGTATAAGTGTAACCTATTTTAACCAAGATATTATGTAGTTTTTCAGATCTATAAAATTTGTTTCGCAACAAGTCACGATGCTCTGTGATTACAGCTTCCGTTTGATAAAATAGAATTTATAAGATTCTAACAGCAAGCATCACTCGCTGCATCATTAATAAGGATTATGCATTATAACAAGGTAAGCACAGCTTACATATTTTTTGTACGAATAATTGAGAAGTAATTGTATTATTTATCTGGTCGTTTTGAGCAAGTAAATATAACTCACTTCCTTTTACTCTGCAATTTTTATATGTTACCGTCATTATCTATAGCATGTTCCCTATTTCAACTGAAGTGTGTAGCACTTACAGTTTTTTTACTCCCTTTTTTGGCACTCAAAAGAGTTCCATTACATTACGGTCTATGGGGAAAAATCATTTGCGGTTTATTTTAATGATGTTACACAACTTCAAACACATCGTAATTGACATATATCACTAAGGTGCATTACAAGAAGCTTAATATGGAATAGGGTGTGCATAGCACTTATAGTTAGTTTACAGGGACAGTCAAAAGAATTCCATTACATTAAGTCTACGGAGAAAAATCGTCTGCGGTTTATTTAAATAAATAATGTTTTACTATTTTAAACGCATTGAAATTTATATGTATCACTAAGGTGCACTACAAGAGGTTTACTACAGAATAGTGTCTGTGTATAGCAGTCATCGTTCATTTACAGGAACACACAAAAGAATTCTCTACTGTCTGTTAACAATAATTCCTGGAAGTGCGTTTTAAGTTACTGAACGCGATTTTAAATTTAAGTCACTTTTTATTTATTACGTGGTGTGTATAAATTCTGTATATCATATACAGGGAAGCACAAAAGTTCGTGAACACATTTCCGTTTATTGACAGAAACTCCAGTATGAGAATTTTAAACTGTGCTACATGTTTCTTAACTGAACTAAAATTTAGCATCCTATGTAGTATATATACAAATCGATAGATCCTATACAGGGCTGAATAAAAGTATTCGGATATTTTTCCGAATATTGTATATGTTGGAAATAAATGTTGAAAATTCCTGAAATTACGTTTCTAAATATGTTATGCGTTTTCAAAATTGTTTACTTCGATGTTATCTTTCAGCTTATTAAACGGTAATGATTTGTAAAATTATTTTGGAAGCGTTGGAAAGTGTTACATAATCTATGCTTGACGCATGATTTTTCGTTCTTGTTGAATTTGAAATCTTTATGTGGCTGCTAATTTGAAACAAAATGGTGAATGAAGCTGGCCAACGAACTTGGTTGAGACCTTGGTAAGTACAGTCCAATACATATGCTTAGTCACATCCAAATCTGTTCATAAATACAAGCGCTATCATATGACATTAAAATTATATATATATATATATATATATATATATATATAAATCAATATTTGAATGGAGGGTGGTTTTGGGGTCTGAAGGTAGTGATCAGTGAAAACATACCGAAATTTTCTGGAATTGCTTTCCAGTGGATGACTGCAATAGGTAGCTTCTCACTTTTTAAAATGAAAGCTACCTAAAATGTATTTTCAGATAATTACTGCATCTTTAATTTGCGGTTAATCTAAAATTTTAATATATAGTAGAAAGATGGAATACTGACGCTTTGAAAAACGAGTTCAAAAGTGTGTCATTTTAGTACATTAATAATAACACATATAATTTTTATTCATTTAAATCTTATTATGTTTTTATATTTAACAAATTTAAAGGATTTAATTCAGCCATTTTGAAGATTTATGGTTGACTGTTGCAGTACCATTACATTTCTTTGCTTACAGTTTTATTTAAAAGATAAACCAAGAAAAAAAATGTCAAACAAATTTACAAAATATCAGTGATAAAAATTAAAATTAAGAAATGCAAATAGTTACACATAGGTACAAATAGTTGATTATGAACTTACCAATATGAGTAACTGTGGGAACAGATGTAGTAGGCTGTGGTAGAGGTGGTAAAGCAGGAGGGGCAGGAATAGGGAAAGGTGAAGAAGGACGGACTACATTTGGCTTCTTTTTCTTTTTACCCCTCTTTGGAGGTCTTGTCAATGCAGAAGTCTTTGGTTTCTTTCTAGGTTTCTTTGGCTTTGGTTCTGAGACCATCTTTTGATAATTATCCTAAGATACACATGAAAGGGAAATTTAATCCATACATTATACATGTAAATTAGAATTTAATCTGCTTTCAATGCTAATCAATATGATCATTTGACTAGCAAGAAAGTAAAATAAATGCAAATACAGTAATTCACAATCTCGCAATCTGCAATGTCCTGAATGTAAAAAAGAAATTTCATCTTATTTAAGATATATATCAACATATGTTATTTAAAATTTTTCTCTTTGATTTGAAATTAATATTTGTTAAACTATTCATATTATACGGGGAGATTTTAATTTGAGCTCACACTAAGAACTATTTGTGTTAAATGAATGATGATGCTTGTACAGGTAATCCATGCCTTTGATCACATTTTTCTATTAAAACATTATTAAATTGAAAACAGTTCAAAAAATAATACAACTTTAATTTAAATTTTCACCAGTAAATTGCAGCACCAAACATTGTGTTACACTATTATATTATGCTTCGATTGAAATTTATTCCCAGCACAGCAATGGATCAAAGCAAACTGTACTTTCATATCTATTTTTTAATTACAACACACTTAATTTTTAATTGATGTTATGGCTTCCCTTGGTCTTGCAGACGATTTTAGCGCATTCTTTCACAATTTTGTTTTTGCCGCATGGCAACAGTTAGTCTCTCCCGCATTTGTTGTGATATTCGAATGAATAATTCAGCATAGAATAAATCACATAATGGAGCTATTTTATTGGCTAAAATGACTATGGGGTCATTAAATATCGCAATAAGAAGTCATTTCTTTACCATAGTAAGGATAATATAGTTATGTTATTTATTAATGATCGTAAGAATAATATAGTTATTTTGTTCTTCAAGTGGTATTATCCGCTCATTCATTATGATAGTGTTCGAAACTGACTATGGTGTCAGCATTTTGGATTTAATCTAATGTAATGTAAATATGTATATAAACATTTTAGTAATTTAGAAATTCTTTTCATTATTCGCATCAATACATTACATATTTTCATAATACAGTCCACTCAATCAATAACTGTAGCGCAGCGTAAACAATTCATTTTATTTACCTGTTTTAATTTCTATTTATATAATGACAAATATTTAGGACAATTAAGGAATAAGTAATTACAATTTAAGGTCTGAAAATAGATTATGTACTGAAAATCCAACTGTTTTGAAACAATAGGATATTAAAATTAATCTATGTAAAAACAAAATAAAAATAAATATTTTTATTTAATTCTTGATTTACTTACATAACTAAGTATGTTTACTTTAAATTTATACATTAATAATTTAAATTTTTTCAAACCATACCTGAAATAAACAACAACAACCAAATAAATAAATAAAAATAAAATAAAAACTACATTAATGTGGTTTTTATGAATAGCTATCAATATCTAGGTTTCTTCTTGTTTGCAATAACCTCTTGAGTACATCATAGAAAACAGTGAACAGCTTCCCGCTACCATGTTTTGCAGGAAATCGAAGACAGTTCAGGGTGACACACAGAAGATATACAAAGCGCAAAGAATAAATTGATGGTTGTTCTTGATATTATGATACTATATTATATCCTATTATTATACCTATATTATATTATATTCTATCTTTATACTAGCTAACCCACCCGGAGTTGCCTGGGCCCGAGATATTAATCATCTGTTTTAAACGAATATGACTGAAGATCTGTAAGACTGTCGAAATCAGGTCGAATGAGGCAAACCACGTCGTAATCTGGCTCATAAAACCCAAGATCAGAAAGCGCATCCTGGCGGTAGAAAGTGCAACTAAAATATTTAAGGCTATTGATATCAAGTTGAATGACAAACCTCGTCGTAATCGGGCACATAGAACCAGAGATACTCCTATAGTTCCACCTTCCACCGCCAGGGGGCACAGTCTGTTTTGGAAGAGGCCTTTTCAGAACACTCGACTCAAACAAATTTCCTAGTACAATTGAAATTTAATCACAGGTAAACATTGCCAAAATAGCAGAAATCGCGAAAGCGGGTTGCGTAAACGATCAGTTTCGAAAGGGTTAATGTAGATATTTTTTAAAACCCAACGGTGCATTTTGAAGAAAATGAATGTATCTATGATCTGGAGTCTACTGTTTGTCCGTACTCGCATTTCCCGAGTCAATGCTGATTTTTAAATCTGGACCGAAAAACGAAAATCGCGTGAGTGAGTTTTGGAAAGGATTTTTTTCAGAGGGTTAAAATTAAAATTTTTAAAAACGGATACCAGATTTTAAAGAACAAAGGAATGTAGATTAGGCGTGGTATTTTTAGTTTTTTGTATCTTGTTTATAAACGCCAATTCGGATTTTTAAAGATAGGAGAAATAGTTAAAAAAGCGAAATTGACTTACGGTAAAAAACGTTTTCAAAAGGGTTAACTTGATTTTTTTTTTAAACTAAAGGTTTCTGGCTAAACCCGATAGAAGGTAGATGTCTTTAGGTGTGTTTGCTTTTTGTTTGGTTATTTTAGAAAGCCGATGGCCAGATTTTATATATCGCAGAAAATCGGAATTCGCAAAAGAGAGTCCTGCGCACAAATTTTTTTTGAAGGGTTAATATTCGTATTTTTCAAAAACAAATACAGATGTCGAAAAAAGAATAAATGTAGATATTGTCTGGTATTTTTAGTTTTTTGTACCTTTCTTTGAATCGCCGATGTAAATTTAAAAAAATTGTCAAAATCGCAAAACGGCAATCAGAAAATATACTTTTTTGAAGGGTTAATTTTTTTATTTTTTAAAAGGGCATTTTTAAAGGGGCTTTGAAAAGCGCAAAGTCAGCTCTTTAATTTGGTGACCTTCATTTTTCCGTATCTTTAGTATTCCGGTGGATGCAAGGCTTGGAAAACGGGAGAAAATAAAAAACATGAATTCGATGCTTTTTGATTATTTTTTTTGGAAGGGTTAAATGTAAAATTTTTTCAAACCAACCAAATCGTTTAAGACGTAAAAGTATGTTCTTTCAGAATATGTAGACGGTTTTTCCATATTTCTAGCCGTTTGCCCATGGCGAATTTAGAAAAACTTAAAAAAAAAACCGGGATGTCTTGTGTTTTCTTTCTTCTATTCCGGAAGATACGGGTATTGGTTTCTGAGCATGCGCTAGGTAGCTTCGGAATAATGACTTTTTTATTTGTGATCTTTGATCAGTTTTTAACTAATAACTACTTTAATTTTCAAAATTTTAAAATTCTGAGGCTCAGGTATACCAGGAGAGGGTTTGGACTACCTAAATCTAAATTTACAGACTTCTAGGTGCGCTAAATTTTCCTAGCCATCGCCGACAGACACACAGAGCGAAACTTTCTTTTATTAGTATAGATTATATTATTTAGTCATATTCGTTTTCATATGGAATAAATCCCGACCCACTACTGTCATTCTCATCCATATTTTATTCAAGATTTTCAATAAAATTCCCAACGATAACACGCACGTGGTCTAAACAGTAACATAGCAGCTAAAAATAACCCCCTCAAAAGATCAGTTTCATAGGCCTTCCTGTTTGGATTGAACGATTCCAGTATGCAATTGGTTCATCGTGTCCACGTGATCTTATAAAGGGGAAAGCAACATACCTCTCCTACAAGACATAAGAAAACTTGGTTGCCCTTACAACGCTATGATTTTTTTTTTGTGTTTAGTGAAAAACAGACACCATGTACGCCACTAATTCTAGCATGTTGCCGTCGTTACTCAGATACTTTCAACAATGTGTGTATCATACATGGGAGTAGTCAAGGGGTTAAATTAAAATCTCTCAGTGAATGATTCCAATTGCTTAATATTTTGAATTTGAATGGTTATGCTTTTTATTCCATTATTAACCACTTCAACAGCTGCCCCGAGTTAAGTCGGGGGTAATAACATTGTTTCCTTATCTATGCGGCCGTTGAAGTGGTTAAGTTAATCATTAAATTAGTAAGAAACTTATAACTAAAAGTAATTAGTCTTTCTCTGAAATATTTTTTAGTAAAATTCATTCATAATCTCAGAATAGAAAAGAAAAAAAAATCCTTACCCTTTTCTTAGCATGTTCAAAACATAGTGGAAGTTCATGGCATATATCAAACACTGGAATACAACACTGAGTGTTATCAGAGAATTTTGCTGTGCAATGTTCAAACAAAAGCTGGTCAATATTATACATAATATCTGCACCAAAAGTTAGGGAGAAAATAAAAGCCAAGTATTCTTCTAAATTACTTAAAATATAATAAATAAACAAACAAATGGATGCATTTGACTACACTTCTTAAATCGAACAGTATTGAAAATATTACAAGGGAAAAAAATAATAAAAAAATTGAATTCTGAACTTAATTGTTAAAAGCATCAGATTTAAATATCCTTAATTTCAATTACATATATACAACATACATATTAAACGAGCAAGCAATTTTGGGTTTCAGGACGATTTCGAAAACGTCTCTACCAATTTTTACAAAACTTGAGTCCTTTAATAAATTGAGCACAAGAAAATGGTCTAGCAAGGTCCACAATAAAAAAAAAAAAAATTTTGATTTGTTAAAACAAATTCAGCACTGAAAATGCTGCTATATATCAAAAACGGCTCTAATGAATTTTACAAAACGTGTCTCCACCACTAATCCAAGCACAAGAAAATTATATAACTAACTCTCGAATTCGAGAAAATTAATTTTGAAAGGACAAAACACTCAGCCCTCAAAACGCTGCAAAAATAAACGAAAACAATTCTGACAATTTTTTATGAAATATGCTTTATTAATTTTCAAATACTATTTCAAATACAAGAAAACCATCTAACTCTGGAAAAATTTGTTTTGATAAGTTAAAACAATTTTTTGTTATTAATCTTCCATAATCAGAGTTTCTGCCAATACTATTGACCATTGATCAGGAACGCGATTACGGACAATTTTGAAGAAAGGGGCAAAATTTTTCAAGAGACTCGCTTCCTGTATTAATGTAAGCACAAGAAAAGAATCTAGCTAGGTCCCCAAATCAAAAATATTAATTTTGAAGGTTAAAACAAACTCAGCACTAAGAATGCTGTGATAAATCGAAAATGGTTCTGCTAATTTTCATAAAGTAAGGTATGTACCTTATTTGATGAAAAACAGTCGAAACCTAGGTAACTAGGTTTCAACTTCAGAAAAATTTGTGGTAGTTACATATTATCGGTGCCACACAGATACACCCCATTAGCAATGGCACCGATAGTACTAATTATAATAAGAATAACCCTTATTTTTTTAGACATTGTAACTGTAGAGTAATTATTTTATAGTTGCAAAATTAAGGCAATTTAAGAAGTATTTATATATAATTATATAATATGACAATGTAAATCAGATATAGATAATATATTCACAGGTCTACCATGTATATAGTAAATATATTATGGCAGGATGTTATACAAATCGGAATAAAATATACTATAATAACTATCTTCTACTATCTACTATATATATATAAAATGCAAATTCATTTTCCATTCTGAGAGTTTATAAATCTGGTTCTACTGAATAGATTTTGATCAGATTTGCACCATTAGTAAGATAATTTTTTGGGGAAGGTTTTAGTGTATAAGACATTGTTCTACTTTGCTTAGTTTTAGAGCTATGGTGGAAAGATCTATAATTAGGTGAACCCAATTATGAAAGACTAGCTCGCGTAATTGTTGAAAAATGCCAAGCGATATTCATTGGGCCTATTTTCATTAGAGGAAATTTTACTGCCACAGATAATTCAAAAATTACTAATTTAGCCACATTTTGAGTAAACTTCATTCTTATACTGCATTAGGTGAACATGAGACTTAAATGAATAGGAAGAGCTAAAATTAATTGCAAATAAATGGTAATTTAGAATATATTTTGAAGGTTTTTCGCTCATTTAATTTTTTATTTGAAATTTAGAAATTATTAGAAACAGTTCTAAGCGAGTGAATGTAAAATTTCAAGTTTCTATCCTTAGCAATTTCAGTAAAATCATAGTTTAGAAGGTTTTTAGAGCTTTTACAGCTCATTTCACTCTTTTAAATTTCAATTAACAAAAAAAAAAAAAACATTCTAAGCAAGCGCTGAAATCTTAAAAATAGCCACCAAGCCAAATTTCAACTTTCTAGACCAGCAGCATCACTAAAATTGCAATTTTAAAAAGTTTTTTGCTTCTGCACCTTTTTTAAATTCGAATTGTAAAAACTGTTCTGTGCGAGCATTTACATCTAAAAAATAACAGGCATGTCAAATTTTAAGTTTCTATCCCTAACAATTTAGAAAAAACCATAATTTATAAAGTTTTCTGCTCATATTGCACTTTTAAATTTCAAATTTTTAATAAACTGTTTATACCGAGTGTCTGCATCTTAAAAGTTGCCACTATACTAAATTTCAAGTTTCTAATCCGAATAAATCCAATTAAATCGTAATGTAGAACGTTTTCTGCTCATTTTAGCTTGTTAAATTTCGAATTTTTTAGCAAACGGTCTCTTCATTTCCATTTTAAGAGTAACCACCGTGCCAAATACGTAGCTTGTATACCAGCTGTACCACACAAATTGCAATTTTAGAACGTTTTATTTTTGTTCCTGTACTTTTAAGTTTCGCATTTTTAGTAAACTGTTCTGTGTGATCATTTACGCGAGTAACAGCCATGCAAAATTTCAAGTTCCTAGACCTAACAGCTCCAAATAAATCATAATTTAGAACGTTTTTAAAATGCTTTTTGCGCTTTCACACTTTTAAATTTCAATTTTTTAAAAACTCTTCTGTGTGACCAGTAACGTCTTAAAAGCAACAACCATGTCAAACTTCAAGTTTCTATCCTTAACAATTTCATAGAAATCTATCTTAATTCAGAATGCTTTTCACGCATTTCACTCTTTCAAATTTCGATTTAAAAAAAGAAATTGTTCTGTACGACCATTTATGTCTTAAAAGCAACAGCCATGTCAAATTTCAAGTTTTTATCCCTAACAATTCCATAGAAATCGGTATTTAGAACGCTTTTAAAACACTTTCCGCTCATTTCACCCTTTGAAATTTTGAATTTCTTTACAAACCATTGTTAGCAAGCATTTGTATCTTAAAAGTAACCACCATGCCAAATTTGAAGTTTGTAATCCTGCCAGTATAAAAAAAAATTGTAATTTACGTTTTTTCCTTCAGCACCCTTTTAAATTTCTATTTTTTTTAAAAACTGTTCTGTGTGCGCACTTGTGTCTTAAAAAGTATCAGCCATGTAAATTTTAAATTTCTGTTCTTAACAATTCCATAAAAATCGTAATTTAGAATGTTTTTATAACATTTTCCCTCATATCACTTTTTTAAATTTTGAATTTTTAGAAACTGTTCTTAGAGAGGATATATATCTTATTTGTAACTACCTTGCCCAATTTCAAGTTTCTAATCCCTTCAGTATCATAAAAATTGCAATTTTAGAAAGTTTTTCGCTCCTGCAACCCCCTGAGTATAGTAGCACTGACATAAAATATAGCCTATGTTAGAGCAAAGACTGTCACCATAAATTTACAACCATTACTTTTAAAATACGGTTCGGCAGTTTCAGAGATTCTGTAGAAATTGTAACTTAGAAAGTTTTTTGAACACATTTAGCTCATTTCACACTTTTAAATTTCGAATTTGTTTCGAGTTTGTTCTTAGAGAGCATTTACATCTTGTAAGTAACTACCATGCCAAATTTGAAGTTTCTAGCTGCTTCAGTATCGCAAAAATTGTAATTTTAGAACATTTTTCGCTCCTGCACCCCCTGGGGGTTGTGGCACCGACATAAAATATAACCTATGTTACAGCAGCGACTGTCACCATCACTTTTGAAAAGGGTTCTGTAGTTCAAGAGATACCATAGAAATTGTAATTTTGAATGTTTTTAGAACACTTTTTCCTCATTTCACACTTTAAAATTTTGATTTAAAAAAAAAAAAATGTTCTTAGACAGCATTTACATCTTATAAGTAACTACCATGCCAAATTTGAAGTTTCTAGCTCCTGCAGTGTAAAAAAAAAATCGCAATTTTAGAATGTTTTATGCTCTTGCACCTCCCTGGGGTAGTGGCACCAAAACAAAATATAGCCTATGTTGGAGCAGGGATAGTCACCATCAATTTGCCACCATCACTTTTAAAAATTGGTTCAGTAGTTCCAGAGATTACCCCCTACAAACAAACAAATGTTACTTCTTTATAATATTAGTATAGATTAGCCTTTTTGAAAAGTTCTACTGAAAGGATTTTGATGGTGTTGTTAACTCCGACTAGTTTAAAATAACCTAAAAAAATATGTTAATTGATTATCTTTAAAAAGATGTCATTAAACAATGTACATAACTTAATACACTTAAATATCACACAGCAAGACGGCTTACATTTAGAACGGCAAAAAAAAGATTTGGAATAAAATATAAACAGTAAAAATTAATGCATCTAAGAAAATATTAAATCAATCAATTGTTAGCAGAGTTACACATTAACAATTACAAAAGTATAGTACATTTTTTGGAATTTAACATGTAGTAATCGTAATCAGTGAATAAAAAAAGAAAAGCATAACAGTGCCTTCTGTTAAGTAATAAAATTTAAAATTAGATTAACATATATATTGTTAATTATAAACTCAAACATAAAATTCAGTTCCTTTCTATACAATAGAAGCTGAGATGCTATAATGTTCATCCGAAAAAGCATAGTATGGCAATGCTCCCTGGAGAGTGGTCAAAACCAATATTGAATCAATGTTCATAATCATCTTACATATTAAATTTGGTGAAATTCTATTCTAAACATGCTGAGATCTGGCTATCATGGAAATCGTTAAAAACACAACCCAGTAGCACCACCTGTTGGGTGAAATACACCAAAATCTAATCAGCATCAATTTATGTTAACTGAATGTGAAGTTTGATGAAATTTCACCCAGATTGCCTTATTAAAATATCTCATGTAAAATGTAAAAAATGCAGCATAACAGTGCCACCTGTTGGGCCATATATACCAAAACATAATCAGCATCTCTATGTGCTAAAGTCTAATTAAATAGGGTATTTGATGAAATTCCATATTTCAGTTTTTGATGTAGAATGGCTACAAAATGTGTACCACATACAGAGAGAGATTTTTAAAAAATTGTCAAATCGTATTCAGGTCAACCTAAAACGTGTAAATCAATAAAAAAATATGGAAATTATTTTCATGATTCCAATATTTTCTTCTGATAAATAGATATTAAAGAAAGTATTAAAAAAAAAATCCCTGATGGCTCGGACTACAGGCACAGGTAGATTTTGAAGACGCAGACCGTGGGGCTCCTGTTTAATGGGAACTGCAGAAGAAAGATTTATTTGTCATGATGCGGCAGTTGGGACTGTCTACTTCAAAATATACCTTTGCCATGGAGTCAGAAGTAGCACGCTACAAGTAGTGAAACTACAGTAGCCACTACTTTTTACAGTAGTTTGTAATGTAGCGTGCTGCATTTTGAACAATGTAGTGTAGCGAGTAGTGCGATACAAAAAATCGGTAGTTTGTAGCGAGAACCAATGCTACTTTTAACACTACTTCAGAAGAAAATAAAATTGCCATTCTGCAAATCGCAGTGGCCGAAACTTGCTTTTTTATGCGAAATTTGTTCTGCTCAACAATTTGCGTATCTCAGCGGTAAATCTGAGCTGCAGTATATTAGCAACACACTGCATGAAGTCATAGATTTGTCCCACTGACACTTGCTGCTAAAATCAAGTACTACCCACCAAAGGAATTCATTTTCTTGCTGGCAACATTTGTCTATTTATCCGTTATTAGGTCTTCATGTTTTAACACCAGGTTTCTTATTGTTCAGAATTACTTTATACAGATTTATTTATTGTTTGCATTTAGAGTTGTTTTTCTGTAGTTTTCTAGATTGTAATATCTCTCTTAATTTTGCTATGAAATTTTGTAATGTTTATAAACTAACATTTTAGGGACAAACAAAAAACATTTTTTTTAAACTTATCTTTCGAAATTTTTTAATTTCCTCAGTTATGTTGCATTTATTTAATTGTATCTCGACAGACGCGATATAATAAGGGGTCACTTTATTATTTAATCAGTATCTCAGTTTTAAGTGTAAATTGAATGCTTTGACAGAATCTGAAAGTAGCGAAGTAGCGACCACTTTTGAAAAGTAGTTTGTAGTCGCTACTTTTTAAAACAAGTACTTGTAGTTGTAGTGAGCTACATTTTTGACAAAGTAGTTGTAATTGTAGTTCGGTACAATAAAAAAGTAGTTTTTTCGACCCCTGCCTCTCCCTATAGGCAAAGCCAGCAGGGATTTTTTTTTTTTTTTTTTTTTGGCTGTAAGAGTTGGTCTTATAAAAAACATGTCAATATAAAAGTTGTAGATAATATTATGAAGATTTATAATAAATTTAAGCAGATTTGATATCTTGTGAATTGATGAAGTAATGAATTTTTTTCTTCTGAAACCCCTATTTTTCCCCCCTTGGGGTAATTTTTAATGAAATAAAAAATATGTCATACATAAATTTTTGGACCTTTTCCTAGAAGTAATAATAACTTTAAACGGATTCGATACGTATCATAACTAAGAAGTTATGGGTTTTTTTCTGTTTTCACAAAAAGCCCGTCCCAGTTTAAATTTTTTAGCCCAGTAGTGATATTTCCCCCTGTAATGAAGACTTGGCGCAGGAGATAGAGCAAACAGAAATTCTTGATGAATGCTTAAAAATGATATATCAACCACTTTAGGATCGGGATATATAAAAAAATAATCCCGAAAATAGAATAAATGCTTACTCTAAATTCCGCCCCAACTCTTCAATACTGGACGATAACGTATAGCAGTTAGCATAATTGCGATGTTGAACTAATTACTGAAAATAAATATTAATAGTTGAGAATGAATTCAAAGTTTAAATTTACTACAAATTCTTTAATTAAAATCTAATTTAGAATTTACTTTAAGTTGACTATCTATCTTCTCAATCTGAAAATATATGTACAAATTCATAATTATCTGAAAAGAAAAGGAAAAATGTGACTCACCCAAATAATGAAGATGACAAATAGAAGTTTAGTAGAACAGCAAAATTTATTTTAACACAAAATATTTTTTATATTGATATAATAGGCCATTATATAGATGTATATTCTAATGTAATTATAGATCACTTATATCCATCAACAGTTATTTCAGTTCAAATCTAAAGTTTAAATGAAAATTTCACTTAAATTAAATTGTTATAATAATAACATTTTTATATATTTTTTATACTTGTTATCTATCTATTCTCTGGAGGAGAAGTGTTCAGAAGGAAGAGTTCTACAAAGTCATTTTACTATGATGATCCACTTACTGGTTACTGGAGGGAACTAGTTCGGAAGAAAGAATCTTATAAAATTCTTTTAAGATGATGATTATTTAGCAGGCAATTATGCTGATCTGAAGAAACATTGCCGAAGAAGAATCGAAAAATTCTATAAAGATAATTTTAGATGATGATTACTTAGCAGATAATTTCGCTGATCTGAAGACACATTGCCGAAGAAGAATCGAAAAATTCTATAAAGATAATTTTAGATGACGATTACTTAGCAGATAATTTCGCTGATCTGAAGAAACATTGTCGAAGAAGAATCCACGACCTATTAATTATGCTGCAAGACGATTTAATGCTGTGCAGATTAACTCTAAGACAACTGGATGACTATTGATACACTTCGAAGATGCTGGAACTTTGGAACTCATACTACAGTACGTCGAGGAAGAGCGTCAATAACAATCTTCCATTTTAATTCTTAGGATTTATCAAGTAAAAATCATATGCAAAATAAACTCTGGAATGAAGATTTAAGCAATTAAGTGATGGGATGTAATTACAGTTTTACGACATCCAGATTGACTCTTCAGCAACCAGTGAAACTTTTAGAATTTCATCTGAAATCCTCGGAAATAAATATAAGTAAATCAAATTACAAAACGTATTCAAAGATCATTAGAACTTTGATTCTGTTCTACAGGAAATTTTGAAACAAAATGTGTCTGGCCTTGCGGCCAAACATTAGTCTGAGGGGACCAAAATGCATAAAAGGGGACCATTTGGGAGCCCTGCTTGTACAAATCAACTCGTTAGTATACCAGACAGCATTCTTTTTCAAATGATGTATGAATTGTGATATGTTCAATGACTTAAAACTTTCTCCAGTCACTTTTCAAACTAATGCAATTTATATCATAAAGCAAAACATGTTTGTGAGTAATGCTGACACCATATCGGTGGTATTAACGATCAGAGCAATCAATTTGCTTTTTTTGTAAAGGGTCTAGCTAGATAAGCATAGCGAAATGGCCCTCATGTCTGATGTTTGAAATAACATATGTGAGGTTTACCATGATAATACAATATAGAATGTTTTTAGTCCCTGACCTTCAACTGTCCTTGAGATAATCAGGAAAGTATGCGCCTGTGCCATTATTTGTCAAATGCGTTTTTCTCAAAATGTATAAAAGTTAAAAAAAATAAAACCAACACCAATTATTGAAGAATATATTAGTTCCTATTATATATTTTTTTCACATTTTTAAAATAGAAAAATAGACAAAAATATTTTAAAAAATTTATTAATAGTAATATTATATTTACATCAACCAAAAAATTATACAATAATGCTCAAAGTATGTACTTTAACCAAAAAATTTTTTTGTTAAAATCGAAGATATGCTTTTTGAGTTATAACAAAAATAATGCAATCAACTTGTTAAAATATTCTAAACTTTTCCTGTTTGTATTTGCAGAAATATGCTGCTATCAATTGATTGGTCAATTGTTGATATTTCTACTTGGGCAGGATGAGCAGTACGCCAAAATAAAGGAATGTTTCTATACATACCACTTCCTTGTAGGCTTGTTTTGTGTTTGTAAACATTCTGTTATTTTCGCATACTGCGCATCCTTTTCGCATAATATTATCAAGAACTGACAAATCAAATGGTAACTCTTGCCTACCATGCCTAGCACAATTGTCACATAAAGAAAGGGCAGCTGACATCACTGTTGGTTAAATTACTGTTGGATAACAAGAAAAACCTGTTTATTCTTTATGACTCCTACTGTACACATGAGATGGGATTTTTTGATTGATCTACGTTAAACAGGTGAATGATATGATTGGCTTATGTAGTCTGGCGATTCCTGCTATGACAAAAATGTTGTGGCAGATTGGTTAACAGAAGTTTTTGTTTGTAAATGTGCCCTTTCCTTATAGAACAAGCCTATACAGCTTCACACAATACAATCGCATTATGTTGACTATATCCCTAACATTTATAACATTGACGGCATTCAAAAGTACTGTTGTGATTGTGCTAATGGTAACAGAATTGTTGGGTGTTGTTCAAATGTGGCAAGTGTAATACATTACCTATATCATGGAAAATATTTGTCACGAATAATACGCCCTGCTGAAATATTAACAAAAATCTTTTCGATTGATAATGTTGTGATACATGAAAATAGTGATGATGATGATGATTGAAATATTTTCGAAAAGGCTCTTTTTCTGAAATGTTCTATAATTATCTTTTTCATAGTAAAAAGTGAACTCTTAATTATAACTGATTAAAAATATACTGTTATATGAAACAATATTAGTTAATATTGTAATGTTTAATCCATTATTAAAAAAAGGGCCTCTAAACATCGTTTCTTTAATAGAAAAGTTACACAACTTAAAAATCGTCATTTTTGAGATAAAGACAGTTTTTAAGTCCTAAGAACTGATATTTTTATCTGGAAGAATGACACAGTAGCAGTTGCTCTATTATGTCATCAGAGGGTTAAAGTGTCACCATGCTTTTCCAACGTATTTATATTATTCTTTGTGATAAAGTGACACTTTTAAGTTGTTATTGCTACTGGAATAACCTAAATAAATCTATTAACCTTAAAAAAAAAAAACAGAGGAAAATAGTGTACTTAAGAATCTTTTATTAATGAACAAAAGATTGTTTAATTAAATTTTTTTATAACACCTGTACTGAAAATTTGTTATTTTTGAATTATGCCATTTTCTATTAAACAAGCGAGATATCCAATTATTTACAGATTATTATGCACTTACTTACAACCCACTTATTGTATTTGTTTTGCAGTAACAATAATATGTGCGTAATTGTACAAATTCAAAAAGTGCATCTTTGACTTTAACAAATTTTTTTTTACTTAAAGTACATACTTTGAGCATTATCCTGTAAGTTTTTAGTTGGTGTAAATATAATATTACTATAATAATTAAAAAAAATATTTCTGTTTACTTTCCTATATTAAAATTTTTGTAAAAATGTAAAAAGAACATATAATATAAACTAATATATATTTCAATAATTGGTGTTGGTTTCATTTTTTTAACTTTTAAATTTTTTGAGAAAAACGCATTTGAAAAATAGTGGCACTGGCGCATAATTCTCCGATTATCTCAATGACAGTTGAAGGTCAGGCTAAAAACACTCTATATTATATTCTCATTGATAAACATAATAAAGTTCTTACCACTTCCTGACTATATCTCTATTTACTTTCCACCTTTGATGTTTTTCACTCATCTTTATTTAATGCAACTACAGTATCTGCAATAGCCCAGTTGAATGTCTTAATCCTTATGCATATTGTTTAAAGCTTATTATATTCAGTTTCCTTTATTTTACAAACATATCTTTAATTCATTTGGCTTTGTTTACATTCCGTAGCACTTCTATTCACGCTTTTCCTGGCCAAGCACGTGCTGACTCGTGCTGACTCATCCATTCACTGTAAGGTGGCGTCGTTCGATCGTGATCGTTACACTCTATTTGACGTATGCATTTGACACGTCACAATCTCACTCATTCTTCTACCTGCTCCTTGCATTGCGTAATGAGCGGTTATTGAAACAGGTGTTTAGTATAAAACACATGCTCATTCAGTCTCAGTTCTTTGGTACTCTAATAGCTTGTACTTAGCTCTTGGCTTGTCTTTTCGCCGAGCATACTTTTAGCAATTTTTACTTTTGTTTTGTTGCTTTTCCATGAATGAGATGTATTCATGAGGATGTTATTTTAAACTCTTTTATTAAAGCAGTAAAAAGTAAAATGTCATAGTTGTTGTACTGGCTTTTAACTAAAAGTTCTTTCATCCGTTTTGTTAAAGCCTTAAAGATGTTTTTCTAAAATGTTTTCAACGATCCCTTTTTAAAACTAGCTTTTACTTTGGTTTTTTGTGATGTAACCTGGCACACTGCCATTGCATCTTTACCATTTCTAATTTACGGCAAATGTTTTGAGTACTTCTTATCATAAGGAAAGAAGTAATTTAAGTGCCTATTATAAAGAACTCTGTTTTGCAATGTCAGCTGAATTGTTTAAAGTTATTGTGATGCCCAGGTCCCACATGAATAGAAACAAGAAGCTTTTTCATTTAAAAAAAGATTGTTGCTTATCTGTTAGAAATATTGTTTACTGCTGTCTCTGGATATCAACCTAATTTATTTATTTGACGTGGTCTTGAAATCTCAGGGGGATTTTGTAAAGCTTAGTTAAGGTCCTTTTATTACTTTTGTTTAAATATATTTAAATCGTATTTCTGTGAATTATCATCTGCCTTTTATTACTGCTAAATGTAATTTGTTTTTCATTAATAAATATAATTTGTTTTTAAACTTACTTGTTCTCATTTAATCACCACAAGGTTTATTTTATTTATTTAATAATATAATCTTTCCGGTTTTGCTTTTTAGATTAATGGATACTGGACTCTGATAAATTTAATAGTACTTTACTTTTCAACAAGTCTGGAACTTCAGCCACGTTTTTGCTGCATTTAATTTTTCTCTGCTTTTCATTTAAATTAAACTTAACTTATATTTCCTCACACCACGGTCATCACTCATGGTATGCTTTATTACCATACATGTTATTTCAAACATCGGCTGTGGAGGCCATTTTGCTATGTTTATGCTTATCTGTCTAGACCTTTTACTAACTTCAAAACATTGCAGAATTTAAATATTTACATCATTCAATAGGAAAACAATTATACTTTCAAATGCAATAACAAAACATGCTGAACACAGAAAAACAGATACAGTCGAACCTTATTAACACGAAATCGCTTAATGCGAAATAATAATGAGGTCCCGTCAGATAAGTCTGAAAATCAACGTTAATTAATTCGTTTAACATGAAAGAGAATTTCGGAAAATCCCACTTAAGGAGAAAACTTTTTTTGCTCTAAAGTCAAAACATGTTTCCTTATGCAGAGTTTTCAATATTTCAAACTTACATGTCACATCCTCTTATTAAAATGGAATTTTTCTCATGGTTTGAAAAAGATATAAAGTGAAAAAGTGCTTCAGAAAATGGTGAAATTCTGATTTCCTGACTAATCCCTGTTTCTCTTTGTCCTTTGATATACGGAAGTTTTTCCACGCTAACCATATGAGCTATTGATTGGTCACAATGAAAGTTTGGGTGAAGGAATTTCTTTTTTAAAATTGATTGTTCAATTACTCGTTTGACTGTATTCACAGTGGCATAAACCATAAACCGAGTTTCCAAAATCCCCTATCTTCAAGTGAAAGAAGTGACAATCCCTACTTCATTACCTGACTAACATGATTGAAACTCTGTTCGCAGTAACTCCGTAGAATACTATCAAAGATGTGTCGAAAACTGTAAACTGTATCTTTAGAAACCAAACAAAAAAAAATTTAAGCGAGGTCAGCGATTAAGTGCTGAAAAAATCAAAAATTGCAGCAAAGTTCGGGATACTCACCAGCACACTCTCTACGATTTTAAGGAATCGTGAAAAGCTTATGCAGTGAGTCAATTCAAACCAGTATGAAAACGAATGTGTACAGGAAAGAATGAATAAATTGATATTGCTTGCTTGTGATGGATAAAAGAGGCAAGAAGCCAGAACATTGTTTTAACTGGTGCAGTTTTGCAAGAAAAAGCAAAGTTTTTTTACTGATGCTCTCGGTGAGAGCGATTTCACAAATGTTCTAACGTATGACTAACAAGATTCAAATAGCGTCACAGAGTCTGCAAAAAGATATGTGACCGAAAGACGGAGAATTTTTTCAAGTACATTTGCATATAGGAAGATGTGCTGATTTCGGATGTGACAACAGATGAAAAGATAATTGCTGCATTAGCTGAAAAAAATGATGACAACATCAAAGTGTCAGACAAGAATAAGAAATCGACACAGAACGGAAAAGTTTACCATCATTAGATGAATCTACCGCAGTATTGAAAATTGTAAAACGTTTCCATATGGAAAAAGATGATGCTTCCCGACTTTGGACAAATTAGATGAGATCGATAGTTCTTAAAAGAAGTACACTACAAATATTGTAGCAAAAGTCAATAACATAATTAAAAAAATGATTAGCAAATAAATAACTTTATTATTGCCTAAAATGATGATCAATTTGTTTTATTTCTTAATTAATTTTTCTATTTCTTATTAATTTATGATTTTAAGAGCAGGGTTATACTTGTAGGTTAATTTATTTAGTTTTTATACCTAACATAGATGACATTATTATTTTGATGGTTAACACGAAATTTCGGATAACACGAAAAAAATTCGCAGTCCCTTCAATTTCGTGTTAACGAGGTTTGACTGTATAAGAAAACAGGTAGTTTTAGAACAAATGTTTATGGAAAACCCATACATAAATTGGAAGGAAAAGGATACGTTTTTTGCAATGTGACGTATATGGAAGAGCAATGTTATTGCAAGCAAAATCATCCTGTCTGTAGCAGCAGGTCTTCTCTTTTTTAACAGGTTTGCTCCTATAAATATTTAATAAATTTTCAGAATCAAAAAGCAGAAAAAAGCTTTAAAACTTCAAAGTAAGATATATTCTATAAAAATACAAAAGACACATACATTCAAAAATAATAATTTTCAATTACATTTATTTGATAAGATTCCGAAAGGTAGAATTTAAAAGGAAAACAGGAAATTTAAATTCACATACAGTGCAAGATAAGAATCATCACTAACATTCACTATGCAACAAAGTAAAGCAGTTTAGTGAAGTTCATTTGCATATTCTAAGTCATTATTTTACCAATTCAATTAATAATTTTCTTGCAAATTAAGTTTGAATGAAAAATGGGCTGTTTTCATAACTATTTCAGGCACAGATGTCATATACACACCACATTGGCACGATTTTTTCCCTCCTGCCAATTTGGCGAAAACTTTGTTTTTGAATATTAGTTACAAATAGCATGCAATAATAGCACATGATTTTTTATTTCAATATAAAAATAAATAATGATAGTTTGATATAAATAAATATTGATATACATAATACAAATAATTTATAGAATTAAAATAAAAAATAAAAGTAAATAAACAACAATTTATTTTTTCGCCAAATTGGCAGAGGAAAAATATCACGCCAACGTGGGGCGTATATGACATCTGTGCTCTATTTTACCCTACCTGACCCTATTAGTCAGATAAGATACAATTTATTACTTCATAATTCTTTTTATAATGTAATGCTATATCATTCTTTTAAAAATGCAAACACGTCATTCTGACGGGCTATCTTCTGTGTTTTTGTAGTAATTTAATTTTAAAATAAGGAATTTTAATTGCTATTTTCACGCCAAAAGTGAGTTAAGTCATCAAATAAAAGTGCCACGAATCCAAACCACTACTCACATACAACATACGACTATGACATTCGACCAGGGTTGTTGAGAAAAGTAACAAATAAAGCCAATTTCTCGCTGTCAAAAATGCAATTATAGTAGACTCCATCAAGTCCGCATAGCTTAGGACCAAAAGTTGCACAGATTTTTTAATTTTGTTGATTTCTGGCTGCTGTTTTGTTTACTTTATTTAGACAGTAATGTAATCTAATATTGCACTCAAAATTATAATTAATGATTACAATAAAGTAAAATAATAAAAATCTTGAATATTTCCTCTATATCTTAACTGTAAGTTTCATTGTTCACATCTACAACCAAGTGTGGATTTTAGGTGTTTGCAGATTTGAGAGAGTCTATTCTTTCAAAATGAAATTCTTAGGTTCTTGAAA
Organism: Maratus michaelseni; assembly: GCA_963931845.1. Classification (NCBI taxonomy): domain Eukaryota; kingdom Metazoa; phylum Arthropoda; class Arachnida; order Araneae; family Salticidae; genus Maratus; species Maratus michaelseni. The sequence goes on along the minus strand of OZ007589.1, from coordinate 253,819,691 downwards.
GAATTTTAAAACATTTTCAGTATTTTATTTTTATTATTAACTTATCTGTATTTTAAAGTACTTAAAAAAAAAAAAAAAAAAACTTCTATGTTAATGGTTTGATATGGGATTTCAACAATTGCATTATCAGAAAGTTCTGCTGCTGTAAAATCAATTAATACAATTTTTGCAAACAAATTTTATCAGTTCTCTAACTTTGGCATATAGATAGATATATAAAATGCATTAGGTATCAATACATACCAGGTGCAAGCTTCACCTAAAGTGGTGGTCCCCTTGTTAGAGAAATAAAATTGATAATATGCAAAAAAAAAAAAAAAAAAAATAATTACATTTTTTTCTGCTTTGCAGAGCCTTTTAATAAGTGTTTTGAAAGGATTTCAGTTGCCTGGTTAGGATAAGCTCGAGCTGCTTCAATCAGTGGCTGAACAATTGCTTGACGATGTTCTCTTTCTTCCTTGTGAAGACTGTGTAGACGAGAAAGTTGATGATAACTTCGCATAAGCTCGTTTTTTAGCTGAAAATGATGCTCCGACCGAGAATCAGTTTTCATGGCATGCAGAGAGCTAATTAATATAAAAGAAAAAGTATTAACATTAAAATATTAATTATATGTAATTTAAATTGCTCAGCATTTTTAGATATTTTAATGTAAAATAGATTAGAATATTCAGATATTTTAAATTAGTTTTTAGAATACTTTTTCTAAAAAAAAATATTCTTTTTTAACCTAGTTGTTAAGTTTTCTAAAATAAATTTTAATATTTTTTATAGAATTGAAATATTACAATACAATGAAAGAGCTTCATCAGATGTCAAAAAAGAAATGGATACTCTAAGGGATACTCTAAGTTTGAGGAAATTGCAGGGATTTATTTCAGATGACAATATTTTAAATTTATGGAATTTTACATACGTAGGTAAATTATCTTGCATAACAGTAGATATAATTATAAGCAAAATTTTGCTCAGACATTCACATAAAAAATATTCAAAATCATACTGCTTTTCCAAACATTACTTGGAAATAGAAAAAAGGGCATGCATTTTAAAAATCATACAGCATAATGCACAGGAAATTAATTTACCTTGAACTTCTTCTGTCCCATGCATTAAACCAAGACAACTGACTAAACAAATGACTTTCAGTTTCACTGTCAGTGCTGTCGCTTTCAGAGGAGTCATAGCCTTAAAAAAAGAACATTAAAAACATTATAGTTAAAATATAGAGTACTGCTTTCTAAATGAGCTCAATATTTTTTTTTTCTGATTAAAGATATAATACTATTCAAACAAACAATTTCAGGTTGTTTTTTTAAACACACACACACACACAAAAGACCTGTAATATAGCAGACACTATTTCCCTCTATTTAGTTAATACTGCTAATTAAGTTTTAAATATGAAAATAAGCTTTTGTGACAATTTGGATATTTGTTTTTTAAAAAAGTCCTGAAGAAAATGCAGACAGGCTAACTAATAAATACCCTAATATGATTATCACGTTCTGATATCTTTGTATTGTTAATTGATAATGCAAGTAAAAGAAAATTTCTGTTTTGTAACATACAACCAAAAAATCAGAGATGTACATCATAATACAGTCTGAAATTAGGACAATGAAAATATAAGGTAGAAAGGAGGTAATGTTACCTCATCATTCATTGAAAATTTATAGATTCAAAGATAGGTTGCATTAGGCATAAAAACTGTTTACCAAGATTTTGGAATATTATATTTAATAATTTAGTAATTTTAATTCTGAAATAATTAATTTAAAAGAATTGTAATTAACCACTGATTTATTTTGGTGATAGTTCTAATGAACCTCTTTTATTTAGTAGAATTTTGTCAAAGAAAAATTATTCAAAATCTCATTGAGGGTAAGAAGAAACCCATAAAACTTTTCATATTGTGATAAATTGAAAATAATGTTTTTTGTAATACAGCAATATGACAAAATCCTTTTTCTCTGTGTTATATATATGTAGTTCACCCTGTTCAAAAATTTTAGGTAAACCCTGGACATTCCAAAGAAACAAGGACAAATATGGTTAAAATGGGAGGAATGAACTTTGTGCTGTTATAGTAAGAAATAAATGGTGAATTAAGAAATTAAACATGAAAATAGCACAAATGTAAATATGTATGCAGAAAAAGGCAGACAGCTGTTTCGAAGCTTCTAAAGTTCTATCATCAGTGCAAAGATGATAATTACCAGAGATAAGTGTTTAAAGCATAGAAGTATGCAAGTGACGCAGCTCACTGCCAAGAGCAAAATGGCTTGCCCTTTTCTACACACATATTTACATTTGTGCTATTTTCACATTGTCCATTAATTTCTTAAAGACAAATATACATCCTGACTGAGGACATAAGTTAAGCTAAAGAACAGTCCTGGGGTAAAAAAGTTATCACCCCTACTAATTCTGACGAAAATTTTCATCATCGTACAACAATGATGAAAAATCATGCATCTGGAATAGATTATGAAACACTTTCCAACACTAAAAGAATAATATTGTAAAGAGATGCAACTTTTTCATACAATGAAATGAGATATCCAAATAAACAATTTAAAAAACATATAAATAACACAGTAAATATCCATTTTCAGCAATTGCTGTCCATATCAGATAATGTGTACAAATTTTTTCATGCAGCCCTATATATGATCTATAGCAGGGGTTCCCAAACTATGGTACTCATACCACTACTAGTACCAGAAGCTCTGGCTACTGGTACGCAGAAGCCCGATACTAGTATGTGGAGTAAAGTACAGAATGCAGCATATTATTATGGAATCAAAAACGGCTTGTCTTTATTAACTTGGAAATTTTCAAAACATTTTCGAATGCAAATTAGCATCTGTAAACGCTTTTTCTATTTGTTTGTTATAGCAGACGTGCTGAAATTCGCCTACACCGCTTATGTTACAATAAGTTTTCCAGAATAAAAAACATAATTATTAGATTTATATGAATAAAAATTAATATTTTTACTAAAGACTAATTTTAAAATTAATGAATGAAGTATTTTTAATTAGCAGATGAAATGTTTTTAAACATGCTTTATAAATTGAATTATTTGAAGACAAAGTCTCGATGCTTGGAAGTAAGAGGAGCTTGTGTGAGTAGGAGGTGTTAAAAAAAAAAAAAAAAAAAAAAAAAAAAAATCCAAGTGTAATTTATAACCCATTGTTCTCTTTGTACTAGAAAAGCTTCTAGGGGCTGTTGAAATAAAAGTTTTATTTCAAACATAAATCATAAATTCATTCATTTTTTAGACAGAAATATTTTTCTTCACTTGTACAAAATATGTATAGCTTCTTTCTATTTCATGGAAATCAGTTTTTAACAGAGTAAGTTTATTTAAAATGGTGATCTGAAATCAAACAAAAAGTGTGGTCATATGCAGTGCGGATTTGACATAAAGCACTGTACATAATATGTATTGAGGTTGTGTATACATAAACATATAAAGAAACTTGCAAGTGTTTGCCTACTGCACGACATTATTGTCGCATTTAAAGGTATTCAGATTATTAATACTTTTCTATTGAGGCTATGTTAAATCCGCTAGCTAAGCTTTGGATAAGAAATTCATTTATTATTTGAGACACCCTGCCACTGTCTCTCACTAGAGAGGAATGAAGTGAGCTTATTCAGCTCTCCTGTGATGGATTTCTGGAGTCCATTTTCAAAAGGATGAATGTAACAGAATTTTTGTTGGCGAGGATATCAGAGTACTGTCTGATATCGTCAAAGTCTACTTGTGTTTAGCACAACATACCTCTGTGAATGTGCTTCCCCCCCTTTCTTTATATGAAAAACAAATACAGGAAAAAACTAAACATTGAATCTGACTTAAGACTAAAACTATCTAATATTGAGCCAGACATGATGAAGCTGTGCTTGATAATACAAGCCCACCCTTTTAATTAGCGATAGAAGCAAGTTTGTGAAATCAGCCTACTATAACAGTGTATGAATCAGTGTACGCCAATATGTCATTAAATATTGTAGCTTTTCTCCTGTACCAAAACAATGTATTTTGATATTTTATGCATTATTAAAAATTAATGATGATACTACTTTTTACTTGAATGTTATTATAAAGCAGTCGGTCTAAGTATCAATTTAGTAATGTAATCATCCATTTTGAAATATAATAAAACCTGCTAAGACGGAAACACAAAAGACCGGATATATATTTCGTTTTAGGCAGGTTCCTTTTTACAGGTTTTTCTATATTAGTTTTACGTTTGTTACTGGGCGATACGTGGAAGTATGAACTTCGATTTAGTGGTACGTCGGTCTAAAAGTTTGGGAATCCCTGATCTATAGAATTTATACATACCACAGAATCCACTAAAAATTAGATATTTGAAAATGTATACTACACCCAAACCTAATCAGCACCAATTTCTGTCAAGGTCTAACTGAATATGAAGTTTGATTAAATTCTGTGCATTAGTTCTTGAGACAGAACGACCACAAAATTTGTGTCCCACACAGACTAACAGATAGACAGACATTTTCAAAAAAATAGTCAAATTGTGTTCAGGACATCCCCAGACACGTAAATAAATCTATCAAAACACAGAAGTAAATTTTTTTCACAATTCTAATACTTTCATATAAAAGAGAATAAAGAAGAAGTGGAGGTATGCCTGGTACATGTAACTTTTTAAGTGGTATGAAAGACATAAAATATTAAGAACCAGTATTGTATGGTATAAAATCTGGACGTAAATATAGGATGTTCTAAAAATGGATCGTTGTTTTTTAAAATTTAATAACCAGTAAAGAGCAAGCCATATCAGCCATTTAAGTTATTTTTGTAGGAAAGTAATGTGTGAAGTCAGGAATGTCTTTATTATGCTATCTTATTTTAGTTTTAAATATCAACAATAGTATATACACCGTACTGCCTCAAAATATAACACTACTCAAAATAACATTACCATTTCAAAGCACAAACTTCTCTCTCTCTTTTTTTTTTTTTTTTTGCGTTTCAAGAGCTAAACAAGAATGTAAGTTAAAATATGTGTAAGCTTTGATTTATTTTTATGTGCGGTTTGAGCATTTTAACAGTGAGACAGCACAACGCCATTTAATGGTGACATTTGGAACTAAAATAAGGTAAAGAAATTCCCAACTTTACAGATGACACATCTACAATAACTTCAATAACTGTCCTGTTTGCTTGTTATTGAATTTTAAAATCTGACAGACCACTATAGAACACCCTACCCTGTACTTTCATATGCACAACATCCATACATACATGAATTGATAAACACATAACCCTTTTTGGTTTTCCGCAGTCAGGAAAGAATGTATACATCTCCTAGTAAAATTATTGCACAATTATAGTCTAACATATTTATTAGGATGGAGTCGAGATTTATGCAATATAGATTGTTTAATACTAGATATCTTCCTTTCTCATCATATAATTTCTTTTGGAAAATAAATTAACCTTTTATTTGAAGGTTCAAAGGATTTTTATTCAACTACAGGCAAAAAAAAAGAAAGACAATCTTGTTCGCCATATGCATGACATTGTATGCATGATGTTCATTAGTTCTTTGAGGCAAAAGTAATTATATTTCTGTAATGTAGAATTCACACCAGAATTCTCGAAAAATTTTATTTGAAAATCAGAAAATGTGATTTTACAACTTTTTCACCAAAGTTATAAAAGAAAAAATTTGTTCATAAGTTCTGGTACAAATCTTGATAAAAACTAGGTGGGATAAAAAATATCCCACCACCATTCAATACCATTCACATTCCCTGCTGATGGTGCAGAAACGTACAATTTTATAAAGTATTTTTTTCTCTCATGAAAATAACTGTTTGGTTTACCAACAATAATTTTGTTAATAGAATGTTTGTTTTAACTAATAATTTTTTTCTTTGTTGCCAGATGCAATTTCTTATATTTTAAAATAAGAAATTATAGTTCTGAATCCTCTTTGCAAAAAATGCAACATGCCCATGCATGACAAATGCTTTAAATAATATTCCATAAATAATTAAAATTTGAATATCTTTGATTTTTTTATTCATGTTAGAAAGAATTCCTGTAAGTCATACATTTGTTTTGCTGATCTAACAATATCTGATTACAGCTAATTTTTTCTTAATTCCAGCTGATGGTGTGTTTTTGCACGGTTATATAATTCTCAAATCAATAAAGATAACTTTTTTTCTCTGTAGTTTTTTGTCAATCTACCTATTTATCCTAAAATATTAGTATGATACAAAAATTTGAATAAAAAGTTAATGCGATTTGCTGCAAAAGAATAGTTTAATTTCATTTTAGAATCGAAATTTCTTACTGATATCACCAAAAGCGATTTCGTTGGAGTTGTCTAGACACTGGAGATATCACAGGATGTACAGTGTTACACCCTAGACCAGGGTTCATAAATATGATATTTTTGAAAATATCAAAAATGTCCGATATTTTCAAAATAGTCAACTTAAAGCTGATAATAAATATTTTCAAGCATAATATACTTTAGAAACTAAAATATATTGCAATTAACATGAAAACTTAAACAATATACTAAAACTGCTATTTCACCCCCCCCCCCCCCATTTCTTCTTTTATTTTTCCCTTTGAACAAAATTGAAGATCAACTAATCAACAAAACAGAAACAATTTGCTTTATACACTTATATATATAAAAAAAAACTATAAGATTCAGTATCAACTATCAAGAAATCAGAAATTTATAAAACAAAAAATTAAATACAAAATAGTTTTTTTTAATTGAAAAATTTAAACATAAATGTAAGCTTATTTATTTTTTATTCCTTAACATGTTGTACAATTTAAGCTCAACAACATCAAAACCAGAAATTGATTCTTTTCTAATGAAGCTGTATAGAACTGATTATCTAAATTAGACAGTTTATCTTTTTATATCTATCCTGAATTAGTTATGCCCCACATAATCTACATTTTAAAATAAAAACTTCAAACAAAGCTTCAATAAGATTTTTGTTTTTTTCTTTAGCTAGAAAAGTCACTACCAGAGACAAATGTTCTTTATCTACAGAATGGAACAGTCAATATAAGTTGAAAATTTCATTTACACTTGTTTTGACTTAAAATATCAAAAACATCTTGTGAGTGATATTCTGAAAACAAATATCAAATATTGAAAATAACAAACATCTTGATATTTTCAAAATAAATATTGGATATATATCATGATAGATATCCATTGATATATATCAACGAACCCTGCCCTAGACATAAAAATATCGAATTAATTTTTATTGAATCACTTAAAAAATGGATATAAAATGAAAGATAATGTCAAAACAATTAAACAGATGCATAATTTAGGTAGCTTTAGGTCAAAACCAAAGTTAGATAGAAATAAATATGCTGAACATCCAGTGTTGTAAAATTTATTACTTTGCACAAGTTATATGACTAACTTTTTATTTCAATCTTCCAGAAATAGCAATTTCTGGTGTTTTTATTTTGGAAGTAGAGTGCTATAAGTAGTGAAATTAGAGTAGTCGATACTTTTTATAGTTGTTTGCAGTATAGCATCTTACATTTTGAAAAATGTAGTACATTGAGTAGTGTGATAAAAAAAGTCCGTAGTTTGTAGAACATACGCTACTTCAGGGAAAAAATTGCACCTTTCTACAAATCATGTGGTCGTAACTTGCATCTTTTGTGCAAAATTTGTTCTGTTGAACAATTTCGGAATTTTATCTGCAATGTATAGCAATGCATTGCATGAAGTCATAGATTTTTCCCATTTACACTTGGTGCTAAAATCAAGTACTAACCCACCAAAGGAATTAATTTTCTTGCTGCCAATATTATATTTACTCGTTATTAGGTCCTCATGTTTTAATGTGGGGTTTCTTATTAATTAAACTTGCTTTATTTTCAGATTTATTTATTGTTTGCATTTAGAATTGTTTTTCTGTAATTTTCTAGATTATAAAATCAGACAACTCTAATATAATTAACTCTCAACAGAACTCAATACAATTAACATATTGGTGTATTGGAGAGTTCAATAAACAAATATATTGATAAATACATGTCAACAGGCATTTTATATCCCAATGCAATAATTACTGTAAGAACAGTAAATAATATCCATGCACTGGTATGATTGTGCTGTGCATAAACATGTTATTATATATCGACGTTCATATATATATAGCCCAATTTTTGTACTTCCCGAAAAAATATGCTGTAGTTTAATCGCATTTTTATTTTTCATGCACATACAGGGTAAGGAAAGTACTGTAATCATGATAAAAATACAATTATGGAAATATTGGTATATTTTTACATTTTGAGGTGCTCTGAATCCGTTTTAGCTATTTTTACAATGACTCTATATGTATGTGTGCAGAGGTCGGAAAAACTACTCTTCAAAAGTAGTACTACTTCCTACTTTCAGATTTTGTCAAAGGGTTCAATTTATACTAGAAATTGATAGTACAAATTAAATAATAAACGACCCCTCATTACATCGCGTCTGATACAATTAAATAAATTTGACATAACAAAGGACATTAAAAAAATTAAGAAAGATAAGATAATAGAAAATGTTTTGTGTTTGCCTCCAAAATGTTAGTTTTATAAGTTAGTTTACAAATTTCGTAGCAAAATTAGAAGAGCTAAACCATCTAAATATTATCTATTAGATTATACTATCTAAAAGATAGTACAATCTAGAAAATTACTGAAAAACAACTCTGAATGCAAACAATAAATAAATCTGTAAATAAAGCAATTTGTTATAAGAATCGCGGCATTAAAACATGAAGACCTAATAACGAGAAAATAGATAAATGTTGTCAGCAAAAAAATTAATTCCTTTGGTGGGTTAGTACTTGATTTTAGCAGCAAGTGTCGATGGGAAAAATCTATGACTTCATGCGGTGCACTGATATTACGCTACTATTGAGATGCTGATATTCGCAAATTGTTCACCAGAACAAATTTTGCACAAAAGGAGCAGATTTCAGCCACATGATTTGCAGAATGGCACATTTTTTAAAATTCCTGAAGTAGTGTTAAAAGTAGCGACGGTTCTCGCTACAAACCACTGATTTTTTGTATTGTGCTACTCGCTACACTACATGGTTAAAAATGTAACACATTACACTACAAACTAATTTAGTTTTGCTACTTGTAGCACGTTTCTTCCAACCCCCTGTATGTGTGTATATTGAAATTTCCTCACATTTTCAGGTCTCCAGATCTGTTGCAAAATTAGGATCTAAGTTTTTATTTATTGTTATATTACTATTTATTTGAACCCACAACATTCTGTGAAGTGTTAGGATAGTTGAGTGTGTTTACTCCAGACTTTTTAAAAGTAACTGTATTTAAAAATTGACATGTATCTCAGTTAATTTCACAAATACAAAACATTTTCTTGTATATTATGATTATTAATTTTTTAATGCCCTCTGTACCTCTGTTATATCGCGTGCTCTTAATTGTATCCTGACATATGTGATATAATGAGGGGTCACTGAATTATTTAATCCATGTCTTCAGTTTGGAGTGTAAATTGAGTTCTTTAAAAAATCTGAAAGTAGTGAAGTAGTGAGTACTTTTGAAAAGTATTTTTTAGTTGCTAATTTTTACAACAAGTAGCTGTAGTTAATTACATTTTTGATAAAGTAGTTGTAGTTTGCTACAATAAAAAAGTAGTTTTTTCGACACTTGAGCTACACCAATATCGTTTATTATTATTATCATAGTTAGTACATTAAATCGAAATATTTAAAAATTTTATATATGGTAAGTTCATGCTAAGTTCTATTGTAAAACAATTCTAGGAGTGCCATATACTTTATTTTAACTCTTTTTTTTATACACTAGCCCGCCCAGCATTGTCCAGGGAGCGTTATACATCAGGTATACCAAAAATATATCTAATTAGGTATATTTAAGTGTACATAATTGAATTTTGTTTTTAAATTAGTCCATAATTACACAAGATATTAATTAAAAACTCCATTAAAACTGTCCATTGTATCTTCTCTATTGTGAAAGCATCAGAACGGTGTTTCGGTCGCAGCACTGCGACGACTTTTCAAAACATTTTGTGATGTTCATTATGGTTCATAATTAATATCTCGGTTAATTACCAAAAAGTGCTTTAGTAGTTTTCAAAGTTGAACATGAGTAAAACTTATAAAAAGAAATTTTTATCACTCAGTGAAAAAATTAAAGTTATTAATGATAGTAAGAAGGGCATTAGTGCACAGAAATTAGCAGAAATATATGGATGCGGAAGGACTCAAATAAAAGAAATTTTAAAGAATAAAGAAGTGCATCTTGAGAAACATCTTAGAGGAGAAAACCCAGAGAACAAGATAAAATGTCAAAAAACTGGGAATGAAGTAATTAATGAAATGTTATTAGAGTGGTTTAGGAAATGCGGATTAAAAAAATTTATCGATTTCAGGGTCAATTTTGCAAGAGAGTGCATTGAAAATTGCCAAAGAACTTGATATTAATGATTTTAAAGCTTCTAATGGATGGTTAGAAAAATTTCGGTTGAGAAATAATATTGTGTTCCGGACTGTTTGTGGTGAATCTGCTGATTGTCCGACAGATATCTCTGAATCCTGGAAAAAATCTTTAGAACATCTTCTGAGCAAGTATGAAGCAAAAAAAAAATTTAACTGTGATGAAACTGGACTTTTTTTTCGTGCTGTTCCACTTAAGACTCTGTTTAAAAAATGATTCATGTAAAAGTGGTAAATGTTTAAAAGAAAGATTTACAGTATTATTATGCTGCAATATGGAAGGTGATTTTGAAAAAAACAGTTGTTATTCGAAAGTCAGCTAAGCCACATTGCTTCAGAAATTTAGACATAAAGAAACTTCCTGTAGTTTGGCAAAATAATAGTAAGTCTCGGATGACCCAAGAAATTATGCTCAGGTGGTTGACAATGTTTAACAAAAAGGTGGAAGAGGCAAAATCGAAAAATTCTGCTTTTAATGGACAATACTGCCTGCTACCCAAGCGACAAAAAATTTAGCAATATAAGTGTCTTTTTTTTCCACCTAATACAACTGCGATATATCAGCCCCTGGATCAGAGAATCATACAAGCATTTAAAGTAGGATACAGAAAGATGTCGATGAGGAACCTCATCTGAGCAATGACAGAAGCTCAATCACTAACTGTTCTCTCCAAATCATTAAATGTTCTGCATGCTGTTGATTGGATATCACTATCGGCAAGGGAATTGAACAGAAATACAGTAGAGAAGTGTTTCGCACAAGCTGGATTCCAGGCACGTCTCTGTTTTTCATTAATTTTATTTCTTTGATTTTTGATCTTTAATAAAAGAAAAAAAAATCACATTTTCAAAATTTATCAGGTTTTTTTTTTTCTCTTTCAGAAACTTTCAAATGTCGGTAACAGCTCTGAAAAACAATCAAGTAACGACCTTAGCGATAGCGAATTAGGTGAATTATTTAAACCAGCAAATATTGCCGACATAATGCCAGAGGAATTTATTTCTATTGATAATCATTTACACGTATCATCCACTTATGAAAGTATACAGGAAATGGTTCATGACATGATGAAGGAAGATGAGACTGATAGTTTAGGTGAAGACGAAGCAGAAATTGAAAAAGAAACTGAAACCAAATTAAAGTCTTATGAAAAGTGGAAATGTCTGTAACATTAAATTTTTTGTGCTAAATAAAAACGACGAAGATTTATTTAAAAAAAATTGTATAGATATTATTGTATAGATAGAACCAAAATTTAAGTTTAGAATGTACAAAACAAATGAAAGTAACAGATTTTTTTAATATGGAAAATAATACAGTACAAAGTCTTTACTTTCGACACCCAAAGTACGGAATTGTCCAAAGTTCGGACTTTTCCCGCGACATATTCAAGGAGAGAGGAAAAAAGCAAAATTGTTGAAACAAAAAATATTGGAACATCACACTGGATATTTGTTTCTGTTTTTTTCCTCTACAGCTATCGAAAGTCCAGAAGTGCTCCTTTCTGCACTTATTAAGCATTCATTTTTCTCTTTTTGCTCGTCTCCCTGCGTTGAGGAAAGAGGGCGGAGTAAAGAATTGTTCTCACTACACTAATTCGTCTCCCAATCTGCTCTGCAGTCTAAAAATAGAAACGTGGGCAGCCGCGAAAACTAGAGCTTGGCAGCGAGAAAACTCAACTCATGAGTAACCAATCAGAGTCTGCTAATGGTAAAGCTGGGAGTAGAGTCATAGTTTTGCTTTCGTCATGTTTAGAGCCTCTTGGATAATCCTCTGCGTTCATACACTGTGATTGGTGGCTTTTAAGATAAGTTTCCCAGCTTCTAACGGCTAGTGCTCGGAAGGAATCGCAGCGTCATCATTGCATTTTATTGGCAGGATTATCGGCTAAGACAATGACGCATTTGTATTCTTTTTTTTCTTTCTCTCTTATTATTAAGGAATTGGTTGAGAGATTTCAGATTTAATAATGAAGAGAAGTAAACCTAACAATGCATAAGATAATAGTAGTTCTAAAAGAAAAACTAATTACCTTACAATCACTAAAAAGGTTGAATTACTTAGGAAATTGGAGAAAGGCACCACAGTGAAAAATTTATGTGAAGAATACAACATTGGCAAATCAACAGTGTATGACATACAAAAGCAAAAAAAAGAAATTTTGGCATTTTTTGCAGACAGTGATGTACCCTTAGCAATGCAAGAACGAAAAACTATGCGTTCGGCCAATAATGAAGACTTAGATAAGGTTATGATCGAATGGGTTCGGCAACGAAGGTCTGAATATGTACCCTTAACAGGACCGATGATTATGGAACAAGCAGAATGTTTCACAAGGATATGAATTTATCCTCCCCTTGTGAATATTCTACTGGCTGGTTTACCAAATTCAAAAAACGGCACGGAATACGTCAATTAAGAATATGTGGTGATAGAGCTTCCGCAGATCATGAAGCAGCAGAGCACTATATGGATGAATTTAACAAATTAATATCTGATGAATCATTAACACCAAACCAGATCTATAATACTGATAAACTGGTTTGTTTTGGCACTATCTACCACGAAAAACACTTGCAACGGTAGATGAAACAGCACCCACAGGCATTAAGGATGCTAAAGAAAGAATCACCATTTTTAGCTTGTGCAAATGCCGCAGGCACTCATAAGTGCAAACTTTTAGTTATTGGCAAAAGTGCTAAACCTCGTGCCTTTAAAGGAGTCAAAACCTTTCCCCCAGTACACTATAAAGCAAGTAAAAAGGCATGGATAACACGGGAAATAATGACAGAATGGTTCCATAAGCATTTTGTACCTGAAGCTAAAGCTCACTGCAAAGCTGTCGGTCTTCCAAATGATGCCACTATTGTTTTAATTTTGGATAACTGCTCAGCTCATCCAGAGGCAGAAATTCTTGTTGAAGAAAATGTGAAAGTTTTATTTTGCCTCCAAATTGCACATCACTAATACAGCCTATGGATATGGGCATTTTGCGTGCTTTAAAATGCCGCAACAAAAATGACTTCCTGAGGCGTATGCTCGACTTCATTAACAGAGGAGAAAATATACGCGACTTTGTAAAACAATTTACTATCAAGGATGCTTTGTGGAGTGTCTCTCGTGCATGGGACAATATTTCAGAAGACACTTTGAAAAATGCTTGGCATAACTTATGGCCTTCATCAATTTTTTTTGGCGCTGACGATCGGGAACCAGACTGGGAGGCTTGTCGTTTGCGGAAAGAGAAAACTTACATTTCAGAACTTTTAATGTATGCTAAATCCTCAGCAATGCCTTTAGAGGAAAGTGATGTCCTTGAAGTTATGGATGTTGATAAGGAAGCGCCTGTAATTAATTCATTAAGTGATGGTGAAATTCGCGAGATGGTTTTAAATCAACAAGAAGAAGAAAGTGACTCTGACAATGAGGAAAAAGAAGAAAAGATGCCAATCGATGACATCATAAACTCCCTGGATAATGTCATTAAAGGTCTAGAGCAAAGAAGTTTTATTACTGAATCAGAACTAATGTCTGTGTACAAAATAAAAGAAAAACTTCTTAATGAGAAACCTAAGTTAATGAAGCAGCGCACATTAACTGAAATGTTTAATAGCTAAGTAAGTTACAATTTGTTCTTAAATTGTATGTTCTCTTAAATAAATGTTTTTTTAAATAATTTATTTAATGAAAAAGGTTGTTTAATTTAGTATTAATAGCTGTTATATTCAATTTTTAATATATGAACGTCATATTTTGCATTTTTAAGCACTGAAAATGCACTAAAATTTATTTTTCTTTTTATTAGAAAAGCAATATTTTTGATGACCCAAAATTCGGAAAAATCTGAAGTTCGGACTCAGTAAAGTCCCGAGGATTCCGAACTTTAGACTTTGTACTGTAAAAAAAAACTTATACATTTTGAAGTATTTTATTGTGTTAAATAGTTCTGTTTCATTTTTTTAATTTGTTGAACCAAAACCTTCATACACCAGTCACATCTAAGAAGCATCCATTTTTACTCAGTACGATTAATTTTCTTTTTACTGGCGACTAGAATTTATACCTGGCTACCAGATTTTTTTCAAATTTGTAAAGCCCTGCTCATATATCAATATGATACTGTAGTAAATGCAGTATTGAAGCATCTTTCACTTTTTTAGTGTCATTCTACAGAATTTTTTTTTATGTACTACTACTACAGTAAAACTTGCTAAGATGAAATTGGATGGAACTGGAAAAAAATTACTTTTTAGACAGGTAAAAAAAACTGTACAGCATCTTTTGTGATCGAACAATATACATTTTTTTTTCTGTTTAAGGCAGAAATCTGTTATAGATAGGTTTCACAAGTTTAACTGCAGCACTACTTTTATTATAAAAAAATTCAATTATATAGAATTTCTGAGGATAAAATTATTATGCGAAAATCTATATATTTAAAACACTAAGCGTTTTCTTTTGACAGTCCGTGAGAACAAACTACTGCATCAAATTACATCATTCTTTTTTCAAATGAAAGGTATTTCGACACAGATTTGTTATCGTATATTCATTTGTTCGAAAATTTAATTAATTAGCCGTAATTTTAAATTAAACTTTTACTTAACTGCGTATGACGTCATAAAGTCAGCAATCGGATAATGTCCACTGTTGCGAGGCACAGAGTAACGAGAAACTCTGTGATTGCGAGGATAAAAGAGAAATAATCCCTAATATTAAGGACGGTAAACGTCTGTGTGTGTTTCTTTCTTTCTTTCTTTCTGTCTGTCTGTGCACTCCACCTTTGTACCCGCAAAGGCTCCGGGACCAGGCAACGCACGAACGGCAGACGCGGACCAAAAAATTCGCAAAAAAGGCGCGACGCTCAAGTTTCGATCGGGTCGGGATTCCGACCCGGACCCGGGGAGTTATTAATGAGCGAAAGTGTTTTAATTACCGACCGAAACCGAACTGGAAAAAGAATCGAAAAAAATTTCCGTTTTGATAATCGCAGACATCCAAATCGTCGCTTTTTAACGCATCATCGAATAAAAAAAATGTACCGGAGGTATCGATCCGAAAATCGGGGTACACACGCGGCCGATTTTTGTCGTTCCAAAACGTCAAATTTTTTGAAATTCGGACCGTAACTTTTCTTTATTTCGGCCAAAAACTGACCAGACATCCAACATCGACCCCAGATGTAAAAAAAGGTTGCCGTAAAGAACGCAGGGTCGACAGATCTGAGATCAAATCGCCCCACTCCTTTTTGAAACAAGTGGAAATAATGACTCTACATTCGCGAAAATTTGCTAACACGTGTATAAAAAAATCGCGAATTCAACAAAAAAAAATTCGTAAAAATCGACCAGTAATTTTTGAAGATATCAATTAAAACTCATTAATGACACGGTAAATGAATTTATTTCTATTCCGAAGAGACAGCTTCTTTTTTATTTCAACATTCAACGCAGACGAATCGTCTGTGGATAAGTCATTTCTGAAAGAGATAAAATAGTCACGTGACTTTCAACTGCGTTCTTTCAGGGGGGGGGGGGGGGGGGGGGGGCATTTCCAAATCTAAGGGGCGCATCAATTCCAAACTTTGACAGGGCGACTCAAAATGGATTCTGCTTTCAGAATATCTAAAAATTATTCTCATATCTTCATTAGGAGCCGATATATTATTTTATTGTGTAATTAATCATCGTTATTTGTATAATTAAAGCAAAAGAAATTTCTATTACAGTGCTGGCTAGATATTACGATTTTAAGAAGTAGGCCGCGTCTAAAAACTACCATAACGAGTATCTTAAGTTTTTGTTTTAGAGTGGCAACCAGATATTATGATAGGGAAAAGCGGGCTTCGCCCGTTATCGATTTTTTTTTTTTTTTCAGTTTTAAGTTTTCCTACAGGTCCCTGTCTTTGAACAAGAAGTCCGGTAGTCTAAATAAGTTGTTTGACATCAGATTTTTTTTTCCGTCAGTCTAATTCAGTTGTTTAAGGAACCCCCCCCCCCCCCCCCTTCAAGTTTTTTTATCTTAACTGTGGGGTTCTAGAGGTTCGTTCAGTTCGAGGTTTATCTTATTCGCAGTTTATTTTTTCTATTTGCGCCACCTGGTGGCGGAAGGTGGAACTAACGTATACTGCAGCGCGTGCTCAGCACGACTGCTATACGGTGCCGCAGGCAGCGGGGACCCGAGCCGGAGGTTCGTTCAGTTAGAGGTTTATACTATTCTATGTGCAATTTAAGGGATTATCCGGTGCGTGCGTAGCACGGCCGGTATACGGTGCCGAAGGCAGCGGGGACCAGGGTCGGAACGACTGCTATACGGTGCTGCAGGCAGCTGGGACCCGAGCCGGAGGTTCGTTCAGTGACAGGTTTATACTATTCTATGTGCAAATTAAGGGATTATCCGGTGCGTGCATAGCACGACCGGTATACGGTGCCGAAGGCAGCGGGGACCAGGGTTGGAACGACTGCTATACGGTGCCGCAGGCAGCGGGGACCCGAGCCGGAGGTTCGTTCAGTGACAGGTTTATACTATTCTATGTGCAATTTAAGGGATTATCCGGTGCGTGCGTAGCACGACCGGTATACGGTGCCGAAGGCAGCGGGGACCAGGGTCGGATATTAGTTCAGTTAGAGGTTTATACTATTCGATGTGCAAATTAAGGGATTATCCGGTGCGTGCATAGCACGACCGGTGTACGGTGCCGAAGGCAGCGGGGACCCGGGTCGGAGGTTCGTTCGGTTCGAGGGGGATGCGAGCCGGAGAAAACAAAAGTTTCGAGGCACCGATGTAAATTAGGGGAACCCGTGGCGGGCGAAGCCAGCTAGTCCCTAATATTAAGCGCGGTAAACGTCTGTGTGTGTGTGTGTTTCTGTCTGTGCACTCCACCTTTGTACCCGCAAAGGCTCCAGGACCAGGCGACGCACGGACGGCGGACCGAAAAATTCGCAAAAAAGGCGCGACGCTCAAGTTTCGATCGGGTCGGGATTCCGACCCGGACCCGGGGAGTTATTAATGAGCGAAAGTGTTTTAATTACCGACCGAAACTGAACTGGACAAAGGATTGAAAAAAAATTCCGTTTTGATAATTGCAGACATCCAAATCGTCGCTTTTTAACGCATCATCGAATAAAAAAAAAATGTACCGGAGGTATCGATCCGAAAATCGGGGTACACACGCGGCCGATTTTTGTTGTACAAAAATTTCAAATTTTTTGAAATTCGGACTGTAACTTTTCTTTATTTCGGCCAAAAACTGACCAGACATAAAAAAGTTTGCCGTAAAGAATGCAGGGTCGACAGATCCGAGATCAAATCGCCCCACTCCTTTTTGATACAAGTGGAAATAATGACTCTACATTCGCGAAAATTTGCTAACACGTGTATAAAAAAATCGCGAATTCAACAAAAAAAAATTCGTAAAAATCGACCAGTAATTTTTGAAGATATCAATTAAAACTCATTAATGACACGGCAAATGAATTGATTTCTATTCCGAAGAGACAGCTTCTTTTTTATTTCAACATTCAACGCAGATGAATCGTCTGTGGATAAGTCATTTCTGAAAGAGATAAAATAGTCACGTGACTTTCAACTGCGTTCTTTCAGAGGGAGGAGCGTTCTTTCAACGAGGATTATATTATGGGGGGGCCCATTTCCGAATCTAAGGGGCGCATTAATTCCAAACTTTGACAGGGCGACTCAAAATGGATTCTGCTTTCAGAATATCTAAAAATTATTCTCATATCTTCATTAGGAGCCGATATATTATTTTATTGTGTAATTAATCATCGTTATTAGTATAATTAAAGCAAAAGAAAGATTTCTATTACAGTGCCGGCTAGATATTACGATTTTAAGAAGTAGGCCGCGTCTAAAAACTGCCATAACGAGTATCTTAAGTTTTTGTTTTAGAGTGGCAACCAGATATTATGATAGGGAAAAGCGGGCTTCGCCCGTTATAGATTTTTTTTTTTTTTCCCAGTTTTAAGTTCTCCTACAGGTCCCTGTCTTTGAACAAGAAGTCCGGTAGTCTAAATAAGTTGTTTGACATCAGATTTTTTTTTTCCGGCAGTCTAATTCAGTTGTTTAAGGAAAAGCAGTGTCCTCCCCCCCCCACTTCAAGTTTTTTTATCTTAACTGTGAGGTTCTAGAGGTTCGTTCAGTTCGAGGTTTATTTTTTCTATTTGCGCCACCTGGTGGCGGAAGGTGGAACTAACGTATACTGCAGCGCGTGCGCAGCACGACTGCTATACGGTGCCGCAGGCAGCGGGGACCCGAGCCGGAGGTTCGTTCAGTTAGAGGTTTATACTATTCTATGTGCAATTTAAGGGATTATGCGGTGCGTGCGTAGCACGGCCGGTATACGGTGCCGAAGGCAGCGGGACCAGGGTCGAAACGACTGCTATACGGTGCCGCAGGCAGCGGGGACCGAAATCACCCACTCGTGGACAGCCACCCGTGAGGTATAGGAACAATAAGTCCACGAGGGGAAAAATAAACGCTACCCGACACCGATAGCACCCATCCGTTCCAACCCCCACCGCAGGAGGCGCCTGTTTATTAGATTTGAAACAATGAATATAATTACATAACAATAATAAAATATAAAAGGTAAAAAATAACAATTTTTTGCAAATTGAAAGTTAAATATAAAATATTTTCGAAGTACTATAAGTTCATGATGTCCTAAATTTATGGTATTTTAGTTCAGAAAGTCAATGGTCAGTTCAGTCAATTTTTTTTAAAATTCTTTCGTAATGAAAGAGAAATTTTTATTGAGAATATTATAATTCTCTTTTAACTTTTGAGAGTTTGAAGGATTGAAAATGATATTACGAAGGTTATATCTGAGAGTTTGGTTCTTATCAAAAGGGAAGTGATGGATCATAAGAGGGCAGCATCCCGAGCCGGAGGTTCGTTCAGTGACAGGTTTATACTATTCTATGTGCAATTTAAGGGATTATCCGGTGCGTGCGTAGCACGACCGGTATACGGTGCCGAAGGCAGCGGGGACCAGGGTCGGAGATTAGTTCAGTTAGAGGTTTATACTATTCGATGTGCAAATTATGGGATTATCCGGTGCGTGCGTAGCACGACCGGTGTACGGTGCCGAAGGCAGCGGGGACCCGGGTCGGAGGTTCGTTCGGTTCGAGGGGGATGCGAGCCGGAGAATACTAAAGTTTCGACCGGTATACGGTGCCGAAGGCAGCGGGGACCAGGGTCGGAGATTAGTTCAGTTAGAGGTTTATACTATTCGATGTACAAATTAAGGGATTATGCAAATTATGGGTTATCCGGTGCATGCGTAGCACGACCGGTGTACGGTGCCGAAGGCAGCGGGGACCCGGGTCGGAGGTTCGTTCGGTTCGAGGGGGATGCGAGCCGGAGAATACAAAAGTTTCGAGGCACCGATGTAAATTAGAGGCTCGCTGGCGGGCGAAGCCAGCTAGTAAATATTAAAAGCACGTGGCTTTTAGGCCGAATTTTTCAATTTGCAAGTTAAATTTCACGGGAATATTGTCCATTGGGTTTATTTTATCATTATGCATTATAACTTTGTTGATGCCATTTTTTCATTACAATTAAATACAAAATATATTTTTATTTGTATACATGGTGTTTAAGCATAAAAGTAACGTATACAAAGTATGTGTGAAAAGTTTGCGCCAGAGAAAATGATGTTATGCTTAGCTTGAAAAATGCATTTTAACATTGATAAAACTAAAAAGAAAAATTTATATTATTGTGTCAACATGACGTAATTTTAACTGGTTTTTCAATTTTTTTATTTTAAAGATTAGAACTAGAGCCTTTATTGGTTGCTTCATCTTGATTGCATACCCTGATTGCATGTTATCAATTATTTTTTTTAAATTATAGGTTAGAAGATTTCATTTTTTAATAAAAAAATTCACAAAAGTAAAGGATTTTAGGAAAATTAAAACTATTAAAAATAATGTTATGATAAAAAACTTGAAATAATTATTGTATTTTTAGCTAAAATAAACAATGTAAGGCTAATATTTCATAGGAATTATTTTGGTAGGTTTGTTATAATTTCATTTAACAGTTCCTTATTACAGTAGACTCTCTCAAATCCGCACAGCTTGGGACGAGAGGTTATGCGGATTTTAGAATTTTGTGGATTTCTGGTCACTGTTTTGTTTACATTTTTTAAACAGTAATTTGAATGTAATAATGCACTAAAAATTATCATGAATGCTTACAATAAAGTAAAATATTAAAATAACTATGGGAAGTAATGTAAAGGTTACATAAATAATTAATAATACATGATTAAATATGCGTAATAATGATGAGATAAATTTTTCTTGAATTATTCAATGAAACTCGCCATATAAAGGTACACTAGTAATTTACATCAAAACCATAAAATTACAAAATTTTATTTGATGTTTGACCAGATGTAATAAACAAAAAAGCTTGATTAATACATAAATGTATTTGATAAAAAGATCAATCACCACTAATATCAGTGTTATCTTGAAAAATTTCAGAGATAAATTTATACTTCCTTTATGAAAAAGTAAGAGTTAAATGATATTAACCAGAATTAGATAATAAAATCAGTACAGAATGATATCAAAATTAAAAAGCTTGAATTTCCTTCCTATATCTTAACTGTAAGTTTCACTGTTTACATCTGAAACAATGTGTAAATTTTAGAAAATTGCGGATTTTAGGGTTGCGGATTTGAGAGAGTCTACTGTATTGGCAAAGTCCTGTTTTTTTCACTGTGAATTTCTCTTTCGATGTCAAGAAATTGTAGTCTACTTTTGGACGCCAGCCAAAACACAGTGGCAATTTTTAGAAATGTATAACATTTATGACAACAAATGGTGCTGTCGCTTTAGCTTTCATCATGCTTATATCACTTCTAAATACTACAAATTAAAATTTTTTACTACATTTTACAATTTCAATTCTCACATAATCAATTAGAAAAAAAAATTAGCTATTGATTGAAATTTATTTGAAAACTGTTTTTTAATTTAACGACTTTTTAAATAATTTTCAAGTATGAAATATTTTTCAATTCTATCTCAGTAATGACCATAAGTTTGCTTTAATAATATAAAATAGTCCCTGGGAAAGTTGCCACAATTGGAAATAGATTTCCCTAACCATCATGAAAAGCAATAAAATAAATAAATAAACCTGATAAATCATCAGATCAGATTATCCATAAGATAGAGCATGTTGACGCTAAACTAAAATCTGTCAAAAATAAAAAATAAATAAAAATTATTTTCTGTTTATGATTAACATAAAATTGATACACTGAATTCGTTGATGTATATGTTGCATCAAAATATGCTAGGAACTGTATTTTATTATTTTTTTAAAGATCTATTGGATATTTAACTGTATAAGAGGGAAAAGATCCCCGATTGTGATGGAAAAGGAATAATCATCCTGATTATGTAAAGGGACCGAAGAAACCATACAAATAAATTACACTTGAAAATATTCAAAATCTCCCTCATCTGCACATTGATTTATTGTAAAAAAAATTCTTCATCTTTACATAAAAATTGATTAGCTTAAAACAGTGGATGCTTTTTAGAAGATATGGATTTGAAACGAACAATGATTAAAGAGGACATTTTAAAACTTTTAATTTAAACATTTTAAAACTTTTTTTAACGTCGAATTTCGACGGTGCTTTTGGGCAGATGCAATGCACATGCGCATAGGAGCTTATTCAGTTGCACAGGGGGGGGGGGGATGTGTGCTTTATTTACTATATTCTTTTATTTACTGAATATGAGATGAAAGTAGTGATATACTATTTGTATGATACTTCATAGGTCCATGAAATTTTTTTTCTTGCCGTGGGGAATATGGCAGTAATTGTTAAACTGATTTGCATTACACAGTTGTTTACAGATTGTTTGTTTGGAGTTTGCATCGGAAATAGTACTGTATTTCACTGGGGGGGGGGGGGGGGACTTTTTAAATAAAATATTTGAAAGACTGTTTCATACGCATCCCTTCTTAAATAATAAAGAAGCTTATTTTACTGATATTGTTATAATAATTTTTTTCCGTCAAGTTTTGGCGGGTTCCATCTAGTATAAATAAAGTTTTATATGAATCATGGGAAAAAAAAGTGAGTTCTACAATTCTACAGCACATCTCGCTTTGTAACATAAGTTTGTACATATTTCTAGATTATGCTATTTAACTGACTTGTGGTCATGAAATTTTAAGAATTTACTGATGTGGCCCTCAAATGTAAAAGGTTGAAGACTCCTAATATATGCCTTTGCAAGATAAAATGTAAGTGTATCACCATCGTACAAAAGTACTTTTATTTTCATTAGCGTCATATAAATTTTACTTTTTTCTCCACTTGCTAAATTTATATAAAAATATTCATCAAGAAAACATAATATAGCATACAAAACATTTATATCTAAATATTTCATAAAGAAAAGTATCTTATATACACCATTTGCCACTAAATTAATAAATAACATACAGAATTAATACTTACCAGGAGGAAAAATATATTTATTCTTTTTCTTCCTATTTTTAAATATCCTATGCACTTTTCTCAGTACAATTGGAATTTTGCTACATTCTAACAATTCATTTTTAACCAATTTAATGTCAAAATTTGATCTATCTTTTGAACTTAAATCACTTGGTGTTGGTGATTTTTCTCGTTTACCAAAGAACTTCTCTGATGAGGAACAAGAATTTATCCCAGAAGAAAGATGAGAGTCAGTCTGTAATATTGATGGAGGATTTGGAGAAGATACACAATTTGATACAATTGATTCTTCTGATCTAACTTGATCCTCAACAGGTTCTATTTTTATTATTAAATCTGATTTTGTTAATTCGGGCATTATCTTAGCTTCATTAGATTCAGAATTTATACTAGTAACTTCCATGGGGGACAATGGTTCACTTTTTATGCTACTTAAAGTTTGTAATTGTGCACTGGTTAGTGATAAAGAACCTTGACTAGCATCTTGTGTTTTCTTTTGTTTGTCTAAGAGTTTATTCTGAGCAATTTTAGCATGAAGTCTATTCATTGTTTTAGACAATTTAGGAGCATTGCTTTTTAATTTACTGTCCCCAGAAACCATGTTCTTATTAGCAGAATCACACCTTGAAGGTGAATCTAAAGATGACACATCAGGAGAACTTTTCTGTGAACAATTCCAAGCACTTTTTAAAATTGGAGTTGCTGACCCATACAACATTAAACCATTTCCTGTTTCTGATGCAGGATCAGGAAAAGCATATGGATCATCAGAATTAAAAGTATCT
The DNA here is from genome assembly GCA_963931845.1 of Maratus michaelseni. Taxonomy (NCBI): domain Eukaryota; kingdom Metazoa; phylum Arthropoda; class Arachnida; order Araneae; family Salticidae; genus Maratus; species Maratus michaelseni. Next base: position 253,795,843 of record OZ007589.1, on the reverse strand, counting down.
TCACTGCAAGATACACTATTTTCCTTAATTAACAGAGCTTTTAATCTATCAGAAAATTTTAACTTTCCTTCAGCAGATGCTGTAATTTCTTTTTCCTTTTCCTTTTTAATTTTGCGCTCCTTTTTTGGTAGCATTCCAGCAACTTGCATATGGCTATTGCAAAACCTATAAATAAAATTACTACATTTAAAACTAATAAAGTAAAGCCACTTAATTAATAAGTTTTTTTTTCTAGAAAAATCAAATAAAAATTAAAGATATTAGTTAAATTTAAACACATACACATTGAATTCAAATAATTTTCTTTAAAATATCAATGCATATTTTCAGAACATTTTAGGTTGCGTCCACATTTAAATACATCTAACATACATACGGAATTTTTGTTTGGGAACTGTAATACACAATCTTATTTTTATCAATTTAAATGTTTCATTTACTAATATAGATATAGATATAGATGAGGTTTTATTCCATTATTTTCTGTGCTTAATGTTAACAATTATATCTAGCTCAAATACTATACAGAACTAGAGATGAGGAAAACAGTTACTTTCATTTTATAGGTTCCATTGTTTCATCAAGAGTTAGGTATTAAGTTACAATAATCTATTAATTTTGCAACTTATTTTCAAGGGATTGAAAACCATTCATATTTTTTCAGTTTTAGTAATTTTTGCTTATTTCAGATATTTTATGAAGAGTTTTTTGAGGAGAGAAAATATTTTTCTATTTTAAGAGCATTATTTAAAAAATTAGTTAATTGTTGCTTTGTTTAAAATATTTTTAATCAACACTGGAGATAACGCAACACAGAACAGCATTATTTCATAAAAGAAGATGAATATTCTAGATTTTACATTAAACATGATACTACTTTTATACTCTCACCACACCACGTCTCATTGCATGCTTCCAACTGAATTAAAGAACATACCCATGACTTACTTCTGAAAACATCTGTAGATAAGGAAAGGACCTGATACGAAGTCCTGAATCGTCACTTTGGAATACAACTCATTACTGCAGAACTAAATGAAACAAACTGTAAACGCTACCTTCACTCGCATTATTCATGAATGGAGCCGGATATAGTGTGATGCGAAGAGATGAGAGTTTTTGTTTGGGCTTCGGACTCGAAGAATTCGGTGTCAGTTGTTTACATATCAGTATCACATACAGGTGTTCATTTAATCGTTTCGTTACTTTAGTACTGGCTTTTAATAAAGACCAGTTTGTTCATCGAAAACGTACATATAAGTTTTGGAAGGAACCTTTTGAAATCACGTGGTCAATAGCAGAACAAACAGCTTTTAGAAAACTATTGCAATGAAACTGTTTATTCTTTTAGGGATTGCACTTTTTTTGTAATCTGACAGATATGAAGTTTTGCATGTATTTTTAAAACATAAAAAGCAGAACTGATTGCATAAGAAATTTATAGAACTTCTTTTGACCAAGAAAATATTAAAATTACACATGCACATATTTAGAAAAAGAAGAAAACATTAAGGAACCATGGATCTAAGAAATAGGGAGGCAAGACGTGTTTGTTTTTCTTGTAGGATTTTAATTAGGTTAATTTATGCATTTAATCAATTAAAATTGCTCATAATTTTAATGTAAAAAGAACAGAAGCTTATAGTGAAATAAAATGTTCGTTGCAGCGATATTTAAGAAATGATAAAGTATTTATATGAAATATAACTTTTTTAATTACTGATTTTTATTCGTAAACGCATAAAATCAGCAGATACTCATGATCAGAAATTAAGAAATCGATTAGCGCCTCTCTTTTTTCTATAAATGAAAAAGAGTTTTCTGGAGATACTTTCAAAATGGGTGTTTTGAACTGGATTTCAGGATGCGGCAGTAATGGAAGGATCGTCATAAGATAGCCTCGATTATAACTCGAGATGTGATACATTTATCAAAATATGATAAACGCTATTTGATTCCACAATATTTCAATCATTGTGACTGACAATTTTATGTATTAAAATGAGTCTATGAATGTGTTAGAAAGTTTTGCGATGTTGAGCGGGAGAAAGTATATTTTTGGGAACCGTTTTAATGCTACTTCCCGTTACAGACAGGTTCCGTCGTGCTAGGTTTACATTTTTCAGTAAACAATGAGTATTTCTATTAAAAATACTGAAGTAGCATTTTTTCTTTAATATATACAGTAAAACCTGCTGAGATGAAATTGTAAGAAACTACAGAAAAATTCTGACTTGGGCAGATTTTTCGTCTTAGTAGATGAAATTGTATTGTATTATTTTCGTGGAAATAGACCTTGGAATATTTCTATTCAAGGCAAATTCTATTTTTACAAGTGTTATTGTATTTATTATTATATTTTGATTGTTTTTCACTTTTAGCACATTTCTGTTACAGAGAGGCTGCTTAGTAACAAGATTCAGTTATGAGTCTAGGTTATAGTTTTCCAAACACCTCATGTATAATACATAATTAGAGTTTATGCAGTTCTGAGAACATATATTTCACATGTAAGTACTTTAAGCACTCAGTTTTATATTTTCTGAAGTGTTAATTCTTAAATGCCTAGTGTATCAAATTTACAACTTTATTTAACTTTTTTTAACTTTTATTTAACTTTTAACAAATAAATCAAGTTCTTTGCAACCACTATATTTATATCAAAATATTAATCCTGTAAAAATCACATAAATATGCTACTAAATAAAGTTAAAAATATATCTCAAACTTTCTGGTATCTAAAATCCTTAATATAAGTAAAAAAACACAATTCTAAAAGAAAAATTCATGCATTTAAGAGTTAAGGATTAGACACCAGAAATTTTAAGATTTATGTTCAACTTTATTTAGTAGCATATTTATGTGATTTATACAGGATTAATATTTTGATATACATATAGTGGTTGTGAAGAATTTGATTTATTTATTAAAAGTTAAATAAAAAATGTTGCAAATTTGATACACTAGGCATTTATGGGTGAAATCAAGATATGTATCCAGATACATTTTATCTTTGTTTTAATGAATAATTAAAGTTGATTATAATCAAAACAATGAAACAATTCTGAAAATTAGAAAATACACAAAATATGTGTGTTGTACTTACAACGATTGATAACATCCGTTTTCTAAATAGATACGAAAGTAACAAGTAACAGACTCTTTCTAACGGGTAGTGAGTTTGAAAGTAACGAATACATACGAGTAGTCATTTAGTCATTACTTTTACAGCACTATTTAAAACTATCTGTGGTTTAAAATGTTTCCAATTCAAATGTCATACAATCTCTAAAACAGGCTTTAAAATTTTTAAGGTGAAAATTCATACATTCAAGTAAATTTATCACTAATATAAATTCATATGCCCAATAATTTTCCCACTTGATAGATATGTCACACTTATACGTAAAATTCTGAAGTAAATTTTTTTTATTTCAAGGACACGTTAATACGAGTGATTACAAACATACTTCCTAAATTATTATTAAAATCATGCTTAAATATATGTAAAAATGACCAAATAAAAGCAATTTTATCATTTTGTTTTGTTTACGGCTTTATATAATCCTACTGTTTACAAATCTTGAAATAACTGGATGAAATGTGATTAATATTGAAATAAATAGATTAAGTTTGGCTCTCTATATACAAATTTTGAATTATTTTCAAATCTCTATACATTCTTTTCATGCTTAATTTAGTATTTTTATAATTTTTTTTTCTTGCCTTTCTGAAAAATTTCACTTAATGCATAAGCGTGTGATATGAACAACTGTGTATTTTAATCTAATTTGCCATTAGCAGGATATTTCCAATGACATTATAGAAAGATATTTTATTAAAAATAATTTAGCATTCAATAATGAAATCTTTCAGAAGTAATAAGATTTAAAGCAAAATTTATTAATTAAAATATTTTTCTTTAAAAATTGGATGAATAAATAGTTTTTAAATAATTGGCGCTTTGATTTTTGACATTCGTGTTTACAGAAAATTAGTATTTTATGTCTTTCAATACATATACAGTAGAGTACCACTAATCCGCAAACCTGTAATTCAGAAAAACTTGTAATCCACGCTGCATATATGAATGTAAACAAAGAAGTTTAATTCTTAGAAAATAATGTACTGATGGCAATTTATTTCCCCCCCCCCCTCCAGCTTTAAGTTTATTTCTGATATATATTATCATTTATCATTTATTACTCTTTTTTATAGTTGAAAATGATAGTAGGCATAATATTTAATTAATCGTTCATATGGTAAATAAAAAAAAAAATTCCTTATGAAAATGTACTCTTTCAGAAAAGTATTTGTCTAAGTAACTGTCTTAAAGAAAGACAGTTACATATAGAATATATTTAATCACTTATATAGAAATAATTATAATTTAAATGTAAAATTGAAAATAAAATCATTTATTGAAAAGAACAGGCAATCAATACCTTAAATCAAAGTAAATGAATATAAAAAAAACAATCAATTCCTATTTGATCCTTATAGATATAATTTACAATATTTAGCCAAGGATATTATTGGAAATATCAAAAATAAAATTTCATGCTGCAGCAGACAATTGGGGTTATTTATAGACAGCAAGATACAATACAAAATACAAACCAAATGTTTACAAGCAACTATTGTTGATAAATTCAACAAATATATATATGTATAAAACAAATCAGTAAATTATTGTTAAAATGTTTACTTTATTTATATGGGTAAACGTCAAATTTGTTTATTTTTAACCCTCTGAGCGTTTTGAAAAAGGGTAAAATTGTAATGTTGTTTTCTCTACATTTTGTTTTAAATGCTAAAAAAATATGAATTTTTTCAGCATTATAAATAAAACTTAATTAAAAATATGAATGTAACCCTTAAGAGTATTAATCATTCTTCAATGTTTTGAAAATTCATTAAATCTATAGAGTTATATTATCTTAAACATTGCATATATTGCAGTGAAACCTGGAGCTTAGTGAACGGAATATTACGTTCTACACGCTTAGAGGGTTAAGCATTAACAATCTAAATTTGCCCAAAGTATGAATAATAATAAAAAAAAAATACAGAGAAATAAGTTTTCTAGCTCTCATATCCAAACAATAACACTAATGACAAAAAGCAAAATAAATAGCTATAATTGCACATGTATGTAGCATTAGCAAACATTTCCTTTTAAACAAATAAAAACCCCCCACTTTCACAACACCTTAAAACATCCCAAACATAGAAACTTGAAAACTAAATCCAAGGGCTGTGACATCCTCGCCACCCACCACAATTCTAATTCACAACATTGAAATTAAATTTTTATCGAATAAAAATTTAATAATTTCTCCCCTCTCGCTAGCTTAAAACTATCTTCAATTCAAATATTACTAGCTTAGGTAAACAACACTTTTAATGTGATAATATCTTTTTACTATATATAGCTGGTTTATAGCTATACATTGCAAGTAACTGCAATCTGTCAGAGAAATGATATGAATTTTTTCTTCTCACCAAATTGAGAACTGCAAATCTTATGTCAGTGAGAACCCCAGTAGCAGAAACACCGCAACATGGCAACAGTCATGGACAATTTTTGTCTGCACTAATGAAATCAATTAAAAAAATTGTCCGCAACTTTCAAACAATGTCTAATTTGTTTATTTTTAAGCATTAATGATCTGATTTTGACCAAACTATGAATAAAATAAAAATAAAATAAAGAGAAATAAGTTTTTTAGCTCTCATATCCAAAAACGACACTTTTTGTCTGCACATCAAAATCAGACACTTTTTGTCTGTACTAATAAATTTTTTTTTAAAATTGTCCAAAATTTTCAGACATTTTTCCCCCGTGGCAGTACCCAGCCTTATGCACCTATTTTCTTGTTACTGAGATGCCATAGGAAATGCTGTTTTTCTATAAAACACAGAGAAGTAGGTGTTCATCACGTGCACACCGAATCCCTCAAGTTTATTCCTGTTGTCTCCTGTACCTTCCGAGCACGCAGGGAAGAATACACGCTCTGTGTTCTGCGGCCGCTAAGAGCAATTCTCATTGCATTGAAAAACACGTGCTTAGAATTGCGTACTGGGATAAGGTTGTGTGTGATTGTGAAATGGTGAAATAAAACTTGAGCACACATTTTCAAAAACGCCACGCCACCCTGGTCAAAATATTAATGGCAAATTTCCCTGGGCTAAAAATTCGAAAAACATTTTAAAAAAGCAGAACATTCTAACTCCAAGAAAGAACAAATCAGTTCTGAAGCTGATGAACGCCAGGAAAATGTCTTTGAAAGTCAGAATACTGTTGAAAGCAACAACTAAGATACATCCTCAAAAGATTGCTTAGATGATCGATCGAGCTGTGAAACATGCAAGATATGAAGATGAAAAATCTATAGCTGATGTTGTTCTACAAGCAGTACAAAGTAAGTGTCACATAATTTATATTTACTTCTTGTTGGTATTTTTTTTTTAATTCACTGAATTTACATATACCATACTAAAACCCGAAACTTAAAAAATTTAACCCATCCTAACCCATAGCAAATGAAAAAAAAAAAAGAGGCAATCTAATCTGCAGATTGAGTTTAGGTAAAATTGGGTACATCTGAACCTAACTTGCGTGATTTAAAATTCACTTCGAAAAAAAAAAAATAAATAAATAAATAAAAATAAAATAAATGAAGTCAAACTGACCAGAAGTAAAACAGTTAAGTAATCTGAACTCAATCCAACCCAACCCACGGCAAAAAAAATAAAATAAAAATTACAGCCATTTTAATTCACAGGTTGGGTTTGGGTGAAATCGGGTGCATTCAAACCTATCTCTTGTGATTCAAATTTCGACCTAAAACCGAAAAAATGAGTTATTCCGACCAAAGTGAAAAAAAAATTTACAATCAATCCAAACTGGCCAAAAAAAGGAAAAAGAGCAAATCCAACCCATCGGGTTCGGGTAAAATCGGGTGACCTGACCCAATTCAGGGTTGTAACTGGAAGGAATGATTTTTTAAATATCCACGGGCAGTCACATTTATCCATAAAAGAACACATCTATTTTTAGATTCCACCAATAAAACTTTTAACATCAATATATTCGACCTTCTTTCCAATTTCTTTTAACATCTTTTTTTTTCTCTTTTTCTAAAGTTGCACAGTTATTAGCATTTAAAAGGCTATTTCACTCACGTGAAAACACTTGCTTGCTAATGTTAATCCTATGGGGGAAAATTTTAAGATATCTTGTTCGCATTTAAATATTTTTAAATAATTTTTTTTTTTTGCATTGGATAGCTGAGGTAAATCACTATGCAGGACCTTTTGTACTTTTTCGATTTTGAATACAAGTTTTTTTAAATTAAGACTTTCACTTTCAGAACCGGTTTCGAAAGTGAAAGTATCCCCAGTAAAAAAAATTGCAACCAAAATCGAAAAAGTAAGAAAGGGCCTGCATAAAAATCAATCTTAGCTAACCAATGAAAAAAAAAAATCATTGATTTGTTGATAAGATTAGACTGCTAGTTTTTTGTAGTGCTCGAAGATAAATAAATTATGCTTTAACGACACATTTAAAGGATGTTTTTATGCAAGCCAATTGCTTTAAATTTATAACTGTCCATCATTAATATTAATGCACACAATTGTACATTTTGGAGATATATTTATATACTTTACTTACAGATTATGATGCTTTAAACGTTTTTAATGTTCTCAGATAAATATTTTTGAAAAAAAAAAAAACTTTTAGATTGCAACTTTTTTTTTAAGATTCTAAAAAGTTTTGGTTTTGTAATGCCAGATAAAAGACCCGATACTGTATGTATAATTTTTTATGCTGATAAATTTAGAATAAATACTAATCCTAATTTTTAGTAAACATATGATTTATGGAATTTTTAAGAAATATAATATTTTGTTACCAAAAATTAGCTCTTTTTAGAAAGCATATTTTATTTCTTGCAGGACTTTCTGAAGAACTTAATGAATTAAAAAAGATGCCAAAACATCAAGATCGAACAGTAATATCTAAACGTGAAAGCGATTACTCGACTTTAACAGACGAAGAAATAGAAATTCTTTTGAAATCACAAAGATATGTGGCAGAACTATTGAAGTGGGCTGGGACACTGATATTTAAAACATGTGATGATGAGATTTGCCAATCGACTATCTCCTATGATTTCAGCGAAGAGGATTTTACAGCACAGGAGGACACTTTGCCTCTTACTTTTCACCACTAAAAATTTGACTTGATACGTCACACAAAAAATTCTACACACATTGAGAACCTGAAACATCTCAATAAATTAAATTTAATTGAAAAACAAGAATATGACACAGTTAAACAAGCAGCTATAAATTGTGCTACTGCAGCATATCTTACTTATAAGCTTGAATCCTCATACAGAGATTACAAAACCATCATTGCAGAATTTTATAACTGTGGGGGAGAGGTTGGACTCAAAAACCATTCAAAAGAATTTGCAAGAAATTTTTTAACTCATGCATAGCATACATTGTCTAAGAAAATTTGTAACTTTATTACCTCAATAGATTTACCATTTGGTGTTGTAGCCGATAAAATAACCGCCAATCATAAAAGTTGCCACATAATTGGTTTGAGAGCACCAATTCTTGACATAAACAGTAAATATTTATTTCAATCAATCTACTTAGAACACAATCCAGTGACTGATTTGATAGGCAATGGCCTAGCTGTGCACATATTACAAACACTGGATAAATTTGGCTTGAACTTGTCTTACATCCGTAATCATTTCATTGGTCTTGCCATAGATGGCCAATATGTTATTCAAGATGTTGGAAAGCATTTAGAACATAAGCTTGTTAAAAATGTCAGTGTCATAGGACCCCATGCACAAAATAGTGCTTAGTAACAAGAAGCATGCTGATACTCCCAGAATAGTAACAGATGCATTTGACTTAGTACATGATGCTATGAAAAACTTTTCATCAGGAAGAAGCTTCGAAGTTCTTTTAAAATGTTCTGAACAGTTCCTTGGATTCTTTTACAGACTCAAACTTTTCAAGACTATGAAGTTTTCAGCCCATTGTGAAACAGTTTTTCACACATTTTTAACAGATTATCATACATTAATCTCTGTGTTTGAACAAGGCCCTGATGGTTTTGTATTACAAGGCAGATTAATGAATAAGCTAACGATGATAAACATTCTAGCAGTTGATGATATTTGTTCTGTCTTGGAAAAACATCCAAAAAAGTACAAGAAACAGATCATTTTACTTGGGAGTACCAGACCTGCCAACCTTTGAAAATGAGAAATAGTAGCGCACAAAATTCAAATTAATCTGGAGGTTGTTTGGTTGGTTGCTGTTTTTTATGCTGCAAATTTTAAGAGAACAAATACTAATCAATTGAACGTATGTGTATATGCATAAGCACACAAAGTAGCCGACTCTTTTGTTTTTGCTAATTTTTTTTGTTGCGGGTGGGGTTGATTAAACATAATTTTTTCCATTCAAATAATGCTCTGTCCACTCCTAAGCCAAATTTCTGAACTTAACAGTGAATTTTCTGAGAGATTCCCCTCTCCTGGTGGAACTAGAGATATTTCTCCCGGAGAAAAATGTCCTGCATCAGGTCAAGCAAGCCGATTCAACCACGCATGACGGGTCTGTGCTAACTGTTTTTTATTGCAGATCGGGATAACCAAATTTTTCAAAAAATAGTTCAGTATATTTTTTAGATTAAAAACTATATCTATAATAATAAATATAGATGTTTGTCTCTGTATGCGCTGTTTTGTGAAGAGACTCCTGCAATGCTCATGGAGCTACAAGATTTGGCAGGAAGGTATCTATACGTTTGAAATTATGCACCTTGAAGCCTGTTAGCCAATTTTTGGATTTTTTAAATAATTTTTTTTTTTTTTTGCGTTTTGTGGCAAATTTACATTAGTAAAAGGAAAATGGTTTCAATCTTTTAACCCAATGTGGTAAAATTTGAAGAAATTTGTGGTTATTCAGTAATATCTTGACAAAATTAGTGCTTTTCTGTGATCGTTTGACGAAAATTTCATTTTTTCAACGATTGTTTGACAAAATATGCATTTTTTCAGCTATCGTTTGATAAAATTCGTGTTTTTTTCAGCGATCTTTTGGTGAAATTCGTGTTCTTTACATGATTTTTTGACGAAATTCAAGGTTTTCACATGATTTTTTGACGAAATTCGTGTTCTTCACACGATCCTTTGACGAAATTCAAGGTTTTCACATGATTTTTTGACGAAATTAGTGTTTTTTTTGCACGGTACTTTGACGAAAATCGTGGTTTTTCCGCTATCCTTTGACAAAATTCATCTTTTTTCCGCGATCCTTTAACAAAATTTGTGTTTTTTCAGTGATCCTTTGAAGAAATTCCCACTTTTTAGCGATCCTTTTAGAAAATTCACGCTCTTTTGCACGATCTTAGACGAAAATTCACAGTTTTCGCACGACCTTTTGACGAAATTCACGGTTTTCACACAATTCTTTGATGAAATTAACGGTTTTTACACGATTCTTTGATGAAATTAACGGTTTTTACACAATTCTTTGACGAAATTCGTGCTGTTTTCACTATTTTTTGACGAAATTTGCGTTTTTTGCAGAAAATCATAGTTTTAGAGCAATTTTTGTAGCATTGTAGTTTTTAGCTCCAAATCGTAGCAACTACGATTTTTTTCGTAGCAGTTGGCAGCTCTGGAGTACACATCTTATATTAAAAGCCTCATTTTATCCCTCAAAATTATGAAGACATATTTTGAGGAACTTTCAACTGCAGTCTCTGAAAATGAAGACCAAAAAGGGGAGAAAACCATTCAATTTGCAGCTGCATTGGCAAACTGCCTAAATCATTGTTTTTAAATTTAAAAACAGTACTGGAAATGTTTCCTCCATCAAATAGGGGTATTTCTAGTACATACCATGGCGTTCCCTTTCCTGAGAAACCAACTAGCTTAAATAGTCTAGATCACAACACGAAGTTAGTGAATGTGATGAGTTAAGAGGTAATTTTTTATGCTTATCAAGCTATGTGAAAGCTCTAATTGAACAGTTGAGTGTATATTTCTGTAAAACTGAATCATTTGGTAAACCCTCAATTTTTCTTGTCATTGACAAGAGCAGTCTTTTGTTCAACTACAACGTTTTTGTTTATCCAAAAACAATATTAGTATAGACGAAGCAAAAGCAAACAGGGGACTCACTGAAGAAAGTTTCAATGACATTTTAAATGTGTTTCCTTTTGCGGAATCTACCGTGGACTTAAAGACTCTGTGGTTTCAATACTAGATATTCAATGAATGGATGTGCGATAGAATATAGGAAATTGTTATTGAGGGTGATGCGCCAGATCTGAAATACTTATGATTGTATTCTATGAACTGAAAAAAAAATTCCTACATTTCTAAAGTTTTTTGTTTTAGTCATATCAATGTCAGTCTCTGAAGCTGTATGTAAGACTTGGAGGTCTGTAATTGATGCCAATGAAAAACATAGGCTAAGATCGTAAGATAGGGCGTATGAAGAAGTGGGCACTAACGATAGGAGGGTTTTTATTCAACTGAATGGGCCTGTATCTGAAGGTTTTTAAAAGCAGCTTTATTGTCTATGTATGGTTCTGCTTATCCTGCCCATTTTAGAAATCCTACAAGCGAGATTATGAAACGATATGTAATATCAAAAGTTATAAGCAAAATTTATGAAAAATTCCTAGTTTAATGTAGTATTTTTTCATTAAAATTACATGCAAAATTTACAGACAGATTATTAAATTTTAAAAGCTTGTCGCAGACAGCTACAAAACTTTCTGCCACTGGGGTGAGAACATAACATTGCAACAATTTAAGAGTCGAGATAAAATAATTGTTTCACAAGCACATGACAACTGCTAGGTAACTTTTATTTGGAACATCAGAAGGAAGCAGACAGAAAATTTTCCTGCATTGGACACTGAGACATTTTATTTTAAACTATCTGAATAGCCCAGAAAACTATAAAACAGCATGATTTAAAATAAAATATTTACTATATGGCCACTGAAGAAAAACTGTTAAAAAGAAAGAAATTCACAATAATTAAAACAAAAAGTTACATAGAAAATATTATCAACAGAAATGATTAAAAATAATAAGTGCATAATATAGCTTAAATAAATACCTAGATTAAAATAATCTGAAATGCAACTATGTATACACACAACTTCAAGGGTAAATTATGCCAGTAAGCATAAAAAAATTATATAACCCATAACAGCAAATTATAAATCTATCATTATTCAATACAAAGTGAGAGTTCAAGAGCAGGCAGTGTATTTCAACAGGAATGAAAATTGGATTCTGCGTTTCCATTCTGCCTAATTTGAGCACATTGTGAATTGCCTTATTTGAAGTTATAATTCAAAATATAAACAATTTTAAATGATTCTTTTTTTCAAAATCATATTGAAAATATTTTTACAGACTATTGTTGAAATACAAGAAGGAATAATGAAATAAAGGTTTTATAAGTTAAGTACCAGATGAATCTCTATCAAGAATGAAGAATGAAAAAATATAATTAAAAGCAAGTTAAATAAACATTTTCTGCCATTACATTTAGTCTTGAATTTGTTGAGATAAAAGGGAAATTTTTATAAATGATTCTTTATTTAAATATACTTACTCCCTGTTTTCATTGCAAGGAATGGGATTTGTACACTTCTGTTTATTATAGCGAGCAACGTGTGCACACTGTTTAAAAGGGGCAGACTTGTCCTCCAATATATGACGAATGCAAAATGCATAGCCATTGATTCGCCTTTGTTTACAAAGCTTAGCACTATAAGAACATAAAGGTTTCCTATTCACAGGAGAATAATGGATATGTTTCCCTTCAAACATCATGAGTTAAATCCTGACACAGACTTTTAAAGTCTGCTTTTGGATAAGTGTACCTACAAAGGAAAAAAAAATAATAAAACAACAATTTTTTTAAATACAAACAGCATACATAGAATATATATAGTATAGAATATAGATGGACAAATTTAATGATTTTTTTCCCTGTGACCAATGAACAAATTTTGTGATTTTTCCCACAACCTATTTGCGAATTTCACAATTTCTTCCAACAGGTAGACGAAATTCACGATTTTCCCCCCTGTGTCCAACTGAAAATTTTCGCGATTTTTCTTTGCGTCCAATTGACAAATTTTGTGATGTTTTCCTGCAATCGATTGATGAATTTTACGATCTATAATCTATAAATTCCTGTTAGGCATTATCCTCTGATGGTGATAAGATCAATCTGCAATGACGGTTTGAAAGAAAATAAAAATAAACGATTGATAAAAAAATTATAAAATCGATCTGGCCATAGTATCGATTAAATCGATAAGAAAGATCGACATTGATAAAAAATTGATAACATCGATTAAATTGATCTGGCCATACTATTGATTAAATCGATGTCGCCTATCACTACTCCAGATGTTCAAATGCTATGGAAATTACACCGTTGTTTGAATTGATGAAACCACCCGTTACTAGCAACAAAAGAGTTTTCACTAGTTCCATCTGATTTTTCTTTTAGTTTTTCTAAAATTAACTTGGCTTCATTACATGTATTTTGGTCAATGGGACAATTTTTGACAATCACTTGATTCTCATACCATATTATGATTCCATTTCAGAAACCAAGCCTTGTCATTTGTGAATCATCACTGTATTCATTGAGCAAGGCTTCTTTCACCTCAGCAAGTATTTTTTCTTTATCTGTGATAATTGTTCCTACAGTCGTACGGGCTAAATTCATCTTAGAAGAAATTTCATGTGCCTTCATTCCTCCTTCATAAAACTTGATAATTTCATGCTTTGTTACGAATGTAAATGTCTTACATTTTCTTTTTACTTCAGATGTTGAATCACTAGTTTTTCTTTTAGGCGTCATTGTTGTTGGAAAAACTAGATGGTTTTCCCTTTAGTTCTTATCACTCATTCAAAACATATCTTAATTGACCTATTTCATCCATTCATGCTTTATTATATTTATTCTGTTTATTTAATATTTAACCTTATTCAGCTATATCCAGTAATAAGTTCAGTCATACTCAAGTAATTAATTCCTTCAGTTCAATAACTTTAGTTGACAGTATGAAAGCATATTTTTATTTAAAGTGATTAAAGCTTTTCTTTTTTGTCCTGATGTTGTGGTTTTTAGACTTTCATAATATTAACTTTCATGTCATCAAAAGGCTATTGATATTTTTAATAGTTCAGAACGTGATTCCATTTAAAGTATGTCGACACCGTTCTGTCTATTATTCTTGCATCAGTAATTTCGGAAGCCGAAATTACTTGTTACCGTTTTCGCTATTGAAACACCAAATACAGTGACTCGATTTGGGTTTCTACGGATAGTGCTTTATATCCGTAGACCGTTTGCAATTGGGCTTGTTACTTAATAAGTATAGATTGTACCCTGGAGTGGCATGTTTTGTCCGGCGGTTCAAAGTACGACTGTATCGTGGTCGAGCAGGTACGGTTGGCCGTTACTGACAAGTTGATGAATGGAGGTTGTATTTGGAAGGATAGAGGCATTGGATCGGGAAGTGAGGAAAGATATTGTTTTATGTTTTATTAAAGTTTTGGTTTTAGATTAATGGAATTTATTTAATGTTAATATATTTTTTACAAGATTAAGGTTATTTATTTAAAAGATCATTAAGGTAAATTATGTTTCTTTTGAATCTTTGTTAAAGCCTTTAATTAATTATATATTGTGTAAGTTTTAGGCTTTATGTTTCTGACAAATGCAAATAAGAAGTTAATGTTAATATGACATCATTTTTACTCTGGAATGTTGGAGATATGTATTTTATTCTGAACTTAGTAATTTGAATAAATCTTGTTTAAGTTTAATACCTTTTGTCTGTTATTATTTCATTTATATTTTAGAAACTTTCAGTTATCTCTATTTTTGCTTTCGAACATTTTAAAACCTTGGTCAATTACAGCATCAACGCACCACTTGTGCCTACGCTCTGCTTAATTCATTAATTATCTTAGGGTTTAAAAATAACAAGGTTATGGGCCAGAGGCCAAGGATTTGTTTAGAAGCTGATTTTCGTTGGTTATACTTTTAAGGATACTTTTTCAGTTTTGAATTATAAAAGTCCTCCAGTTGTTTCATTTCATTCATGAGCTTTGAGATGGGGGGGGGGAGGGGGGCTGGTGGCATTTTTTTTCGTTATAATAATTTTTAAGAAGTTTTTGAAATTTGTTTAAGGTTTTCTGTCTGGCTATTCAGAATTTTTTTCTCAATTCCAATTTAAAGAGTTATTTGAAGTTGTTTTTCTGAAGCTGCAATATTAAAATGGTCTGGATTTCTTATGATGGTATCACAAAGTGCTTTTACATAAAGAAATAGGATCATTTAAGTGCTATTGGTGAAGTGATCTAAAGGAAGTTTAGTGTTTTTGATGGATGAATCATTGTCTGAAAGACGTGTTGTTAAAGTTCTTATCTGTGTTAAAAATCAGGAACTGTGTGGTCAAGAGTGCAGATTTCTGTTGAAAGATAAAGAAAGTGCATAAAGTTGTGAAAATTGTGTTTTTTTTAAGGCATCACCATTTTTTTAAATGTGAAATCTTTGTGGTAGATTATGATCTACATTGCCAGTCAACTTTGTTTTTAAAGTATTGAATGTGCTTATGCAGTGGCAGCGTCTGGGCCACTTATGAATATAGTTTTACTTGGTGGAGTTATGATTCTTGAGATATGAACATCATAGTAGCAAGAAGATGATTGTTGTTTTACGTGGACTCTGATTTTAGAACATCAGCAATTTTTTTAAAGAACTATGGTTTAAACATGAATAAATGTATAAAGTCTGTGATCAAGTATGAGAAGTGACCGTCTGTTAAATTTTTTTTAATGAATATTAATGATTCTATGCCATGTTGTTTTGATATTGACATTTTTTTTGCATAGTGGTAAAAGTTTAAAATTTTGAAGTCGCCCACTTGTATTGAGGTTTTCTTTAATAAGTTATAAATATAAATTTTTTAAGGCGGAATCTTATATATTTAAGAGCTGTTAAGGTATTCCAAATTTTTATGCATGGTAAATCCTTTTAATATTTAAAGATTGAAATTTTTTTTGTGTTAAGTGTTAGTAAAAGTCTTTAAGATAAGGAAAAGATGTGGGATATATTATTGGCCTGATAAATTTTTGAATTTTTTTTTTTTTTTTTTTTTTTTTTTTTTTTGACTAATTTGATAATTTTTAATTATGAAATTTTAAATTTCAAGTGCTTTTAATTCAGCCATTAAAGCTAAATGTTGTTATCCGAGATTATTTTGAAATCTATTCTTCAATATTGTTAAGATAATTTGAAAATTGTTGAATTTTTTTGTATTTTGATGAAGAATTCTTTGGAGTTAATGAATTTTAATTATAAGTGTTATTGTTAATATAATTCAGCTGAAGCTTTTATTAAGACAGTGGGTGAAATTGATGATGGTTTTTAAATAAAACTTATAGAAATTGTCTGCATGTGTAATATGTTAGAGTACATTTTTTTTGGGAATAATTAAAGTATTATGTGTTTGAAAATTTTTAGGGAAGAATTGTTTTTCCATATTTTTTTGGAAGGTTAACATATGAGTGAGGTTAACAGAAGTTGGAATTTTAAAGTGTTAAGATAGCTACAGCTGCTGTTTCTTAAATGTTAAAGTTTTATTTTAGTTTTTTTTTTTTTTTTTTTTTTGAAGGTGTTTAAACTGTAAGATGCAATAAATAATTTTTAGCAGTTTAAAGTTAAACATTTATAAAAATTTTTTTTTAGTAAAAGATTTTATAGTTAAACCAGTAATATTGTTAAACTTATGTCCATATACAGTTTTTTTTTAGTAAATTTGAATTAAATTTAAAGTTATAATGTTAAAGTAAATTTTGATCTAAAGTTTAAATTGTTAAAATCTTGACTCCAATTGGATAATTCCATGTGTTAGGAAAATGGAGTCCTGTATATTGGATCAGGAGTATTGCTTTTAAATGCAATGTTATTTGGACTTTGGATATATAAGAATTGTTTTTTTTTTACAATGAATATATTTTTATATACACCTTCAATGGGTTATGTTTAATTTAATGTTGTATTTTCTATGTTTTATGAATTTTTTTATGTTATTTCAGATATTCATATATTTTGAGTTATCAACTTTAAGTGTGTTTCACTCGCAGAAGGGGTGTTTTTGTGAAGATTACTTTTTTGGGATAATACATTTCTTTTAAGGTGGTAATGTCAATGTCCTGAAATGTGATAGATCTTTTATGGAATGCCCCCTGCAGATATGGTGAGGACATGCATGTTGAGTTTTAAGTTCTGTTGAAAAATTTTTTTTGGTTGTTATAGAAGTTTTGTGGCTGTAGTATATCAAATGTTAGTTAGTGTTAGGATATATCAGATTATGTAAGGAAATTGTTATGTTAAAATGTAAGGAAATTTTTTGTGTTAGAAAGTGTAAGGAAAATATCTCGGTGACATTGGAAAAATTTTTTGATTTGTGTTAGGAAGTGTTAGGAAATTTTTCAATAGTTTTAGAGTTTTTTTTTTTTTTTTTTTGTTAGAAAACTGTGTTAGAACCATGTTAGAAAATTGTGTTAGAAATTTTTAGAAATATTTGAAAAATGTGTTAAGATTGATTAGAACTGGATTTTTTTTTTTTGTAAGGAATAATGTAGATTGTATTAGAACTGAATATGCAGATTTTGGGTGAATTTAGGGTGTCATTGTTCAAAGAAGTCAAGGATGGTGAATTTTCTGTTATCCAGTGTATTGATTAGGTTAAGGGCATTTGTTTTTAGGTTGCAAATGTTAGGAACCTTGATCAAGTTTCTGGAAGTACCCCATATAGGGAAGAGAATTTTTTTTTGACTTCAAGATAGTTGAATAATGTAACATCAAGTTTGATAGCCCTGGCGGATACTGGAGAATGGCAGCTATTTTTAGGTATCTTGTTGTAGTCTCTTGAGGTTTAATAAGATATAACATTGAGGAGGAAATGGTCGGGTATATATATTTTTTAGATCATTCTGTTTTAGGAAATAAAGTTTCAGTTTAAACCAGGGTTGTTACATTTAAAACATTTTGTTTAAAACAGCTGTTTAAAACATGTTTAAAACATTACATTTAAAACAATGTTTAAAACATGTTTATTGTTTATAATGTCACAATGTGACAATTCACAAATGAAGTTCACGTGGAAATCTTTCAGCAGAAAATTAATTATTGTAGAAAGAATTTTATTGTTGATTTTTAAATTGTTGGCAACTGCTATAACGAAAAATGTTTAAATTTAATAGGAAAAGGCTGTTAGATTTTTAGTTTTTTTATCTCTCTATATTAAAATAATATGATTTTTTCAAAATGTTATGATTTTCAGCGTGACAGTAGGTATTCAGCTGTAAGTACACAAAATTTCAAGTCTGTTAGCTATACAGTTTCTGAGAACCGGCTCTGTGACGGACAGACAGAGAAGTGGGACGAATAGGGTTTCGTGAGATTAACGAAACCCTAAAAATGTTATGCTGTCAGTTACCAATCATAAATTCGCTACTCAAGAATCAAAGTGGACAATTTTGTAGAAATAACACCTTTATCTTGGTGGATAAGCCTTGAAAAACACATCGATAAAAATGTCATGCAGATCATAAAACAATTACAAGCAGCTGTATGCTCTACTGCTGGTTTAGAAAGAGTGTTTTCTACTTTTGGTTTTGTACAGAACAAAACTAGAAACCGGTTAGGTGTTTGATAAGGCTGCCAAACTTGTTACTATTTTTAAAGAACTTAATAATTAAATGTTTTAGTTTAGAATAAAAAAATTAATTGTTAATTAATGTTTGGTATTTATTATATAATTTTTTTCTTCCTTACTGTTTTTTAAAAATATTTTCATTCTTTACAATTAATTTATTAATTTTTGCTCACTTTAATCAAAATTTGCTGTTGAATGAGAAAAAACGTTTTAAACGTTTAAAACATGTTTTAAACAAAAAAAACACGTTTTTTGTTTTTTAAAAAAAAAAACATGTTTTTTTCCAACCCTGGTTTAAACAGATGGGGGAGTATTTTTTTTTAGGTCATTCCCAGTTTTGTTTTTATGAGGCTTAGCATAAAATGGTGTTGAAATGACTATTTTTAGGAGCTTTTGAGATTATGTTAGATATGCTGAGTGCTTAAGGTTGAAATTGCCTGGTCATGATTCTTCTTCTGGAGTGTTTTTCTTGTTGAAATAAGAGTGTTGGGAGTACAGATCAGAATGGTTTTGGTTATGCTCCATATTTAAATTTGAAAATAGTTTAAAATAGTTGTTGTTGAATTTTTAAAATGGTTTGATAATTATCCGTTGGTCATATTCATCTAGTTTATGTTGAAGTGAGTGGTGTGAAGACTTGGGCCCAAGCAAATGATTTCGATTGATAGGTTTTTTGAAAGGGGATGAATAAATGGATCGTACTCATTTAAATTTGTGATGTCTTTATGTTCAGGAAATCGAGATGGAAAGATGACCGGAAATATATTATGGATTTAATATATAAATTTTGCATAAGATAGTGAAAATGGTTTGGTGGAGCAGAGATCAAATAGGTTGATTTGTTTGAGTAGAGCTGTCATGTCTTAGGTGTCTGTATTGAATTTATCTGATTGGTGTTCTAGTTGATGTTGTCATTGGTTTGAGAAAGTGTCATACATTTGGTTTAATAAAGGTTTATGTGGGGTTTTGTAAGGTTTTGGAGAGATTCGGTATGAGATATGGAGAAAGTATTGGAGGTTTTTTTTTAGGATTTATGAAGTGTTATAAATTTTGTTTAGGAAAAATTTATGAATGGAAAATTTTGATTCTCTTTGTTGGCATAGTGAAATATGAAAAAAAAAATGTTTTTTGGTTAATTAGATTTATGAGGTTATCTCTGTTATAAAACTGTAATGTCATTTATGTGGTGAAGTTGTGAATTGATCCTTCTCATTAATAAACATGGACTTTTTGGAAAAGTGTTGAGATACTTGGAAAATGGTTTATCTATGATAAACTAGATTTTAGCTGATGTTCATGTTTTTGATATTTCATATTTTAGAGTTCATGTCTGCAGGTTATGAATATTTTTAATGTAATGTATGATATATTGTGCTATATGTGTATTTTATATGTATTTATTTTTAATAGTATAGTATATTTATAGATGAGGACTGGAGCCCAATGAAGTTTTTTTTTTGGCAGTTTCAATGGGGAAGGCTTGGATTGTTGGATTATTGTAATGTGATAATTGGCTGTGTAAGTTTTAAGTGGATTTAGTTTTTTTTTTTTTTTTAGTTGGAATTGGAGGATAATTGGATTACAGTTAATATGGTTGTAATTGGATAGGTGATCAGGGAGGCTTTGCTGATTGTGCAAATTGTTATAGGTAGCCTGTTCGGCGTGCTTCTCATGTTGCCAGTCTAATTTTCATTCGAGTGATAAGAGGGGGGGGGGGGGCTTTGTTGGAAAAACTAGATGGTTTTCCCTTTAGTTTTTATCACTCATTCAAAACATGTCTTAATTGACCTATTTCATCCATTCATGCTTTATTATATTTATTCATGTTTATTTAATATTTAACCTTATTCAGCTATATCCAGTAATAAGTTCAGTCATACTCAAGTAATTAATTCCTTCAGTTCAATAACTTTAGTTGACAGTATGAAAGCATATTTTTATTTAAAGTGATTAAAGCTTTTCTTTTTTGTCCTGATGTTGTGGTTTTTAGACTTTCATAATATTAACTTTCATGTCATCAAAAGGCTATTGATATTTTTAATAGTTCAGAACGTGATTCCATTTAAAGTATGTTGACACCGTTCTGTCTATTATTCTTGCATCAGTAATTTCGGAAGCCGAAATTACTTGTTACCGTTTTCGCTATTGAAACACCAAATACAGTGACTCGATTTGGGTTTCTACGGATAGTGCTTTATATCAGTAGACCGTTTGCCATTGGGCTTGTTACTTAATAAGTATAGATAGTACCCTGGAGTGGCATGTTTTGTCCGGCGGTTCAAAGTACGACTGTATCGTGGTCGAGCAGGTACGGTTGGCCATTACTGACAAGTTGATGAATGGAGGTTGTATTTGGAAGGATAGAGGCATTGGATCGGGAAGTGAGGAAAGATATTGTTTTATGTTTTATTAAAGTTTTGGTTTTAGATTAATGGAATTTATTTAATGTTAATATATTTTTTACAAGATTAAGGTTATTTATTTAAAAGATCATTAAGGTAAATTATGTTTCTTTTGAATCTTTGTTAAAGCCTTTAATTAAAAGTAATTGTATTTTTTTTCATTTAAGTTAATCTGGTAATGAACTTAATTTAATTAAAGTAAATTTGTTAAATGAATTTTTCCATCGGTGCTCCAGTTTTCATATCCAGAATATGAGATGTATGTTTAATGGTCTCAATATATATTGTGTAAGTTTTAGGCTTTATGTTTCTGACAAATGCAAATAAGAAGTTAATGTTAATATGACATCGTTTTTACTCTGGAATGTTGGAGATATGTATTTTATTCTGAACTTAGTAATTTGAATAAATCTTGTTAAGTTTAATACCTTTTGTCTGTTATTATTTCATTTATATTTTAGAAACTTTCAGTTATCTCTATTTTTACTTTCGAACATTTTAAAACCTTGGTCAATTACAGCATCAACGCACCACTTGTGCCTATGCTCTGCTTAATTCATTAATTACCTTAGGGTTTAAAAATAACAATTGTCAGAATACGACCATCACTTCGCACTATATGAACAAAGAGTGAGTGCATACAAAATAATTTTTCCGCACTGCGGCTTTGTGCATTCCCCGTTTTCCTAGTGATAAGATCATATATTTGTTAATATAAGATATTTAAATTAATTGCTGCCGTAAATTATATTCTTTAAGTCTTTTTAAGAAGATTTAAAATCTAAAAATCTATTTTCTTTTAGGCAAAAATTCAATACTTTTTTTTTTCATCCCATCTGTAAGGTTTTTATTGAATAATAAAAGTAATTTAACTTTTTCTCTCAGGTCTGTCATTATCAATTCTTTCATGCTTCTGCAGATAAAATAAATAAAACAAAACATATTCATTTTAACATTTCGCTATCTCTCTGTCACCCATTTCAATGTAATACAATAAACAAAATAAGGTAAAATTAGCTTTTCTCAAATTGTTTAGTCTTAAAAGCGCCTAGACACATCTAGTAGTTTTAAGTTTGCCATTTACTTTTTTATTTGTTTGTCACTATCACGTGACTGTCACAGGAAATTTCCCTTCATAGAACTAAAAGTCTTTGAAAAAAGTTCAAAGTGCATCTTAAATAAGCAAATTTTTATTTCCAGGCCAGACGACGTAAATGCAAGGTAGCGTAAGTTGTATAAATATTTATCTGCAGTTCTGAATGTATCTTTGAATCATTACTTGATTTAAAAACATTTGGCTTTATTTTATTTTTTTAGTTATCTGCCTAATTTTCAAGCTAGCAAATGCGTTTCGAATCTGCATGTTGATCTTGATTCAACCTCTGCTAGTGTTAACTATAGTGTTAGGTGGTACATTTTGTATTAACCATCACTTATAATATAAAATATTATATTACTTAATGCAATGGTATTTATTTTTATATCTCTATTAAATGTGTATGCTCCGTTCATGCTTCACGAGCTCGGCTGTGACCTTGGCCAAATTTACTGCAACTTGGCGTTATCTGAATAATGGGGGCAGCTAGACTTAAGACTTAAAGATGGGTTCAAAGAACCTAGCACTGCGAGGTCTATTGTACTAAAGGGGGCAGCTATAACCAAAGTTTGACAAATGTGGTCGCCAGGTTGCCACTGGCAACCAACTTTTTTACCTGGCAACTAAGTTATTTAACCTGACTTTCTTCTATTTCATACACATAAAATGCCATTATTTTCTGCTCTAGTCGGCTAGCATGTCATGTGATTAGAATGTGGGAAAAGGGGAGAAGTTTCAATAAAACAGTGAGAAATATTGTCAATCCAACATGGCATTTAAAAATTGGATGCAATGATAAAAAAGGCTTACGCTTTTTGCAAGTTTCAAATCAACTTTTTTTGTGTTCAGAATTAAAACTGATTAACCTATCACATTCATTTTAAATAATAATAACATATAAGTGATTATAAATAATTCATTTGAAGTAAATCGATAAAAAAACTTAATTAAAATTTCAAGAATAATTCATTTTAATACAAATAATATGTATTTTTTAAATATTTCTTCCACGCTTAAAATGCTTGGCGCCTAGCACTTGAATGCACCACACATAGGTTGGACAATAGTTTGGCGTCACTCTGTCTTGGAGACAAAGTGCCTGGTACTAGGTTGTTACTCAAGAATATTTTATAATTACACTAGCTAATCCACCCGGCGTTGCCCGGGCCCGAAATATTAATAATCTGTTCTATACGAATATGACTGAAATCTGTAAGCTATTGAAATCAAGTCGAATGAGGCAAACTTCGTCGTAATCGGGCTAATAAAACCCAAGATCGGAAAGCGCATCCTGGCGGTCAGAAGTGCAGAGAGTCCTGCGCACGAATTTTTTTTGAAGGGTTAATATTCGTATTTTTCAAAAACAAATACATATGTCGAAAAAGGAATAAATGTAGATAGTGTCAGTATTTTTAGTTTTTCGTACCAGTCTCTGAATCGCCGATGCAAAATTAAAAAAATTGCCAAAATCGCAAAATCGCATACAGAAAATATACTTTTTCGAAGGGTTAAGTTTTGTATTTTTTAAAACCAAAGGTGGCTTTGAAAAGGATAAAAACAGTTCTTTAATTTGGTGACCTTCGTTTTTCCGTATCTTTTGTATTCCAGTAGATGCAAGGCTCGGAAAACGGGAGAAAATAAAAAACACGAATTCGATGCTTTTTGATTATTTTTTTTGAAAGGGTTAAATGTAAAATTTTTTCAAACCAACCAGATCGTTTGAGATGTAAAAGTATGTTCTTTTAGAATATGTAGACGGTTTTTCCGTATTTTTAGCCATTTGTCCATGGCGAATTTAGAAATACTTTAAACAAAAACGGAATATCTTCTGCTTTCTTTCTTCTGTTCCGGAAGATACGGAAATTGGTTTCTGCACATGTGCCAGCTCGCTTCACAATAATGACTTTTTTATTTGTGATCTTTGATCAGTTTTTAATTGATAACTACTTTAATTTTCAAAATTTTAAAATTCTGAGGCTCAGGTATACCAGGAGAGTGTTTGGACTACCTAAATCTAAATTTACAGACTTCCAGGTGCGCTAAATTTTCCTAGCCATCGCCAACAGACACACACACACACACACCGAGCGAAACTTTTTTATTAGTATAGATTGTTCGGATTATTATTTGCAGTAAATGGAAAAAAAAAAATTCATTAATTGCAATTCAGAAGGGTAAGGTATTGTTATATATATATTTATTTTTTAATTCTTATCGCAAATCATACATTGAATCATACTTTGGATCAAAATAAACCTCAGCCGGCTGCTGGTTCCGATTATATAATCCTAGCGCAGGAAAATGTTTTTCTTTGCAAATGTCACAATGTTTAATTAAATTTCTTGTAAGATGTCTCATTATGAGGGGTGATTCTGAGTAAAAAAAAAATTCTGAAATTCACAACAAATCAACAAATTTTCTGAAAGGTTACAACAAGGGGGGGGGGGGGGGGAATCCACTCCCGGCACTAACTATGTGTTTTTTTCCCCCGTATCCCTTTGATGATATTTAGATTTTTTCACGATCTTTTGATGAAATTTGTTGTTTTTCTGCGATCTTTTGACAAAATTTATTGTTTTTTCACGATCTTTTGACAAAATATGTCGTTTTTTCGCGATTCTTTCACGAAAGTTGCAGTTTTTTCACGATCCTTTGATGAAATTTGCAGTTTTTCATGATCCATTAACGAAATTTGCCATTTTTCGCAATCCTTTGATGAAATATACAGTTTTTTCGGATCCTTTGACAAAATTTGTGGGGTTTTTTTTCGATCCTTTGACGAAATTTGTGCTTTTTTGCGATCTTCTGACGAAATTTGTGTTTTTTCCATGATCCTTTGACAAAATTGCCGATTTCTCTTCGAACGATTGATGAAAGTGATTTTTTTCGCCGACCATTTGTCGAAAAACGCTATATATTTTATGTCCGAGTTTTCAGATTTATGACAGATTTCTTTTTATTTTCGGAAATGACTGCCTTAATTTTTCGGAAAATTCGGAACAGAATCACTCCTGTTCATTACAGATGCTGCAAAGTTACAAAATATCTATATTAATAAGAGAAAGTTTCGCTCTGTGTGTGTGTGTGTGTGTGTGTGTGTTTGTCTGCGATCGCTAGCAAAATCTAGTCCACCTAGAAGTTTGAAAATTTAGGTGTGGATAGTTCAAGGTCTGGCCATGTGCCCCTGAGTCTCAGAATTTTAATATTTTGATAATTACCCAAGATATTAATTAGATTCTCATTAACCATTGCTTCTAAAATGACATCTTTTAAGTCAAAATGGCTAAAGAAACGAACAGGTGCATTGGATTTGCAAGCGGAAATGAACGAATTCGAAATTATTTTACTAATTAGAGAATTTTAAGAAAACTAATTGAGATATCAATTTGAAAATTTCTGAGCATATGTAAAAAAAAAATTTGCATATGACTATGTGATTTTTGAAAAATTCGGTCGGTAATTTTTCTTAATTTATGCAAAAAACTGCCAACCAGTGAAAACAATCCGAAAAAGTTTCAGACAGGGATCTGCTTTCATTAAAAACTGAACTACAAAGAGATCTGTTTCTTTGGCCGATCCCTCCATTTAGTTTGCAAAAATGAAAGGAAATAATCGCCAATTATTACTAATGAACAAAAATTTAGGTAACTAATTAAGATATAGATTTGAAATTGAGGTCGGGAAGGGGTGTCATCTGCTGGCTATTTTAGCATAGCGTCTTCGTTATGTTCTAATTATCAGAAAAATGTAATTAATTTTTTAATGATCACGTTGGGGGTTTTCTTGAACAAATTATTCATTATATTTGCGGGAATGGGGAGGGAGGAGGTTAACACCTTTCTCTGAGACTGTAATTATCTCGGGCCCGGGCAACGCCAGGCAGGTTAGCTAGTTAAGGAATAAACTTGAAATTATATTTAAACATTAAAAAAACTATTTTTAATTGCCAAAACTAAGAGAGTTCATCAAATTCAAATTTAAAAAAAAGAAAAAAATCATAATTATTAGACTGTATTCGATAGGCTAAATAAACAAAAATCGTTTTCCGGCTTCACTATTTTATCGATGCCCTCTCATCAGATATAGATTTTGTAGCATCCAACTATTTGGACATTTGAAGCATTTGGCAATCAGCTTTTCCTGAACATGCCAGGTTAATTCAGAATGTATAATATTTCTCCCCTTTTTTTCTCAAAGAGATATATAATTTTGATAAGTTCCCCTAGAAAACTTAGTTATATTACCTTTTTTTTATTATGTACTATTTTAAACTGTGCTTGTTATTATATTTTCTCACTTAATTCATAAAAAACTTTTGTGCTTTTTGAAAGTCAATAAAGGGGGTGGGGGTGTTAAATCTTTTTTACTGGCGACTAGAATTTATACCTGGCTGCCAGATTTTTTAAAATTTGTAAAGCCCCGGCTATAACCCCAAAGTACTATTTTAGCTAATTTTACTGGAAAACACAAAGCTAAAATGCATGGAACTGAACTATAGAAGATTTATTCCCAGTTCTCGTCAACACTGAATTTGAAAGAAAACTTTGCCAAATTAGTCAGCTATAGCAAAGTTGGCTTCATTTATAGCAATTTTTTTGGTCGCTAAATTTGACGATATTTCGCCAAGTGTCAGCAAACTTGGCTAGAATTTGACACTGGTGTACGAATACATAGTTTTAAGCATATGAGAGTTGGAACAACAGTTACAACAATAAAAGAAAATTTGCCAGAAACCAAGTTCATTAAAACTCATTAATTAAACCCATTAATGGAGGAATTCTGCTGTTTTGTTGCAAAATATCAGCCACCCTACAATTTCTAACTCATATGTCTTAGCCATTTTTTAAGATAGAGGTGAAACAAAAAATGCTCTAGAATCCTTGTATTGAGGCACTTATTGGAAAAAACTTTTAGAATTTCTTTTTTTTTTGTACACCTTTTTGAATTTGAAATCTTAAAATGGCTGCCATTTTGATACAAGACGGCAAATGAAGCTGGCCAACAAAAAAAAAAAAAAAAAAAAAAAAAAGGAGACCTTTGTAAATCCTATACCCTTAGTAACATCCAAATTGGTTCATAAATACAAGTGCTGTTGCATGATAAAAATCATATATTACTAGATATATATAAATCACCATTTGGAGAGAAGGTGGTTTTGGGGTATGGAAGTCATGATTGGTGAAAAAAAGTGCTTCCCTCCGAACATTTGCAATAGGTAGTTTCTAACCTCTTGTAATGGAAGCTACCTAAAAGCAAATCTTGAAATACGTTTTTCTATTTTAGAAAAGAGATTCCCAGGAAAAAAAAAATAATAAAAAAAATAAAGTTACAGCTGTTATCTTTTAAACTGAAAAGATTTTGGTTTAATTTTAATGAAAACAAAAGGTAAAGTGAGGGATTCAAAATGGGGGAAAAAATGTTTCAAGCATGAACAAACCAATATAATTATTGAATAGGATATGTAAAATATGAACCATATGAATAATGCACAAATAAGAGAAATAGTTCATCAAAACATATTTTTTACTAAAATGAAATAACAAAACGCAGTTAGAATGTATTTACATTTTATTTTGAATAAAAAATTTTGTGAAGTCCTAGAAATATGTGGCAGAGCACAGGTTGAATACCTTTGGTTTAAATAACATGCACTTGCAGTTTATTTTGAAGATATAGATTTTTCACAAAAATAATAGATTTTTTTTTTTTAAATGAACTTACCTTCATTGTAATTAACAGCATAAAATCATTTTAAATTCATAAATTTTACATTCGAGAATAAACTGATGGACAAACTTATCAGATGATGTACAGAATGGCAACCTAAAAGAAAAAAATAACTCTTTGAGAATAGATATAAAAAATGAAATGTACTTCATAACTTAGAAATATAGAGCTAGAAATTTAATATGCAATTATGTCTATGACACACTGATAAAATTTCAATTATAGATTATCAGTGATTAATTTCTTTTTTTATTATACAATTTTCAGTTAGATACCAAATTTCATTCCTGTGTTTTAAAATGATACAATGCATCTTTATCTAAAATTTTTTAGTTCAAAACTCATTTTGAAGTAATATATTCTAAAAATTCCTCTGTTTTTATGTGCAAAAACAACCCTCTTTTAATATAACAATAGAATCTGCATTTAATTACAATACCACATAATCTTGCATATAACACACAGTTTTGATACAAGAAAAGTTACTTTTAGATGGGCGCCAGTGATAATTCGCCAAATCTTGTTTTAATTAGCATCATTTGAATTTTGATTTCAATTTAATTCTTGATATTTTGTTATTTCTATTGATGTGTTTGTGTTTACGTTTTTTTATCATCATTACATTTTAACTATTTTTAAGTAAGTTTTTAAAGATATTTTATTGCAATGTTAAAATATGGGCCATTTGTTATTAGCTAATGTTAAAAAATTGGTGATATTTTTATAAATTTGGCGATCACTGGTGCCTGGCTAACATGAAAATACCCAAGAAAATTCATCAAAATTTACAAGTGTGCATTATACATCGAGTATAAAAATGAAAGATTGACATTTAAGAAAAGATGAACATATAAACTGAGATTTCTACATTTACGAATATTGTACATATAAATCATTTTCACTTTGTGTTTGCTCATTATTTATTTATTTATTATTATTATTATTATTTTAAAATCTGTATTCATATTAGTTATTATACTTTTCAATGTTCTTTATTGTATTACTGTTTATACTGAAAAAAACTGTTAATGTGAAATTCCAATATGACTTTAAAAAAAAAAAAATTAAATTAGCATGCAATATATGCTATTACTACATTTTCATTGAACTTTGGTTAATATGCAAACATATCAGTAAATAATAAATATAGATTATATGATTGTAAACTTACTAGTTTGCAAGATTTTCCTTGTAATTATTATAAAGGAATTAAATTTATTTTACATACCTGACAGCTTTAAAAAAATCTGCTGTTAATGTAATTTTATTTATTTACAAAAAAAAAAAAAAAAAAAAAAAAAAAAAAAAACATATGTATATTTCTGCACTGAAGTTGACAACACATTTATCAAAACAAAATCTTTAATATTACTCAGTATTGTATAAAATGTTTCTGGTACATTATTTTGCTGTGATAAAAACTTTTTAAGAGTTTCATGTTTGACAGAATCTCTCTTGATTATGTACAACACAATCTTCAGTACTTTACTTACAATCATCATCATCATCTTCACTACTATTGCGTTTCCTCTTCTTTCAATGGTTTCTTCAAGTTTCTTAGTTTGTGTAAATACAGGTTAGGTTCCCTTAAAAAGACACCCATGAAGGTTAATCTCCTTTGGTCTGTATCCCTCATGCAGATAATCAGTCAATAAAAAACATCTTCAATCCCTTCTTTTATTAAGTTTCCAACAATGTTGCTTGTAGTTAGGTCAGGCCATATGGTAACTTCTTCAACACATTCACCATAATCATTTTTAGATGATGTAAGTCAAGGTTGAAAAAAAAATAAAAAAAATCGGATTTTTTTTATTTTTTTTTAGAATTCTATTTTTAATTATTGTGTTTTTATGTTTTTACAATACATGGAGCAGTTTTTTATAATAAATAACTAAAAAAGAATAAATAATATTTATAATTTATAAAAATAACATAAGAAATAATTATATAGTTAAGAAAATACTATATTCTAGTTACTGATTGGTACTCAGGGCTGGCAAGTTTCTGCCGGGGTGGTTAAAACTGGCAAGGCAAAAACTAGTTTCTGCCAGTAAGTGGCAAAAACTGGCAGAAACTAAGAAATAATATGAAGAAGAACTTTAATCTGCAATGATTCATAATTCACACATGTATTTGATATGTAAACAATTAAATTAAAAATTAACACTAAAGATAACGAATGTTAATCAAAGTAGCAAACAGCTTCAAAATGATCATATAAATATACTTTGTTTATATAATACTAATTCTCTTTTACTTGAAAAACAGAAATTTTCATAATGGGAATCTGATGCTGTATAAGTTTAACTATTAATATTATTATTTACAGTTAAATTTCTATTTAAAAGTAAAAAGAAAGAAAGAAAGAAATGTACAAAAAATTCTACGATATTTTAACAAATTACTGTTCAGAGAATTTTTAAACAAATAATATAATGCAATAACTTAAAGATTATCTACTATATGGAATATGATTATATATATATGTTTGGAACAATTTACAACTAACAGTCTTAAATTTAAAAAAAGTAAGATTTGTTCCTTTAAATACTGTATTTAAATGAAATGTTTTTAAATCCACAGAATTACAAGATCCACATATAACTACAGCTCCAAGTTAAAAAATTAGAATAATAGAAAAAAAGAAATTGTGAAAAAAGGTTTTTTATGTATCGCTTATACAAAAAGTAATACAGGATAAAACATAATATTGTAAGAATCTAGATAGTTTGTAGAATCTTTTAGCATTGAAATTAAAGGAAATAATACGAAAATTAAAGTAATTATTGACACTTGGAAAAAATCAAAATATTAGAATAACCATTTACCTGGTTCAAAATATTGGAATGCATTGTAAATAATATGTGGTTAAAAGAAAAGGAAAAATAGTTATTCTTTAATATTTTATAGCATCACCTTTACATTTATAACAGCACAAACTCGCTTTACCAAGCTACAAGTGGTTTACAATGTTTTCTGCCCAGACATGACCATGCCGACTTTATGCTGGAAAGAAGCTCAACTTTGTTTTTTGGCGCAATATCTATTGCGCCAAAAATGCTTATTTTATGCAACCTTCTAAACCAATCAGGAAAATTCGTAAGTATTCTAATTTTTTGAACCACCTATTTTAGCATTCTAATATTTTGAATAATGAAAATAATTTTACAAAAATAAAATATTCAATCAAAATTTAATATTTTACAGTTTTAATTTTCCTTAATAACATGCAAATGTATTAAAACATCCACCACTGTTTTTTTTCAATTGTACTACAGTGAAATAAAGCTAAATGCAATTCCAAATGCATATGGAATTAATTATTCTAGTTTTTTGATTTGGAGCTGTATAAAATTTCTATAAGAAAGATTTTTTACAGTTATTATTAAATTACTAGCAGGCTACGCCCGCTGTGCTGGTCGGTTTCTCCAAAAGAACCTTGAATCAAATGCAATATATCGGTGAATTTAACTTTGTATTTTAAAGTAATCTGTACCTTTACTTGGAATATCCTAAAATAACATAAAAACGGATACTTATTTCTCTAAGTTATGTTTTTTTAATACGGTTTATTCTTACGTTTACAATTTATTACCTACCGTTTTCAATTGATTCATATGTTTTCTAGCTACATTTTTTAATAACGGGAATAATTCAAATGTTTCATTTTTCGAGATTAATCTGTGGTAACGATTAGCGAAAATCCCAGTCGTCAGCAACGCATACCTTTTTATTAAAGAGTTAAATTACAGAAAAGTATTTTGGGTAAATATTGATTATTTTTCTTTTCTTTTCAATTTTAATTTAAAATAAGCATTGGATATAGTTTTCTATTTTGAATTTTAAACTGAGATTTCAAATACTCTAATAATTGTTTATATATATAAAATTACCCAACCATATTATAACAAATTTTATCTGTTACATTACTCATTTTTTCTAATACAAATTTATTTATTTTAAATTAAAACTATCCACAGTATTTTATTTGTTATTTATCCTGAATAAAATATACTTAAGGAATTTAATACTACTAAAAAAGTCTCAGATTAGGATACGAAATGTGTTTATGCCAGTTATTGCCAGTTTCTGCCGGTTAAAACCACTTTCTGCCACTGGCACAGCAGTGAAACAACTTTCTGTCGGCAAAAACCCAGCCCTGTTGGTACTAAAAATTAAACATCTATGTTTTAATCTAAAGCCATTCTATTATTTTGTAATTGAATTGTGCACACTAAATAATAAATACACTTAAATATGTTGTAAATGAATAGAAAATGGCAAAATTTAAAAAACAAATTAAATATTCATTTAATGCAAGCAATTTATTAAGGGATAAAAATAACAATTAATTCAATACTTTTTAAGCAAATAGAAATAAATCAGGATTTAATTGTTTGAACAAAAACACTAATTTAGAAACTTTGTCCACTCCTAATTTATTACGAAGGCTTGAATGAACTAGTCCAAAAGAAGAAAATTGTCTTTCTACTCACGCAGATGAAGCCACGGCTGTTGTTATTTGGTAAATAAATTCAATTTCAATTTCGCTGATTCTCTCTTTACCTCCCATTACATAAAAGGACTTCCACCAATCATAATCTGTCATAATATCTGAAACTTTTTTCTCAAGCAATGGTAATTTTTGGAATGGGCCATTTTTGCTTAAAAATGTGCTACAGTGGTAAGAAGATTTGAACAATTTTCTTTAATGAATGCCAAACCTTCATTTTTCCTCTACACTAAGTGAAATTTCATTTCGATTTAAAACAGAGGGACTTAATAAAACTCCAGCAAAATGACAGCTTGCAAAATAGCTTGTTCATATCTTGCTTTAAATTTTGTAATTCTATCTTTATCTAATACATTTTCTAACATTTTACCCAAAATTTTCCATTGATATGTGATTTGGCAAGGGAACAATCCTCTTTTTGGATTGTATGTAGGGCACAAGCAATGGGTTTCAAAACTTCAATCATATACTCTGCATTTCTTTTAATATTTAAGTCCATTACTGTTTTCTTGATATCAGAACTTATATTTTCTCAGTGCTCTTCACATACTTTTACTATTTTTGACCAATTTTTTATGTATGATTGAAAGCAGTCAACATAAGAATTCGACCTTACATCTACTGGAATAACTAATGCAGTACCGCCTTCACTATTGTACCAAGCTTTAGGGAGATGAGTATTTCGGAGATATTTCACTATTTTTATAATATGATCACTGATCGTTTTACTTAGTAGATCTTTTGCCAACAAGTTTAGAACATGAGCAGAACACTCATACGTAGTTACATTATTAAAACCTTTCTCTTCTAATTCATTTCGCATTTTAGCCATGTTGGCAGCATTATCAGTGACGAAACTACGAACTTTGCATTTAAATTTATTTTCTGTTAAAGGAATCATTTTAGTCACAAGTTCAGTCAAATATTCACCTGTGTATGAAAATCCTGATGTATCGACTGTGTCAACTAAGTAGACTTTACCTCTATTTACCACACATGCACATACTATTGGTTCATTTCGTATGTTTGACCATCCATCAAATGTCATACACACAATTTTGCAACTTAAAACATCTATGCATTTTTTGCTCTCATCATTGTATATTTATATTGGGTGCCTATGGGAGTGAAACTTCTTTAGGGAGTAAATATTCTTTGACCTGGACTTAACCTGCACATGCCACATTCTTTCTGATAGCAATCCTGGAAATACCAGAAAAACACCTGCTACTTATGTACACCTACTTCTTATTTCTCTGCTGACTAATTTCCAACATAAAAAAAAAAATGATTTAAATCAAATGATTTAAAAAAAAAATCAGCTGATTTAAATCAAGATTTAAATCTTGATTTAAATCATGTCAACCCTGATGTAAGTCGAAAGCATTCTGCTGTTATGGTTCGGACATCAGCAGGAAATTCGATGCAAGAAGTAAATTCTTTTGCAGTTTGTTTTGTTTCATTTTTAGGGTTTCGTTCATCTCACGAAACCCTATTGCTCCCGCTCCGTTGTCTGTCTGTCACAGAGCCATTCTCGAAAACTATGTAACTGACAGAGTTGAAACTTCGTGTATAAATCAGAATATCAGCTGTGAAGAGCTGAAAATATTAAAATTTGAAAAAATCGTATTATCCATATATTTAAAGCTGTTTGGTAATTCTGTCAAATCTATTCCATCGAAATTCGATCGAATACGCATGCGTCAAAAAATCACCGGCCAATGAGGTGAGGGTCTATGACTGTCTCTACAAACGTGTTTGGGATCGTATCATCTGTTGTTTTTTTCTGTTGTCACGTTGCGTTAAACCTAGGAAGATATTTATCTAGAACTCACTGTGGAGTGTTTAGAAGGTATTTATTTTATTTATTTATTTTATTTATTGTAATTTGTATGAATACTTAGATGTCCATTTCGGATTTACTGTTTAAAAATGAATTTAGGCTCATAAGTTGGCGAAATCCCGATGGAAATTTTTATTTTAGATCTCTATCATTTTGTGTATATAGTACAGAAAATAATTATTCAAACGTGTAGAACACGTAATACAAAATTGGACCACTTATGGTCTGTTTATTATCGGGAATGAATCTTATGGTGTTCCGATTGATAATGAATTCGATTATGTAAATATAATGTCAAAAGACAGTACGCACGGTAGTAATATTTTTATTATTATGTGTTCGAAAAAAGCGAATCTGAGCGCCTGAATATAAATTATAAAATATTATTTCTATATTTAGCAACTAAATATTTAATAAATATGCAGGAATGTGACTAGCTTTATGTGAATGTATAATATATGTAAGTCTGAACTTTAGCATTATTTTTTAACAGAAATATATTATCTCTATTCGATTTAAAAGTTTTGTCATTACATAAGTGTGCTATTTAATTTGTAAAGAGTATGTATGCATTATATTGTTTGTATGTATACAAATGTTTAGAATGTTTTGATTTGTAAACTCTTAATATTTGAATAATGTTTACATTATATTTGTTTGTATGTATACAAACAATATATGTATACAAAGAAGTATATATACAAACAATATTAATATTTACATTGTATTGTTTGTATGTATACAAATCTTGAATGTTTTAATTTATTACATTCATTTTTTACCAGTTTGCATGTCCGTTCATGGGCGATTCATATGAAACTCATAATTTGTCACAAATTGGTGATTTTATTGATTTAGTGCTTTGCCCAAGAATGTGGAAAACAAAACTATTTTTGACATCGGGTGAAATGAATGAGGTTATTTCGGTTTTTATTTTGTATATAAAAAATGTTATATGTAAAAAAATCCTGGCCATTAATCACATTGTTTTTTGTATATTTAAAGACGATTACTTATTCTTTGTAATTATTTTTTTGCTGGGGGTTTTTGAGCAAAATAATATTACTTCATAGCTAGAACCAGTTCCGCTAATCATTAATATTTTCTTAATCCTTTGACCGCTGAGCAAATGGGCAAATTTGTAATGTTTTTTCTGTTATTTTTTTTAAATGTCAAAAAAAGATAAATTTTCAAAATTGGTATAAAAAACTTAGGTACTTCTCTATTATCCCATCGTCCACTTTTCATAACAAAATACTATTGCCAAAATGTATGATTAAATGCCAAAAATGCAATCCCATTTACTTGATGTCGGAAGCATTATACGTGTTTGTTATGTCGTCAAGTGGTTTTTAATTCAACATTTGCGCGTATTAATGACAACGTTCTCCCGTTTATTTGGCGTTACAGTTTGGCGATAGTTTTTTGTTATGAAAAGTGGTCGATGAGATAATAGAGAAGTACCAAAACTTAATTACGTATATGAGTAGATTCCTTGACTATATTAATCATTACTCAATATTTTAAAACTGCATCATATTTGTAGAATTATATTAATTTAAACAATGCGTCTATTGAAGTGTGAAGAAGCACATACTTCTATGAAGAACCATATATTTACATAATCGTTTTCATTAGCAATCGGAACACCATAAGATTCATCCCCGATAATAAACGGACTATAAGTGGTCCAATTTTGTATTACGTGTTCTACGATATTTTACGTACGTTTGAATAATTATTTTCTGTACTATATACACAAAATGATAGAGATCTAAAAACACAATTTCCATCGGGATTGATTTTGCGAATGTTAAATGAGCCTAAATTCATTTTTAAACAGTAAATCCGAAATGGACACCTAAGTATTCATACAAATTATAATAAATAAAATAAATACCTTCTAAACACTCCACAGTGAGTTCTATATAAATACCTTCCTAGGTTTAATGCAATGTGCAAGAAAAAAAAAAACAGGAGATGATCCCAAACACATTAATAGAGACAGTAATAGACTCTCACCTCATTGGCCGGCGATTTTTTTGACGCATGCGTATTGGGTCGAATATTGTTGAAAAATGATTTTGAAGAAAAAATCGGGAAATTCACAAAATGGTTTCGGGAAAAACTTCACCAAATGGTTTAAAAATTCTTTGAGTGACAGCGGGAAAAAAATTTCGTTTTACATTCAATCATCGCAATTGGCGAGTGTGACTATTAAGTTTAGCCAGTACTGGCAATAACATCAATTACCAATTTTCAGTATTACTCGCCGATTGGTGAGTGTTAATTTTGTCTTATATCACAAACTGTATTTACATATACTACTAGATATAATGATTATGAACCATGATTTTTCTATTATTGGGCGAGATTCATGTTTTTTCAGCAATTCTTTGACGAAATTCATGTTTTTTCAGCGATCCTTTGAAGAATTTCGCATTTTTCTCATGATCCTTAACGAAATTCGCATTTTCCAGCGATTCTTTGATAAAATACATTTTATTCCGCAATTTTTAGACGAAATTTAGTAAAAAAGCATGACCTTTTGGTGAACTTTCCTTTTTTGCGATTCTTTGACAAAATTTGCTTATCTTTCACGATCCTTTTGCATAATTAATGTTTTTTCTGATGTCTTTTAACGAAAGTCATGTTTCCCCATGATCCTTTGATGAATTTAGTGTTTTTTCCTCAATCATTTGACGAAATCTGTGATTCCCCCCCCCCCCGCGAAGATTGGTTAGATGTTTTTAGTCTGCAGGTGCCCTAAAAAGTCTGTGACGCCCGTTGCTGCATTGCACACATTCTTTCTTCCATGGTGCATCGAACGAAGAAAATTCATTGTAAAGAATCATTGTTTCATTCTTGACATTTCTGGAAAGAAACAACGTTCAACTCATTGGCTGAATTGTAAAGGGCGAAATGTGTCAAACATTAGCGGAAAGAAAGTGCGCAATTTGTTCGTTCATGGATAAAATCATGAAATTCATTAATCAATAGTTGATAAATTCGTCAATCGATAGCGGAAAAATCGCAAAATTCATTAATCGACAGTGGAAAAATCGCAAAATTCATCAACTGGTTTCGGGGGAAAAAGTTTTCGAATATCGTCAAATGGCTTCGAGAAAAAAAATCACAATCCGTCAATTTCGGAGAAAAAATCGTGAAATTCGCCAAATGGTTTCGAAATTTGTCGAGCGACAGCGGAGAAAAAAATCTTTTTCCATTCAATCATCGCAATTGGTGAGTGTGACTATTATGTTTGACCAGTGGTGGCAATAAAGTCCATTGCCAAATTTTCAGGATTACTCGCTGTTTGGCAAGTGCTAATTTTGTCCTATACTTCAAAACCCTTTTGATCATATCATCAGTGTGCAGGACAATTTTTTTTACGTGAACCATTTGATGAATTTTGTGATTTTTCCATTATCGATTGACCGATTTTACTGCTATCGATTGTTGAATTTTATAATTTATCAACTATTGATTAGCGAATTTCATGATTTTTTCCATGAACGTTTGACGAATTACGCAAAAAAATTAAGAATATCGTTAAATTGTCTTGGGTAAAAAAAAATTTAATATTGTCAAATGCCTTCGAGAAAAAGTTGCAAGTTGGAACGCCTGTGACCTCTTTTTCATGTTATGCATCTCGGGTCTATCCCCCCAAGTGGGACACTTTTCTAAATTTTGCAGACACCTCTCATGTGATATATCGCTGGAAAATTCTTTGACCGCTTATTCATGTTATGCATCTCCGGGGTCCATCCCGCCACCCCCCCTCCCCCCCCCCCAAAGGGTACTTTATAAATTTTGCACACAACCCTCATGTTATATATCATTGGAAAGGTCTGTGACTGCTTAATCATATTATGCATCTCGGGTCTATCCCCCCCCCCCAAGTGGGACACTTTTCTAAATTTTGCAGACACCTCTCATGTGGTATATCGCTGGAAAAGTCTTTGACCGCTTATTCATGTTATGCATCTCCGGGGTCCATCCCGCCACCCCCCCCCCTAAGGAAGGAACTTTTATAAATTTTGTTGACACCCCTCATGTTATATATTGTTGGAAAGGTCTGTGACTGCTTAATCATATTATGCATCTCCGATGTCCATCTCCCCACTTTGCCCCCCCCCCCCCCAAAGGGTACTTTATAAATTTTGCACACAACCCTCATATTATATATCATTGGAAAGGTCTGTGACTGCTTAATCGTATTATGCATCTCTGATGTCCATCTCCCCACTTTGCCCCCCCCACCCCCCCAAAGGGTACTTTATAAATTTTGCACACAACCCTCATGTTATATATCATTGGAAAGGTCTGTGACCACTTAATCATATTATGCATCTCAAATGTCCAACTCCCGACTTTGCCCCCCCCCACCCCCCCAAGGGATACTTTTCTAAATTTTGTTGACACCCCTCATGTCATATATTGTTGGAAAGGTCTGTGACTGCTTAATCATATTATGCATCTCCGATGTTCATCTCCCCACTTTGCCCCCCCCCCCCCCCAAAGGGTACTTTATAAATTTTGCACACAACCCTCATGTTATATATCATTTTAAAGGTCTGTGACCACTTAATCATATTATGCATCTCAAATGTCCAACTCCCCACTTTGCCCCCCCCACCCCCCCAAGGGATACTTTTCTAAATTTTGTTGACACCCCTCATGTCATATATTGTTGGAAAGGTCTGTGACTGCTTAATCATATTATGCATCTCCGATGTTCATCTCCCCACTTTGCCCCCCCCCCTCCCCAAGGGGTACTTTCTAAATTTTGCACACAACCCTCATGTTATATATCATTGGAAAGGCCTGTGACCACTTATATCATATTATGCATCTCCGATGCCCATCTCCCCACTTTGCCCCCCCCACAAGGGGTACTTTCTAAATTTTGCACACAACCCTCATGTTATATATCATTGGAAAGGTCTGTGACCACTTAATCATATTATCCTCCCCACTATGAAATTTGTCAAGTTAAAGCAACTATAAATTTTATTTTTATGGTACTATCAAGTTGTTTGCCGTCAAATTTTGACGGGTTCCATCTAGTTTTAATAAATAGAGATAAAAAAACCAAAATTCTAATAGCCTTTTTCTATTAAATTTAAATATTTTACGTTATAGCAGATGCCAAAAATTTAAAATCCACGATGAAATACTTTCTACAATAATTAATTTTCTATCAGACGATTTTCACATGAAAAATGAAAATGAAATAAAAAGTTTCACCAATTGAAAAAAAGATAAATATGAAATAAAATTGATTGACGTCATAGTGATAAATAAAACGGAAAATGTCTAAGATTTCCCAATAATACAAGGAGTATGAGTATGTGGATGTACACAAAGCAGATTAATATCACGTCATTAGAGAATTAAAAAGAAAATCTGATGTCCTATTGGAAGTTTAACGAATTTTTCAGATGTTTGAGAATAATACAAAGCGAGTATCAATATGAATAATAGAGAATAGTAAATATACGAGTTTGAGGAATGTATTGAATCATGATAAAAACCCGATTATGGAAATATTCGCATATTTTAACATTTTGAAGGCGTCCAACATGTTTAATTTTGAAATTATATATTTTTCAAATATCGCATTTAGTCTGTATGACGGATATTATTATGACAGAATATAATAGCAGGTTTCGCCCGCTATCTAGCTGGTTTAGATTTCCGAAATAACGGAAAAATAGACCGGTAAATTTTTACTTTATAAAAAACATGACTTTTTTTTGTTGTTGTTGCTAAATTATATTTATTTGAATATTTATTAAAGAAAGGATAAAGTGTTTTCAAAGGAATATTAAACGAAACCCTTTGTGCGATCTTCGATCACACTTACCCACTTGTTTAAACATACAAGGCCAGATTTTCTCTAAGAGCTTTAACTGTAAAGGAAGATATATTTTGCCAGGCTGCCCAGATCATGTTAATTGCTCTTTTTCACAGTTATCTATTTGCATAAAAGGGAAACTTGATTTTGTAAGTCTGCAAGAACTTTTCTATTAGCCGGTGCCGGAAACTCACTTTGATATTTTTTTATTATGTCGTGATCTAGAGCAGCCATACTCAACAACTCAACCTGTGGTACATGGACTGCATGTGGCCTGGTGACCTTTTATACGTGGGGCCTGAGACACATAAACATTAATCCATATTTATAAAATTAATTGAGATGTCTATAAAAGGTATTTAAGATCAGCTATTCATTATAATGATGAAATGAGCAAAATAGATAAATTTACATATTTAAAAAGTATCCTAAAATCATCGGCACAAACTGCAATTCAAGGATTATCAATTTCTGAGGAAACTTATGATACAGCT
This sequence comes from Maratus michaelseni, assembly GCA_963931845.1. Classification (NCBI taxonomy): domain Eukaryota; kingdom Metazoa; phylum Arthropoda; class Arachnida; order Araneae; family Salticidae; genus Maratus; species Maratus michaelseni. The sequence continues at coordinate 253,755,085 of OZ007589.1, read as the reverse complement.
GTAAATATTTTAGAAAATCGCTAAGAAAAAAAAAAAAAAGAAAGAAATACTGATTAGACTTCATATTAATAAGTTGTTAAATTTGTCACCTGTCCATACATCTTCTACTTTAAAGGAATCAGGGCTGGTTCTAGATATTTTTCCACCTGAGGCGAGCATTATTTTGCTGCCCCTGTGACGTAATTGATTTCTCACCAATACTCAAACGTTTTTAGATGTATGTAAATAAATATGTTAACTATAATACAAATCTATACTAATAAAAGAAAGATGTGTGTCTGTGCACACGATGGCTAGCACATAGAAGTCTAAAAATTTGGGTAAGGATAGTCTAACATCGATAATGATGCATCTGAGATTCAGATTTTTCATTTTTTGATAATAGCCGAGATATTAATTAAAGATCAAAATTTAAAAGCACAATCACAGGCATCGCCATAGTAGGATACAGTCTATCGCATCCCTGGACTGCGTTAACGGAGAAGAAACAAAGGGGGAAATATTTAGTTTGAAAATTAAAAAAAATTCCCATAAGATTAACATTGTGCTCTCTTATTTACTCTTATAACGTAGACGTATTTTTGCACTAATGCTCTAAGACAGCGTTTCTCAAACTGTGCTCTGGAAAACAATTCCTAGTACTCTACAAAAAGATAGGACATGTTTATAATTAAAAATATTGGTACTGTTCGGTTAGCCGGGCACCAGTGAAATATATATATATATATATATATATATATATACATATAATACACATATATATATACATATAACATACATATATATATATATATACATATAATACATTATATTATATATATATATATATATATATATATATACTACATTATATTATATATATATATATACAGTAAAACCTCTAAATAACGGACACTTCGGGAGCGCAGAAATTGTCCGCTATTGGGAAATCTTCAGATATTCACAAAATCGCTAAGAAATGTTCAACGTTTCATTAATTGGCTTTTATATGTCCGAGAACTTCTATTATATGATTAATGAGAAATTAAAATTACTTTTTTAAGCAATAAAACTGAAATGAAATTGTACATCCATTTTGCCGCTGTTTATTACATTCTTACGGAAAAAATCTGTTACAAAAGTTTGCTTTTACTTTCGATTACATGTATTTAGTTTTTCTATCTGACCTTTTAATGCTGTCAGTAGTTACAATCCTTCTAAATCATCTTTTTTCTTTTTTCTTTTTTTTTTTTTTTTTGAAAAAGAAAAAAAAATTTGTAATTGCTCTCTGTATTTTGCCGCTTTTTGGAAATTCTCGATATTGCAAGAAACATCCCCTGGTTCAGTATCTGATGCATATCACTAATACAGTCAGCTTCTGTAGAAGATTCTGAAGATTCGCTTACGTCAACTGATTCTTCTTCAGTAGTAGACCGGGAGGCGACAGCACAGACAATCACCTCATCTAGTTCACAGCTAAAATTCCACAATTAGTTAAAACTCGATTCGCATATTAAAACGCAATCGGTCTGCCAAGTCATATCTTGGTGGAAAACACGTGAAAACTCTATTTTAGCGGTTGACTCGTAGGTTTACCATTGTGCTTTCCTGCACCCAGTCTCCATGTTTTCATACCTTTGGGTGCAGGAAAACACAATGGTAAACCTACGAGTGAACCGCTAAAATCGGGTTTTCACGTGTTTTCCACCAAGATATGACTTGGCAGACCGATTGCGTTTTAATATGCGAATCGAGTTTTAACTAATTCTGGAATTTCAGCCGTGAACTCGATGAGGTGATTGTCTGTGCTGCCGCCTCTCGGTCTATAGGTCATCATCAATGTTGATGGATATTTCGGCATTTCTTCACTCCTGATACATTTCATTAATTCACTTATTTTGATAGTTCTTCATTTCTATCGGAAATAAGTGTTTTATTTTCTTTTAATATAAAGTCCGCTTTTCTGGAATATTATCGTATGCATTCCGGTTATATGTTCTTTACAGCTGAAGAAATCCGAATTTGAGAGCATCGAAAACATTAACTAATTTTGGATGTTCTCAACTGCAGTCATAGAATCTAACTTCGAAAGAATGTGGCTTAATAAAAGCTTTCTCTACCAGGCTTTACAATTGTGCAGGGATCAAGGATCAAGGGGCTGACATACGGAAGTTGTGTTTGGATAGGGGGGGCAGTTTTAACATTGTCCAATTTCAAATGTTTTGGATGAGAAGTTGCACTGTCCAAAATCGAGAGAAATTTTCTTTATTTTTCCATCCTATTATCAAAGGAAGTTAATCATTTAATCACTAAAAAACTGGTTATCCAACGCTTTTTTATTTGCTCTCCACTTAACATCAAATTTATTAAATTGGATGTTCTTTGAGAAACACATGGGTTTCAGAGATTTTTGAATTATAAGAGGGATTTAAAATTCCCTAAATATATTGCAACATAATAAAATAGAGATTCGCTCTTTTGTCATTTTTTCGCCGATACAGCCATCCTTTTTAAAGCACAAAGTCTTATTCGAAAACATTCTGAAAAGGAGTCCGCTTTCCTCAGCATTAAAAATGTTTCTCTCCGCATAACCTTTCAAATTGATTGCAGTCATTCATGCCAATTCTCCTCTTTTTTTCAGAGCTACAGATTTTACTTTTCCACATATTGTTTTGAAAGAGATGTTGTACCAAGGCCGGAACTTTTCCAGCCATCTAGACAAAGCCAAAAAATCATATAATCCGAGTTCTTTGGCGACTTCTAAAGCCTTTTCCTGCATCAAAGGCCTACTGATAGGAATTTTTTTGAACGAAGTGAAGTAAACAAATTCATAATTATAGAATCAATTTTAATGGAATCAGTATACCTTAATTTCACATATTTGGTGTTCTCGTTAGAGTTAGTAATCCACAAATTCCTTATTTCTTTTATATTTTGTAAAATCTCTCCCACTTGTGTTTTACCTATTTTAAAACATTCGCCAAGTATTCGTAAACTCAATTTCTGTTTTTCAGATTCACTTACACTTCAATTAAAAATTTTTCTTTTAAAGTTAATCGCTTTCGTTTTGAAGTCATTCTCGAAACATTAATCACAAACAAGACACTAAATTCAGAATACGTAGAACTCAATATATTCAGAAAACGATAAAAATGGTTTTAACATATCTTGAAGCTTTGAATAATGTATGTCAATTAAATCTGAAGAATCAAACAGTAATAGATACAAAATACATGCGATATTGAGGGATTCTCCAGGCCACTGGTGATTTTCCTGAGACTACCCCCTACATTTATCTGTGATCACAAAATTTGTGACACATTGCCGTGATAAATTTCGAGGCTTTTTACTTTTTTTCCATTTTCTTTCTCGTTAAAAAATCATTTTTCATCCTTGATCGCCAAAACTACTGTCCGCTATTCAGAGGTTAAACATACAAAAATTTAGATTTTGGGAGTGGGGATTTGAAAAGTGTCCGTTAAATAGAGGTGTCCGCTATTCGGGAGTGTCCGTTATGGAGGTTTTACTGTATAATATGTATACATACTATATGTATATATATTTAAAATATTTTTATTAAACATATTTTAAAATTAAAAGTATTTTTTACGAAAAAAATGAGACAAAAATGAGTAGTTATTGCAAAAATATTTGAACCTTTTGCAACAAAAATTCTAGTATAAATCATTTATCACTGATCAGGTGAAACATTGACTACATAAAAGGTAGTTGGCATTTAATGTGTCAGTTTCTCATCTGCTAGTCGACAAAATAACTTATGTCAAAAGGCAGCACCAGACAACATGGAGCCAGGCAGAGGCTGGACTCACTGTCTCCGTGTTTGCAGAAAAAATTAGTCTTCACCACCTTTCCAGAATTATCAATAAGTAAAACTCTTACTTGACCAATTATTTGAGATGGAAGAACACAAGTAATTTTTGTATAGAAAACTAGTGTCATGATCCATTTCTTAAATAAAAAAAATGCAGGTTGCTTCCTTCTTACCAAACAATAATTCTTGTTCTTAACTTTAACAATAATGAAGCTATTAATGAAATTTTCAACAGACTTACCTTGCTTTCTGTCAAATGTAACAATATCACGGGAACTGGCATAAATTATCATCACTTCCGTCTAAACAGCAATGAATTAGTTGCTCCATATTACTAGGGGGATTGGGGAGAATTGCTATGGAAAAAAAAAAGTTTATGAAATTTAAATTTGAACCCCTTTAATTTATACTAAATAAAAGAAAGCTGACATCTGACACAAATTTATATGAATATGCTAAAAAATACCCAAACTACCACTATTTTTGAATAATTTCTGCATATTTCAAAAATATGTATTGTTAATAAGAAAATAGAACTATTGTAGTAATTTTAATTTTACAATTTAAGTTAAATCAACTTTAAATTATAAATCTAAAGCAATACTATTAATTGAAACTTGATTAGACAGTTAACAAATAATTGACTTTTTAGAGAAAAAGGGCTATTGTTGAATGAATAATCAGGATTTGTCCCTGTTTAGCTTTGTGGGCATCATCTTGTAAAGACTACATTTATATTTTATTCGGTTTATTTATACTTAAATATACTTTATTCGGTCTGTACAAGTATGCAGACTTTAAATTAAGGGCGGGATAAACACCCTAAACTTTGAAATCACATCCAAGAAAATTTTGAAGGTGGAAGCCTCCTGCCCAAGAAATTTCTTCAATTTTTAGAAATTTTGCTTAAAAAAACGTGGAAGGATCAATGCAATGAGTATAAAATTAAAACTACAAAAACTGAAAGAAATCCAGTTATTAAGTTCTATTCGCTGTTTATTATTTTCTAATTGTTTCTAAGTTGTTGTTTTTTTCCCTTTATTATGTTCAGATTTTTATTTATCTGAACAATAAATAATTAATCAGCCTTTTTAATTATCCCTATAACCCCAAAATATTTGCTCCCTGCTTTGCCTCCCCTCAGCAGAAAAATCTGCTTTTATACTTTATTTTATTGCAGCAAATCACGTTGCACAGTAATGAAAAAAAAAAAAAAAATACAGATTGTGGAGGCTAAAAGCATCAAAATTTTTTACGCACAATAAAGTTAAGATAAATTTTCTGCTTTTTTCTTTGGTTCTCATTTTGACCTTTTCCGTCAATAATTTTTCATAACATTTCAAATGAATTTGTTTAAATTATTTATATTTTCGTATCAATTTCCATTAACTTGTTAAAATACCAAAAAGACGCCGGTATTTGACTGCTTAGGAAATAGCGGAAATTATGAATTAAAATTCATCTTCAGAAAGTGAAATTTCTGAGAGTGAAAGTGATTCTAACACAATCATCGACTCATATTTCGAATGCAAAGAAAAAGATGTGGGTCTTTGCGCAGATGATTGTTTTAAAATTTACCTACCCAAAAAGATTTTTAAGAATCCTAAAACTGTCACATACTATAAAGTGCAAATTTGAATTATTATTCAGTTTTACCCATTATAATCAAATATATTTATTTAATATGCTTTTATGTTATATGTTTATATATATTTATACTACATTTCATTTTGAAAATTACTTTTAACTTGAACAATTTTTTTAAAAATATAATTAAAATTAATGTATAGTGTTACTCATTATTATTCAGCACTTGTTACTTTATATATTTAATTATATATTCAAATACATTTTTAAATGATACTTTTAAGATCAACAACATTTAAAAAAATATATTTGAAGTTATCATTAAATTTTACTGATAATTATCCAACACTTTTTATTTTAGACGCTTTATTATACATTAATATATATATATATATATATTTATTTTGAAAAATAATTTTAACATCAAAAACATTTTGGAAATGCATATTTTAAAATTTTATTCTATTTTACTTATTATTACTGATTATTATTCAACACATATATGATATGTTTAATTATATGTTTATATATATATATATTTAAATATTAAAACAAGTTTTTGGTGTCTATTTTTATGTGCATTAAGTGTTATGAAGTAACATTCGCAGGTTGTTTGCAATTTTTATTTAATTACAGTCGACGCTCGTTATAATGACGCCTCGCCTCGTGTGTCAAAGAAAATGGTCGTTATAATGGAAGGTCGCTATAACGAAAGTGAACGAAAAAATAATAAACTCAAATCAGATGCAAAATAATTAAGTTTTCAAAGGAAAGTCTCCAATAAAATATTGTTACAAATTTTTATTTACTTTTGTACCATATAAACATTGACAATAAAAAATTATAAAAAAAATAAATTTAAGAGAATGATGACGTATTTCTAAACTAAAATTTAGCGTAGGGGGAGATGGGGGATGAATGGTACGTTCTCAATATTTCAGGCAATAAACATTTTTTTTTTAGTTGCTTCCTATCCTCATATATTTCACTACCATAGTGTGCTTCAGAACCAAAAGCAAGACCAGATTGCTGTTTTCAGTTTCCTCCAAATTATCATTTCCTGAAAACTCCTTAAAAGTAAAATTTTTTTTTACATTTGAAATTACTTAAATATCTTATGCAATATAAACAATTAAGATATGTTGTAGTTTTTTATTTCAAGGCTCAATATTGGTAATTAAAATGAACGAATATTAACAATTGTGACAAAATAATTTTTGAGACAAAATGACTCACAATTGAATATATGCATCATGGGGATGATTGGGATATTTCAAATGGGATGAATGGGATTGTCTCATTCCTCCCTAGAGGATGCTGAAAAATATATTTATTAGCTAAATAATATTATATAGTTTGATAAATTAATAATTTATGGTAATTATTCTTTTAACATTTCATCCTCATTGTAGTTATCGTCTTCAGCCATTTAATGCTTTCGTTTATGGGCCTTTTAAGGTAAAGTTGAGATGAGTCCAATATGATTGGCTAACAAATAATTCTGGAGATCATATTACAATTTACAATCTCTCAGCTTTTGCCCAGGAGGCATTTTTTTTCAACTTTTAGTCCTTAACATTGAATAAAGGGAGGAAAATATGTGTCTTATTCATCCCTGCTGTTGGGATGATTGGGACATAGAAGAATTGTTTTTTAATTTCATAATATATTTCTGTATAATAATAATCTTGAATAAATCTTGTGCATAAGATGTAGTCAAACACTTAATGTATGAAATGTGATATATAATATTGATAATAACTTAAATAAAATATTTAAAATAAACATTTTTGTGAAAATGTCCCATTCATTCCCCATCTTTCCTAAATGTTAAATCACACACACAAAAAAAATAGTAGTTACTTACGTATTAACATTTTTTTTTTTTTTAGAAAAATAATTTGAAACTGTTCTTTGCTTTTTATTGATGTTTTCTTAAAGCAAAATTTTCCATCTCTTGTCTTTCAACAAAAATGTTTTAAAGTGTCAATAGTATTTGAAACGTTTTTACATTAGATATCGGTAGTGACTGCATACTTTCAGCATTGGACTATTCATTTTCTTCTTGTATAGAATAGCGACAAATAATGTGATTTTTCACACAGTCTCACACAACATACATTCGTCAATAATGAGGAAAGAAAATGGTAATATCTCTGAAAAATAATCGGTCGCTGTATTGGGAAAAAAGAAGCAGACCGGTCGTTATATTGGATGTAAAAATAACATGTAGCATAAATGGGATGTATTTCGGGACATTTTGCATAGGTCGTTATAATGGAATTGTCCCTATAATGGACGGTCGTTATAACGAGCGTCGACTGTATTTTCATTTTTGAATAAATCGTCTTTTTTAAAACATTTATTTTGCTTACTGAAGGTGTTAAAAAATATTTAGTAACATAATTGCTATGTTAAGAAGAAAATGTTTAATATGTTGATATTTTAAAGACGTGTAAGTATTTTTCTATTATATTATAATAATTTTTAAACTAAAAACGTGGTTAAACATAAGCATTAAATCTATTTAAAAATTCATTTTTGTATTACAATATCAGAGAATATACCTCATTTTTGAATAAATATTTGCATTATAACAACTTATTCCATGTACGGGAATTTCAAAAAGTTCCATGGAATATTTATTTTGTAATAAGTTTTTAAAGAATATTTTACAAGCGTTAGGCTTAACTGTGCAAAATCCTTTGGCCCAGAAGGGGAAATCGAATTTTCACGCTCTGTCCTCAAATGCACACTACAAAATGTGCACATCGTCGCAAACGGGTTAATGAAAAATGCCAGACTTGCACACAAGAAATGCCACAATAACGTATACCCATAACCAAGGCTTTACAAATTTGATACAATCTGGTAGCCAGCAAAATATTCTAGTCACCAGTAAAAAATATCCCCCCCCCCCCATCATTGATTTTCAAAAAACAAAAAAGTTTTTAATAAATTAATTGAGAAAAATAATAAGCATAGGTTAGAATTATTAGTTACGTAGTTTAGAAAAGTACATAATTCAGAAAGATAATATCTAAGTTTTTTTTTTATGAAAATTGGTCAAAATACAACACTTTGGAAGAAAAAAAAAAGAAAAGAAATACTGTAAAGGCCGAATTAACCAGCATGTTCATAAAATGCTGATTGACAAATGCTTCAAATGTACAGATAGTTGAGTGCTACAAAATCTATATCTGATATGGATGGGAGACATTGATAAAATGTGCAGGAAAACAATTTGTTGTATATTTTCCTGTCGAAGTCAATCAAATTATTCTGATTTTATTATTTTAAAATTGGCAGTTTATGAACTTTTTTTTTTTTTAAGATTAAAAATCAAAGTGAAAAATATTTTTCATTTAAACATAGTTTCTAAGTTTATTTTTTAATATTGTGGTATTGTGGGTTGGGAAAGAAAACATGCCATCTGTGTTCCTTTCTCAGGTCAATTTTTATACAAAATAAATAAATAAATAAATAAATAAAATAAGCTGCTGAACTAAATAGCTTGGTCGCCAGTGACAACCTGACAACTGCATTTGTCAAGCTCTGGCCATAACTGAAGAGGTGTGCTCTTTGAGTACTGTAAAGATTTTTTAATGTAGAAAACACCATACTCCAGCAATATTTTGAGTGAAAATTTTCTTGCTTTGAAAGCTGAGTTTCTTACCTTCCTTTTTTTATTCCTGTTATAAGGGGAAAGTTCAAACCACACATCTGTACAAATTCATTCTATTTAAAAAGGAAGCTCTATTGGATTCATAAATAAGTGGTATCTGAGATCACACATCCCTTGTTATGTTTTATTTTTTTATGTCCCCAATTATGGGTTAAATATTGTACATCAAAGTTCACACTGGTCTGTTTTTGAAATACCACTTATTTCAAACAATAATCTTTGTGGTGTGTTCCTACAACTTTTGCAATAGAAATGCACTATAAAGATTTTTGTTTGGAAATGCTGATATTACAAAGAAAGATAGACTATTGTAATCCCTCTATATCAGCCATACTCTGCCCACGGGCCGCATGTGGCCCGGCGACCTTTTATGTGCGGCCTGAAACACAATCATTAACCCTTATTTATAAAATTACTTGACATATGCATAAAAATTACTTACGATCTTCACTGTTGTTTTATCGATTTTCGTGGAAGAAAAATTATGCCGTTTTATTTGTAATTAAATAAAAATTACGTTAAAACATCTTAAATGCCATTTTTTTAGACAAGCATGTCAAAAGTTCTTTTGACATGCACTCCTATTTGTGCTAAAAATTTATACATTTCGTAATATTCAAAAGTAATCAAACTTTATTTGAAATTGATTAAAATTTTATTATATATTTCTACAATTAAAATAAAATAAAGTTTTTGCACTGAGCAAAAGCTAGAAATTCTGCATTGTTATTATTGGGTCATTCCATGTCAATTCAACCACAAAAATGGGATTTGTACACCCATGGTCTCCGATTTTGATGAAACTTGGTGTATTCAATAAACATATGGTATAAAATAACCCCCTAATTTTTTTTATCACTGACTTCAATACTTTTTTATTTACAGCCATTCAAAATTTCTTCAAATTCACCTTTTTGCATATATCCGAGAAGCACTAAACAAGCTGCATTTGGTTGTAAAAAAAATTCTATTTGGTTCCCAAACCTTTCAATTGTTTTCAAAATTTATTTACTTACCAACAAAAAGATGATAAACACAGAAAAAAATTCTAGAGAGCTGTAAGTATTTATTTTGGTCCCCTAAAAAATAATAAATTATTATTAATTTTTATTTTTGTTCGAAAAAACATGATTTTCTAAAAATGCAATATCAGGGAGAGGGACAGGTATAATATTGGAACATTTTTTTTAAAAATGAGCCTAAATATATGTTCTATCTTATTCTGGAATAAAATTGGTGGTTTTTTAATTCCTTCTGATGAAAAAAAAAAAAAAAATCTCCCAATGCCACCAATAAAATGGCAGCATCATGAATATAATTTTTATTTCACATAACTGTAATATAATTTTGGAATGTAGTTTAATAATTAAACATACTTTTAAATTAAATATTCATTTTTCTTAGTAATTTATTTTATAAATATATTTTTTATTTATTTATAGAACTTAAAATGAGATGTTCTCGGTAGTTGTATTTTTCTTAATTGTCATGTATTGTGTGTGTTAGAAAAACTTTGCTAATGATTAATATTATTCTTCCTTGCAATCAATACAGTTTAAATGTTATTATAGAATAATTCAACAATGAGGAAGTTAAGCATTTTACTTTCAATTAAATCTGAATATAAACACAGGCTTACATACACAAGCAAGAATACACCATTTTGGGCACAGGCTACAAAATTTTGAGAAACCCACCCTAATGTTTGGAAACTCTTGCTTAAAATTAATATACAATTCACGCAAAAAAAAAAAAAAAGTAATCTTTTACTAATGTGTACTCCCCCTCCCCTTCCTCCCCCTAAGCTCACAACATCTTTCATTCCTGTCATAATCCTTGAAATATGATTTTCATAAAAGTTTTTAACTATGTCAAGGACATCGGGTCTCAATTGTTTTTCTCTTTTGGGTTCTGGTTTAGCTAATATATTCCTTTCTCTTTGACAAGTTTCTGAGCTTTACGAATGCATAGTCTGATACATTAAATGTACCTTTTTTTTTGTCTCCATGATAGTGATGTTTGAATCCTTAATAACTGAATTTGTTTTTTATTACATTTTTCAAATGTTAGTTTATCTTTTATGATATCTGCTAATTTATCCATGTCTTCGCCTTCTGTACAACAAGGTCCTCTGCCATTGAATCTACTTCTGGAATTTTGATCAAGAATTTCTTCAATTTTTTGCTTTTAGCCTTTTTTTTAAAAAAAAAAAAAGATGAATTTAGTTTTTGTATGTCATCTTTGCTGCTGCTTGCAATGGGACTGTAATCCATGTTTTCAACTTTATGTGGGCTGTCAGAATTTGTATCTGTATTGTTGTACAGACATTCTTCATTCTGAAATGCACTTTTGAACAAGAGCATTGTCCTACATTGACAGCATAAATTTTATCCTGGCTTAACTTTAAGTCCCTTGAGTAAAAGATCATTATGTTGCTGAAAATTTACAGCACACAATGTATTTTTCACATACTTTTTGTGCCTTTTGAAGGGATTCAAACTTTTTCAAATATACAATTCTATGATGAAAACAAATGGTATGCAATTCTTCAGTAGTTTCTGTTCTTAACTTTAAAAGTATTTTGTCTTCTTCAGAGAGATCATTTGATTCATTTACAATAACATTCTTTTTAATGTAGTTAGTCTTGTGACATTCTGTTGAAGTTTTTTTCCCCACATCATATGTAGTACTCTCCATTTCATAAAAAGTCACAGTAATATATAAAAAAAATAAAATACAGTTAATCCACTGAAGATTTTTAAAGCATATATCTAATTCAGGAAACTAACACTAACTGAACAAAAGATAAAAACATTTCTCAAATGCTCTCTGATTGCAAAGCAGAATTTGAGAAAGGACAGAATGATATGCTCTTATTTAAAGCTTATTGTGAGTATTTTCATAAACTGCCAATAAAAACACAGTAAACAAAAAGAAAGAAAAAATTAAAAATTCAAAAATTGATGCTGCACAATACTTTGAATGATTGCATCAGCTTTCTGGTTAACCCTAACATCTGCCTTGTAATATAAACAGGAAGCAACTAAGCATAAAGGGAAGGTAAACTGCGCCAGTTTACTTTTACAAACATATTGAGGATTTATTTTTTATATCAGAATATACTGAATTAATCCATTTTAAACAGTAATGACTTTAACTGTATAGTTAAACAAATTAATTTGCTCAAAAACACTTAATTTTTTAAATATATTTAATTTAGTTTTTAATTTGATAGGAATTATTCTTAGTTAAAAACCCTAATTTTGTAATTAATTAGCATAAACACTAATATGTGTTCTAAAGACCCATATAATCCCATTTGATAATTAATTAGATCACACCTAAATATTATATCTATATTTTCCTTGAGAATTTCATTTTGTCATTTGCAAAGCCAAATGACGAAAAAAAATCATGCAAAGCATGTTTAATTATTGTTTTGTGAATGCAAGTTTTAATTCCTCTTTCATCAAAAAATTATTTAAAAAAATTAATACAATTTTAAATAACATATTTAAGTAATGTTTTTAGCTTAGTTACATTATATAAATTCTTAAAAATTAACAGAAATGTGGTATTGAAATTTTCATGATGTTGCCATTTTATTGATGGCATTTTGTGATTTTCTTTTTTAGCACTTTCCAACCTAGTTGAAAAGTGCTTATGACTTCGGTTTGTCTGCCGTCTGGTCGTCTGGCCGTCTGGCCGTGCTCTAACTCCCGTAAATATACTCGGATTGCTCTGCAATTTTTATATGTTATAGTCGTTATCTATAGCATGTTCCCTATTTCAACGGAAGTGTGTAGCACTTATAGTTTTTTTACAGGGACATTCAAAAGAATTCCGTTACATTGCGGTCTATGGGGAAAAATTATTTGCGGTTTATTTAAATAATGTTTCACTATTTTAAACGCATTGAAATTTATATATATCACTAAGGTGCATTAGAAGAGGCTTACTACAGAATAGTGTGTGCATAGCAGTCATCGTTCATTTACAGGGACATACAAAAGAATTCTCTACTGTCTGTTAACAATAATTCCTGGCGTTTTAAGTTGCTGAACGCGATTTTCAATTGAACTCACTTTTTGTCTATTACTGGGTGTGTATAAATTCTGTATTTCATACACAGGGTAGCACAAAAGTTCGAGAACACATTTCCGTTTATTGACAGAAACTCCAGAAGGAGAATTTTAAACTGTGCTACGCGTTTCCTAACTAAACTAAAATTTATCATCCTATATAGTATATATACAAATCTATAGATCATATACAGGGTTGAATAAAAGTACTAGGATACTTTTCCGAATATTGTATCTGTTCGAAATTCCTGAAATTATGTTTTTTAATATGTTATGCGTTTTCCAAATTGTTTACTTAGATGTTATCTTTTAGCTTATTAAACGGTATGTTTTGTAAAATTATTTTGGAAGCGTTGGAAAGTGCTACATAATCTATGCTTGGCGCATGATTTTTCGTTCTTGTTTTTCTTCAGAAGGAATTAAAAAACCACAAATTGTATTCCAGAATAAGTTAGAACATATATTTAGGCTCATTTTTAAAAAAAATGCGTCAAGATTATACCTGTCCCTCTCCCTGATATTGCATTTTTAGAAAATCATGTTTTTTCGAACAAAAATAAAAATTAATAATAATTTATTATTTTTTAGGAGTCCAAAATAAATATTTACAGCCCTCTAGTATTTTTTTCTGTGTTTATCATATTTTTGTTGGTAAGCAAATAAATTTTGAAAACAATTGGAAGGTTTGGGAACCAAATAGAATTTTTTTTACAAAAAATTAGGGGGTTATTTGATACCATATGTTTATTGAATGTACCAAGTTTCATCAAAATCAGTGACCATGGGTGTACTGGTGTGGTTGAATTGACATGGAATGACCCTATTATAACATTTTATACTTTATATATGTATATTATAGGTGCAGATTCATGGTCGCCAGTCGCCACGTGGCGACTAAATTTTTTGCTGTGGTCACTAACTTTCGGTGTTTAATTCGCCATGTGATTTAAAAGTAATCAATTTCTGGTATTCCCAGTCTCCATCGTGAAATGTTGATATTTTTCTTAAAGATTAAGACCAAAACACATAACAAACATTATTATTATCTTTTAATAACATTTCAGAATGCACACAGAAATGCACAGTTTAACACAACAAACTATTAAATATATTCGAATACAATGTTATTCGTAACAGTTTGAATCTGATAATTTTACATAGACTGTGATTTATATATATATATATATATATATATATATATATATATATATATATAATATATATATATATATATATAATATATATATATATATATATATATAAACAAATGTTTGAAGTGTGTTTTGATTTTTAATGCAAAATAATCTCACAAATTCAGATTGTCTTTCATATGTACTTTTGTCTGGCAAAATCGAAATAAGAAATATTGTTTTTCTGATACTCCACGCTATCATGATTGCTTAGCTTATACATATTTTATTTAAACTGTATCTTGCCCAACTTTATCTTCTGACTGTACATGATTTAAAATTTAATTAATAATCAAATTTTGTTGTAGATGTGTTTATATTAAATAAATTACTTTATACTTTGAATTCCTGAGTTTTTTACCCCATATAAACACTATTGTTTTTATGTGTTTGTTTTACAATTGTGGCCACTGATTTTTTGGGTTTAGGAGCCAGTGACTCCTTTTAAATTTTGGGAATCTGCACCTATAATGTATATATAATACTGTTTTTTTAGGGTTCAACATTTGAAGCAGAAAAAATTAGCACCAAAAAATGTTACACTATTAATATTTCCAAAAAACAAACGCCCATGCTGATGTCTACAATTTTTGTTATAGAAATCTACCACGGTGTTTTTGTTTGGAAATAGTGGTGTTAAACTTTGGAAACATTTTTTCCGCAACAAACATTCAACCCTACTGATAATATTAGCTTTTTTATATTGCTTTGTTATATTACTTTTTAAAACCTAACAAATTTTAATCACCCCCTTTTTATTATTTTTTAAGTATGATGCGGCCCATCTGCTATACTATTATTGATGAACTAAAACCTCAATTTTCAATACATGGACAATTTTAAGATGATTATAAAGAAAAATGGTACTTTTATGTTAGCCAAAGGCAAATCTTGCCAAGAGTTTTTTTTTTTTTTTCCTCGCCAATAGCAACTTCTATTTTTTACATGAATAGATCAGAAACAATACATTTGATGTTGAAATAATATGTTTTGATTATGGTGGTGTTTATTCTAGAAAAAAAATGGGACAGGGTGTTAGTCACCAACAAGAAGGGTTCGTTTTTAGCTGTCAAAAACTACTTTTTGACGTGACACAAGTTTCAACTGTGTTTTAACTATCAAAAACATCAATATTTCAGTACACTCACAAGGAAGGTCTCCATAAGCATATACTCAGAAAATTTAAAAAATATTATAGAATATTATTCTCATAAGGATATATATGTTTATTTAAAAAAAAAAAAAAAAAAAAAAAAAAAAATTGCTGCAGAACCTTGATATAACGTTCATAAAAAATTTATGAAAATTTCGTGTTCTTGGCGATTTACCACTGTTCGCATTTGGCAACACAATAAAAAAAAAAATAAACACTTTTAATATAAATACTCGGTACTTTTCCATTATACGGAAACCACTGTTACCAACAGGGACCCGGAGCCGGAATTTTTTTTTATGCTCCAGCTCCAGCTCCGCTCCCAGATAATAAACTACGGCTCCGGCTCCGGCAACAGCTCCAGCAACGGCTCCGACTACATGCTTTTGAGTTTGAGATTTTAACTTGTAATTTTTATTATAAAAAGGAATATTAAAAAAATAATAACATAATCATCAGATTTTAATTTGCAGATTTTATTATAAAAAGGAAGATTTAAAAAATAACATAATCATCAGCTCATACTGAAAATACAAATTTAATTAAATTCACAGTTGAGTTATTTGTTCATTCTTAAGAAAAGAATTGAATCTAATAAATCCTCCTTCATATTTTATCTTAAATCATTATAAATGTATTTTAATCATTATAAATGTATTTTGCAAGTAGTGTTGCCACTTAGCTCGAGTAAAAAGTAGAAGTGAAGTAGTGTTGCCATGTTTTAGTGAGAAATTTCCCATCTCTAATAAAATAAACCTATAAAATGATATAATTAAAATACTGAATAATGATGTAATTAACATATTTTAAGCCTGAAAAATTTTTAAACTAAAAAATTTAAAAGAATATTAAAAAACTAAAGGAGCCCTGGAGCAGGAGAAAATTTAGAGTTCCAGCTCCGGCTCCAGCTCTGGGGAAAACACAGCTCCGGAGCACCCCGGCTCCGGGCTCCAGCTCTCTGGTTGCCAAGCATGCATTTACATACATACATTAATTATGCATTAGCATACATTTTGGCATGTCGTCTGTATAACAGAAAAGTACCAAATACTCTTCTAAATATTTTATGTGGATTTCTAGTGTGGCTTTTTTGCATACTTAAAAAAAAATATATATATATATATATATATAGCCTTTAATTCAAAGCAAGAAAAACTGGTTTCATAGCAATACTATTTTGTACTGGTAGGAAAATATATTTGAATTTGCTCTATCTTAAGGAAAATAGCATACCGATTGTGGTGGATTACTTTCTGCTTCTAGCCATAAAAAAAGTTAAAAAAAATAAAATAGACAATTTACCTCTGCAAAATATTAATTTAACCTACATAATTTTAATTACTACAATTAATTAATGATTTATTAACTGTTCTTCTTAAAGCATGCATTATCATCATTAAAAGCATGCATTAACATTAAAATAATTCATTAAATAAGAGTTAGGCAAGTTTTATTAAAAAAGTTATCATGCTGCACTGCAGTCTATTTGCTGTTTACCATATATCCTCTAAAAATAGGTGTCAAGAATGTATTTGTACAGTTTATATTTATACCCAGCAATATTAATGTATTTGTGCAGTTTTATTTGGAATTTTTTGATTTAAAATCTAAACCAATTCAACTAAAATACTCCTTTGATATTATTTAACTAAAATTAGGTTTTTGACATAGGTGTTTACCTATAGTTAAAACCGGTTAATACTGCTGTATGAAAAAAAAAAACTTAACAACCCTGCCAACAAAGGCACTAGTTCAGTAATAAAAGACAATATTTCAAGAAGAAATTTATTTATAATGTTTTTAGTAATGATATAAGTGAAGAAAAGTATATAATTTTAAAGTATGATAAATAAAGTGGCATTCATTTTGAATGATTTAATGAAATGCAAAAAAAAATGAAATTGAATTAAATTACAACATGATTTAATAATATGCAGCATTTTTCCTAAGAAATGAATTTCTATAACTTTTGCAAGATCTTGAGAATACACGGATTTAGAAATACTGTCGTCAGAAGAAAGGTATTACAACAAATCTCTGGCTAAACTAAAGGTAAATTTCACAATTTTTAAAAAAAGCAGGATGCATTGATTTTGTTAATTCTATAAAGGGTAGGGCACTGTGCCCTTTAAAAATGGCCCAGAGGGAACACTAGATTATAATATTATTCCTTGTCATTATTATTTTTGTTATTTTAAATGAAATGACTGAAAGGCATGTATTTTAAATGAAACAAGTGAAAGGTTCATATTTTAAATGAAATAAAATGCAAAATGAGTGAGCGATGGGGATGGAAACAATATTTGATAATTTATCCCTTGTGCCCAGCTAACATGAAAGTACCAAAATAATATATATTTGCATATGCGTACACAGATATGTAATAATATATATAGGCAGTTTAAAACTGACATTACAGTAATAAGATTTATAAAGAAAAAAGCCAAATTCTTTCAGATTGTATTATATTAATTATATTATGATGCAGCTGTCTTATAAATTAAGGAGCGTTTATGTTTATTTTAACTAATTTGATGATCTTTTTTTCAATCATTAATGAAAAAAATATTCCGAATAATTGTTTTTATTCCTATCAATTTTCGACGCAAAAATGTAAAAACATTTTTGAAACGTTAAAATATACTGTGTGTGATTTCATAAATATCACCAAAGTATTTAATTAATATTTAGTATATTGACAAATTTATAGCTTTCCAATATTAGAAATTGAATAATAATTTTTTAATTAATTTCTAATCAAAATTCAACACAAAGCTTCTAACCAAACAAAATCTGTGTTTCAACTTTTAAATAGCTATTAGTAAAATAATATAAGAAAATCAGTAAAATTTAAATAAAAAACAATCTAGCTCTTATAAATTCTATCGTAATAAAATCCAATATACATATAAAAATGTTGACAAATCAAAGTATTCATATATATCAAAACTATTTTACAAACATTAACGTACGAACCGTGATTTGTTTATGTTTACATATGACTTACTGCAAATAAGGAAAATCAGTCCTTTAATCATGCAATGGATCACATCGAAAGAAAAGCACTATTACAAACATCAGCAAGCTAAATGGATGAAAGAATACGATTTCTCTTGGCAAAACACAAACAAAACAATGAAAAACAAACTTATATTTTGGGTTTTCAGCTAAGCCTAGACATTCACAAAATACAGAAACTTTTTTATGTTCACAATATGAAGCTGATTCACAGTTGTTATAAGATAATCCCGAATTTCATAAAACCGTTCAGATAAAATCAGTCTTTATCGCTAAAATTTTTGTCACCATAACCTATGATTGACATGAATATAAAGTTACTTCTCATTTCACTCTGCCAAACATCAATCACAACAAATAATATGGCTCCCATCACCCATTAAAAATTCTAGTTTTTGTTTTTGTTAATTCATAAGAAATATTAATATTTAGTAAAAATATATTATTAATTACATCTTAAATTGCCCAAAAAATTAAATAAAAATAATAAAGGAAGAAATAAAATAGTTTCACCTTTATAAGACAAAAATATTAATAACTATAACAAAATAAACATTTGGAGTATGTACGGCCTTGCATGTAGCTGATAAAAAAATGTTATAATAAATATATTTTCAGGAAAATAAATAAGTATTGAATTAAAATATGATAAATACGATTTCAAAATAATATTTTAGACTTATTTTTTATTAATGATTCTTGTTCACGTTTATTTTACGTCGGATTAAGATAAAACTTTTTAAATAGTTTATCAGTTCAGATTCCAGGAAATTGAAAAACAATTTAATGTGGATTCTTCTGTATGTTTTTTTTTTTTTCCCCCCCAACATGAGCGAAGCGAAATGAAACAAAAAAGACCATGAATCCGAAAACGCTTCTGCTGCACCCTAGTGAAATGTATTGCAATTAAATGTGTTGTCAGTCACAGGTCAACCTGATTTTTGCTAGTGTGTTGTGCTTGATCGGCTTGATCATCGAAAATGAGACCGTTATTGCTGATTGTTATTGTGCTGAGCGAAAAAAATCTGTTGGAAATGAATACAAATTTTAGTGTCATGTGATTATATTTTTATTTTCAGGCAGTACTCATGGAATTCTTCATTTTAGACCACTTTATTATTGTAGTATATTTTTAGTACTCCGAACATACAATTGTCTTTTCCACGTTGGAATGGAGATTTGTAACATACCAGCCGGTTGAGCCCTTTAACAAATGAAGAAAATAATACCTCAATGAAGAAAATAAGTACTTCAATTTTAATTTTTGGACTTGCAGAAAGTCACATGCTTCATAATTGTTATGAAGACTTCAGGATAAATCTTTTTTGCTTTTATAAATATGCAAAATTTTTAATTAGATGATGTCCGGTCCATATAAATGAAGGCTTTTGGTATGTATTTATTTATTGGCAATTTTCTGTTTTTATGCAACGTAATTTCTGATTAATATTTTGTGACCTACCATGATTTATTTAAGGTTAATTTAATGCTATTTTGTTTAATAGTATGGACCATAATGTAATATCAGATGTCTGTATGTAAACTAGCTGGCTATGCCCGCTGCGCAGGTCCAGTTTTAAAATGATCCTTGAATCAAACCAAACGGTCAATTCGACCATATATTTTAAAATAATATGGACCTTCACCAGTAAAATCCTTCTGCATTGCTGAATACAATGCGAATGCTATTGCGCTATTATCTTATGCGTTAGAAAAAATTCGGGCTATTAAGAAGCAACTCTTTTATTTGATCATTTATAGGAGAGTTTGGTGGTGAAATGTGGCCATTATGACCAATATAAATTTAAATGATATCTAGTCACCACTCTACTAAGAAAGAGAGCATTACAAACATTGCAGAGATTGACCATTGAATTTAAATAATTATCGGGTTATTCATTTTCGTTTGTTAGTTCTTGAACTCTGGGCCTCTCAGCTTGGTACTATGTGTGGTTCTGGTAGCTTAAATAGAATCTCACTCTACGTTTCATTATATTTCATACATCATCTTCTGGCAGATCTACTATAGTTTTTTATTTTTGGATTCCAGCCGAGTAAATACAGTGGAAAAAACAAACAAATTATTTGCACACAAAGATAAAATTTTACACACGTCTTCTGTTTAATTTTCATATTTAAAAGAAATGTGGATAATAAAAAATGGATTTTTAAAGCTGAATTGATTGAATAAAATTAAAATAGTGTTATTTTCACTGCCTTTTCATTTTATGTACCAGTTTCAAGTTTCAATCATTTAACCATTAACCTTGAAAAAAAATCGATAACGGATTCTGATAAAAAAATAATCCTCTAGTTTGCATCAAGTAAAATCTTCCTAGTTTTCTGTAATCGGGTCCATAGCCACGTTTGAAGTAAAAAATTGCTGTTGACTGAATTATAGATCTTTCTAACCAATAAAACTACTTGAGAATGATAAATACAGTTATGAAATTTTTTTAGCAATAATAATTTTGGTGCATACTTGAACCAAAGCTTTTTTTTTTTTTAATTTCTCCAATGAGCATAATAACACTGAGAATTAAATACCCTTGCTGTTTTGCTTGTCCATAAATAAACCCCATAATGAACATAATCGTTAATTTGTCACTAAGTTTAGCCGCTAGGGCTGTACATTAGCCAAAATTGCTTTGCAATGATTAAAATTTTATCTAATCTGAATTCCAGGTACTTTTTTTAAAAATTTTATCTAGGGTAAAATAATAAATCAGCAAATATTGATCCCTGGCCACCATTGGCATTTCAAAGTTTTTTTCGTACATTACAAATATTGCTTATTTAGGGATAGTAAAATAACTGCAGATGAAAAATACATAATAATAAATCTTCTTTTCTCCGTTTGCTTCATAATGAAAAAACAAATTTACTAATCACTGAATACAAATTGCATGTAATCTCCTGCAATTGGATTCATCGTATAAAGTCCCCTTCAAATATAAAAGAAATTTCCAACAATATAGTAAAATACGCCAATTGGCGGGTGACCCAATTACGGAAAAATAGTCCAATATCTTTTAAAAACCTTCAAAAAGAAAAAAAATATATGCAAAGAAAACTAAAAAGAAATGAATGTTGAGAAATTTTTGAAGTGAAAACTTCTTTAGGCGCGTTGGGCATTTTTTTAGATGGGAAAAAACCATTGAACTCGCGACACGGTTACTGTAAACGACACCTCTGTATATAAGTATGTACATGTATTGTGTATAGTTCGGTATAAGGTAGGGCGGGGCGAGCACGTCGCACACCGCATGCTTGCCTGTGCGCTATTGGTTCCCGAAATACACGTACAAGAGTTAGAAAAAGAGAATGCTTTCAGTAGTGCTGCTACACAATTCAACGCACGTTTCTGTTAATTCAACATAGACATTATAATTGATTGCCAATGATTTTGAGTGGGGATTTCAATATCAACTTTGCGGATGATAAAAATCTACCATTAATTGAATTTTTACATAAAGAATTTCATTTAACGATGACCAATGATCGCAATCTTAGCACAACGAGATATAAAACTACAATTGATGCAGTCTTTATAAGATATTAAGTAGATTCGAATCACAATTGTTTGTTTCCTATTTTAGTTACCATAAACCTATAGTATCAGTTCTGGAATATAATAATAATAATAATGATGATGATGGAAGAGTTGTTGAAATTGAGGATGAAAATTCATAAGTTTCATTGGTATTCATTTCAAACAGGGTTGGGGTTTTAGACGTCAAAATCGTTTCTGACATGACAAGTGTCAAAAACCGGTTTTAACTGCCATAAACTGGTTTAACGACAATAGGCATACATTAAATAAGTCAATGATTTATCTAATCTTTTATTTAGTAAATTTATAATAATTTAATAATTACAAAAAATTGTTATTATTAATTGTAATAAAATATTTTTATTTTTTGGAATTTTCAATCAGAAGAAAATCATTGTACAATTAATAATACAGATCAATTTTATCCACCACATCCTGTAGCATATAACCAGTTTTGTACATTTATTTATACTCAAATGATTTCTGAGTTTAGAGGAATGAAGCTAAATAAAGTTTGAAAATATTCTCTCAATTGATGCTGAGCTAGCAGGAATTGATAGCAAAAGCATTGCTAGTTGAGCAAGTTTGGAGGCAGGCTCAGTTAAACAGCTAATGTTTCTAATAATACCTTTCCACCAAGTCATAGGGTCAGGGGCATGCCTAGTGGGGGGGGGGGTGTTGGGGGTGTAACCCCCCCCCCCCCCCCACTTATTTGCAAGAGTTGGTAAAATTTAGAATAGTCGGTAAGTCAGAAAGTTCAGAATACTTCCTGCAAGAATGTCCCCTCCGCGTGCCGTCCTCAGTTTCATTTCAATTCTCTGTTGTCCATCTTTAAGGGAAAAAGAAAGAGCTTCTCACACAGAACGGAAGATTGTATATGATTCTGTGTGGGAGAGAGGGGGTGTCAATGAGCGGGGGGGGGGGGGGGATTTCCAGAGCTAAGATAGAGAGAGAGAATCGCTTTTGTGAGAATTTGAGATTTTGGTGAAAGGAAGAGGGGAGGGGTTTCAATGTCTATTGTGAGTTTCCCCACCTAGCATCTTTAATTGCTCCCTTCTGCTATGGACTGATTCTTAGAATTTGGGAACCTGACAACCTGGTAAGTAAATTTTTCAGTGCAGCCAAATAAGATAAATACCCGTCGTGTCAGAGAAAATCTCGCAATGGTAAAATGCATTCCCTCCGATTGCCCCTCTCTCCTCCTCCCTTCCGACACCATGGCATATGGCAGTAAAGCAATTTTACAGGATGAAATTAGGATAATTTTTAGTCTCTATTTTTAATAAGCAAAATTTTTATTTTTTATGTACTATTTTAAAATGTATACACTTACATTAGATAACAGCATGCGATGTATTTATAGAAACATAAATTCCAAAGTACTTCAATGTTCTTAAATTGTTACTTTTGAGAACTAGTTAATGTACGGTACATCCGTACACATTTTCTTTTAAATCGTAAGCAGAATCCTAATTAAAAACAGGATTCTCAACACTACTTATACAGTAAAAGAATAAAAAAATTTTTAACATACTGAATAACAGCATTTAATTTTTACTGTGTCAACAGAGTGTGGTTTGACCGAATGCAGGTGAGCGCTTTGGACTTTTAGTGATTTTTTAAATTAACAGTATTGTAGAAAGTTGACTCCGTCGCTAAGGGGGGGGGGGGGGGGGGGCTATCACAAAGCCTTTCTCACCCCCGATCTCGTACTCGGCAAAAATCAGTTTACACCCCCCCACTAAATCAGCCTTCGGCACACCCCTGCATAGGGTTAATTGTCCTACCTGTAGCCTAAAATAAGAAGGGAAAGGAGATTCTTCAACTTTGTATGCAATCAGCACAGGTAAACATCCATTGATTCTCTCTGTAGTCCATGTGCAAGCTGAATTAATTTGTGCATCAGTCATCCCTTCACCCTTATGGTTGAGATGCAAAATTAAACCAAAAAATGGTATGGTTTCATGATTTGATCCATTTTATTACGCATATTTTCATATATGGGGCTTAAGTGAACTTTTTTTTTAGAAGTCTGGGCCAAACATGACATGCATCAGCAATTATAGCAGTATCTTGTTGAAGAATATCTAATGCACAACCTACGGGTTATAGCTCAAGTATAAAATCTTTGCACTGCACAAATTAAAATCATTAATCAGTTGGGAAATTCTAATATTCGTTGCATCCTCATGCTCTTCCGCAATTTCTGAAATATTGACCTATTCCATAAAAAAGTTTCAAGACAAGTGAGTTGACTATTCCAGCAGGTATGACTTCACAGCTGCAGTTTTACTGATTCTTTTAACACTCTTTAGGCCATGCTGCAGGAAGATGGTGATATCATTATTGTTTTAAATTACTGGGACATTTAAGATATTTTAAGTAAGAGAAAAAATGTGCAGCTCACACATGTGAGCAGTTTCAAATCATTTATTTTTTTAAAAGTCACAATTTAACCCCAAAAAATTTCTAAATAAAAATTTTACCCAGTTAAAAAATTACACTTAACAATAACACTTTACTAGATATTAATTATTGACATACAGTAATAGTAACATTTTAAACATTACATCTAATTTTGTATACGTGTGAAATTTTACGTATCAACGTTAGTATTTGAGGTTTTTGACATGACCGTTTAAGCCATAGTTTAAACTGTCAAAAACTGACACATGTCAAAAACCTGCCAACCCTGATTTCAAAGAATACTAATTAATTAAATTTCATGTGTTTGTAAATTTACGTTTTAAGCAATAGATTGCAATTTTTGTATGTAAAATATGTATTATTTTTCATGTACAATAGCGCATTAAATGAAAATTGTAATATAATTTTTGTAGTAGTAATTTATAATCTATATATATATTTGTCTTGCGTGGCGCGAAAATAGGGCTGAATTTGTAACTTATGGTTTGGCAACAACCATAGTTTCCAGAGCTCAGGCCAATGAACAGACTAGATTGTGTTAGATTAGCTCCACCTCCAATATGCCGTCAGTGTGAGAGCATTGAAACCATAGAATGAAGCTCAAACCTCAAACTAGCAATTATTAAAAATAAAATAACATGTACGTAATCCAAAGCGTCTGAGATGATTCCTCATTTTAATTATGAGCAATATCGTTAATTTCAAATGAATTCTCAACTCTTATTCAGAATTCATTTACGAATTTCACTCACTCAAAAGTCGGAGAAGAAAAAAATCAACTTTGTAGATTGCACCTGGCGCCATCAGTAAAAAATAATTTCTACGTAGTTTTTTTTTTTTCTCTAATGAATTTAAGTCGTGCTGTACAAAACATCCTTTTTTCATAGTATTTAAAAGATTTATATGCTCATTGGTAGCGCCAACTAAATACATTTTCAGTTATGTTTTCAACGGAGAATTACTTTTTTACATTAAAAAAAATTGTCAATTTCATATGTTCAAATGTTTTATGGTAGAACTCATTCCGGCTAGAATTGCTGAAAAAAAGGGGCGAGCGAGCGAAGGGAACTGTGACTGCGTAGCGGTCTCAATGTGAATTGCTTTGCAATTCACGGGGGGTTGGCGAGCGTTAGCATGTAGGGGGCTGAGCCCCCTAGTAATGAATAAAAAAACACTTCATTTAAAAGTATTTCCTGCACAATAAAACATTTCCTGACAATTAAAAAAATACACACGTAATTGTTCAAGTTTTCACTTCTGTTGGCACTCCCGGAATGCCACTGTTTTTTTTAAATTCGTGTTAATAATTTGTGTGTGGCAGACATTTACACTAAAATTTAAATATTTGACTCCATTTTTATAATACAGTGGATGCTTGTTAATTTGAACTCAAAGGTTCTCAGAAATAAGTTCGAATTATCCGATGTTTTAAGAGAAAATATAACTTAAAAAGTGTATCACTGTTGAAGAAGAAAAATCTCCTAGTATGTAATGTATAACCCCAGAAAATATATTATACTATGCTATTTAAAATTAAACACATTAAAAAGCAATAAAGACTTACCTTAATCATAAAATGAAGCATTAGGTACTAGAGATGCAACGATTATTCGGCCCATTCGCCCTATATGCCGAATATTCGGCTTCGGCCGAATATCAAGTCAATTATTCGGCCAAGGCCGAATAATTTTGTATTTTGTGCCGTGTTTATATTTTTGTGCCGAATAAGTTGGGTAATGTATAATGGACACATTTACATTACATTTCATAATGGATGAAGTGTAATGTAAATGTGAAAAATGTAAATGTAAGAAATGTTTTTATATTTGCACAGTAAAACTTTTTAATTTGACACTTTATATTCATCATGTATAATAAAAATTTTATTTGAAATTAACTAACACTTTTCCCACCCTTAATTTTCATACCCTGAATGGGTTTTACCTACCCATTTTTGTATAAGAAGGTAATTTAGAAACCATGTTAAAATTTTTATGCTATATCAATAAGTACTAAATAGTATCTGTAATAGGCTAAGGTAATCTGTTAAATTTAAAATTAATCTATTCAAAATTGTCCTAACAGAGCCATACAAGCAAATTCTAAATTTTTAAAGCATAATGGGAAGTTTAATATTTATCCCTTGTTACATAAAAAAAAAAATTGTTTTCAATGATATTTTAATTATACCCATAAAGAACATAAACATATACGATAGATTAGATATAGATGTATTGCATGTATAACATAGATATTTAAATCGTATATGCTGCAATACATAGGGTTTTTTTTGGGGGGGGGGGGGGGAAGTAAAATACACTTAAAAGTTAAATATAATTTTTAAGTGATTTTTTTTAAAGTGTGTTACTAATATTAACTAATGAAAGAAATGTAAATATACTAAATTCTTTTAATTATATATGTATTATAATTTTATATAATATTTTCAAGAACATCATTGTACCGTTTAAATTTATATTTACCTTAAAAAACAAAGTTAAAATGTTTTTAATAAATGTAGATTACAATGCAGAAGTAATAATAATTCAGTATTTCCTGGTTATAGTCTATTTCTTTTTTTTTTTTTTCCATAAATGATACCTTATTCTGAAAATAATAGCTCACTATATATGGTACTTCCTGGTGAAGAAAGGTATTTTTTGGCTAATTATGAAAGGTTTGGAAAGTTTTCTGAATTTTTCGCCCACTACTCCAAAGGACACTGTTGTCTTTCTAGTAGTGTCTGGGAAAGAAAATTACTAATTTCTTTTACTTCTTCACATTGAGGGGAACTTTCTGTAGAAGCTTCACTCTGTGACTGGCTTGCAATTTCATTAAAGCATGCCCACAAAGAATTTGAAATTTGAGTTTGAGAAACTGGAATGGTTATGTTGAAAATATTTTGTTCAGATTCTGTTACTGGTTTTATACTAGCCTTTCTTAGTCTTACTATAGCAATTAATTTGGACTTTACATCTTTTGCTTCATGTTTGTTGAAAAATAACATTTTAAATCTGGGGTCCAAAACAGTTGCAATGGAATAGTGTTCCTTGTTTTGAATCGATCCAAAATGCTTCTCCAAATTTTGTAGAACGGTGTCTTTCATGGTGCCTACAGCAAAAAAAATCTTCAGATTTAGATAAATATAATTTTAATGTTATAACTATCGGGATCTGACTTCAGAAATTAATGATCTTGATGAGGCAATTTGTTTTGTTATTGCTTCAAATAGATTGATCAATTTTTCTAAAATAGTCCACCGGTTTGTTGTCAGATTATTTATTTCTACAAATTTAGTTGTATGCAGAGAAAGTGCATTTTTTTGTTTCAGTAATCTCTAGCATATAATAGGAACTATTCCAGTGTGATGCCACACTTTGAACTAATTTCTTCCTAGGAATTTTCAACTCATTAATTTGTATATCAGTTAATCTTGGACGTGCTAATGGCGAATGATTAAAATGTGTAACAATTGTTTTATCTCAATTTTTGTTCTTGCCCTTTACGTGCATTGAAATTTATGTTGTCTAGTACTTTTAAAATGTAACAGCAAACACATACATATCTGTTAAAATGTGATTATTTTGATATTTATATCTATTTTGCTTTTCCTTATAGATATTTCCTTCCTTTGAATCTGAAAACTTTAATTATACACTTCTTAATAGTGCTGTCTACTGACATAGCAAAAATAAATAAATAAATAAATAACTTTTTTGATAATTGTGAGCTTTATAAAGTCTACACTGATTTCT
Source organism: Maratus michaelseni (assembly GCA_963931845.1). Lineage (NCBI taxonomy): Eukaryota > Metazoa > Arthropoda > Arachnida > Araneae > Salticidae > Maratus > Maratus michaelseni. The sequence continues at coordinate 253,726,824 of OZ007589.1, read as the reverse complement.
TTTCACCATTTTAGAGGATATTCTTTTCTATCTGTGATTTTTTGAATATCGTAGAAAAAGGGGGAAATGACTGTGAATATAGTTGTAAACAATTTTACAATAAAAATTGAGAACAAGTTTAATTTTGCTATTTTTAATACTTTTCAAACGGTGAAGTTATGGAAATTAGAAATGTTACTGGATTTTTAAATTAAGGAGTACTTTAAGCTGTTGCCAGACTTCCGTCCCGACCAGTATATTGTTATATGCACTTATTACAAAAATGCCCTCTTTATAAAATGATGTGCCCTTTTCAATAAAATTGCCCTTATTATGTAATGTGCACCCTGCCCTTTTTTATGTTCTAGAATGATCCCTGGAAATAAATATGTTCTCTAAAATAACTCCCCATCCATTAACAAAATATCAGCTGTGAGAACAGCCAAACTACAAAAAGACTAAAATCTTCTCTTCCCCCCCCCCCCTCTCCATGTTTAGAAATTCATCCCTTTTTTCTGGGGATGGAGAATCAATGGAACTTTAAAGGGAGAGTTAGATGATCATTTATTTATTATTGCTACAAAGTGACAATACCACATAAAATCTTTAAAAAATAGTTTTATAGATTCTTAAGTGTGTGTGCTGAGGGGGGGGGGAAGCAAATTTTTAGAGGTGTGGGGGGGGGGGGGAGGAGAAGTAATTTAGATAATTATTTAATTATAGTTGCAAGAAAGTTCTAAATAGATAAAAAAAAAAAAACTTTTAAAGACTTTAAAGTATGTACTGGGGGGGGGGGGGGACAAAGGAACTAAAGATGACTTTTTGGAAGGGAGGAGGGTATAATGTAGATCGTTATTTAAATATTGCTGGGAAAAAATCACAAATAGAAGAGAAAAAATTAAAAAGAAAAGTATGCATTTTTGGTACCAGAGGGGGGGGGGGGAAAGGTGGGAAACAGTAATTTTGAGAGCAGATTTAGATTATTGATTATTTATTGTTATACAATAAAATAAGAAATTAAAAAAAATTTATTTAAAAAATGATTTTATTTTTTTATTTTATTTTATTTTATTTTATTTTTTTTTGGGGGGGGGAGCAGGATTTTAGGGTTGAGAATTTATTTTTTTTAATTAATTAATTTATTTATTTTTCAATCTACCGAAATACGAAAGATTCTCGCCCCTTTTTTTAAATTTTACAGATTTTAAATTTTACGAGATGCATTTGTAGGGGGGGGGGATCTTCATGAGATAAGGGTGGGGGGGGGCAGGGGGGAGAAGCAGGGATTTTAGGAGGATGGGTTAATTTAGATGGTAAGTTGGAGTTATTTATTTTTAATATAGAGTATTTAATAAGTCTGAAAAGAAGTTTAAAATTAAAATGTTATCAAGGTTAAACTATGCATTTTTGGTACCAGAGGGAAGGGGGGGGGGGGCAAATGGGGAAACAGTAATTTCGAGAGCAGAATTATATGATTGATTATTTGTTGTTACAATAAAATAAGAAATAAAGAAAAACATAAAAAAAGTTTTTTTTTGAGGGGGGGAAGGGGGAAAGAAGCAGAGATTTTAGGAGGTAGGGTTAATTTAGGTGGTAAGTAGGATTTATTTATTTTAATATAAAGTATTTAATAAGTCTGAAAAGAAGTTTAAAATTAAAAAGTATAAAGGTTAAACTATGCATTTTTGATACGAGAGGGGAGGACGGCAAAGGGGGGGAAACAGTAATTTTGAGAGCAGATTTAGATTGATTTTAGATAGATAGTATTTATTGTTACAATAAAAGAAATAAAGAAAAATATTAAAAATGATTCTTAATTTTTTTAAATTATTTTTTTTTTTTTGGGGGGGGGGGGGGGGCAGGATTTTAGGGTTGAGAATTTATTTTTATTTTATTTTATTATTATTTTTTTAATCTGCCAAAATACAGAAAATTCTCGCCCTTTTTTACTTCTAATTTAATGATAAAACAGGTTTTTAAATGATTTTTAGAAAAAATCCCGATTATAAGCCCCCCTCCCAAATTTAACCTTTTTTGATTTTGAAAAAGGGGGGGGCTTACAATCGGGATTTTACGGTAATAATTTTAAAAAAAAACCCGGTTTAAACCAAAAAAACCTGTTTTTTTGGGGGGTTTTTTCTAAAAAACCGTTTTTTTCCAACCCTGTTTAACTGTAAAATAAAGTAAACAAAAAAGAAAAATAACAATTTATTTAACATAGAAAGAAATATTTTGTTTTGTATTCACTGCCTTTGATAAATATAGCTGTAGTCTAATTGGTGATGATTCTATTCAAGTAAGATTCATGAGACGCAAATTGAATGGAAATCAGTTTACTTTACCCAAAACTGTGTAGATGAATCTGTTTTTGATGTCAATGATTTCATAATATTGCTCCCAGGCCCAAAAGGATTTCAGGAAAATTCCAAGCTCAATCTTACTCATAAGTATTTTGGAATTTCATTTGCAAATTTTAATGTGTGCTAATTTTTTTGTATTTAAGTAATAACTTCAACTAAATTGCAATTGTTTCTGTATTAATCTGTTATTATTTTCAAAAAAAAAAAAAAAATATATATATATATATTACGTGATCCACTAGTAAACATAACAGAAACTGAAGAGATAATCCCAGTGATGACAGATGAAGTTGTACAAGCCATTAGAGGCATGAAAAAAGGTAAATGCCCTGGCGAAGATGGAATTACAATTGATCTTATCAAAGAAGCAGGAGAAGAATTTGCAAAAATGCTAGCCTTACTGTTTTCCAAATGTCTCGAGAAATCAGATGTACCAGAAGATTGGAATAATGCTGTGATGGTGTTACTTTATAAGAAAGGAGAAAAGGAAAACATTAAAAACTACCGTCCAATCAGCTTACTGTCAGTGATTTATAAAATTTTCACCAAAGTTTTAACGACAAGACTTGAATCAGCTCTGGACTCAGCTCAACCTAGAGAACAAGCAGGATTTCGAAGTGGATTTAGCACAATGGATCATATTCAAACAGTAAGGGAAGTTATAGGAAAACATAAAGAATATAATTTACCTCTCTGTCTTGCCTTTATTGATTATGAAAAAGCATTTGATTCGGTCTACACATCTGCAGTAATTACTTCTCTGGAGAACATTGGTATAGACAAACCTTATATCAATATCATAAAGAAGATCTACAAGAAAGCAACAGCCACCATCCGTTTGGACAAAGGAAAAGCGAAGATCAAGCTTGAAAGAGGAGTAAGACAAGGAGACACCATTTCGCCTAAGCTTTTCACTGCTGTCTTAGAGAGTATTTTCAAGAAGCTGGATTGGGAAAACAAAGGGATTAGAATAAATGGGGAATATTTAAGCCATCTCCGGTTTGCTGATGACATTTTAATTTTCAGTAATAGCCCTGAAGAATTGCAAAATATGCTAAAAGATTTGGCAGAAGCTAGCATTAATGTGGGATTAAAAATAAATTTGGAAAAGACTAAGGTGATGTTCAATTCATTTGCATCAAAAAAGAAAATCGTCTACAACAACACTGAGATTAAAGATGTTGAAAGTTATGTGTACCTTGGACAAGAAATATCTTCAGACAACAGTATCATGAATGAAATCAATAGAAGAATAAGAAATGGATGGAGTGCTTTTGGGAAGAACAATATTATTCTGAAAAGTAACATGCCTCTTTGTTTGAAAAGAAAGGTGTTTAACCAATGTGTTTTGCCTGCACTAACTTATGGAGCAGAAACTTGGACACTAACAAAACGGATGGTACAAAGATTACAAACAACACAGCGAAGTATGGAAAGATGTATGCTAGGTATAACCAGAAGAGACCGAAAGAGAATAACGTGGATAAGAAGTCAGACGAAAGTTTTTGACATTATCGAGAGAATTAAACGGCTAAAATGGAAATGGGCTGGGCACATTGCAAGAAGACAAGACAATAGATGGAGCACAAACACCCTACAGTGGTATCCCAGAGATGTAAAACGACCAAGAAGACGACCTCAAGTAAGATGGAGTGACGAAATCAGAAAAGTGGCCGGTGTTAATTGGATGACTAAAGCACTAGACAGGCAACAATGGAAAAATCTGGGGGAGACCTACATCCAGCAGTGGATTGAAAATGGTTGATGATGATGATGATGATGATATATATATATATATTTTTTTTTTTTTTTCAAAATGTTACTTGTAAATTTATATTACTATGTTATTTTGTGGGTAAAGGGGAAATAAAAAAGATTTAGATTAATGAAAAATAGATTTATATTGTATTTCAGATAATACCTAATAGCGGTCTACTGTGCCCCGGTAGGTGGACCAGTGTGCCCCACTTCTGGGGCACACTGGTCCACTTTATGAGTGCATATAATTTTTTTTTTTTTTAAATGTATTGAAAACTATGTTCTGAGAAAATTATGATGAATGTATAAAGGTTTAAGGAATATCCAAAAATATTTTCATGCAGACCGGTTTGGCCGTTAACCCTTTGAGGGGCGGTGGTATATATTATATACCACCTAATTTTAATCCGATTCAAACCAGAAACTTTTAATTAAATTTTACTTTTTTAACTTTGACGAGAAAAAGTTGAAAAATTGCTTATTCTTATTTTGAACTAAATTCTTCCTAAATTCTGGTGGGAATTCAACGTTACAGGAGCACAAGTGCTTGCCCCTGAAAGGGTTAAAAAGAAAAAAAAATAACTGAAAAAGTGGTCCACTGTGTACCAGTCTCCCCTACATCTTATACCAGACTGCACGTCTGTTTTTGGATGCCTGATCAACTGTTGTCGAAAACAATATAATGTAAATATTTCTTAAATATTATTACTTTCTTCTATCTTTACAAGAAGAAAGTATTGATTCATGAAAATTTTCGACAGATTTATATGTTTCAAAAGGTCCTGAACACGATTTGACTGTTTTTAGAAAATGTCTGTCTGTATGTGACAAAAATTTTGTGGGCGCTTTATCTCAAGAACTAATGCACGAAATTTAATAAAACTTTATATTCAATTAGTCCCTGATATAAATTGGTGCTGATTAGTTTTTGGTGAAAATCGCCCAACAGGTGGTGCTGCTATGCTGCATTTTTCACAATTTCCGCAATAGCTCTATCTCAAGAACTAATGCACTCATTTTCATCAAACTTCAGATTGAGTTAGACCTTGATATAAATAGACGTTGATTATGTTTTGGAGTAGATATCCCAACAGGTGGCGCTTCTATACCACTTTTTTTGTGATTTTTATGATAGCTATATTTCAAAAACTAATGCACAGAATTTTATAAAACTTCAGGTTATGTTAGACCTTGGCATAAATAGATGCTGCTTACATTTTGGTGTAAATAGCCCAACAGGTAGTGCTGCTATGCTACTTTTTTCATTATTAACACAATAACTATATCTCACGAACTAATGCACGGATTTTCATCAAACTTCAGATTCATTTAGACATTGACATAAATTGTTGTTGATGAGGTTTGTCTAAATCTCCCAACAGATGGCGTTGCTATGCTATTTTTACATGACTTTAGCAATAGTCATGTTTCAAGAACTAATTCACGGAATTTAGTCAAACTTTTAATTCAGTTAGACTTTGATATAAATTGGTGCTGATTCGTCTTTAGTGTATGTGAAACCTGTGTGAGATGGAAAAAAGTTTTGGGATTGGCACATCCGACTAGTGTGTTTGCTAAGAAATGTAAATTATCCATTCATTGAGTGAAGTGTAGGATGTATGTTTTCACTAAAACAATTTAATTTGTAAGTATGAGGTAAAAAAAAAAAAAAATCACTGTTTCATCACAGTAAATATTAATGATTTGCAGAGCTGGGAAAAATCTTAGAACAAGCGAGACACCCTATTTGGCAATTATTTTGACGGACGCCAACCGAAAAGTCACCAACCTCCAAATTTTACCCAATCAGATCGCATGCTTTCGCCATCCAAGAAGATACACACATGTTACGGCAAGCTTTTTCACAAAGCAAACATAGATTTTATTTTACTTTACAACTATTTACAAAGTTTTAGCAAGTTTTTCTTCACGGCATTTCAAGCTTTATAAATATTTAGCAATTTTTTCCACCGGATTTTCTATATTTATAAATTTTTAGCTATTTTTTCATCTTTGCTTAAACTTTGTAAATTGTCACAAAATGGAATAAAATCAATGTTTACTTCATAAAAGAAATTCTCATGAACTGTGTAAGTAGTGAGTTCTCTGCCACAAAGCACACAGGTTATGATTGGGGAGAATGTCAAGATTTCTGATTTTTTGAATGCACGAAACTCATTCAAGACTGATTAGTAACATATATATGTACACTTCACATACATTAACCGAAAAAAAAAAAAAAAACCTGAATGCATGAAATTCATTCAAACAGCTATTTTCAAAATATTAAAATTCTGAGTCTCAGGTTCACCAGGAGAGGGTTTGGACTACTTAAATCTAAATTTTCAGGCTTCTAGGTGGACTGGATTTTGCTACCCATCGCAGACAATCAAACAAACAAACACACACACACATACACAGAGAGAGAGCGAAACTTTCTTTTATTAGTATAGATAATAAATTTTCTAAAACATTCAAAAATCATGACACACATACATGTAAATGCAATGAACCCCAATTTTCAAAATATATTAATGCCTACCATGGACACATTATTACTGGTTATTTAGAAATTGTCACTAATCCTCATTTTAGATCTGTTATGCGTTTTGGCACTAAGTATCACATTTCTTCACAATCATTTCCTAAGTCCATCATACAACAATTCACGTATGACTTGGACTTATTTATTTACAAAATTGCTATTAACTATAATAAACCCATTGAATTCTTTGTAGAATGGAAACATAATGTAATTTTTATCTTACAAGACTATTTACAGAAATTACATATATATAAAATTCCTGTTTCTTTCTTCACCCTTAAGCAGCACATTCGTGAACTACAAACTACAAAACAATTTCATTATCACCTATGTTGACAAGGCTGCTAATAACTAATAACTATGCCATCATCTGCAAAAAATACTACCACCACCTTCTTACAGCTGCAATTTCTTCCAATAATATTTTCACACTACATCATGTTCCATTAGAAGAAAACTATAGACACATTTTATCATAAACTATTAGACTTAAAAAATAAAAACTTCAACTATCCTTACATTGTTATAATTCTTAAATTTCACCAAAATCCTCTAAAATTCCGCACTGTCACTGTAGGATGTAATACTTATAACACATGCGCTAACTCATTTTTCTTAAATATTCTCACACAAATCTACGATTTGTCTATCAAGAAATATAACACTCATCGTATTAAAAACAGTTATGTGCTAGTTAATAACATCAAGGCACTTACCAACGTCAACAGTATTATCTAGAGTTTAATCTAGGAAAAAGAGATTTGCAGTTTTTTGGCTAATTGCAGCCAATAACTGATAGCCAAATAAAAATAGCTTTAGCCATGAAAATGTGTTTATATTTATACTAAATTTCTATATAAACGAGTATTATTTTTAATTATACAATATACAAACAGTACACCACTCTGTAAGATTGACCCTCTCGAGATTTGGCCATACATCACACAAATGCTTTTTTAAATAGAAATTCTTTTCAAACTTCTCCTTCCAAATTAATCATAATTAAGCTACTTAAATTTTTGATTGTCAGTCTATTTATCAAGTCAGTTTTTGTTATATTCACGAGACTCAATCCTCTTTCACAATCTGCTGTATACAACAGAATTGTTGCTAAAAATTCATACAAAGAAGTCACATAGGGAAACATGTCAGTAATGCCATTTTTATTTGAAACAAGAACGAAAAATCATGCGTCAAGCATAGATTATGTAACACTTTCCAACGCTTCCAAAATAATTTTACGAATCATTACCGTTTAATAAGCTGAAAGATAACATCTAAGTAAACAATTTGGAAACGCATAACATATTTAAAAACATAATTTCTGGAATTCCCAACATATACAATATTCGGAAAAATATCCGAATACTTTTATTCAGCCCTGTATAGGATCTATAGATTTGTATATATACTACATAGGATGATAAATTTCAGTTTAGTTAGGAAACACGTAGCACAGTTTAAAATTCTCCATCTGGAGTTTCTGTCAATAAACGGAAATGTGTTCGCGAACTTTTGTGCTGCCCTGTATATGAAATACAGAATTTATGCACACCCAGTAAGTAATAGACAAAAAGTGAGTTCAATTTAAAATCGCGTTCAGCAACTTAAAACGCACTTCCAGGAATTATTGTTAACAGACAGTAGAGAATTTTTTTGTGTGTCCCTGTAAATGAACGATGACTTCCATACACACAATATTCTGTAGTAAGCCTCTTGTAATGCACCTTAGTGATATATATAAATTTCAATGCGTTTAAAATAGTGAAACATTATTTAACCAGAAGGACCCGTGCGAAGCTTTCGCACTGAAATCTTTGAAATTATTTCCTGGTACGTTTTAGCACTAATTTTTAATTAACTGATTTTTTTTTTTTTAAATCAAACAATGCGTTTTAACAATATGTGGGTGTACTATCTCAGAAACTTGTTCAAAAACTTTTGAATGATACCTCATTCATCGTTGTATGTTTTGTATGTGCATAGAAAAAAAAGATGTTGAAAACCGAAATAATATATATGATGATTGTTTCTGTATAAGAAAATGGGAATAGATTGCCAGAAAAGTTTTTGACAATTTTTTTCTTTCGCCAAGGTCATTTCTCTAGGTTGCCAAGACTCTTATCCAAAAACTAAATTTAAACGTGATCTCCATTAAGAAACCACCTCTCGGAGCGACCAATTTTTATTGGAAACGGATCGTAGTAGCTTTAGGGAGATTTTACTGTAGTGGAAATTAAAAATTCCCATATACAATAAAATAAAATAATTTTTGCTATTACATTTTTTAACAAAATGTTGAAATTCATTTTTATCTACAAATAGACAAAATTAAAAAGTAAATCAGGGATGAATGTTTTAAAATTCATTTAGAAGTATTATTTCTAAGTTTAAATATAAGTATAAATTCTAAGTATAAAACTTTTTTATTGAGCCATATTATTCAAGTATATTATAGTTTCTATTACATTTAGTATGTTTGTTCTACGTGGTATATATTACACTGGCTGATCCCGCGCAGATCAACTGTGCTGTAGTTTACTAAATATTTTTATTAGTTAACTTTTTACGTAGAATTCTTTAAATTGAAATTTAATAGCTGTGCGAAAAATTTTATTGTGAGTTTTTAATTTTTGGCAATGAAACAATGAAATTTTATAGGAAATGGCTGTTATCTTGCTGGTTTTTATAAATTAAAAATAAACTTTAATTTATTTAAAATCCGGATTACTTTATTTGCCTCAGCAATATTTTAATACGTTTGCATGTAAAATTTCACGATCTAAAATGTGCATTTCTTCTAAATTGTGTATATTTTTAGAAAGATAGATTGAGTTACAAAAGTAATTTTTTTATGCATTACATAAACAAATTCTCCGCTGCCATCGGGGAAAAAAAAGGGTTATTTTTTGCCACTACATATGTGTTTTAGTGTTTTATATATACTAGGGAATCGAACCCGGGCTTCCCGGGTTACAGAACGCAGGCGAAAACCATTTTTTCCCCCTAAATCTAGTAGATTTTTCATATTTTTATTTGTCAAAGTTGCTGCATTTAGTGATTTTTTTTTTTTTTACTGGTTTCTTTGCTTTCCTTGTGCGTGAAGCGCTCATACATGCGGTATCCATCCAGTTTTTTTTTTTTTTTTTTTTGTTTGTACTAAGCGTTCATACATGCGATATAGTGATCGCGACATTTTTTTGGTATTATTAATACAGAGAATTCGCTGCGTCCAGTGATGCTTCTTTGTTAATTTATTATTCATCATCTTATGCATGTGATATAGTGATCGCGATATTAACGAATTTCATGTATATTCGTTTTTTCCAACTTCGCAATGACCGTTAACACTATTTGTAATACTGATGAAATATGAATTAAAACGTTGTTTCTTACTGCTCATATTAACTTTTTATATGCATTTTTATTAAATTTGCAAAATAATTTTTTTATATTTTATTCATAAAAATACAATATCTAAAACAATATCTTCTGTTTATATTATCTGTTAAAATATCCGATGTTTGTTTATGGTGTAAACAAAAAATTTTTTGTTAAATTTTTAAATTATTACAAAGCTTCCTTTTCTCAAAAATCGTCTGAACTAATCAAATTTTGTATCCGGTGTAACGCTACTCTCACATTAAGGCACCCTATTCTTGTGACGTTTTTATTTCAAAATTCATTAATTTTACTACCTGTAACTATTTAAAAATTTATAATGGCAGCATTCTTCCATTTGTTTATTGAGCGTTTCAAAATTCATGCTTAAAAATTATTTTATAAGCCATAATATATCAGGCAATTAAGATATAGTTTTCAAACAAATTGCATTTGAAAGTAAATTTTTTTTCCTCTATAACGGTGTAAAAATTGAAAATGTGCTATGTTTAGAAATTAAAAAAATTGCAATAGTAAAAATCACAAAACCGAAATTTCATCGTCAGCTCTTGCCATTCGCAAAATGACGTATGCGTTACGCACGGACACGTTTGGCCTTTATAATATAGATAGATAGATAGATAGTAAACAAAATAAAATAAGTTTTCTTTTGTGTGTGTGCGTGTTTAAAATTGAATTAAAGGGTGAAAATAAAATTATAGTAAAAATTTCGATATATATATATTCAATATGTCTATCTTAGTTTAAATGTGAATACATATTTTATTAACTTTTGGGAACAAGGAACATTGGCGTGCATTATTGACCTACATATGAACCAAAACGACAAAGATGCGTTATTTGTCTAAGAGGACTTTTTTTCTTTAATCAAATGTAAGGGGGGGGGGGAAACCCGACTTATTCCTATATATATATAAACAAAGAAAGAAATAGTTTTAGGTCATATCATATTTAAAAATATAATTATTTGCACAAAATGCAATAATTTTGAAATGTTGTAAAATCTTCTGTTTTTCACCCTAATCTGCCCATGGTAGCATATATGCTACCATACAGAAATTCTTTAAAATATAACAAAATCTCAGTTTTTTCATATTTTTATTTTATTTGACCTAGAACAGCATAAATAAGACAAATATTTTTTTCAATAGCAATTTCTGGTAGTGGGCAGTAGGGGGTTAAAGAGAAAGGGCATGGATTGCTGAAAAAATTATTAAAACTTATTTTAAATTAAAAAATAAAAAAAATAACAAAGAAATCATAAAATAACAAAATTCTCCCCCCCCCCCCCCCCCCAAAAAAAAAAAAAAAGATAAAATAAAAATACCTTCAAGGAGGGAAGCGGGAATGCTTGCTAAAAAAAGTTATAACATTTATTTTTTTAAAAATCGGGTTTTAGGCATTTAATCATTTACATTACAAAATCATTTTTACAACATAAATTATACAGTATACACTCTTCATTTTACTCGCACAATGTCTCATACATTGCTAATTAGACATTGCTACTTGTCTTCCCATTTCATCTTTATTATTTAAATTTTATTTACTTTTTTTAGTTTCCTCACGTTTCAAATATTATTTGCTTTGTCAATTTTTTTTTCTTTTGCTTCTTTTTTCTCTTCATTCATAATTGATGGCAGCACTAGATTTATTATTTAACTTGTATACAATTTCAGTTTTTATTTATATTTTTCTGTGATAGATGGCAGCTCTAATAAATCTATTTCCTATTATCATTTTTTTTTTTTTCAAAGCAACGTTTGCTTTGCTATAGCAACCATTTTGAGTTAATGATGACTGGCTGCTTGTCAAGTACTTATAATTAGAGGTCGACCGAAACAGGTTTATAAGACCGAAACCGAATTTCGGTGATATTTCCATTTTCGGCTGAAACCGAAAGTGTACAAAAATTTAAAAACTTATTAATACATACATAACTGCATATAATTATTAATTAATTAATAACAAATAATTATAATTACTTAATAATAACTAATTACGTTACTAATTAATTTGTTAATTGTACATGTATTGAACAACATTTCTAACAAACAAACGTACATATACATGTGTGTGTATAGGTTTCAAACAAAAATAAAACATAAATAATACAACTTTTATATTTTATCATTTTATAACAACCAACTTTTGAAATTAAACTACTAATAACAACTAACTTTTGAAATTAAACTACTAATAACAACTAACTTTTGAAATTTACAATTTTAATTTTAAAACAATTTATAAATTTGTTTTAATTTAAAACGATCTCTCTTAAGATTTATGGTTGATATAGTCCTCTCAAGAAAACATTTATGAATGTAGAACTTTTGTCTAAATTAGAGTTGGGAATGCTCGGAAAAAACCCGGAAACTTTTGGGGAAAAAACGTTGTTTTTTTTTTTCGTTTTTTACCGAAGGGGTATTTTTCAATTTTTCCAAATTGGAAAAAGTGAAATTTAATTTATAAAATAACACATTCAAAATGTTATGGCTGCATTCTGATATTTTTTCTTTATATTTTTTTCATCAAAGGGATGTCTAAGTCAACCAAAACACGACTGATAAAGGTTCAGGAAAGCAATTGGCGGTAGACGAGTAAGGTCCCTGTGTAGTGTATAAGTCATTGAAAACGTAATCTCTGTGAATGTAACATGAAATGGCACACTGAAATGTGGAGTTAATCAAAGTACAGCTCTGTAGAGAAATTAGTATTTTGGTCTAAATGCTAGAATTTCATGAAAAAAATTATAAATCGAATAAAGGTTGAAAATATTAAACTGAGCTAAAAGGCATGCTTACTAGAAAGAGAAAATAGTGGGGTCATGTTATTTGAAGTGTTAAAATGTTTTTGTATGGAAATGGAATTCTAGCATTTAGACCAAAATACTGCACTTTGCACAGAACTGTACTTTGTTTTAGCTCCCCATTACAGTGCATCATTTCATGTTGCACAAACCGAGATGATTGTTTTCTGTGATGTATATACAGGGACCTTACTCTTCTACCGCCAATTGCTCTTCTGCACCTTTTCCTGCCTTTACCAGCCTTGATTTGCTTGACTTAAACATCTCTTTGTTTATTTACTTCTAATTTTATTTCAAATTTCTTAATAACCATAACTTTCTACACTTAAAAATATTGTTATACATTTTTACTTTCTTCTATCTATAATAGAAGAAAGTATTGTAATCGAAATTTTTTTCGACTTCCGGTTTTCGACGGATTTACACGTTTTAGGGATCAGAGATTCCGAAAAACATGTTTTTACAAAATGTCTGTCTGTCCGTATCATCGAAAAGTGTATGAAGTTATGCTTCAAATTAAACCTAATTTTGTTTCTATATTTTTGGCTATGGCAAGTAGATTCTATCAGAATTTGGTGATATTTCGGCGAAAGGGGGCGCTGTGATCGATATTTTTGTTCCATTTTCACTATTGTACCATCAAAAAGTGTATAAAGTTATGCTTCAAATTGAACCTAATTTTTTTTCTATGTTTTTGGCTATGGCAAGCAAATTCTATCAGAATTTGGGGATATTTCGACGAAAGGGGGCGCTGTGATCGATATTTTTGTTCCATTTTCACTATTGTACCATCGAAAAGTGTATGAAGTTATGCTTCAAATTGAACCTAATTTTTTTTCTGTGCTTTTGGCTATGGCAAGCAGGTTCTATCAGAATTTGGGGATATTTCGACGAAAGGGGACGCTGTGATCGATATTTTTGTTCCATTTTCACTATTGTACCATCGAAAAGTGTACGAAGTTATGCAGATAATTGAAGCAATTTTTTTTTCTATGTTTTTGACTCTAGCCTGCAGGTCCAGGTTGAATTCGGGGATATTTCGACGAAAAGGGGCGTTGCGATCGCGATTTTTGTTCGATTTTCACTATTGTATCATCGAAAAGTGTATGATGTTATGCAGATAATTAAACCAATTTTTTTTATATGTTTTTGGCTGTAGCCACCAGGTCCTACTTGAATGTGAGGATATTCCGCTGGAAGGGGGCGCCGTGATAGCCATTTAAAGATTTCAAATTCAAAAAGATGTACAAAAAATTAGAAATCCTAAAAGTTTTTTTCCGTTAAATGTTACAATTTTTGTTTTGTCTGTATCTTAAAAAATGGCGGAGATATAACGGTTTGAAATTTTAGGGTGGTTGACATTTTCAAACAAAACAGCATAATTCATCCATAAACGGGTTTAATTTATGAGTTTTAGTTAACATGGTTTCGGCAAACTTTCTTTCATTGTTGTAACCATTTTGTTCCTATTCTTATATGCTTAACCCTATATATTTATATTCGCCAACGTCAAATTCTTGCCAAATTTGGCGACAAAAATAGGTTGCCACAAATGAAGCCAATTTGGCTGTAGAGGACTAATTTGGCGATATTCTCATTCAAATTCAATGTTGACGAGAACTGGGAAAGAATCTTCTTTAATTGGGTTCATCGCATTTTAGCTTCGTGTTTTCCAGTAAAATTAGCTAAAATCGTAAAACCAAGGGATAGGGAGGCTATCTGTTCCTGTCGGTACAGGCCAGAAGAACGTTTCGTAGTTTAGTATAGTTTCGCAGTTGATCGCATCCCGGTAACCCGATGATTCGCAAGCAACTGACGTACAACAGAATGACGAAAAATATTGATTTTATTGGCGATGTGATGACGAAATTAGAAGTATTAACAGGATTGAGATAGAAGAAAGTTTTTTTGGGATTGGCACATCCGACTAGTTTTTTTATAAATAGTACCCTAGCTTTGATTGACACATTACCAAATAAAATGGAATCTGTCTGGACACTCCAAACATTCATATGCATTGGCTAGCATTCAAGAAAAAGAAAAATAATTATTGTCAACCTAACCCGGTTTTACTGCCTTGTTCTGATTATTTGGCTATAACGTTTCATAAAATAATTATAATTGATCAAATTGCATTGCATGATATTCTTGAGTAAATTATCTTTCCAGTGGTTACTAAGAAATATTGGGTGTTATGAGCCATCAAACTTCAAAAAAGCATATTTTCCAAAAGGTCTCCACAATTTTGATCACTACTGTATTTATGAAGAACCTTATTAAAAATATCTAAATAAGAACCTAAATATAATAATAATGTCTAATTCACAAAATTTGTATTATATTTTTTATGACAATTTTATAAGATTTTTTAAATAAGGTAATATTTTTTATACCAAATGTTCACAAAAACAGGATCGCGTGGAAAAAAAAACAGACCCATGCAACTTCTCTTGTTAAAAATGAAAATTCATGTGTAAAATTATTTCAATAATATACCAGAAATTTAATATAAAATTTGAAACATGCATTTATTTTTATTGGTATAGCTGCGATTTTTCATGTAATTAAATAATAATCGCCAAAAATTATTAACTATTTATTATTAGAAAAAAGTTATTTTTTAATAACATGATTTGAAATTATTTAGTATTTTCAAGCCTTTTTTTTCTCTTCTTTTCCTTTTCCTTAAATATGGATTTTAAGACTTGTCTAACTGTATTTTCTTTTCTTAAATATATAAATGCATACAAATAAACTTTGCAAAGAAAATGTAAATTTTCTGATAAAAATTGTTTTCAACTAAATATTTTCGAAATATTAAAAAATCCACCTGTTTTATTATTTCATTAAAGAAATATACATACATATATATATTATTTTCATATTAAGAATCTAAAACTAAAACATAGAGTTGGTTTAGGTTTAGACTGGTGACATTGGTTGAAACTCATAAGATTTTTTTTTTTTTTTGTTATTTTTTTTAATTATGTCTACTAGTAATTGAACAAATGCAACTGAAAAATAATTTCAACAGAGACATGATATATTACAAACAATGGTGTTAAATTAAGCAAGAAAAGCTACTGTGAAAATTCTGAGACTAAAAGGCTAACTTTTAAAAGCTGAGTTTTTTCTTCTTTTTTGTAATACATTCGTGTAAAGTGAAAAGAAATATTTTCTTTAGTGTGCAGAAATTGAAAAAATGTTTATTATTTTATATATTTTAAGAAAATGTAACTTATTTTTGAGAAACGTTTGTAAAAAATCAAATTTTCCAGAAAAAAACTGTTTTTTTTCCGGCACTTCAAAATTTCCGGAAATTTTACATCTCTAGTCTAAATTGATGCGGAATATTGCATTTTCTTTGCTATGCATGTTATCTGAACAATATTTTGCATAGAGGTAGTATACATAATTATTAATTAAGCGTTAATTTTATTAAAAATGAATCTAAGTAAAAATTATTCATTGAAAATAGTTAATTAAATGTAAGTTGTTATAAACATATAAAATAATGTAATTTAAAATAATGCATTTAATCAATATTATTAATACCTTTTATGCACCCACATGTGATATTTTTTTACAAACAGGAGTGTCATTTGGGAAAGTTCGGGGGGGGGGGGGCAGTTCCCCTTCAAAGAATGTGATAAGAAAGTACGAGTCATTATAGGTTAGTTTAAGTAAGGGGCACAAAAGCTAAAATAATTTGTTCAATTTGACTAAACAAGTTGGAAATTGTACGTTAAACGTGACAAATGAGGTGCGTTAGTTTCGTTCTATAACTAGTTTTACAATGTAAAAAATCATAGTTATTATTTCAGTGAAACAAAATGAAGATGCCTCTTTTTTTTTTATTATTATTATTATTACGTATGCCATGTTTACAGATGCAATTTTTTTTTTCGACACCAGACAGAGCTGTAAATTCACCATGGAGATCTTGCTTTGCGAATGATTACCTCCATGGTTAATATTTCTATGACTCACGATTAATGAATATTTTGTTTATTTGCTTTAATGGATTGAAATATTCGCCTGTTAACCTAATTTTCACCGAAGTTATCCCATAATCTAATACATTTTTTTAATGTAACTCATCTCTCAAGAAAACAATGTTTTTGAACGATCTTTCTAAAAATGTAACTTTTACGCAATTTTATTCGAAAACTTAATTTTGATTAAAAATGGCCGCTTGGCATAATGGAAAAAGATGCGGTTAGCCCGTATTTGTTTTCTTCATTACATGACTTGCGCTTTTATCATATAGATTACGCATGATAAGATTTAATAGAATAAAGAAAACTTTTATTAATATATTTTTAAGTTTTGATTCGATTTTCATAAAATTTGAAATGACTCGACAAATTTCTCCAACGATTATATATATATTAAATTTCAGTTGGGTAGTTTTTGCACTGTTATATGCGGACGGACTAGACGACGACTACAGATGCTACGTATTTATATAATTACGAACCCATCTAAAAAGGAAAATTAGCATTAAGACAAAATTTTAAGCCTAGAAATTATTGCCGAAACATCACTGAAGGCTCACTGTGGAGACACGAAAAGTTTTTGGTTTCTGTCTGTTTGTCTGTCTGTTCCGCGATAACTGCCGTAAAAAACGCCCGATTTAGTTGATTTTTGGTGGGTATGTTGGTGAGGCACCCGGAATTAACTGTATAGTTTTTACTTACATTTGGTTCATTCGTTCGAAAAATATAGAACATTTCGTTTTAGGTCATAATACTTTCCTATGGGAATGCAGACGATTTTTAAATTTAATTTTTAACTGAAATGAAAATCACGCATTTGAATTATGGATTTAAACGTAAAATTACTGATAATAAATTTTCAATATGGACGTTTTAAATATATCCAATATTTTTGAAACTGTGCCGATACATTTATTAGAATTTAGAAATTGTTTAAATTATTGGAACATTTTTTGCATCTGTTCGAGAAATATAAAACAATTTATTTTCATATTTTTTTACAAATTTTAAAATGAATTTCTTTTTACTTTGCTCTTTCATTTATCAGTTGCTTAACAACCATATTTAAAATAATATCAAAATAATAAAATTCAAGTAACTCACACTATTTTTCTCAATATTTTATTAGCAAAATAAATTATTTTCGATAGATTTTAGTATTTTATTGACACAAATGAGAATTTATTTTGATAAAAGTTTATTTTTTTATCTAAAAAGTTTCATGAATAACGAGTTCGTAAGAATTTCAGAATATATCATTGCATAAACTGTGTTTAATTTAACGCTACTAATTTCTGAAACCTTCGAAGTATTTTAAATGCCTATAAATATGTATGTAATATAAAAAAAATTAAATTTCGGATTCTAAGATGCTAAATATGAAAAGTGAGATTAAAAAACAATGACTTTTAGAGCTGACGTTGAGGCTCCTGATCTGCAGATTTACTAGTTAATTATAAACTTTGTTTTCCATTTCAATATTCTCAAAGTGAGATATGTTTAACATTATTTTGTACTTTAGCTAGTTTTAAATACCCTCTTTAATAAAAAGGTATGCGTTGCTGACGACTGGGATTTTCGGTAATCGTTGCCACAGATTAATCTTGGAAAATGAAACATTTGAAGTTACTGAAAAAATTAATTGCTCGAAAAGTATTTGTCAGAAAATTGTTAGACAAACTGCGTTAGAAAGGTAAAAAATTGTATTTTCTTGTTATAAATTTCAAATCGACTGATTATGCCATTTTTCAAATATTGAATTTCAAAAATTACCAAATTTCACAATGGAGTATCATAGCGAAAACTTCACGCGTAAAGTAATAATAATAACAGCAATGTGTCAGCATGTGTCACAAATTATAGTAACCGTATTATTCTGTTAAATTTAAAAGTGAATTATGATGTCACGAGTGCATGATTTTTATTTAATTCTCGACTAATATTAGATGCGCCAATTCTTTTTAGTTGTGAATAATATAGGTTAATTCGCGTTATTAAAAAATGTAGCTATAAAACATATAAATCAATGGAAAACGGTAGGTAATAAATTGTAAACGTAATAATAAAACGTATTAAAAAAACATAACTTAGTGAAATAAGTATCCGTTTTTATGTTATTTTAGGATATTCCAGGTAAAGGTACAGATTACTTTAAAATATAAGGTTAAATTCACCGATATATTTCGTTTGATTCAAGGTTCTTTTGGAGAAACCGACCAGCGCAGCGGGCGTAGTCTGCTAGTATATATATAAGGATAAAAATGTAACAGTTGTCAATTTTCTTTTAGGATGTGCACAATAATAGTAAGTTAGCAAAGTAATAAATCTTTGCTAACTCACCACTTCCCCCCTCGAAAAAACAAACAACCAAATTTTGCCGCTCCCTTAAGAAAGTATTATGGCACCTCCGTTTGAAAATTTTATATCTGATGCCAAGTTGACTCTCTGTGTCTCTATTCAAAACTATTTATGTTCATGTAAAATAAAACGTCATTAATTTATCAATAAGACAGTAATAGTTTCCAATCATACGATTTTCATCTAATAAAAAATATTTTAAGTATATATACCTCGATATAGCTTTTGTAATAAATTTCGTAAATCTTCATATGTTTTAACAGCACCTTTCTCTTAAAGCATTCGAAACAATCTGGAGTTTCAAAGTAAAAAAATTCTATTACTGTTAAGTTTGCAGCATTTAAAGATCACGTGATAAGCGTCTTTTAACACTAGAGCGACCGGAAATTTTACTCTAGTTTTATAAAACTAATTCACACCAGAATATTTATTTAAAACTATTTAACTTATTCATTTAACATATTTCTGAGAGATTTATATTTAATTTATTTTAAAAATAAATTTCTGGTTTGAATCGCAATATATTCATTTGGTAGCGGTCAAAATGACCGCTCTTGGTCGTTCTAGTGTTAAGTTTAGTCATATATGTATTGTTTGCTTTATAATTTACACTCGCATCATGAATCGGTCATGACGGATAATGATAATCAGTGGAGTTCACAGCAATAAACAGTGTCTCATTTGAGCCGATACAACTCATATCAATGAGTAAAGTTGAAATATTCCGAAAGTAGGAACGAAATTTTGAAATACAGATAGTTTCGGTCAGGCCGAAATTTTGCCAGCAGTTTCGCCGGAAACGAATATTCGGCGAAACTCAGATTTTGCACCGAAACCGAAATTTCGGTCGATCTCTACTTATAATCTTGTTCAATCTACAGTAACATTAGTCTTGTGAGTCTTACTCATTATTATTTTATGATCTAATTTCTATTTAAGTTGAATAGTCGTCCATCTTATTTCTATTTCAGTTGTATATTTATTTATTTTGTTATTTGAACTCATGTATGTTTTTAATTGTCTTGTTTCACATATATATGTTATTAGGGGCTTAATATTGTCGATTTTAGGCATAATGCTGACAATATTTGATGAAATAACAGATATTTACTATGAATATTCTTATAAAGCCCTTCTGAAGATTATATAAGATATTCATAGTTTTCCATTTTTTGCTTTTTCATCATATCAAGTATCATTCCTGCAGTGTCCATTCCATTGTTCTTTATAATGTCTTATCATTTGTTTTACACATGTGTTTTCATTTTTAAATATATGTATATACATAATATATTTCACTGGCGCCCGGCTAACCGAAAAGTACCGAGGTTCTTTTTCTTTTTTTTCTGAACTGAATCTGATACTTTTTATTATTTTAGAAGCTTGTTTTCTTATTTGTTTCGGCAGAAATTTTCTACTTCTTCTAATACTTCCCATTAAGTAGCACTTTTTTTTTTAAAGTAATTCTTCGGCCATTGGAAAACTGAGTAAAGTACCTGTCAGCTTAAAGGTGATATCCCTCACCTTGGGAATTGATTGATTCGGGTAGATTGTTGTACAGATGTAAAGCAATCCTTGCACTGACAGGAAGCTCGGGAACAGAGTTTTACAAATTTGAGAAAATTTGTTAGCCAGCACAGAGCTGCCAACTGCTACGAAAAAATCGTAGTTGCTACGATTTGAAGCTAAAAACTACGATGCTACGAAAATTGCTCTAAAACTACGATTTTCTCCAAAAAATTCAAATTCCGTCAAATAATAAAAGGAAAAGCGCGAATTTCGTCAAAGGATCGCGGAAAAAGCGCAAATTTAGTCAAAAGATCGCTGAAAAACCGCAAATTTCGTCAAAGGATCGTGTGAAAACCGTGAATTTCGTCAAAGAATCGTATGAAAACCGCGAAGTTCGTCAAAGAATCGTGTGAAAATAGTGAATTTCGTCAAAAGTTCAAGTGAAAACCGTGAATTTCGACAAAAGATCGCAGGAAAAAGAAAAAAAAAAACTTTGCCAAAGGATCGCGGAAAAAAACGCTAATTTCTTTAAAGGATCGGAGAAAAACATGTGACCTAGCTCAACAGTCTGCTCGTGCTCGAAAACTATAGGAGGCAAAATTTAGTCTAAATCGGCGTTTCTTAAACTTTGTGATCTCGTGGACGCCCTTTGATGTAATATGGATTTCGCGGACCCCCAACATTTTTTACTTACCCATCATACGTAGTATAGGGTAAATCTTGTAATCGTTTTGAAAATCGAATTTTTTTTTTTTTTTTGGACGTGTTTACACGTTTCAGACACTGGAGATTCCGAAAAACATATTTTTAGAAAAAAAAATTTGCCGTGTGTCTGTGTGTCTGTAAACGCTCTATCTCCCGAAAAAAATTGAGATAGAGACTTGCAATTTGGTATGCACTTAGTATGTAATAATGGGAAGAAGCCTATTTCATTTCAATAACCTCGATTAACCGGAACAATTTTTTTCGGACTCTCGAAATATTCGTTCTGATGAAAGGTATATAAAAATTTTCGAAATTGTTTATTTTAAGAAATGAATATAAAAGACAATAAAAAAACAAATTTTGCATAAAGCATGAAGTCGATCGGATAATTAGTTGCCGAGATATTTGGAATCCTATATTCCACACTCTTCGATTTTTCATGACCCTGTATTTCATCCAAATTTCACTTCAAAAATATATTTTAATTGGAAATTTGACGCTTTATCAGATGCAATAAACCGCTAGTTAATAGGATTATTATTTTTGGAGTTATAAGGATGTTTCTTTCAAGCAATTCAGTAATCGAGCTTTTAAAGTTTGTGACGTCATCAAGCAACGATTTTATTTGAATTGCAATGCACTTTATAAGTAGTTTACACATTTTTATTTTAATATTTTACATTATGCATATCCATGATGGGTAAGTATTACGGTGGCCCCCAACGACTAGTTTTTTCTTATTATAAGATAAACTATTCGAATGCATACACATTATTTATCTTTCATTACACATAATCTATGTTTAGTTTACACTTTACAGCGTTTTAAAAAATCAGCTGCAATAAGAAAAAGAAAATCTCTGACGGCTCGGCCTACAGGCACAGGTAGATTTCGAAGACGCAGAACGTGGGGTGCCTGTTTGTCGGGAATTGCGGAAGAAATGACCTTTTTGCGATGATGCTGCAGTTGGAACCGCCTACTTCAAAACGAAACTTGTTTGCAGGCGGAGCCAGCAAGGATTTTTTTTTTTTTTTGCGCTATAAGAGTTGGTCCTATAAAAAACATGTCAATATAAAAGTTTTAGATAATATTAAGAGGATTTATAATATATTTAAGCGGATTTGAAATATTGGGAATTGACGAAGTTATGAATTTTTTTCTTCTAAAACCCCCCTTCCCTCCCCCCCCTTAAGGCAATTTTTAATTATATCAAAAATCTGTCATACATAAGTTTTTGGCCCTGTTCCTAGAAGTAATAATAACTTCAAACGGATTCGATACGTATCATAATTAAGAAATTATGTTTTTTTTTTCTGTTTTCACAAAAAGCCCCCCCCCCCCCTCCCTGGTTTGATTTTGCCCATTAACGAACTTGACCGAGATTTTATGTCCCTTGATTTTATGTATCAGTTTCGAAAAGATGCGGGAGTTGGAACGGACTACTTCGAAAAATAACTTGTTTGCAGGCGGAGCCGGCAGGGATTTGTTTTGTTTTTAATTTTTTTTGCTATAACGGTTGGTCCTATAAAAAACTTGTCAATATAAAAGTTTTAGATAATACTAAGAGGATTAATAATAAATTTACGCGGATTTGATATCTTGTGAATTGACGAGGCTACGATTTTTTTTCTCCTAAAACCCCCCTTTTCCCCCCCCTTGGGGCCATTTTTAATTTTATCAAAAATCTGTCATACATACATTTTCGGCCCTTTTCCTAGAAGTAATAATAACTTTAAACGGATTCGATACGTATAATAATAAAGAAATTATGAGGATTTTTCTGTTTTCACAAAAAGCCCCCCCATTTC
Source organism: Maratus michaelseni (assembly GCA_963931845.1). Lineage (NCBI taxonomy): Eukaryota > Metazoa > Arthropoda > Arachnida > Araneae > Salticidae > Maratus > Maratus michaelseni. The sequence goes on along the minus strand of OZ007589.1, from coordinate 253,703,593 downwards.
CCCCCCCCCCTTGGTTCGATTTTGCCCATTAACGAACATGACCGAGATTTTATGACCCTTGATTTTATGTATCAGTTTCGAAAAGATGCGGGAGTTGGAACCGCCTACTTCGAAAAATAACTTGTTTGCAGGCGGAGCCGGCAGGGATTTGTTTTGTTTTTAATTTTTTTTTGCTATAACGGTTGGTCCTATAAAAAACTTGTCAATATAAAAGTTTTAGATAATACTAAGAGGATTAATAATAAATTTACGCGGATTTGATATCTTGTGAATTGACGAAGCTATGATTTTTTTTCTCCTAAACCCCCCCTTTTTCCCCCCCTTGGAGCCATTTTTAATTTTATCAAAAATCTGTCATACATACATTTTCGGCCCTTTTCCTAGAAGTAATAATAACTTTAAACGGATTCGATACGTATAATAATAAAGAAATTATGAGGATTTTTCTGTTTTCACAAAAAGCCCCCCCCCCATTTCCCCCCCCCCTTGGTTCGATTTTGCCCATTAACGAACTTGACCGAGATTTTATTACCCTTGATTTTATGTATCAGTTTGGAAGAGATTTATGCAGAATTTTTCCAGTTATCGTGGTCAGAAAAAAGTGACATAGATAGATAGATATATATATATATATATATACAGTAAAACCTCCATAACGGACACTCCCGAATAGCGGACACCTCTATTTAACGGACACTTTTCAAATCCCCACTCCCAAAATCTAATTTTTTGTATGTTTAACCTCTGAATAGCGGACATTCCGAATAGCGGACAGTAGTTTTGGCGATCAAGGATGAAAAATGATTTTTTAACGAGAAAGAAAATGAAAAAAAAATTTAAAAAGCCTCGAAATTTATTAAGGCAATATGTCACAAATTTTTTGACCACAGATAAATGTAGGGGGTGGTCTCTGGAAAATCCCCAATGGCCTGAGGAATCCTCCAAATTCCTATGTATTTTGTATCGAATACTGTTTGATTTTTCAGATTTAATTGACATACAATATTCAAAGCTTCAAAATATGTTAAAACCATTTTTATCGTTTTCTGAATATATTGAGTTCTGCGTATTCTGAATTTAGTGTCTTGTTCGTGATTAATGTTTCGAGAATGACCTCAAAACGAAAGCGATTAACTTTAAAAGAAAAATTTGAAATTGTAAATGTAAGTGAATCTGAAAAACAGAAATAGAGTTTACAGATACTTGCCGAATGTTTTAAAATAGCTAAAACACAAGTGGGAGAGATTTTACGAAATAAAGAATTTGGGGATTATTAACTCTAACGATAACACCAAAAATGTGAAATCGAGGTATACTGATTCCATTGAAATTAATTCTATATTTATGAATTGGTTTACTTCACTTCGTTCAAAAAAAAAATCCTATCAGTGGGCCTTTGATTCAGGAAAAGGCTTTAAAAGTCGCCAAAGAACTCTGATTACATGATTTTAAAGGTTTGGATAGATGACTGGAAAAGTTTCTCTGTCTCGGCACAACATCTCTTTCAAAACAATATGTGAAGAAAAATCTGTAGCTCTGAAAAAAGTGGAGAATTGGCATGAATAACTGCAATCAATTTATGAAGGTTATGAGGGGAGAAACATTTTTAATACCGAGGAAAGCGGACTCTTTTTCAGAATTTTTTCGAATAAGACTTTGTGCTTTAAAAAGGATGGCTGTAGCGGCGAAAAAATGACAAAAGAGCGAATCACTATTTTATTATGTTGCAATGTATTAGGGGAATTTTAAATTCCTCTTATAGTTTAAAAATCGCTGAAACCCATGTTTTTCTCAAAGAACATCCAATTTAAAAAATTTGGTGTTGTAGAGCGAATAAAAAAGCGTGAATAACCAGTTTTTCAGTGATTAAATGGTTAACTTCTTTTGATAATAGGATGAAAAAACAAAGAAAATTTATCTTGTTTTTAGACAGTGCAACTTCTCATACAAAACATTATAAATTAGACAATGTTAAAACTGTGTCATCTTCCCCCCCCCCCCACCAAAAAAAAAAAAAAAGAAAAAAAGACAACTTCCGTATGCCAGCCCCTTGATCATGACGTTGTACACAATTGTAAAGCCTGGTAGAGAAAGCTTTTATTAAGCCATATTCTTTGGAAGTTTTATTCTATGAATATACTTGAGAACAGCCTAAAATTAGTTAATGTTCCCGATGCTTTCAAATTCGAATTTCTTCAGCTGTAAAAAACATATAACCGGAATGCGTACGACAATGTTTCAGAAAAGCAGGCTTTATAATGAAACACTTATTTCAGATAGATATGAAGAACTATCGCAATAAGTGAATTAATGAAATGGATCAGGAGTGAAGAAATGCCGAAATGTCCATCAACATTGATGATGACCTATTCAAACAGAATTAGTTGACGTAGGCGATTATATTCCTTCATAATCTTCGACAAAAATGACTCTATTAGTGATATGAATCAGATACTGAAACCAGGGGATGTTTCCTGCAATATTGAGAATTTCCAAGAAGCGGCAAAACACAGTGAGCAGTTACACATATTTTTTTCTTTTTCCAAAAAAAGATGATTCAGAAGGATTAAAAAAAATGACTCTATTAGTGATATGAATCAGATACTGAAACCAGGGGATGTTTCCTGCAATATTGAGAATTTCCAAGAAGCGGCAAAACACAGTGAGCAGTTACACATATTTTTTTCTTTTTCCAAAAAAAGATGATTCAGAAGGATTAAAACTACTGACAGCATTAAAACGTCGCATAGAAACACTAACTATAGATGTAATAGCAAGCAAAAGCAAACTTTTGTAACATATTTTTTCCTTAAGAATGTAATAAACAATGGAAAAATGTATGTACAATTTCATTTGAATTTTATTGCTTAAAAAAGTAATTTTAATTTCTGATTTATCATATAATAGAAGTTCTCGGACATATAAAAGTCAATTAATGAAACGTTAAGCATTTCTTAGCGATTTTGTGGATCTCTGAAGTTTTCCCAATAGCGGACACCTCCGAATAGCGGACAATTTCTGCGCTCCCGAGGTGTCCGTTATTTAGAGGTTTTACTGTATATATATAAACTTTTGAACTGGGGGTGGTTTTGGGTTCTGGGAGTCATGATCGGCGTAGATCTGCAAAAATTTTTCAAAATTTCCAACTTAGGTGAGAATGTAATAGGTAGTATTTCTTACGAAATCTACTTAATAATACATTTTAAGACAGTTAAAAAATACATACTACTATTTGTTATGAGAAGGTTGCTGTTGCTTTTTAGCTCACAGGCTGTCAAAGATTGAGAGCTTATGTGCCCGCCGGTTCTGTATGTACGTATGTATGTATGTATGTATGTATGTATGTACGTAACGCGATAACTCTTGATAGAACTAACCGTTTTACTTTAAATTTTGTTTATAGGTTCCTTGTGATAAGGCGCTTCCCTGATTAGTTTTGGAGGTTCATTGGTTAAGTATAAAGGGGGAAAACGGGGGGCTAATCCCCCCTTAATTTAGATAAATGAGTTTTTCATGCAGAATTATCCGATTTTCTTCCAATTTTGTATATAGGTTCATTGTGATGATGCGCTTCTCTGAATAGTTTTGGGGGTTCATTGGTTAAGTATAAAGGGGGAAAGGGGGGTCTAATCCCCCCTTAATTTAGATAAATGAGTTTTTCATGCAGAATTATCCGATTTTCTTCAAATTTTGTATATAGGTTCATTGTGATGATGCGCTTCTCTGAATAGTTTTGGGGGTTCATTGGTTAAGTATAAAGGGGGAAAGGGGGGGCTAATCCCCCCTTAATTTAGATAAATGGGTTTTTCATGCAGAATTATCCAATTTTCTTCAAATTTTGTATATAGGTTCATTTTGATAATGCGCTTCTGTCAATAGTTTTGGGGGTTCATTGGTTAAGTATAAAGGGGGAAAGGGGGGGGGATAACCCTCCCCCAAATTTAGAAAAATGAGTTTTTCATGCAGAATTATCCGATTTTCTTCAAATTTTGTATATAGGTTCATTGTGATAATGTGCTTCTCTGAATAGTTTTGGGCGTTCATTGGTTAAGTATAAAGGAAAAAGGGGGGCTAATCCCCCCTTAATTTAGATAAATGGGTTTTTCATGCAGAATTATCCGATTTTCTTCAAATTTTGTATATAGGTTCATTGTGATGATGCGCTTCTCGGAATAGTTTTGGGGGTTCATTGGTTAAGCATAAAGGGGGAAAAGGGGGGGCTAATCCCCCCCTTAATTTAGATAAATGGATTTTTCATGCAGAAGTGTCCGATTTTCTTCAAATTTTGTATATATATATTCATTGTAATTAGATACTTCCCTGATTAGTTTAAGGGGTTCATTAGTTAACTATGAGGGGGTAACGGTGGGATGACCCCCCCCCCCCCCTTAATATACTGTTGATTTCTTTATTTTTTGAGGGGCATATTTCAAATTCTTTGAAATAAGAGTATAATATACAATTAGTGTGAATAGTCTGTGAGCTCAATGCCCTCAGTTTAACTGGGCAGTTTTCCTTTTTATTTATTAGCTCACAGGCTATCAAAGCCTGAGAGCTTATGTGCCCGCCGGTTCTGTATGTATGTATGTTAGGGCTGGGCGATATATCGATAAAACCGATATAAAATGCATACCATGATACCGATATCAAAAAATCCTACCCAACGGTACATCGCAAATATCATAAATTTGACGAAAACCATGAAAACCACGATATTAAATCTCTTCCTCGTCTTCGAGTATTCATGAATACGAACGGTGTGAGCTCCCCCAGCCTAAACCATGATAAACCGGATACAGCCTAACCATGATACAGCCATGATACTAAACCATGATACAGCCTAAACCATGATACTAATGGTGTGGATTCTCGCAGCTGATAAGGTTTTTGAAAAGAGGAAGGGTGATTTTCTCCAGCTCTGAGCGCATGCGTGGGATATCGCCTATTCTTTCATTTCATTATGATATTCAGTGGCACTGGTGTGGATGAATATTCGAAGTTATTGAATGAAGCGTAAATTTAGGGCGATAAAGAAAGGAAGTATTTTATTTGCAACAGTTGATTTAATGAGACAAATGAGCAAAGAATAATTCAGACATGTTTTTATTTGTTTTTTATAATTATTATTTTATGAAAAAAATATTAATTCCTTAGTAGTATTTATTAATGCATATTCTAGGGTAAAGAAGGATTTTTAAAAATGCAACTATTTTTACTTCTATACTGCGAGTTTTTTTCTCCACAGAATTTATTTTAAAAATCGCGTTCGCGTGACAGACAGAGAGAGAGAGATATATATATGAGTATTTGGTATGTGATTGCCTCTGTATATATGACCACTGGTCACTGCCAAAAATCATTTGGTGGTAATTTTGCATTTAAAATTTTAAAAATATTAACCATTATTATATTTTATTTGCAACGGTGGAAATGCATATCATGCAATTTTAATTTTAATCGAATAAAATATGTTGAAATCTTTCTTCCCTATTTTTATGCGATTCACCCCCCCCCCCCCCTTCTTCACAAATGATATATTAAAAAACAGTTTAGGCGATGGCGCGGCAAACAAGAAAAAGATAATATATATTTATTTCTTCATAATTTTAGTTGTAAAATATTAATGTACTATCTGATAAAAAAATAATCGAACATGCAGATTATTCATTTTTTAATTATTTTTCGTATTTCCATCCATTTTTTAAATTTTCTTCGTGTTTTTTAGGTGCGTTCGTAATTATATAAATACGTAGCACCTATTGTCGTCGTCTGGTCCGGCCGTCTGTCTGTCCGTCTGTCCGCCTATAACAACGCAAAAACTACACAAACGAATGGTTTGAAATTTGAAATTTAAGATATATTATCTTTGCAGAATTTTGTCGAGACATTTCAAATTTTATGAAAATCGAATCAAAACTTTAGCAGATATTAATAAAAATATTTATTAAGAAATTTGATTTTTTTTTTTAAATCGGTGCTTTCTTGTTATAGGCGTTTCCGAAGTTTAATTGTCAAGCGATCGAGATACTTATTTTATAACAGAAATGAATCTGCAGACGGTGTAATTAATTTCACAGAATTAAAAATCATCAAGATCGGAATATTTATATAACTAGCTATAGTACGAACGCACCTCATTTGTCACGTTTGACGTACAATTTCCATTATCAGGGAAATCAATTTCCATTATCTTGTTTCCATTATCAGGAAAAAATGTGCTTGATGACCATTTAATACTCTAACCAGTCTTGAATTCCGATATTTTTTCTAGGAGGTATTTCGAAGGTTCGGGATGGCGGGTAGCTGTGTGTTTGTGGAGGGGGGGGGGGGATTATCATGGGCGCCTGCAAGGGAGGACAATTGCCTCTCCCTGAATTTTGAAATTTAAATCTGTATTTTTTTATGTTGAATAAAATATATAATTTACTTATCCCCAAGTAGCATGATTAATTACGCACTGACAGAAGAAAGAACTATGAAATTTTGGTCACCGGGGATCTCCCCGCTAAAACTCTCATGGAACAAAGTTTTTATTATTTTTATAAAAAATTTTTGAGTTTATGTGTTGAAAAATTATCTCATCTGACGAAAAAGAGATGTAGAAAAAATTGATATTTTTTATTTGTTAAATTTCTGTATTGCATGTTGAGGACTAGCAGCACAACTGTTTCAATATCTTCTGCGTTTCGTCGGCGTCCATGGCACCAGCGTGTGTCTGAGAGGGGTGGGGGGGGGGGATTTGCACTTTCGGGACATCAATTAACCGAAAATGTGGAGACTCTAGGGACTCAGTATCACTGCTGAATTTTTCACTGACTGTAATGTTAAAGTAAAACAATTTCTGTTGAAATATTTTACATGATAGATAATGTTTCTCTGAAGTGCTTATTTCAGTTATTTGGGATTTTGAATATATCAGTACAGGAAATTGCTGATTGTTTTAATGTAATATATGCTGTTAAATTTATTATATTATAAATTGAGTGGAGGAGGGTGTGAAGCGAACCAATAATTACGACGAGCAAACCGAAAATTTTTGTTTGAATTGTTGTAATAATCAGTCTCATTACTTTGTTAGAGATTTCACAAGAAGCTAAAATTTCATAAAGCGCAAATTGGCGAATAATTTAGTAAAACTTATTTTATATTATTTATAGATTTTTTTATGCAAGTAATGCTCTTTAAAAGATGTTATATATAGCAATTGTTTTAATAATGGAATATGGAAGTATTTAAAATTTCCATGTTTGGTGCCAGATGCGGTTTTACTAGCCCGTGTCCCTCGAAGGCGAAATTTTTATTCATTGCTACGAATGATATTTTTTAAATATATTTAAGTTTTAACAAAATTTTTTGTCTATTTCCCGCTAGTTTGATTTTAGCGACTCAAACGGTCTCCTAAATTCGCTTTCGTCTATTGTGGAAATACGAGTAAAACTGATTTTTAGGTAGATTTCGTAAGAAATACTACTTATTATATTCTCCCCTAAGTTGGTATTTTTGAAACATTTTTGCAGATCTACGCCGATCATGACTCCCAAAACCCAAAACCACCCCCCAGTTCAAAACTTTATCTATCTATCTATGTCACTTTTTTATGGACACGATAACTGCAATAATTCTGCACGAATCTCTTCCAAACTGATACATAAAATCAAGGAGCATAAAATCTCGGTCAAGCTCGTTAATGGGCAAAATCGAACCAGGAGGGGGAGGGGGAGTGCTTTTTGTGAAAACAGAAAAAAACCCATAACTTCTTAATTATGATTCTTAATATTATCTAAAACTTTTATATTGACAAGTTTTTTTCATAAGACCAACCCTTATAGCAAAAAAAACAAAAAAAAATCCCTGCCGGCTCCGCCTGCAAACAAGTTGGGAAACAAGTCTGGAAACAAGTAAGATTGTCCCCAACTGCGGCATCATGACAAAAAGGTCATTTCTTTCGCAATTCCCAACAAACAGGCGCCTCGCTATCTGCGTCTTTGAAATCTACCTGTGCCTGTAGGCCAAGCCGTCAGGGATTTTTTTCTTTCTTTCTTCTTCTAAAAATATTCTTTTATTTAATCTGTATATTTAGTTTTAATATCACGATATATCGTCATATCGCGATATTTAGGTGACGGTATACCACGATATTGAAATTGAGATATCGCCCAGCCCTAATGTATGTATGTATGTACGTAACGCGATAACTCTTCATAGAAATATCCGTTTTCCTTCAAATTTTGTTTATAGGTTCACTGTGTTAAGGCGCTTCCCTGATTAGTTTTCGAGATTGATTGGTTAAGTATATAGGGGGGGAACGGGGGGTGCTAATCCCCCCCTTAATTTATATAAATGGGTTTTCCATGCAGAATTATCCGATTTTCTTCAAATTTTGTATATAGGTTCATTGTATAATGCGCTTCTCTGAGTAGTTTTCGGGATTGATTGGTTAAGTATAAAGGAGGAGAACGGGGGGGGGGGGGGGGGCTAATCCACAGCCAACTTCAGTACCGGCCGAGAAAGCTCTTATTTGTTTCTCCCGCCTTAAGACGGAATTTATGACGTCAGACCACGTGATCTTCGGCCGACCGAATCGGCTGAGAAAACTCTTATTTGTTTCCCTCCTCCCTAGGACAGCTTTCTCGGCCGATTGGTTCGGCGGAGATCACGCGATCTGACGTCATGAACTCCGTCCTAAGGCGGAAGAAACAAACAAGAGCTTTCTCGGCCGGTACTGAAGTTGGCTGTGGCTAATCCCCCCTTAATTTATATAAATGGGTTTTTCATGCAGAATTATTCCGTTTTCCTTCAAATTTTGTTTATAGGTTCACTGTGTTAAGGTGCTTCCCTGATTAGTTTTCGGGATTGATTGGTTAAGTATAAAGGGGGAACGGGGGGCTAATCCCCCCCCCCTTAATTTATATAAATGGATTTTTCATGCAGAATTATTCAGTTTTCCTTCAAATTTTGTTTATAGGTTCACTGTGTTAAGGCGCTTCCCTGATTAGTTTTTGGGATTGATTGGTTAAGTATAAAAGGGGGGAACGGGTGGGGGGCTAATCCCCCCTTAATTTATATAAATGGGTTTTCATGCAGAATTATCCCATTTGCTTCAAAATTTGTTTATAAGTTCATTGGGTTAAGACGCTTCCCTGATGAGTTTTCGGGATTGATTGGTTAAGTATAAAGGGGGGGGGCGGGGGCTACCCCCCCCCCTTAATTTATATAAATGGGTTTTTCTTGCAGAATTATCCCATTTGCTTCAAAATTTGTTTATAGGTTCATTGGGTTAAAACGCTTCCCTGATTAGTTTCGGGATTGATTGGTTAAGTATAAAGGGGGGAACGGAGGGCTAATCCCCCCCTTAATTTATATAAATGGGTTTTTCAAGCAGAATTATCCGATTTTCTTCAAATTTTGTATATAGGTTCATTGTGATAATGCGCTTCTCTGAATAGTTTTGGGGGTTCATTGGTTAAGTATAAAGGGGTAGGGGGGGCTAATCCCCCCTTAATTTAGATAAATGGGTTTTTCATGCAGCATTATCAGTTTTTCTTCAAATTTTGTATATATATATTCATTGTAGTAAGAGGCTTCTCTGATTAGTTTAAGGGGTTCATTAGGTAACTATGAGGGGGTAACGGGAGGATGCCCCCCTAATATATTGTCGATTTCTTTATTTTTCGAGGGGCTTATTTCAAATTCTTTGAAATACGAGTATAATATACAATTAGTGTGAATAGCCTGTGAGCTCAATGCCCTCAGTTTAACTGGGCAGTTTTCTTTTTATTGCTACCTATATTTTCAAAATCTGGTTCAATGTTTGGAACATGCATCCACAAGTCTGATTCATATGCAGTCGATTTCTACATATGTTTTTCATGTGTGTACAAGGCTGGAGAAAGTCTTTCACACGAATATATGGTGCATAAGCGAAGCAATTGTTTGATAGCTTATTCTGGTAGTTCTGCACCCGCACACATACTTCTCACGCACAACCAAAAATTAGGAAGACAATTCTCTTGGAAAGCAATTTTCGTGAAACCATCGCATGATGATTCCGATAGTTGTTCCTGCTGTAAGAATGTCAAAATTTTGACATTTACTGATTTCACTAAAAGATCTTGGAAATTAAATGGATTCCTCAACCACTCATTTTTGACTACGAGAGAGGAAAATAAAGTCTGAAAGTAAGTGCTTAGGGGTAAAACAAAATTTTCCATAATGTTAGGGGGAAATGCCTCCCCAGAGGTTTCCAAGAAACCGAATAAAGTTGGGAATGATTCAAAAATATTATTTTCACGTCGATTGTCCAAGAAATAAATTCTGTTTGTTGCTGTTTCTAGTTTGTCATGGATTTTGAAAATGTGTGCCGATGTACCTTCTAAGCTTAAATTCAGCTCATTCAGGAAATTAAAAAATCTATCAAGTATGCCACCTGGATAAGCCAGGATAAAACAATGAAACTATCTATGAAAAGTAATTTAAGAAATCCATTAAAAAAACAATTACTTCATAATGCTATGTAAAAATGTGCCTAATTTCTGAAAACATACTTTCTGATACCAAAAACCTAATTTCTGTTTGCAAAAGTAGATGTTTGTGTTGACTCCCAATTTCTTCGAACAAAATTTTAAAAAATCTAGAATTCATTGAACGAGCCTTGATATAATTTACTACTAAAACAAATTCGTTGAACGTAGTTTTCAAATTTTCAGACATTTTTCGGCAACCAGCGACCTACATTTGAATACAACAACCAAAACTGTGTGTCCAAACTACATATAGTGTTTTAGTTTTAACCAAAGTTGTCAAGCCATTAACAGGTCCACTCATAGGTTGAGTCCTATACGTACGTATTCCGATACATCTTGATAAGTTTTTCTTTTTTCTTGTATGAAATTATCAAAACATGGGAATAGTGCTACACTTGTTGTGTGAGTTGGAAGGCATTTTCAAAACCACTAATCTTCAAATATATTATCACCATATTCACAATAAAAGAAAACAAACAAAGTTATAATACTGGAAACATTTAAAATCTTATCTATCTACAACGTAAAAAAAAGGACGAATTTTACATGTTCAATCAATTGGTTCTCAATATTTTTCACACAAGTCTGTGATTCTGTTCTGAATATATCATTAAATAATGAAATTAAATCAAATTTTTTTGCTGTTTTTCTCCTAGCATTGAAATGTGTTTTCCGGGATATTTGGGACCTTATTAACACGTTGAGTGCTATGTGTACTACTGGCAGTGCACAGTTTTTTTTTTTTTTTAGAGTGCATTGTGTACCACCGGCGGTGCACAGTTTATTTTTGTTAGAGTGCCGCGTGCACCGCCTGCGGTCATAAGTAAATCTAAATTTAAAGCATATTAATTTTGATGGCACTCCAATAACATACATTTACGTTACCATTGTTCTATGGCACCCAGATAAAGCATTTTTTAGATAGATTTTGTAAGAAATACTACCTATTACATTCTCCCCTAAGTTGGAATTTTTGAAAAAATTTTGCAGATCTACGCCGATCACGACTCTCAGAACCCAAAACTATTTATCTATCTATCTATCTATCTATCTGTGTCACTTTTTTATGGACACGATAACTCCCATAATTCTGCCCAAATCTCTTCCAAACTGATACATAAAATGAAGGGGCATAAAATCTCGGTCAAGTTCGTTAATGGACAAAATCGAACCAGGGGGATGGGGGGGTGGGCGGGGGCTTTTTGTGAAAACAGATAGAAGTCCATAATTTCTTAATTATGATATGTATTGAATCCGTTTAAAGTTATTACTTCTAGGAAAAGGGATTTTTGATATAATTAAAAATGGCCTCAAGGGGGGGGGGGGGGGGTTAGAAGAAAAAAAATTCATAACTTCGTCAGTTCAGAAGGTATCAAATCCGCTTAAATTTATTATAAATCCTCTTAATATTATCTAAAACTTTTATATTGACAAGTTTTTTTATAGGACCAACCCTTATAGCAAAAAAAAAAAAATCCCTGCCGGCTCCGCCTGCAAAGAAGTTAAGTTTCAAAGTGGGCGTTTCCAAAAGCGGCATCATGGTAAAAAGGTCATTTCTTCCGCAATTCCCAACAAACAAGCGCCCCACGGTCTGCATCTTCGAAATCTGCCTGAGGCCGAGCCCTAAAGGATTTTTTTTTATATTCTTGAATTTAATTTCTAATCTTGTATTTCGGATGAGTTATAGAAGGAATAAGAAACATATTTTGGTTACAACTCAAAATTTTATTTCATCAATATTATCATAAAACAACTCAATTCATCAATTTTACGTTTTTCATTAAAAAAACTCTTGGATCCAGTTTTATTACTAAAATAAAAACAATATCGATACCGTTATAAATTCAAAAAAAAAAAGAGAAAAATTCCTTTAAAAAAATACTTGCGTAATATCCGGCGGTGCATAAAACACGTCCTTTAATTTTATCTAGCACCACTTTCTCAAAACAAAATTTTTTCTCATACACTTTGACAACATCATGTGGATAAGAAATATACTACAAAATTTATTTTTTAAATAGTGGTGTGAATAGAATATAAAAATAGTCACCAGTGGCAGCCCTGTGAATAATGTAATAATGACACCCTATAAAAGCTTAATTTACATATGGTGGCGCTCAACGTATTAATGGTCTATACTAGTTATTGTCCTGCAAATCCGTCCCCACTCCCACACACACCCGGAGATACAAAAATTTCTCTCGGAGAAAAAAAAAAATCTGAATTTAACACTGGGCTTGAGGACCCCTAGCTGTAAGCTCGCGGACCACAGTTTAAGAAACGCTGGTCTAAATAGTCTGAGCCGTTTTTTAAATAAAATTAGCTTGACCCACAGTGATCCAAAAATGACCCACTAATCCAATTTTCTCGGACACGTGACCTAGCCCAATGATTTTCTCGTGCCCAAAACTTGTAGGATGCAAAATTTAATTAAAATCGTTTGGGCCGTTTTTTAGATAAAATTATCTTGACCCGCGTTGACTTAAAAATGACCCACTAATGGAAAGTTTTCGAACATGTGACCCAGCCCTATAGTCTTCCCGTGCCCGAAAATGGTAGGATACAAAATTTAGTCAAAATCGTTTGAACCGTTTTTTAGATACAATTAGCTTGACCCTAACCCGTGGTGACCCAAAATGACCCACTAATCGAATTTTCTCGAACATGTGACCCAGCTCATCTGTTGCCCCAAAGCGGTAAGATACAAAATTTCGTCAAAATCGTTAGAGCCGTTTTTAAGATAAAATTTGCATAACCACACACACACAAGATTTGCCCGTATTAAAATATATGATATATATATATCTATATTAATAAAATAAAGTTTCGCTCTCTGTGTGTGTGTGTGTCTGTTGGCGATAGCTAGCAAAATCTAGCCCACCTAGAAGGCTGGAAATTTAGATTTAGGTAGTCCAAACCCTCTTCTGGTGCACCTGAGCGTCAGAATTTTACTATTTTAATTACTTTCTGAAATATTAATTAAAATGCACAAAGAACTCTCATTAAAAATACGCTTTTTTTCTTCGGTTGGTTGGTTGGTTGTGTAGAATATCTTCTCAGAACACATTAAATAAATCAGAGTAACGATGCATAGATAAGGACTTATAACGAAATAGTGCAACATGGATTGAAGTTACCTGCGTACAGCCAAGCTAATGTAGCGCCATCTAATCACGGCAAATTACACAAACGCCACCTGTTTAAGACATCACGTTTTTCTTCATTATAATTATCTGGGTTTAAGGTTTTTTTTTAAAACAAGACATATATTATTATGATAGACTATTAATACAGAAAACTTTATTTAACAGATTATTTGTTATATATTTGCGTGAATGGCGAGGGGTAAGGGTCTAATTACATTTAACAATTTTAACATTTTTAACTTCACCCGTAGCGTTTAATTGTTGTTTTATATACAGAATACCGCTATTTTAAATCTCAGTTTCTCAGTAATAATGTTCCGAACTTCTGCATTTAGTTCCATTTTTATTAAATTATCGTAAAAATCAGCATTCATTGCTTCAAGGTGTATTTCTAAAAAGCAATTACCAGTATTTCCGAATAATAGCCTAAGGCAAATTTCAAATTAAGTTCCTAGCTTAACCAAATGAATCAATCTTTAACCCATTCGGGACCATGGTATCATATATGCAACCTCAAAAAGAGCATACAGAATTTGTTTTAGGCACCAGTAAAAAATAAAAGTAATATCTGCTTTCTCATATTAGAGCATTTTTGTGTATAGTTTAAGTAAAGGTAGCTTTTTTAAAAAAAGTGGTGCCAAACTAATAAAATTTGTGTAAAAGCCGCCGGTCCCGAAGGGGTTAAAGATGTATAGTGATCCTCTAATTAGTTATTTGCTGAAGGTCACTTGAACATCCGCCCCCCCCCCCTTCCGGGGCAGTTTTCTGTAACTATTCCCCGTTTCCATATCTCAGCAATTATCTTTCAGATTTCAACGCAAGTGATTCCAAACATTATAATTAACTTAATAGACACCCTTTATAACATTAAACTAAATTTATGAGTAGAGGCTGCCACTATTTCCGAATAATAGTTTAAGCTAAATTTGTAATTAAGTTCCTAGCTTAACCAAACGAACGAATTTTTAAACATGAATAGTGGGCCTCCTAATTAGTCATTTTCTGAAGGACACTTGAACATCCCCTTCACTCGGCACCTCACTCATGGTTATTTTCTCTAACTGTGCCTTATTTCAATAACTCGGCTTATAATGTTCCGATCTTCTCGAAACCAGCTCAATTTTGTCGCACGCCTACTATACAGTACCGTAGGCAAAATTGACCTGTATCAGAGGTTCTTTCCGAAAGAGGTTGCTCCCATGGCGGTGGAAGGGGGAAATAAGATTTTCCGGAGCGTGCCCGGTATACGGTGTCGAAGCCATCGGAGACCTTGGCCAGAGTTTCGTTTTTTAAAAGATTTGAGTTTATTGCACTGGCTCGGGCAACGCCGGGCGGGTCAGCTAGTCTATACTAATAAAAGAAAATTTCGCTTTGTGTGTGTGTGTGTGCGTGTGTGCGTGCGTGCGATGGCTAGCAAAATCTAGCCCACCTAGAATCTGAAAATTTAGGTGTGGATAGTTCAAGGCCTGCCCTGGTGCACCTGAGCCTCAGAATTTTAATATTTTGATAATTACTCAAGATATTAATTAGAATTTAATTAAACAGCGCATCGAAAATACCATCTTATTTATCAAAATGGCTAAAGAAAAGCACTCTCCTGTTCTGGATTTCCAAGCGGAAATGAAGGAAATCGAATTTATTTTACTAATTAGCGAATTTTAAGAAAACTAATTAAGATATCGATTTGAAAATTTATGAGCATATGTAAAAGAATTTTCTGTATCCGACAAGCAATTTTTGAAAAATTCGGCTGGTAATTTTTCTTAATTTTTGCAAGAAACTGACGGAAATCTGACGGCGCCAGTGGAAAAAAAATACTAGAAAGCTTCAGACAGGGATCAGCTTTCATTAAAAACTGAACAACAAAGATATCTGTTTCTCTGGCCGATCCCTCCATTTAGTTTGCGAAAATGAAAGGAAATAATTGCCATTTCTTACTAACGAACAAAAATTAAGATAACTAATTAAGATATAGTTTTGAATTTGAGGATAGGAAGGTGTGTCATCTGGCGGCCATTTTAGCGTAGCGTCTTCGTTATGTTCTAATTATCAGAAAAATGTCCATTTTAGCGTAGCGTCCTCGTTATGTTCTAATTATCAGAAAAATGTAATTGTTTTTTTAATGATCGGGTTAATGTAGAGGAAAGTGGTTTTCTAGAACAAATTATTTGTTATATTTGCGTGTATGGGGAGGGAGGGGGTTAACGCCTTGCTCCGATTTACACAAAACAAATTCTATTGAAGAAATTTAACATTTTTAGCTTTTTTATAAATGTTATATATAGAGAATAACGGAAATTTCAAATGACGATTTTCGCAAAAATTAAATTTATGTTCCTAATACAAATACGGGTTCCTAATTACACAACACGTATTTACTTGATGTTTACCAACTATCAAAGTAAATGATTTGTTGTTGAGCACTTGGATTCTTATCTCGGATTTTAAGGGCCGGATCATAACGGGGTTTGGATGATTCGACTTGGTTTTTGATCGCTTTGCAGATTTTAGTTCCACCTTCCACCGCCAGGTGGCGCATCATTTTCTCGAGTTCTATGCGTCCTATATCGACGGGAATTGGTTCATTCAACTTCCTTGATACAACGGGTACCAATGTGGGATGTTCGTATAGAACAAATTGCGCTCCCTGGCGGTGGAAAGTGGAACTGAACTAAAGGATTTTGGTGTGCGTGCGCAGCACGCCTGCTATGCGGCGCCGGATGCAGCGGGGACAGCGTGTCGGAGTTTCGTTTGGAAGGTGGTTTGTTTGGAACAGAGTGCGCCCCCTGGCTGCGCAAGGTGGAACTAAAAGAATCTTCAGCGTATTTTCTGCACTTCTACTATACTGTGCCGCAGATTGCGGGAACACGTGTCGGAAGTTCCTTTATATCATAATGCGCCCCCTATCGGCTGAAAGTGGAAATAAAGGATTTTCCTCGTGAAATAATTTCATACTAAATCGGGTTAAAGATATAAAATCATACAAACTTTAGGTTATTTTAATTTTATCGCGGGCCCGTGCAACGCCGAGCGGTCAGCTAGTGTATATATTTATTTCACTGTCGCCCGGCTAACCGAAAAGTACCATATTTTTTAATGTTATCTTTTATGTTTATCCCACTCAATGCTCCAACATTTCGGCGCAACGGATTCTGGTATAGTTTTTAATACTAATTCGTTGTTTTCCATGGGTAAGTTTAATTTATATTATTCTGTATTATATATAAACTGAAATCCGTAGTATAACATACAAAATTTTGATGCGGTAATAACGTAATCATTGAAATAAACGCAAATTATCCATGGCGAATTTTTAAATTCCTTGTTAATGCAACGAAATGTGATATGTTTCCTGATTGGTTAGGAAAAGTGTCTGCCGTATCATTTTTATCCAGATGCGCGTGTAAACAAACATTTACCGGTAGTGACAAACTCTTTCAACCAATCAGAGAACAGTATTCCCTCCGGTGGCGTTACCAATGCGCATATATGTGAAATACAATACGCATCCCGCGGCCTGCCCGAGTCTGCTGAAAAAATTAATCCCGGGCTCAGATGCGATGTAACTGTCCGATGCCGATTTCTAAGCTGGACATGTTATATTTCTTTATTGATGTTGTCAAGCTAGCATCGGCTTGTTCAACACATTTATACTTATTCTCGTCCCAGCCACACCCTTTGAAAATCGTTCATATTTTATGAGCTGAGTTTGATCCTTTTAAATTTGTTATATCGGGTCAGTCGGCCCGCTTTAATTTTCTATCAGCCGGCTGATCGATTTAATTTTTTTTTTTATCGGCCCGCTCCGTCCCGTTTATTGTTTTTTATTGGCCTGTCGCGCGGGTCGGGTCGGGTACGGGCCTCTTGGAACAAGCAGACCTCTAATTGAGGCCCGCCTACATGCTTTGTCACATTTGATGGCTTTCTATATATCCAATAGTTGAACAGAAAATAAATACATCAAACATATTTTATTTTTCTCCACTATTCACTGTTCACATGGAAAGTTCCAACAAATTTTGGTAACTCAAGGAATAATACAATAGCAAAAAGCTTGAACACCCCTGGGTAGATTGTTGTGTACCTTTCTCTCTTTGCGGCTTACCGTACTGCAACGTAGCGCGTGGCATTGTTCTTGCATAAATTGGCATGAAATATCCATTTCTATAAAAAATGTTTCTTAATTCCCAGGTATTCCAGCCGAATCTCAATCGAAAACAAAATTAGGTTAAGGGGTTAAAAATTAATGTTTTTGATAGCGGATTGTGTTGCTAAGACGCAGGTGAAAGCTCTTTGACGATGAACGCGCTGTGTGATGCAAAAGTCGTAAGTATGCTATCCAACCAGTGCTACGTCACCCTGGTATTCGGATATGATTGATGATTTAAAATGCTCGTTTGGCCTTGGATGTGTCTCTCTTCATTCAACCCCTATTTTCCCTGATCAATCTGAATGTAATTGTGGAAGACAGTATTGTCTGTCTTTATATTATCATTTCCCTGTGTGAACTGGAATGAGGGTCTATCCGTGAATTTTTATGGCAATTTCTGCTATATTTCACAGAATCTATCAACAACAACAAAAGTTTTGCCTTTAATTAAATTCATATCAGTGTGTGTCAATTCCAAAATCTTGCAACAAATATTTTGGGGGGAAATTCTAACTTACTGAGATTCCAGTTGTTGATCCATTTAAAAATCTTAATAAAAGAGGCCCTCTCGCAAAATTCCATTAAAAGAAGACCCTTCACACAATTCATCTTAATAAAAGAGCACCCTTCGCAAACTTACCGTATTAGGCTAAAGGATTGAAACAGAATTTCTTTTACTAATTTCAAAAAATCACCGCAAATCGCGAAAAAACTCTAAAAATTCCATTAAAAATTTTTGAGAAAAATCGCTGTGCGAATTCAAATAAATTTTGCTGAAAATGGACAACATTAAGCGTCATTTCATGGTAACTAGCGTTACTTTTAAAATAATTGACTTCAGTAATTTTAGTAATATAACACCAAAAAATATTCACAATGTAAAGTTGATGTGATTTGTTAATTAAATCTATGCAAAGGAAAATTTTCATGAAAATTACTTAAATTTAGTGCTATTTCTTGAAGTCAGGAAATTATATTTACTATGGTAACTTACGTTACTGAAAACAGAATGTAAGTTACCATAAGTGATTTAATTGCTACTGTTCAAGAAATAGCACTAAATTTGGTTAATTTTCATCCAAATTTCGGTTTGGATAGGTTTAATAAACAAATCATATCAATTTTATATTTTGAATATTTTTTGGCGTTATATCACTAAAATTACTGAAGTCAATTAGTCTAAATGTTACCATCAAATGACCCTTAACTATATTGAACTAAAAAATTAAAACCAGATTAATTTTACCAATGTATAAAAATCACCGCAAAACAAAACAAGTGGGTAAGTGTGATCGAAGATCGCTCAAAGGGTTTCGTTTAATATTCCTTTCAAAACACTTTATCCTTTCTTTAATAATTCCAAATAAATTTCATTTAGCAAAAAAAAAAAGTCATGTTTTTTATAAAGTAAAAATTTACCGGTCTATTTTTTTGTTTTTTCGAATATCTAAACCAGCCCGCTATTATATTCTGTCATAATAATATCTGTCATGTAGACTAAATGCGATATTTAAAAGAAAAAAAAATAAATTTCAAAATTAAATATGTTGTATAGAGACCTTTAAAATGTTAAAATATGCCAATATTTCCATAATCGGGTTTTTATCATGATTCAATACGTTCCTCAAACTTGCATATTTACTATTCTCTATTACTCATATTGATACTCTCTTTGTATTATTCTCAAACATTTGAAAAATCCGTTATGACGTCAGTTTAATTTTCTTTTTATTTGTCTAATGACGTCATATTAAGCTGCTTTCTGTATTTACACATAATCATACTCTTTGTATTATTGAGAAATGTTTGAAATTTTCCGTTTTATCACCAATATGACGTCATATTAATCTTTTTTTTTTTCAATTGGTGAAACTTTTTATTGCATTTTCATTTTTCATGTGGAAATCTTTCAATAGAAAATTAATTATTGTAGAAAGAATTATATTGTGGATTTTTAATCGTTGGCAACTGCTATAACGAAAAATGATTAAATTTAATAGGAAAAGGCTATTAGATTTTTGGGTTTTTATCTCGCTATGTAATAATAATAGGATTTTTTTTTTTAAAGCTTCGTAGCAGGTATTCAGCTATATAAACACAAAGTTTCAACCCTGTAAGTTATATAGTTTCTGAGAATGGCTCTGTGACGGACAGACAACGGAGCGGGAGTAATAGGGTTTCGTGAGATGAACGAAACCCTAAAAAGAAAAAGAAAACGCGAAAAATTATTTTAAGAAATTCAAAAAATGCATAGGACGAAATTTGTTATATTGGGCTAGAACCAGGGTTGGGTTTTTGACGTCAAAAACTGGTTTTTGACATGACAGTGGTAAAAACCGTGTTTTTACCGGTTTATTCCGTCAAAAACCTATGTTTTTCGATTTTCCTCCGATTTATTATGTAAGTGTAGCATACAATACATTTCTATATTGATTTTACCTTGTTGTTCTTGTTATTATTATTATTTACAATTACATTTGTTAAATTTATTTAAAAGAAGAACATTTCCTAAATGGGAAAGATTTAAAAATACAAGAGTAAAAGGAAAGAACAATATTTGTCATAATCTGCTTCTGCACTAATATGGATTCTACTAACTGCAATGAAAAATAATATTAAATGATATATAATAAAAGGTTATTATAATTATTAAATAACATTCAATATACATTTTTTTTAATAAAGTACATTGAAATTACTTTAGAGATGCAAAAATGGTGTTATATGGTATGACCAGGGGTCGGAAAAACTAAATTTTTATTGTAGCTAACTACAACTACAATTACTTTATCAGAAACGTAGTTAATTACAACTACTTGTTCTAAAAATAGTGACTACAAACTACTTTTCAAATGTAGTCACTACTTTCAGATTTTGTCAAAGGATTCAAGGTTCAATCCAAACTGACGACATGGATTAAATAATACTCCGACGACCCTTGTCTGCCTGTATACAATTAAATAAGCACGATATAATCGAGGGCATTAAAAAATTTAAAAATAAAATATACAAAAAAAATGTTTTGTGTTCTAGAAAATTGTAGAAATACAACTCGAAATGCAAACAATAAACAAATCTGCAAATAAAGCAATTCTAAATAACAAGTAACCCGGAATAAAAACATGAAGACCTAATAAATAGTAAATATTCAAATAAGAAAATTTATTTCTTTAGTGGATTAGTATACTTGATTTTAGCAGCAAGTGTCAGTAGAGGAAATGTACGACTTCATGCGATTTGTTACTATACACTGCAACTGAGATTTGTTGCTGAAATTTGCAAATTATTGTGCAGAACAAATTTTGCATGAAAAAGCAAGTTTTTGCCACGTGATTTGTAGAATGTCACATTTTTTTTTCTCCTTAAAGTAGCGTCGATTTTCACTGCAAATTACTGATTTTTTGTATCTCACTACTCGCTACACTACATTGTTCAAAATGTAGCACGCTACACTACAAACTACTAAAAAAAGCAGCGACTACTGTAGTTTCGTAACTTGTAGCGCGCTACTTCCTACCCTTGGATATGACAATAGATGTTAAGCATGGATTGGCAATGAATAAATTTGAATATTCTTAGATACAATATTTTAAAATGCATATCTTATGTATTTCATAAATGCAATTATGGGGATTTTCATTTGCACTTCAATAAGCAGAATCTTAAAGTTTTGTTTTAAACAGTGTAATAAATATACACTTTTTTATTATACTACTTATGGGTTACAGAATTTCTTCAAAGAATCTAATTTTTTTAGACTATGCCAAATAACTTAAGATTATTGTAGAGATCTTCTAGCAGAGATGTACACGTATTATTCTAATGCAATTCTTTTTCATTTTTCTTGGGTGGATAAATATACATTAGAGTCTTTTTGATAATGAATATTTCATGTAAAACAACGTAATATTAAAGATAGAATGAAAAAAAATTTTTAAAACAAACTACTAAAAAATGGGTTTTTGACAGTTTTTGACATTTTTGACAAAGAGGTTTTTGACATGACGGTAAAAACCATGGTTAAAACCGGTAAAAACCGTCATGTGTCAAAAACTTGCCAACCCTGGCTAGAACATTGTAACCGGAATTCATTCACGAATGTCTAAAAATCGCATTGCAAATCGCTAAAATTTAAAAAATTGGGGAGGACGAAATTTACTAATTAAAAGTTTGAAACCGAATTATTTTCACAAATGTCAGAAAATCGCCTCAAAACGAAATTTTTTTTTTTTGAAAAATTCGAAAAATCGGTGTACAAATTCCAAATACAATAAACATAAAAAAAAAAAAAAAAAAAAAAAAAAAAAAAAAAAAAAAAACACCGCTGATAATTGCAAAAGACAAAATTTACTATAGTAATTAAAACATTGTAACTGGAATTATTTCACAAATACCAAAAATCGCCGCAAAGCGCGAAAAAAAAACTAACAATCGCATTAAAAATTAAAAAATCGCAGGGGAGACACAATTTACTATATTAGGCTAAAAGTTTAAAACCGAATTCTTTTTACGACTGTCAAACAAACAATCTCAAGAAAACGCGAAAAATCGCTAAAAAAGTTCAAAAATTGGGGAGGACAAAATTTACTATATTAGGGTAAAAGTTTGAAACCGAATTTCTTTAACTAATAATGTCAAAAAATTGGCGCGAAACGGAAAAAAAAGTCGAAAAATTGCTAAAAGAAAAAAATCACGGAGGACAAAATTTTCTATATTAGGCTATAAATGTTCGAAGCTGAATTCCTTTTCAGAATGTCAATAAATAAATAATAATAATAATAAAAATCGCCGCGAAACGCGAAACAGCCTTAAAATAATAATAATAATAATAATAATAATCGCAGAGGGCAAAATTTATCTATATATTATAAAGGACAAACCTGTCCGTGCGTAACGCTGATGTTATTTTGCGAATGGCAACACTTGACAATGAAATTTCGGTTTTGCTATTTTTGTTACTGCACTTTTTTTTTTAATTTCTAAACAATGCACATTTTCAATTTTTACACCGTTATTATAGGAAAGAAAATCTAATTTCATATGCAATTTGTTTGAAAACTTATATCTTAATTGCCTGATTTATTATGTCTTTTAAAATAATTTTTAAGCGTGGATTTTGAAACGCCCAATAAACAAATAGAAGAATGTTGAAATTATAAATTTTTAGATTGTTACAGATAGTAAAATTTATGAATTTTGAAATAAAAACGTCACAAGAATAGGGTGCTTTTGTATGAGAGAGCGATGTACCGGATACAAAATTTTATTCGTTCAGACGATTCTGGACAAAAGGAAAATTTGTAAGAATTTAAAAGAAGAATTATTTAATTAAATAAACATTAATAAATAAACATAAATAAATAAATAAACAAAAATAAATAATAATGATAAATGATAAATAATAAATAATAATAATAAATAAATAAATAATGACCATAAATAAACATTGGATATTTTAACAGATCATATAAACCGAAGATATTCTCTTAAATATTGCATTTTTATTAGTAAAATATAAAAATTTTGTTTCACAAATTTAATAAGTTTCATCTAAAAAAAAGTTAGAAAAAGTAAGAAACAACGTTTTAACCCTTTATATCCTGAATTAATTTTCCAGCTACCTTTTAATTGTATTTTTGCATCATTGGATAAGTTTTGGTGCAGAAAGAGGAAAATAATTTTTATAGTGTTTTAGTGGTTAATTATGCAACTGTAACCACCACTATTTTTTTACCCTATGATATAAAATAAAATGGTAAATTTCAAATAGTAAACTTCAAATAAAATATAGGAAATGTTCACCTGTAGAGTATAGAAAACAATAGAAAATAATAGTACTAAATAACCACTAAAAATACTCAAATAAAGAACAACATGCATGTCAATTCTATTGCAAAATGGATTTCGAATGTAGCGTGGCAAATGTAAAATCCCTACAATGCAAAGAAAGAGGATATGTGCTTGAATTTGCCATCTCCTGCCTGCTGTCAGAAATACACTCTTTGTGTCATTGTGAATACCGTTAGGAAAAACGGTCATATTACGAATATATAGGTGTTTTATTAAAGTGGTACTTATAAGTACAGTCAGGATAAAAAGGGGTTAATTCACATTTCATCAGTATTACAAAAAATGTTTACGATCATTGCGAAGTTGAAAAAACGAATATACATGAAATTCGTTAATATTGCGATCACTATATCGCATGCATAAGGTTACAAATAATAAATATAATGAAGGAAAAATATTCATACAGGAACTCTAAATTATCTTGATATCCACGATTTAACAATTAAACAATGTGTGAAAATGTAAAATAAAAATATTCAGGG
Organism: Maratus michaelseni; assembly: GCA_963931845.1. Lineage (NCBI taxonomy): Eukaryota > Metazoa > Arthropoda > Arachnida > Araneae > Salticidae > Maratus > Maratus michaelseni. The sequence continues at coordinate 253,679,442 of OZ007589.1, read as the reverse complement.
TTTTAGAATCAGACTGATAAAAATCAATTTAATGAAAATTTTTAAAGTTGGTGTAGTTAAAAAAAAAAAAAAAAAAAAAAAAAAAAAAAAATCAAATATATTAAATATTGTTATTTTTTCAAAATATTGGGACAGTTGTTAAATAAAATTTAATGTCGGTTGTAAAATAAAATTTAATAACCGACAATATTTTTTAATTACTTATTTTATATTATAAATATTTAAATTAAAAGATTTTGAATGAAGTTATCGATTAAATAAAGTTATCTAAACTTTTATCTATATTTTGTATGACCTTTATCAATAAGATATATTTGTATGACTAAGAAAAGTATATCATTATTCTCCTTTAAAAAAAGAAAGAAAGAAAGAAGAGAAAAAAAAAAGAAGCAAAAATATCCATATAAGAATTATAAAAGAAATCACCTTGATATCCGTGGCTTATCTGGGTTTTAGAGTCAGGCTGATAAAAATAAAATTTATGAAACATTTTAAAGGTCGCGTAATTTAAAAAAATTATAAAATACTAAAGGTTGATATATATTTAATTTTGAGACTGTAGTAAGTAAAAATAAATCATTCAATTAATATTTTTAGTTAAATTCTTGCTAAATTAATTAAAGTATAATAGGATGTAAATTACAAGCTTAAAATTATTTCACTTCATTAGTTGAGTAGGCTGGGCTCACAATACAATCTATCGTCTTATATCTATAGGAATCGCTTACACAATACAACAATTCATAAAATTTTCAATACTTAATTTATTTAAAAGCAGGTAATCTATCTATCTATCTATATTATAAAGGCCAAACGTGTCGTGCGTAACACATACGTCATTTTGCGAATGGCAACAGCTGACGATGAAATTTCGATTTTGTGATTTTTGCTATTGCAATTTTTTTATTTTCTAAACATAGCACATTTTCAATTTTTACACCGTTATAGCGGGAAAAAAATTTACTTTCAAATGCAATTTGTTTGAAAACTATATCTTAATTGCCTGATATATTATGGCTTATAAAATAATTTTTAAGCATGAATTTTGAAACGCCCAATAAACAAATGGAAGAATGCTGCCATTATAAATTTTTAAATAGTTACAAGTAGTAAAATTAATGAATTTTGAAATAAAAACGTCACAAGAATAGAGTGCCTTTATATGAGAGTAGCGTTATACCGGATACAAAATTTGATTAGTTCAGACGATTTTGGAGAAAAGGAAGCTTTGTAATAATTTAAAAATTTAAAAGAAAATTATTTGTTTACACCATAAACAAACATCGGATATTTTAACAGATAATATAAACAGAAGATATTGTTTTAGATATTGCATTTTTATGGATAAAATATAAAAAAAATTATTTCACAAATTTAATAAAAATGCATATAAAAAGTTAATATGAGCAGTAAGAAACAACGTTTTAATTCATATTTCATCAGTATTACAAATAATGTTAACGGTCATTGCGAAGTTGGAAAAAACGAATATACATGAAATTGGTTAATATCGCGATCACTATATCGCATTCATAAGATGATGAATAATAAATTAACAAAGAAGCATCACTGGATGCAGCGAACTCCCTGTATTAATAATACCTAAAAAATAAACAAAACCCTTGAAATTCGTTAATGTCGCGATCACTATATCGCATGTATGAACGCTTAGTACAAAAAAAAAAAAAAAAAAAAAAAAACTGGATGGATACCGCATGTATGAGCGCTCCACGCACAAGAAAAGCAAAGAAACTAGTAAAAAAAAATCACTAAATGCAGCAACTTTGACAAATAAAAATATGAAAAATCTATTAGATTTAGGGGGAAAAAATGGTTTTCGCCTGCGTTCTGTAACCCGGGAAGCCCGGGTTCGATTCCCTAGTACTAATAAAATAAAGTTTAGCTCTGTGTGTGTCTGTCTGTTGGCGATGGCTAGGAAAATCTAGCCCACCCAGAAACCTGAAAATTTAGATTTAGGTAGTCCAAACCCTCTCCTGATGCACCTGAACCTCAGAATTTTAATATTTCAATTATTTACTAAAATATTAATATCCACATAGAACTGTCATCAAAAATACGATTTTTTCTCTTGGGTTGGTTGGTTGCATCGATTCTTCACTAAAGTAATTAAATAAACCAGAGTAGCGATGCATAGATAAGGATTTCTAACTAAATAGTGTCTATATGGATTGAAGTTATCAGCGTACAGCCATGCTAATGTCGCGCCACCTGTACATGACAAATTAAACAGACGCCCCCCTGTTTGAAATATATTCCAGGCACGTTTTTCTTCATGACAATTAAACGGGTTTAAGGGTTTTTTTTTTACATGGCATATATTATTATGATAGAGATTATTAATACAGAAAACTTTATTTAACAAATTATTTTCTATATTTGCCGGAATGGAGAAGGGCAAGTATCTAATTACATTTAACAATTTTAGCTGCATCCGTAGCGTTTAATTGCTGTTCTATATAGAGAATACTGCTATTTTAAATCTCAGGTAATAAGTGTTCCGAACTTCTCCAAATCAGTTCCATTTTTACTAAATTATCGTAAAAATCAGCATTCATAGCTTCAAGGCGTATTTTTAGAAAACAGTTACCAGAATTTCCGAATAATAGTCTAAGCCAAGTTTCAAATTGAGTTCCTATCTTAACCAAATGAATCAATCTTTAAGGATGTATAGTGATCCTCCTAATTAGTTATTTTCTGAAGGGAACTTGAACCCCCCCCAACCCCCACCCCGGCCGCTCCTTCAAGGTTCTTTCTCTAACTATGCTCCGTTTCCATATCTCAGCAACTATCTTTCCGATTTCTACGCAAGTGATTCCAAACATTATAATTAACTTAATAGTCACACTTTACACTATAATGCCATAAATGATGGGAACTTTCAGTTTTAGACCTTTTTTCAAATATTTAAAAAATATACATATCAGATTATTTTGGAATTTTAGGATTAAAAAGAACAGGTTTGACTTCATATTTTTCAACGTCTTTTTGATAAGGAGGACAATTAGGGGACCAACCAAAAATTAAAGAAAAAAAATACTTGGGATCCCCCTGTAAAATAAAATGCACGAAATGATCTGTCGCTGCAGAATATACATAGGCAGACATTGTATAATATGTGCATTCATTTGTGTAATAGCATGTATATTAATAGAGATATAGTGATTTTTTTTAAAAATTAAAAAAAACTTGCATGTTTTTTGTTTATAACACACAGGGTTTTTAACCAAATTTAACGCCAATTTCAGAAAAATTGACAAAATGTATTAGCAATAACATATTGCTATTGGAATATAAATATATTAAATATTTAAGGAAATATGGGCAGTTGTATGAAATAATTTTTATCTGCGCATGCGCGAACGATATCAAGGAACTTTTTGCATAATTTAGTAGTCAACTCTCTGGAGCAACTTAATAAAAAAATCAGTCAAATATCGCAAAAATTCAGAGAGATATCGGCGTTAGAGTGAGCTGTTTTTTAGTTTCTGACTAAAACTCGATGAATGATAAGGGATTGTCCACAAATTGTTATTTTTAAGTTATCTGAAAACATTCGGGAAAAGTTTTTTGAAAAAGCTATTTAATTATAGTTTACGGTTATGTTTAGGAAGATTTTGACTCTAAACTACGATGAAAAGGAAAATATAGTCCATACATTGATTACATTTAGGTAAATTGAGATGTTTATAATAAAATTTTGTGAAATTTAGCCCAATACGCAAAACACTCTACAGTAAACTCGCATATATACGTATGTATTTTGTGTATAACGTATATTTATACATTTATATTATACATTTTATTATACAGATATATTATACATTTTTCATAAGTTATGAGTCAATAACTTCCAATTTGATTTTTATAGTGATATTTCAATAGCTTTTTGAGAAATGCGTTTTGCCTTTTGCGTATGGAATTTTCACAGAAAAGTGCATTTTCCATAAAATACATTTATTTAACAGAAATATTTACTTAACTATTTTAAACTGTATTTAACATTTACTTAACAGTTATGTGAATTGGAATTTTACTGTAGTTATCGATCAAGGTCTTTTTTGCTGTTTATATCTAAAAGACAGTTTTGGCAGTTTTTGCACGAAGGAAAAAAAAAAAAAAAAAAAAAAAAACGTTAACGTTTGGCACTTCCGGTTTCATTCACTATCAAGTAGTTTTTAAATTCTGATAACTACTTAGGTTTTATTTATAGTACAATAAATGTAAGCGCAGATTTGGAAAGGTAAAAATGCGGGCTTTAATAAAATGTAATACAAAGAAAACGAAAATTTTAGACAAAAATCGCATTTTAAATGTAGTCAGATATCTTAATTTGTATGCTATTTTTCATTGTTTATTGACACTTTAGTTTTTCTTGGAAAACCAGCATGTACATGGCGATTTGTCACAAGACACCTTATTACAGAGCTGACACTGGCGACTACTTTTAAATTTTTTCTCGTACCACTTTTTCAAAATAAAAATTTTTCACATGCGCTTTAACAACATGTGTAAGAGAAACATAATACAAAATTTATTTTTTGAAAAGAATGGTGAAAATAGAATATAAAAATAATCGCTATTGGTAGCCCTGTCATTAGGACCGTAGGAAATCGGGGGGGGGGGGGGGGGGGGATGGATGGATATTCTTCGAAAATCCATATCATTGTATTTGTTAGACATTTGTGCTGCTCAAGGGTAAGATGGGGGAGGGAGGGAGTAGATGCTGAATCCATTTTCAACGCAACTTTAGCGAAGCGCACTTATTTTATGTTATGATGCCAAAATTTGTAAGTGTATTTTCATTTGTTATTAGTTTTTTCTTATTTTTTTCAGTATTATTAATGAAATATATATTTTGTACCCTGATGTAATATTTCAAAATATCTTAAAACTGAATTTAATTCTTAATTAAATGAAAATAAAAATGAAATAATGCGCAAACACATTTTAAATTTTCAATAAAATTAATTATTAATCAATCTACATATTTGCTTATTAATGAGAAGCTCTATTATTAATTGATTTTCTTAGTTTCGCAGTTATTTTGAAAAAAACTGAGTTTGAAACTTATTTAGCCACCCCTCTCCCTCTTAATTTTTAAACTGCGATGTTATTGCCCCTCATACTATGAATTTAAAGGGGACTCAGCATAACTTTAGTATCGTGTAGGGCCACCCTTCGCCGCAATAACTGCTGCAACTCTTTGAGATAAAACTTTCTACTAGTTTTCGATACGTTTCTGGAGGAATCTTGCTCCATTCATCCTGTAGAGTAGCAAACAGTTCTGTGGTGTTTTTGGCCGAGTTGGACTGGCTCTAAATCGGCACTCTAACTCGTTCCAAAGTGTTGAGGTCTGGACTTTGAGCTAGCCAGGGAAGGTTTTCCACACCAATTTCTTCAAACCACGTCTTAACAACACCTGTTGTCTGATATGGAGCATTGTCATGCTGAAACAGGTATGGAACAAGACCAAAGTGTTGCCATAATATCGGTAGCGCTGAATTGTTCAGAATTGATTGTAGGCTTCGGCATTCATACTCCCAGAAATTAAAACAAAACGATCCCACCTCCGCCAAATTTCACTCTGGGTACGAAACAGTCCTGTAAATATCGTTCGCCAGGCACTCGTCGCACACAAACACGTCCATTGGACTGCCAAAACTGCTAGCGTGATTCATCGCTCCCATGGGTTCATGATTGCTCCATAGGATGTTTTTCCATTTTTCTACTGACCAGTGCCGTCGTTCTTTGAACCACTTTAATCGACGGGTCTTATTCAGATGCGTGATATTTGGTTTGTGAATTGCAGCTCGGCCATGAAAACCAAATGCCACGATCTTCCGCCGGACGGTACGATCACTTGCATCATTAGCCGTAGACGATCAAAATTCCCCTGAAATCGCCTCTAAAGGAAGCCTTTCGGTTTGATTTCACAACATTGTTTTAGGCATAGACGGTTCCGATCTATTACGTAATTTCCCAAATAGCTATTGAAATATAATTGTAAAAATCAAATTACAAGTTATTGACTCATAACTTATGAAAAATGTATAATACAGTGGAACTTCCATTTAACGAAGTCTCATCGTTACACTTAAAAACTTCGTTATGAAGAAAATTCGTTAAATAGAAATTAACTTAAATACAAGAAATTTTTTCTTGATATGACAAACAAGTATTGGATTCAGAAGCATTTGATTCAGTTTTAATTATGAAGCCGTCTTTTACAAAACAGTTGTGTATGGTCGATGAAATCACGTCACATTCCCAAGCTTTCATCAGCTCCGATACACAGAATCTCAAGCTAATTTTTTCACTACATCGGTTTTTTTCTGTCTTTTTCGATAATGTACTTCAAGATTTTTTATTATTCCTAAGACTAATGATTGAAGTTTAGCTGTATTGGCAGGAACAAAAATAACTTTGATGTTCTTCGATTTGTATTTTGAAGCACGCTCTTTTAGATGTACAAAGCAATTGTCTATCAGCAATGGAAGGTCAGAATGGTACCTGTCTGACTCTAATAGATATTTTTTGTTTCAATGCATCTGACGCCATTGCGACACTTCATCTTCTATATCAGTGGTTCCCAAACTTTTGGGGTCGCGGAGCCCTTTTTGGGAAGGATTTCTATGGCGGAGCCCCTTAACCCCACCGTACTCTATGGTTTACAAATTAATGTTTTTTATGCCTATGGAGCAGAGAAAGATCTACTGGATAAGAGTCCAAACCAGTAGTTTCCAACATGGGGCCAAGATTCTCAGTTTGGCCCTTTTCTTGATACAGAAATTCTGAATTCATACTAGACATTTTGAAAATCAAATTTTCTATTATCTAACCCCTTAATAGTTTTATTTAATATTAGTATTATTACAATAAATTAAAAATAAGGACTAAAAACCACTTTTTTGTACTAAAATACCTGCCTTGTATAATCGAGATATGTCCACCAAATACAGCAAAAATTATAGCTAAAAATTTGTTGTTTTTGAAAGCTTTTAGTAACGTAGAAAATAAACTCTTCTCACCCGAGCGACGTTAGAGCAGTACTGTTAAGGGGTTAATGACATCCATTTTAAAAATAAAAAATATTCTTTCGCAATTTCCAGTATGAACTCGCATTTAAAGATGAAAATGGTAAGCTTATCTGGGTCATGCATTGAATTGAGACTTACGTGAAACTATTATTATTTATAGCGAAAACCAAACACACACAGAAAACAAGCTAAATTGTACAGTTTTCGTTTACAAAGAGAGACTTCTGTATAACCACAATAGGCTACTCGCGAAAAGAAAGAAAATGCGTAGGCTCAGTCGTCCATTTGAGTAATTATATAACTAATTTTCGATAGTCCCGCCCACCCGTAATAGAATCATACGATTTTCTGAGGATACTTTTTTTTCGTTCTTTTTTACGTTTCTAGTACTTCTAAACCAACAACGAAAACGAATCACCTTTGAGCTACTTTTGAACCATTTTTTTAAAAATACATTTAGAAGCAGATTATCGTTTTAGTGTTTAAGTGGGCGGGGCAAATCGTTCACTTTTTTTGGATGTTTTATTTGAAGTATATAAGCTATTAATTATAGTTTTGAAAGAAACTTTCTTGGACCATTGTTTTTGCCTAAAAATAGATATACGGTTAAAACCTACACATGTTAAAAGAACGGCAACTAGTAAAAAAACTTTACTAACAAAACGGGGTATATGGGTGGGATTAAATTTATATCAGGACGAGTACTCATTGACGAAAAGTCTAAGCAAGGGGTGGAGCTGAGCAAAAGTTTAGATTGTTTGTGTGATGACAAATGTAAAATACCAATATATATTATTTTTAATTGCTACAGCCTTATTTCTGATAGAGAAATGTGGCATCATAACATAAGAATTTTAGCCAATGCCGAGACCAATTAAAACAAAATTCTAAAGAGGGGTTGTTAAGTGATACAACATGTTAAAAAATGCGTTTTCAGGAACATATATTGCTTTAAAAATTAAGTACAATTTTGTGAAACAGAAATGTGTCTTCAATTAAATGTTACAAAAAAATTCGATCTATCCAGTGCTGAGGCGAAATTATTGAAATCACCAAGAACAATTAAATAATGTTAACATTATTAATAAGACATTGCAAAGTTAAAATAAAAACGCTAAATATTACTGTAATAAAAATGTTGGAATGAATTATAAGTTAAAGAGTAATTTAACTACAAATTTTAAATATAAAATAAAATTTACAGCGCAAGCAATTGTGAAAATGAAAATAAATATTTATTTCGTAAATACATATGTTCCATTTTGCGAACAGGGTGTCAAAATTAACTTTGAAACACTGAATTGGCTAAAAAAGTTGAAGCAGTTTTGAATTTTAAACTGAAATAGAACATGAAATTTGAGATTAAAACACTTAAATTAAAATAATAACGAAAGTCGAAAACCAATTATAAGTCTATCACTGAAACAATCAAAGTTTAACTAACACATTTCTCAGTAAATATAGAAAGTAATGGAGTATAAAATACCTCATTTTAAAGATCGCAAAGAGTGCAGCGAAGGAAAATAAACAATGCGAGACACTCTTACCTCATTAGGAAGTTAGAACCTGGTTACTAAGCAAAAAATAACTAAGTATAAACATATGAATAATAGGTGAAGCACCAAAGAACAAAATTGTTCTCCCTTTTGTTTGGAAAGCAGAGCTAACAGCACTGGCGAGCCTTTGATAATTTGATTCACGTTGTGCATTCGATTCAGAATAATATTTCTTGTAGCTTATTTTGAATCGAATTATCAAACACATTAAATGCAGAAACATAAAATAAACTAGTTCAAACCAAAAATATTATATAGAAAACGGATATATGTATAAAGCAAATTTTTATACGATTTAAAAATATATATTGTATACTATTTTTCAACCCAGTGATAGATGAATTTGTTTTTGGCACAAAAAAAAAAAAAAAAAAAAATCCTACATACTTTCGAAAAAATTTCCCTTGCAATATGCTAATTTCTTTCATGTTTTGTTTCTTTTCCTGGAACGCTGCGGAGCCCCTGAAAAGTATAGGCGGGCGGAGCACACTTTGGGAACCTGTTGTAAACTAATACTTATAACACATTAACTTAAATATTTGTGGACTGTATCATTATTTTATTTTTACTAACAAAAGGAAGAGCGAACGCTCAGGTCGCCTTCAACCAACACAACATCAACATAACTTCAGTTCAGTTCGATTTCACTTTCAATCGAGGGGAGTTCGCGACGCCCTCTCACGGGACTTATAAATTCTCAGTTTTCAACAATAAACATTCTCCCCCGGATTGAAATTTACAAATTTCAATAACTTAGAATTCTTACAATCATATAAATTTACATAGCACAATTACAACAAAAATTATTACAAAACAAATAGATATACACAGCATAATAATAATAAAAAATGTAAAATTAACAATAATTAATCACTATATTCTTTCTTAGGCATCAATAGGAAGGACAGCTATTTTCGTAATTGAACGCTTTAATTCACCTGATTTAGTGCGAACCTTTACTACCCTGACCTTGCCATCCGCTCCTGTATAAATTTTACTTATGCGGCCTAAGGCCCATTTACATACAGGCAAAAAGTCTTCCTTCACTAATACCATTAAACCTGTAGTTAAATTATCCTTTTCCACAATCCATTTAGATCTCTGCTGTAACGTATTTAAATTATCTAATCTCCATTTTTCCCAAATTTTCTGGACGACCCTCGTAGTTTTCTGCCAACGGCCTAAACGATTAATATTAACATCAATTAACGACGGTTCGGGTATAGCATTGATTGGTCTCCCGATCAAAAAATGACTGGGAGTCAAGACCTCAAAATCATCGAAATCATTTGACAAGGGAGTAAGAGGTCGAGAGTTCAAAATACCTTCTACCTGAATAACAATAGTTTCGAACTCTTCATAATTAAATCGCAAGTCACCCATCGCTCTTTTAAGGTGATGCTTCACAGATTTTACTCCAGCCTCCCAAAGTCCTCCGAAATGAGGAGACTTAGGAGGTATGAATTTCCAGTCGATATTTTCAGAAATTAAATAATTCGCCAAAATCTCATTTGGAAAATTTATCATTTTGTAAAACACCTTCAGTTTGGAATTTGCCCCAACGAAATTCCTAGCATTATCCGTAAATATCCTAGAACATTTTCCACGCCTAGCCATAAACCGTTTAAGAGTAGCAATCGGAGCATCAGAAGTTAAATCTGAAAGAAGTTCAAGATGGATTGCTCGAGTCACGAAACATATACAGACACAGATAAATATTTTGTTCAAAGAACCTTTGCGCTGATTTTTATAAGTTACTAAAAACGGCCCACAAAGATCCAAACCGGTGCAATTAAATGCCGGTGACTCATTAATTCTCTCATAAGGCAATTCACCCATTAACTGCGAGCATGGAGTTGGTTTTACCTTAAAACAAATAACACAAGAATGTACCGTTTTTATTGCCAAATTTCTACCCCCTATAGGCCAAAATTTTAACCTCACAGAATTCAAGAGTCCTTGAGGACCAACATGAAACAGACGCTTGTGCATAGAAATAAAATAAATTTTACTTAATTTTGAATTTTTAGGCAATATAGCAGGATGTTTCTGCTCATAAGATACGGAAGCTTTGTTAAGTCTTCCGCCAACTCGCATTATACTCTGGTCATCTATAAATGGATTTAAAAAGTTAATATTACCTGTCAGAGCCTTCTTACCACCTAAAAAATTTTGTGAGGCTCTAATTAAAACATTTTCAGCTTCCTTGACTTCTTCTAAGGTCTAATGACCCCTTCTTTTAAGAGGAGATCTGCAGTTAAAAATAAATCTGCGAATAAAAGAAAAAACATGTAACAATTTGAAATAGTCATTAGTCAGTTCAAAAAGTTTGTCAAAAAACTAAAACTCTCGTTGATAAAAAATGAAGTCACTGTACAGTTATTTGCCTTTTCGGAAGATCTAATTTCACTTAAATAGTTCTCATTTTCACTTTCACTTAGTAAGTCACTTTCAGAAGAAACCGACTGCAAATAACTTGAAAGTTCTGGATCCATCAAAAATTCAGGGCCTGTAAACCACTTGGAATTGTTCACAAGAGAGTCAGCACTTATTCCTCGTGAAAGAAGATCTGCAGGATTGTCTTTACCAGCACAATGAAACCATGTCTCTGGTTCCGTCAAACTTTGGATTTCATCAACACGATTGGCAATAAAGGACTTCCATTTCTTGCTAGATCCCTTTATCCAGCATAAAGTAATTTTTGAATCTGTCCAGTAGTAGATTTTAGAAGTATTTTTTACATCGATTACCTTTTTAATTTGTGATCCTAAGCGAGATGCAAGTAAAGCACCAAGCAACTCTAGTCGCGGGAGAGTTATTTTCTTTAGTGGGGCAACTCTGGTCTTAGATGCTATTAAATTAACTGACACTTGGTCGAAATCTTGCACTCTTAAATAAACAACAGCACCATAAGCCTTCTGACTTGCATCGGAAAAGCAATGAATTTCAACATTGTTTGTATTAGATGATAGGAATGCAAATCTAGGCACTTTAATTTGCATTAATAGAGGAAGTTCCGAACACCACTGAGTCCACTTTTCACAAATGTCAATGGGGAGCTCAGCATCCCAGGACAGTTTACGAATCCATAATTCTTGGAAGAGACATTTAAGTCTTATAGTGAATGGAGTGAGGATACCAGTTGGATCGTAAATTCTGCCGGAAGTCTGTAAAACAAACCGTTTTGTATTTTTCCTAGTCTTCAAAAATTCTATTAAGCTTGAAATGTCTATGCTAATAGAATCTTGTTTAATGTCCTACGATATGCCCAATACCTTCAATGAATTCATAACCTTATGATTTTGATCAAATGGATAAATTTCGAAACCTTCTTCTATCCACCGTTCTAGTAACGACTGGTCATTTGTTAACCACTTTCTCAAATTTAAACTGGCTTGACTCATAATCATCTTAGCCTCATGTGAGATCTTCAGAGCTTCTTCAATACTATCAGTACCACTCACTAAATCGTCGACGTAAAGGCACGTATCAAGAATTCGAAAGGTTTCAGGATATTGATCTTTAAATCTTTTTATATGTTCCTTTATTGTGGCAGCTAGGAGAAATGGACTAGAATTTAATCCAAAAAGTAAACGCTTAAAACGATATATTTGGATATTCAAATTATCAAACACTTCATCTTTCGGATTTTCGATAACTTCCACAAAGAGAAATCTGACAGCGTCTCTGTCTTTTTCTGATAATGAAATTTGGAGAAATGCTTTCTCCACATCTGCCAAAATTCCTATTTTATTTAATCTAAAATTAACGAGCAATTGGAAAATACCAGGGTTTAAATTGATACCAGGCCACAAACAATCGTTTAGAGAGAGTTGTCCTACATCGTGAGAACTGGCATCGAATACAATACGCGTTTTCGTTGTAACACTATCTTTTCTAAAGACCGCTCGATGTGGCAAATAGAATATGGGTCTGTCCTTTGGCTTAGTTGGATCTGACACCCTTTCAATAATATCAAAATTAAGATATTCTTTCAAAATTTCTTTGTACTGAGAAAACAAATTATCATCATTACGCATTTTATTAATTAAATATTTGAATCGTTTCTCAGAAATCTTATAGTTATCACTCAAATTAATCCAGTCTTTTTTCCACGGCAGAGCTACTTCGTATCGATTATCTTTACAGGAAACTGTTTCGGTAAAAATTTCTAATGCCTTATCTTCATCATTACAATAAGGGTCATCTCTAATCCCAATTGATTCTAAATCGAAAAATTTACTCAATTGTTCTTCTACATTGCAAGTTAGACCACAATATGCATTATGATTAGCATGGTTCGAATCGGTGAAAGAACCTCCCACCATATACCCAAATACGGTATGCTGTAAAATGACGTTAGAATTTTTTAAACGGATTTGACCATTTCGTAATAAATCGTAAAAACACTCAGTGCCCAATAAAATGTCAATTTTATTTGGTTCATTAAATTTTGGATCTGCCAATCTTACATCTTGAGGCAGCTCAGAAAATGGAAATCTAAAGTAATGTCCTGGAATAAAATTGGTTATTTTTGGAACAATAAAAAAAATCTAATGTTCTCTCATAATCAGCATTATTTGAAATATACTAAAAATATCAACGTTTGACACACAATAACATCGTGTAATAAACAGACGCACGTTTCATGAGTATCCTGGACTCATTTCCTCAGTGTAAATAAACTAAACCCTATTGTATCCCCCCAAAGACATGAAAATGAATCTAAAAACCCAAATGAAAAACAACAACACACCGAGAAACTCCTCCAATCTGATTAAGTCGGTTGGTTGGTTGTAGAGGATTCACTATGACAAAGTAACTCAACCCAGAAAGGTGAGATGTACGGTACACTTGAAAAATCATTAACCAGGGAGTTACCAAATTTATGAATATAAACTGCCTCAAAGAAGTCTAAATCTAATGGAGTGTTACATTTCTTAATAATAGTGGCTGAGTCGAAGTTAAAATTATGTCCCTCACTCCAACAGTGACAGGCAATAGAGGACTTTTGTAATTCTTTTTTCTTAATGTAATTTCTGTGTTCATTGAGTCTGAAACGGAGTTGTCGTTTAGTCTGTCCTATATAGGACAAACCACATTGACATTGGATATTGTAAATGCCCCAAAAGTTTTGATGTCAAATTTTATCCTTTAACTGTGAAAAATTTAGTTTATTAACTGGCTTAAAAACAACCTTAAAATCATATTGCCTTAAAATATTAGCTATTTTATAGCTAATATTTGAGGAAATGAGTCCAGAGTATATTGAGGAAATGAGTCCAGGATACTCATGAAACGTGCGTCTGTTTATTACACGATGTTATTGTGTGTCAAACGTTGATATTTTTAGTATATTTATCCACACAAGATTTTTTTTCATTATTATTTGAAATAGTTGCAGTAATTTTCCATTTTATGTTAATTTGAGCATTATTTAAACATGAAACAGAAACATTAAATTTCTCCCTTTTAATTCCTAATAATTTTGTAAAGTTTTCTGAAATATATGAAAAATTTGACCCCATGTCAATCAGAGCACGTGCTATCATAATTTCCCCAGACACACTTTTAATATAAATCAAAGCTGTAGATAAAATAGTTGTTTTCTTTTTTTGAGATGAATTATTTACAGACGTGCCAACGAAATCATTATTTTTATTTTCAAAACATTTTGCTTCTGGATTTAAGCTATGGTTATCTTCGTCGGGGGAAAGCAATGAAAAAGAAGTCCTTTTCGATTCCCCTACTTTCTGACTCAGCTCAATTTGTGGTGAAGTGTTTATTTTTTCTGTTGATATATATTTTTTTGATTTGCAGCGTTACTCGTTTTTGAAGCTTGTAATGTTCGAGCATGATCTTTCAAAAATGAAGTTAACTGTTCTATCGATCCTAATTCGTCCCTTTTAACTGACCTTTCCCACCAACATCGAGTATTTCTGTCTAATTTTTCCACTAATAAATACACGATCAATATTTCACCAAAGTTATTTACATCCTGTTCTAATACTTTTAAGGATCGGATGCATTCATTAATGATATCAACGAATTTTAAAATGGATTGAGTGGTATCATTTGTTGGCTGTAAGGAAAGTAACTTTTTAATTACTGCATTAATTAAATCTCTCTTATTTGAATAGCGCTCTACTAATAAATTCCAAGCAATGTCATAATTTTGATCCGAAATGGGAATGGATTGAATAACGTTAAGTGCATCTCCCTTGCATGAACTTTTTAAATACTGTAGCTTATGTGCACTTGCAAGATTATTATTATTATGTACAGCTGCAGAAAATAGATCTTTAAACTCAATCCATTCATCCAATTTACCAAAAAATGTAGGAAGTGTAATTTTTGGTAACTTAATTTCTGAAAAAGAGTTACTTTTAGAAAAGGATTCATTGCACATTGAATTGCTATTATTTTTTCCAGAATTTACATCCAATAATTTTCGCTTTATCGCTAAATTAATGTCATCTATGGTTTCAATAATGCCCTCTTTTTCACATATAAATTCATCTATATCCTTGTCATCGCAATGCGCAAATATTGCATCAAATACTGAATTCAATTCCTTTTCGAAGGACAGTATTTTTGCATTATAAAGCTCTAAAAGAACTATATCTGCGTTTTCTAAAGTCGAATTAACCTTGTCCTTAAATTTTGTAACATTTGACTTTAAACTTTTTTTATTAGTTTTCGCAGCTTTAATGTCGGCCATATTGAAAAATGATGCAATGAACAATGAATTAAAATGTTTCGTACTCACCGAATTAAAATGCTTCCGTAATAATGATGTTCAAAAATAATCCACAAGGTACATCATTTCTTCATTTTTTATCACAATGCAATAAATTTAATAGTTTTTTATCACACAATCAAAAAGTTCAAATCGAAACTTAGCGACTCACAACTTAACGAAATTAAACTAAACTTATTCCATCCATAGGTCATTCTCATTCTCCGGCTCGACGGACCATAAAAATGTAAACTAATACTTATAACACATTAACTTAAATATTTGTGGACTGTATCATTATTTTATTTTTACTAACAAAAGGAAGAGCGAACGCTCAGGTCGCCTTCAACCAACACAACATCAACATAACTTCAGTTCAGTTCGATTTCACTTTCAATCGAGGGGAGTTCGCGACGCCCTCTCACGGGACTTATAAATTCTCAGTTTTCAACAATAAACACCTGTGTTCTATATCATTGAAGGTAAAAAGGGGGATTTTGACTTTCCCCAACTGTCAGCGCTGGAGTCTCGGAGTGGGAGAATAGTGATAACAAGTGTTTTTCTTAGTGTGAAAAAAAATTGGAAGTGGCTAGACGTCCGACCAATCGGACTTTTAGCTATTTAGGTACCACGTCCGACCATCGTTTGCGCATGTGCGGATGTTTGTTTACAGCTAGAGACGTGTCAAGCGATCGGATGTTTTTTTGGAATTTGTGAAAATGTTAGGCAAGAAGTTTTCTTTCATCAAAGAATATGAAGATTAAATGCGCACAACAGAATAAATATAATTATTAACAATAAAAAATATTATTGATAAAAAATAATTTGTTAAATAATATGAACATTTATTTTTATTTATTTTAAATAAACTAATTGTATAATATAAAAAAAAATGCAGACAGTTTATAATTAATAAATAATTATTAAATTAATATATTATTATTAAATCTATACTACAATAAATAATAATTATATAATAAATAATATAATAAATAATTATTATTAAATAATTAATAATATTTATATTATTAATTTATTATAATATTATATTATTTATTTATTATAATAAATAAATAATAAATAACTATAATAATAATAATATAACCCAAATAATAATAACAGTATGAAAATAGAAACAAATATTTAGTTCACTTAATTATAAATTAACTGCATTTAAAAATGCAGTATGAAATTCGTATAAAATAAATTTTTATTTGAAGAAACTATTTAATAAATAAAAATCTTATCGTTTAACAAAATAACGTACAATAATTAATTGAAGACAAATATCATTAAATTATTATTCATAAATATACTTCACCTTTTAAAATAAAATTGTTAATTTTATTTCTTTTTAATATACATTAAATGAATTTGTGCCATATTGGGCACATTTGCTTTTAGAAGAAAGTTATTTAATGCCTTTTGTATATTTATAAATACTAATTTAGTAATATCTGTCGTCAATCAACTAATTTAATTAATTTTTTTAAACGCTATATTGTTACACAATATTGCTTTTATTTATTAAGTAGTTTATTAAAATATAAATTTATTTTATACAAATTTGATACTGCATTTTTAAATGCAGTTAATTTATAATTAAGTGTACTAAATACATGTTTCTATTTTCAAATTGTTATTATTATTAGGGTTATATTATTATAGTTATTTATTATATCATTATTTAATAATAATTTTTTATATTATTTATTACATTATCAGGGATCTGTTTAGGAAAACATTGGGTCCTTTAAAGGACTCTTCACAAAATTTTTCATTTCAAAACAGCACCCTTCACAAAATTATTTTCCCTAAAACAGGACCCTTCACAAAATTATTTTCCCTAAAACAGGACCCTTCACAAAATTATTTGTCTTAAAAATATGTATTTCACAAAAATTTTCCATCTTTAAACCGAACATTTCACTAATTAATCGTTTAAAAGTAAAATCTGACCTGTCACTTTTACATATATGAAGAAAATATATGTATTTTACATCCATATATCTTCTTAAAAATGTATAAACAAGAACCTGAATATAACGATCATTTCAAATTCACAAAATTATGATTAGATTTTTCACAAATATAAAAAGCTGTTCACAATTTCACAAAAACAGGACCCTGTGAAAAAAGTCTGGACAGACCCCTGATTATTAATTTAATAATTATTTATTTATTATATTATTATTTTAATAATTAAAAACTGTTTGATTTTTTTATATTATACAATTAATTTATTTTAAATAAATAATAAATTTTTATAATTTTTAACAAATTATTTTCTATCAGTAATATTTATTATTTTTAATAATTATATTTATTCTTTAGTGTGCATTTAGCATTTAAACAAATATATATGTAAGATTTTGCATGTTTGGTAATTTTAAAAATTACCTTTTCTAAAAAATCAAAGATTATTCCTTGACTTGAGCTGAATTTTATTTCCAAGCTTTTACAAGTGTGTATTCAATGTTATGGAAATAAAAGATTTTGATTTAAAGAAAGTCTAAAATAGCTAATATTTCACATTAACACTCCAAAGGCGCAGAGGAGAATGGGGGGGGGGGGGGTAATTAAGAAATTTAAACCTTTTCCAAGACACCGAGAATTAATTAAAAAGAAATAAATAAAAATAAGACCCTTTTTGTCATGATGTATAAAAACCAACATAAAGCAAAGCACAAAAATTAGAAAGAATTCAGCATATAGCTTTTAATAATAAACTGTCTTCCTCAATTGGGGGTGAGAGCTTTTAAAGCTGTAAAAGTATACAGTAAAAGTTGTATTCTAAATTATTACTAAGCATTTGGGCTTTTTCTTTATGTTGGTTCTATAATGCTATGTATTCAGTACAAAATCTTCTTACGCTCAATAAACACGTTTTTTTTTTTTTTTTTTTTTTTTTTTTGAAGAAGTTCATAATTTTTTCTAGGAAAAAAAAAACTAAACTGTGCCGCTATATTTTATAATGGTTATCTATCAAATGAAAAACAGAATAAATTATTTCATATATAGGGAATAACCTTTGATTTTTTAGAAAAGTTAATTAAAAAAATTACCAAGCATGCAAAATCTTAAATATATATTTGTTTAAATGCACACTAAAGAATAAACATAATTATTAAAAATAATGAATATTACTGATAGAAAATAATTTGTTAAATAGTATAAACATTTATTATTTATTTAAAACAAACTAATTGTATAATATAAAAAAAATCAAACAGTTTTTAATTATTAAATTAATAATATAATTAATAAATAATTATTAAATTAATAATATAATTAATAAATAATTATTAAATTAATAATATAATTAATAAATAATTATTAAATTAATAATATAATAAAAAATATTATTAAATAATGATATAATAAATAACTATAATAATAATAACAATTTGAAAATAAAAACATATTTAGTACCCTTAATTATAAATTAACTGCATTTAAAAATGCAGTATCAAATTTGTATAAAATAAATTTATATTTTAAGAAACTATTTAATAAATAAAAACAATTTTGTGTAACAATATAACGTTTAAAAAATTAATTAAATTAGTTACTTGAAGACAAATATTACTAAATTAGTATTTATAAATATACAAAATACATTAAATAACTTTCTTCTAAAAGCAAATGAGACCAATATGGCACAAATTCATTTAATTTGTATTAAAAATAAATTAAATTGACAAATTTATTTTAGAAGGCGAAGTATAGTTATAAATAATAATTTAGTAATATTTGTCTTCAATTAATTATTTTAGATTATTTTGTTTAAAGAGTTTCTATTGTCATATTGTTATTATTATTTGGGTTACATTATTATTACTATTATTATAGTTATTTATTTAATATGACTATTATTTATTTATTATATTATTAATTATTTAATTATTATTATTTAGTATATTAATAATTATTTATTAATTATAAACTGTTTGTATCTTTTTTATATTATACAGTTAGTTTATTTTAAATAATGATAAATGTTAAAATTATTTTTTACCAATAATATTCATTATTGTTAATAATTATATTTATTCTTTAGTGCGCATTTAATCTTCATATTCTTTGATGAAACTAAGAAAACTTCTTGACTAAAATTTTCACAAACTCCAAAAAACATCCGATCGCTTGACACGTCTCTAGCTTTAAACAAGCATTCACGCATGCGCAAACGATGGTCGGACGTTGTTACGCAAAATAGCTAATAAAAGTCCGAATGGTCGGACGTCTAGCCACTTCCAAAAAAATTGTTTTATTTAGCACCAAGCAGAATGGGAATTATTTAAATGTGTTCATTTTCATACAATCGAATCCGCTGAAATAAATTTGCATATCCTTCGAACAGCAATCGCTTAATTTGAATTCTGTACACGTACAAAAGTGGAATAAACTTCGTTATATAGAATATATTTTTCGTAATGTGGAGATTAATTTAAATGCTAATGATGTTCAAAGTCAAAGTTCTGTAGAAAACTTCGTTAAATAGGGACTTCGTTAAAGGGAAGTTCCACTGTATATCTTAGATTTTAGTTTATTATCTTCACTACTGGCATACAAATTACGTATATACAGAAAATACATATATATGCGATAGAATTTACTGTAGAGTATTTTGCGTATTGGGCTAAATTTCACAAAATTTTATTATAAACACCTCAATTTACCTAAATGTAATCAATGTATGGACTATATTTTCCTTTTCATCGTAGTTTAGAGTCAAAATCTTCCTAAACATAACCGTAAACTATAATTAAATAGATTTTTCAAAAAACTTTTTCCGAATGCTTTCCGATAACTTAAAAATAACAATTTGTGGACAACCCCTTATCATTCAGCGAGTTTTAGTCAGAAACTAAAAAACAGCTCACTCTAACGCCGATATCTCTCTGAATTTTTGCGATATTTGTCTGATTTTTTTTTTATTAAGTTGCTCCAGAGAGTTAACTACTAAATTATGCAAAAAGTTCTTTGATATCGTTCGCGAAAGCGCAGATAAAAATTATTTCATACAACTGCCCATATTTTCTTAAATATTTAATATATTTATATTCTAATAATAGTTATTGCTACTGCATTTTGTCAATTTTTCTGAAATTGGCGGTTTAAAAAGCCTGTGTGTTATAAGCAAAAAACATGCAAGAATTTTTTTAATGGGGAAATTGCACGTTTTTCAATTTAACTTGCATCTGATAGAGTGTAAAAATACGAACATTTTGATACCATTTTTACATATATTTGAAACTTGTATAATTCATTAAATTAACTTTTAAAACGCAGTTTTTGCCGTGGCGGGAAAAAGCCACGTCACGTGACGAAAGCTGTTCTGACGTCACTACAGATGTAAACAAACCCTCGCTGTATTTCTCCCTGTTATTTCTTATGGGGGTGGCTTGCTTTACGCTGGACGATTTCTTTCTTTTCTTAAAAATGATTAGTATAACAAACTAAAAGTATTGTAAATTGCTGTAATGAATAAATAATACTGTGAATTCCAGGTGATGTTTTTATTCCATCGCGTTTCTAAGAATTTTCATTTCCAGATCTCGATGTAGAAATAAAGTATCGGTACACATTAATACTCGTAGTACAATATTGTATTTTATAGAATAAGTTATACTTATATATATATGTTGCACAATATAAAATAAACTGGTACAAATAGGATTTATTTCCTTAGGAAGGGTGGAATCAACTTATAAAAGGGTTTTTGTATTTATATTTTATACTTAAATTATGAATTTTGCTTGGTTCCACTTTATGTTTTATCTCTTTAATTCTTAAATAAACTGTTTTGAATCTTTGAAAAACAGCTAAAGTTATTAGAAAGAGCGAAATGTGCTAAGATAGCTTTAAGACAGGATTACAGAATTTTTATATAAATATACACGAGAAAAGTTTAATAATTTTTCAAAAAAATGTTTCCAGGGACCTATCCAGACTTTTCTCACAGGGTTCTTTTTTGTGAAATTGTGAAAAGTATTTCATATTTGTGAAAAAACTAATTATAATTTTGTGAATTTGAAATAACTGTTATATTCAGTTTCTTGTTTATGAATTTTTGACAAGATTCTTTATATATGTAAAAGCTACATAAATAGATTCTTTGGCGGCTTCAGTTGTTTTGTGTCAGGTCAGATTTTTCTTTTAAATAATTAAATGGAGATGGAAAAAAATTGTGAAAGGCCTATTTTTAAGACACAAAATTTTGTGAACGATCTTGTTTTAAGGTGGAATGTATTGTGAAGGTTCCTGTTTTAATATGAAAAATTTTGTGAAGGGTTCTTTAAAGGACTCAATTTCTTCCTAAACACATCTCTGGACTACACTACACACAGGCAAAACAATCAAATAATTATTTTAAATACTGTCAGTTTTGTGAAATTTTCAGAATGTGGGATTGAAGGTTTTATGCTTTATAGAACTTTGCAGATTAGAGATGATGTTTAGTTTAAAAATTATCTGTTTTATTTTTGTTATAAATTAACAATATTTCTACGGAAATTAAAAAGGCCAAAAGAGAAATATTATGCAGAAATATAATAATTCTAAATGTATTTGAAGCAATGTTATGTATATTTAAATTTTATTCTTGTTATTAACATTTTAAACATTAAAAGAATGGTAGTATGTTTGAATTTTCGTTCATGATATATAATTGTTTTCTTTATTATTTGGTTCTATGTTAAATTTTTGTTGCTAAATTAATATATAATCCATACCTTCCAAATAATTAAAAAAATTAATCATGCAAATTCATGCCTTACCTGTGAATTGAATTTAAAAACCATTGTGATATTATACCATAATATCTCTCAACATAATGCCCTGCCCTTATAATACTAATGCATTGTTCAAACAAAGAATAAACCTTGAATGATAATATATCTTGATTTATTTATATGTCACTATAAAAAGTTTACGTGTAATGAGATGGCTGTTTTCAAAAGTGAAAAGAGTGGGCTCTACTTCAACAACATATTCAAATTCTCAGCACATCTCGCTCTGTTTTAAAAAAGCTTTGTGCAGTATAATGCTTATTTTCAAAATTAAGATACTGTTTTCTTTAACAAGATTTTCACATATTTTCATTATTTTTATTTTTTACGAAAGTTAGAACATTGATGAAAATAAAAATATAAAATTTTTAGAACCTGATAAATCTAAAAATAGGACCTTCTGAGAAACTATATTTCAAACAAACAAAAAGTACTGCACCCATTCAAAAATTATACGTAAGCAAATAATAATAAAACGATAATTAAATTATTTTTACACTTTTCTATATTAATTGAATTATGATTATACGTTGAGAAATCCATTTAACAATCCTAAAAAGATAGTTTAAATAATGTTTTTTTTTCTTTCCTCTTTCCATACCTTAAAACAGAAAAAAGCAAAGATTATACATTTATTTTAGTAAATTTATTAACTCTCATTTTCTACCAAGCGTAAAAAAAAAGCGGTGAATTTTCCCATTAAGCTTCGGTGGCGACGCCAAATTATAGTGTTATATTGGACATTTTTTGAAAAATCAGGAATTCCAATCATAAAAGGAGGCGTGATTATCAAAATAAACATTGGATGCTTATAAAAGATGTGTATTTAAAAAATATATTTAATTTAATACTTATTTTTAAGTAAGTACATAAAAAGAGAAAATAAAAGACAATAGTGATAAATTTACTCACGTATGTTGCAGTATTTTTTTTTCTTCTGAAGAGTGAACACACAATTATTATTGTTAGTATTTAATTAATTTTTATTCAATAAATCAGTACTAAATAAAGCATTTTTTTTCTGCCTTGTTGCTCAAAATTTCGTTTTCTCATAATTAATTTGAGTACATTTTTTATCCGTAATATAACCTGCATAACACGAAATTATATACATATTAAAACGAATTATTAAGCATTAAAATGAATTAAGAAAATAATGCATTTCAAGAACTATATAAATGCGATTTTACTTACGATTTCTTTTGTAATAAAAGTATCATTCTTATTTCGTTTAAATTAATCAGAGTAAGTGTACATACAATATACGTGCCTTTTAGCTTTAGCTTCCTGTATTTTTACCCACATGAAATGCAGTTTTTTTGTCCTAAAAGCAAATTTAAATTAAGAAAATAAAAAATTATTTCCGAAAGACATAATTTTGTATTTTTCGAATCCGACCAACTTCAACACTTTTCTAAATGAAAATTAATGCAAATGTATAAATTCATAGTGCATTATATTTAGATATGATAAAATAATCTTTTGACTTTAATTTTTGTTTTTGTGTAAACGAGTCTTTAAAAGATGTTTATTTAGAAAGCAATATAAAACAGCTTGCGAGCACTCGGCTCTAAGCAGAATTCCCCGTTTCATGTGTAGTGACGTCAAACCAATCCCGTCGCGTTTTCCGATCACGTGGTTTTGTTTTGCTTTTAGCGGAGTTTAAAACTTCAATAACTACATAGTTTAAATTATTTTTGCGATTCCGAGTTAAGTTTTGAGGTATGTAAAGTTGTCGGATTTTTTTTACAAAGATACTTTCACTTTCGGATCCAGTTTCGAAAGTGAAAAGTATCTTTGTAAAAAAAATCTGCAAAGAAAATCGAAAAAGTAATCAACGGCGGAAATAGAGATTGATCTCTGCTATCCAATGCAAAAAAATCGTTTAAAAACATTGAAATGCAAACGAGTTATTAGAAAAATAATGCCCCATAGGATTAACATTAGCGAGCGAGTGTTTTCAAGTGCGTGAAGAGGACCCTTAAGGAACTTTCAAGTTAGTTACCGTCAAATGTTGACGGGTACTATCTAGTTGTTTTACACTGCTCAAAACAATTAAAGGATATTTGAAGTTTTATATAAAATAAAGATATAAACGAAATTTTTTTTGCCGAAAATAGAAGAAGAGAATCACAAATGCAAATTTTTCTGGTTTTAAAACTGTGGAGTATGCAAATTTTGAGTTCGACGTCAAAAACGTCGCTTCAGCGGCAGCGAATGAAATTTGACTTTCAACTGGATAAAAGAGAATGAAGACAAGGATGATCGGCATTCAGTGATTGCTTTGTTTCGATGAGTACGATGTCTCAGCGAAGTCATTTGACAGATTCAGAAGCTTGGAGAATTGTTGGTAGGTTAGAAGGGGGCCAAACTCAAGCCGAAGTAGCGCAAGCCATTGGAGTGTCACAAAGTGTCATTTCCAGGATCTGGAACCGTTTTTTGGAGAGGGGATGTGCAGGCCGAAGACCAGGGCAAGGTCGTAGACGGGCAACAACGCCCAATGAAGATCGGTATTTAGCGTTAACAGCTCGGAGACACCGAAACATGAACGCTACTCTTCTCCAACAACACCTTCGCTCGGCTACAGGCACCACTATTTCAACTCAGACTGTCCGAAACCGGCTCCATGCTGTAGGTATGTATGCTCGCCGACCGATGGTATGTGTTAGATTAACATCAAGGCATCGTCGCGACCGCAGGGAGTGGGCAACCGAGCATGTCAACTGGAGGAGAAATGAATGGAGCAATATTCTGTTTTCTGACGAGTCCCGTTTTTCTGTGCATCCGGATAATAGGCGTATTTTCATCTGGAGGGACCGTGGCAGTAGGAATAATCCTGCGTTCGTGCACGAAAGTGTCAGATTTGGCGGTGGAGGAGTGTTGGTGTATGGTGGCATCTCCATTGACGGGCGCACTGACCTCTACATCATTCGAGATGGAGCTCTGACTGGTCGCCGATATAGGGATGAGATCCTCAGACCTATTGTAGTCCCTTACGCTGCAGCAATCGGAGATAACTTCATTTTAATGGACGATAACTGCAGGCCACATCGTGCAAACCTGGTGGAGGATTTCCTTTTCGAGGAAGGAATCGTTCGAATGGAATGGCCAGCGTGTTCTCCAGACATGAATCCAATCGAGCACGTTTGGGACGCTCTAGGAAGACGAGTTTCTGGCCGCCAACAACCCCCACAAACTCTCCAAGAACTGGAAAGAGCTCTTCTGGAAGAGTGGGGCAGAATACCCCAACTCGTCATTAATAGCCTCATTGAGTCCATGCCTCAAAGGTGTTCAACGTTGCTGGCCGCCCGTGGAAACCATACCCCCTACTGAAAATGATTTTCTTTGAAGAAAACACCTTTTCTTATTCTTTTTTTCTCATATGCACAAATTGTGTTTTTTTCCTTTTGTACACAAATGCGCAATAAAATGCATTTTTTTCTGCCAAACATGTGTAATTTATTCTCATATAACCTACTATGTCTGTCGACCATGTATCAATCAGCTAAAAAGTTTCCCAGATACAAAATCCACCTAAAACTGCAATATCCTTTAATTGTTTTGAGCAGTGTATAACGCGCAAGATAGTGGACTATTGTTTAAATAGAAGGCGGTAAAGAAATTCACATTTTTATTCTTTGATTTTCTGGCAGTTTTTTAGGTATCTTTCCTCAGTGTGGCATCGCATAAAAAAACTCATTAAAATTCGTTTCGTAAATGGCTATTTTTATCGAAGCCGCAAACGAGGGGGTCGTATAGAATTTACTTCTGCTTCAGGGCCGTCTCTCCATTAACTTTCAAAAATCTACAAAAGCAATGTTGCAAAAAGAAACATGTTCTCTTAAACGTTGTATTAAGGTAATGATGTAATATTTTAAATGTCATACGTTCATTCTGCATTTTTATAACTAAAAGAGGAGAAGAGGAAGGGGGGGGGGGATACCTTTTATCGGGTTCTATGAACCCGAATTCAACGGTTATTGGTTCATTCAACTTACCGCTAACTAATTAAGATATAGATTTTTCTTCCCCTGGCGGTGGAAAGGGGAACTTAAAGACTTTCAGTGCGTGCGCGCGCGCCTGCTATACCGTGCAATAGGTAACGGTTACCCGTGCCGGAGTTTCGTTCGGAAAGAGGTTTGCTTAGAATAAAATACGCCCCCTAGCGGTGGAAAGTGGAACTAAAAGATTTTGCAGTGGCAGCACGTCTGTTATATGGTGCCCAAGGCAGCGGGGACACGTGTCGGAGGTTCATTTAGAATAGAATGCGCCCCTGGTGGTGGAAGGTGGAACTAAAATATTTTCCGGCGCGTTCAACGCAAATAGCTATTTTTTTCGAATCCAAAAAGAAAAATTATCGATTTGATAACCCAGACAACGAAATATTCTCATTTTCACTCATCTTCGAATATTAAGAAAACTAGTGGAGGTATCGATTCGAAACTCACAATATATTGGCAGCGTACACCCTCAAATTTATAAGATTTTATGTTTTTAAATGAAAATCTCTCCAAACGAACCTGGAGCTGCACTGTAAAAAAAAATTCCTTAAAAAAACGGTAATTGTACTAGCAATCGAGACGCCAGTACTATTTCCGTATTTTAACGGGGAAAAAAAATCCAGGAAATTTTCCGTGATTTCTGAAATTTCCGTTTTATAACAGATATCTTCCTTATTCTTTAGAAATTTTTATGTCGTTAAAATAAAATTTATAGGATCAAAAAAAAAAAGTTACTTCGCCAGTACAACTCTATAAGGGATACATACATTTCTTATTTTTTTCATTCCTGTGTGAGTTTACAGTATTTAACCAACCCTTGCCATGAGCGGAATCGAACCCGTAATCTCTCGTATACTAACCTGACGACTTAGATCAACGCGCCATGAGTGGTCACGCTTTCTTCTCAAATGTTGTTAGTTGTTTTATGATGCAAAAACTTGAGGTTTCATCTGTAGATGGATTTTTTTTTCAGTTCCAATGTTTTTAATATTTTCTTTTCATAATTTTCAATATTTTACTGTATTATTTGGTGCCAGATATAACAGATAAATTTTAATTTATTATGTATTATATGCGTAAAACATTGAATTAACAATAATGATTGCTTCTTTACGAACATTTTCTTTTTTCGAAAATATACTTTTTTTAAAAAATTATTTACCTGATTATCTATTTATCAATGCAATAAAAACAACAATTATCTTAATAAGACGTGTTTATTACATGCTATTAAAATATTATTTTTTATGTCTTTTTTTTAAAAAAATATGTAAATAAACAATTCGATAATAAATTGAATTATTATATTTCAGCTATGCTGAGAGCTTTTGCGTACGGTTCTGTTAAACTAAATAATTAAAAAAAAAATTAGAGACAAATTTGAAATTAATGACCTTGAGATAGGTAGGTTTAAATCTGGACTTATTGATTTAATTTAAATTAAATTAGTTTAAGTTATAAAAATATAAGCTAACGAAATAAATTAAAAACGTTATAAAGTTAAAAACTTTATTTTTATAAAAGTAAAGAAAAAATATTAACTAATTTTATAAATTTAAGGAAAAAATTATAAACTTTGTAAAATTATAATAATTTTACAAATTTTAGCGTAATTCATAAATTTGTAAGCCAAATCAGTTTAGTTCAATACCAATTTGCATAGCTATAATTTGCAAAGATATTATGTTATGAAACTTTTAAATAACACAATATTGCCTCGCGTTAAAAAAGTTAAAATAAATTAAAAAAAAAATTAGTGGAACAAAAATCATAATTTTGAAGTACTATCAAGGGAAAAAAAAGTAGATTTTTAAAAGTATGTATTTTTTTCTGTAGTTTATAAAAATAAAATAAATTTCTAAATATTGCATTAAAAAATATAAATATTACTATTCTTTTTACAATATATTGGCATGCCCTCGGTTAGAATGTGCCAGCCGGTCGAGACGGGCCAGGCCTGTATCCACGAAGAACTTTAGTAAATACAACAATCTTAATTCGCATTCCAAAGAAGGCGATTTCTGTACTCAACGTTTAAACGTCATTTACGGAAATTCTACTGAAGTTTTGAAAAGATGAAACCTCTCCGTAAAATTTTACGGAAAATCTTGTATTTTCAGATTTTTTTTAGTGTGGAGAACCCCACTGATTTCGGCAGCCTACATCGGACGTGCTTAATTGGACATGTAATAAATTTTTGATAAAGCAGTGCCGGGTGGAAAGGGGGGGTGGGGATTTCACTCACAAATAAAGATGTAAAATTTCCGGAAATTTTGAAGCGGTTGAAAAAAACTAAATTTTTTCCGGGTTTTTTTCTGGAAAAATTGGAAATTTTGGAAAATTGATTTCTTAAAAATGTTTCTCAAAAATAAGTTACATTTTGTTAAAAAATATAAAATAATAAACATTTTTTAAATTTCTGCATACTGAAGAAAATATTCTTTTCCCCATTTAACTTGAACTAGTGATGGGCGACATCGATCTTTTTAATTGATTTAATCGATACTATGGCCAGATCGATTTAATCGATGTTATCAAATTTATATCGATGTCTATCTTTTTTTATCGATACTATGGCCAGATCGATTTTATTAATTTTTTTATCGATGTCTCTACGAATATTATCGTTCGTTTATTTTCTTTCAAATCGTCACTGCAGATCGATCTTATCACTATCAGAGAATAGCGCCCAACGGAAATCTAATAGATTATAGATCGATCTCTCTAGCACTAAATTCCATTTATTTATTCTTTCCCATTGATTATTTTAGCGGCAGAGACGAGCAGCTGTTGCTCTCAAATTTCGTATAAGTAAGGGATTCGCATCACATTTCGGGTGGGGGGGGGAGAGAGGAGGGGCCAGTGTTGAATCCAGGGGGTGGCCCGGGGGGGAATGTCCCCTCCGGATCATTGAAATGTCCCCCCCCGGAAGATTTGAAATTTTATGCTTTCAATGGTCAAAAAGTGTAATTTCCCCCCCGGAACTCTATAATGTCCCCCCCGGAGCCACATAAATCCCTCCCGGAGAAAAGTGTCTGAATTCAACACTGGGAGGGGCGCGAACAAAACTAGAAAATATAATAAGCCGATTTGTTTAAAAGTTTACGGTATTTTATAACGCATAACATAAATTTTAAGAATTAGCTAGCGTCAAAAATTATGGGGAGCGGGGGGGCCTTTTGACCTTTCGGGAGGGGAGGGGGAGGGGCGCGAACACAATTAAGAAATACAATAAGGCGATCTGTTTGAAACTTTACGATATTTTATAACACATAAAATAAATTTAAAAAATGAGGACGGGTCGAAAAATATGGGGAGGGGGAGCGCGTTTTGCCCACACGGGAGGGGCACTTTTCTAAATTTTGCCGACACCACTCACGTGATATATCGTTCGAAAGGCCTGTGACAGCTTATTCATGTTATGCATCTCTGGGGTCCATCCTCCCCCACTTCGCCCAAATTTTCTAAATTTTGCCGACACCCCTCATGCCTCATGTGATATATCGTTGAGAAGGTCTGTGACCACTTAATCATATAATGCATCTGAGGTGTCAATCACCCCAATTTGCCTCCCCAAGGGGGGGGGGGTACTATTCTAAATTTTGCCGATACCCCTCATGTGATGTATCGTTGAAAAGGTATGTCACCGCTTAATCATATTATGCATCTCCGGTGTCCATTCCCCCACTTCCCCCCACAAGGGGGGTACTTTTCTGAATTTTGCACACACCCCTCATGTGATATATCGTTGGAAAGGTCTGTGAACGTTTAATAACACTTATACATATTATGACCGGTATACGGTGCCGACTCGACATCTATAGCCTTAACAATTTCAGTGCCCAAAGTTCGTTTAGAACAGATTGCGCCACCTGTGGTGGAACGTGGAACTAATGGATTTTGCAGCGCGTGCGCAGCACGACTGCTATACGGTGTCGGAGGCAGCGGGGACCCGGGTTGGAGGTTCGTTCAGTTTTAGAGTTTTATATTATTCGGTGTGCAAATTAAGGAATTTTCCGGTGCCGAAGGCAGCGGGGACCGAAATCACCCACTCGTGGACAGCCACCCGTGAGGTATAGGAACAATAAGTCCACGAGGGGAAAAATAAACGCTACCCGACACCGATAGCACCCATCTGTTCCAACCCCCACCGCAGGAGGCGCCTGTTTATTAGATTTGAAACAATGAATATAATTACATAACAATAATAAAATATAAAAGGTAAAAAATAACAATTTTTTGCAAATTGAAAGTTAAATATAAAATATTTTCGAAGTACTATAAGTTCATGATGTCCTAAATTTATGGTATTTTAGTTCAGAAAGTCAATGGTCAGTTCAGTCAATTTTTTTTAAAATTCTTTCGTAATGAAAGAGAAATTTTTATTGAGAATATTATAATTCTCTTTTAACTTTTGAGAGTTTGAAGGATTGAAAATGATATTACGTAGGTTATATCTGAGAGTTTCGTTCTTATCAAAAGGGAAGTGATGGATCATAAGAGGGCAGCATCCGAATATGTAGTGAACTGCATCTCCTTCTGCTTTATCGCATGGACATCTAGGTGAGGCTCTTTTTCTTATTTTATGTAAGTATTGTGGGAAACTGCCATGGTTACTCAGATAATACGGCAGTGTTGGCTGTTTGCAGAGATAATTTGGATCGACTTTATTTATAATTTTATAGGTATCTCTGCCCTTATTACATGAGTCCCAAATGGCTTGCCAGTCAGAGATGGTTTTCTTTTTAAAATACAATTTTGCTATTGAAATGGGGAACAACAGATCTTTTCTTGATTGATATTGGTCTTGTAAGATGGCTTGCTTTGCTAGGAGATCAGCTCTTTCGTTGCCAGTATCACCCACATGAGATTTAGTCCATGTTATTATAATGGATTTATCAGGAATTTGAAGTAATTGATTGTAAATGTTTTTGATAATGTAGTTTCTAGGAAAAGCAACTTTTAATACTTCCATAGAAGAGTAACTATCTGTAATAATTAGTAGTTTATTGTAGTCGGAGGTAGAGAACCATTTTATTGCTTTATAAATTGCCATTAATTCTGCTTGATATATGTTATTCAGTGGATGATGTCGTATTGCTTCATCATGTATATTATTTCCATCTTTATATATGGTGAAAGCACTGGCTACACCCCCTGGCATGACAGAACCATCTGTGTAGGCTTCCACATCGTATTCTTTTGGATGGATGGATTTTCTATCTTCTATAATTCTGATATTTTGGACTCTGTAGTAATTGAGGAATCGATACGATTTTTCTTTCTGCATTATATTGTTAATGTTTAGCTGCGTGTTATTGATTAACAAATTTCTATTTCCTATTTTCAGTTGGTAGTACTGAAATTCATTCTGTATTTTTATTAGGATTGGTGGAGTTCCTGTAAGAAGATACAGAGCTTCGTGAGAGATAGTCCTATAGATCCGTATTAAGTTTAATAATGCCAAACGCTGAGTTGAACGTAGTAATTTGCGGCCATCAGTATTCAAGTTTGGATACCAAATTTCGTAAGCATATAGTATTTGGCGTTCTATGACTGTTTGATACCATATTTTCAGGATGTCTGGTTTGATACCTTTATTAAAGAATCGAAATCCTCTAAATCCGTTTACAAAGTTTGCAATCTTTGTTCGAAGGTCTTTCATGTGATCTGTAAAATTGAATTTAGAATCTAACAATACGCCAAGATATTTAATATTTTTTACTACTTTTATTTTTATATTTTCTAATTTAAATCTCGGAAGTCTTCTTTCGAGGAGATTGCTACCGAAAAGCATTGATTGCGTTTTCTGAGTTGATATTTTTAAACAGAGTTCATCACAGATATTCTTAAAATGGACTATTTTGTTGTTGGTTGTAACTTCCAGGTCTATTACGGTATTTCCCTCTATTGGAATCAAAAAATCATCTGCGTAAACAGTAATATCTTCATATAGATTTTTATAATTTTTTATTATGTAGTTAGCTATAAGAAGCCATAAGAGTGGTCCAAGACAGGATCCCTGAGGGCATCCTTTAAATACCCTGAACCACTCTATATATTCATATTGATTTAAGCCTATACTTCTTTTGCTTATATAATTTTTTAGTAAGGTTTTGAGGTATCTGGGTAACGGTGAGTCATCAATTATTTCTGATAATTGGTGCCAGTTTATTGAATCGAAAGCACCTGTAATATCAAATGATATGATGCCCACATAAGTATGTTTTTGTAATAATTGTGCAATTTTCTCTTTAAGTCTCTCCAGAGCTGATATAGTGCTTCTGTTTTCACGGAAGCCGAACTGTTCATCTTTTAGATAGTTTATTGCTTCAAGATAAGTTAAAGTTCTATTTTTTATTAATCTTTCTAGGATTTTACCAATCATGGGTAGTAGTGTAATTGGACGGTATGAATCAGGTTTTGGTGGATCTTTGTTTTTCTTTCTAAAATAGATGACTACTCCTTTCTTCCACGTTTCAGGAAAGTGTCCAAGGTAGAGACATTTGTTATATAATAACTTTATAAGGTTCATATGATATAGAATCATTTATACATATCTTTATTCTAAATTATTATCTTCCTAACTTAATTTTTAATATATTAATTAATATTCTCTTCGCTAAAATATCTCTTATTCTAAAACCTCAAATGTTACTTCCTTTTCTCATATGAAAGACTATCTTTACTAAATGCAGCATGTACGTTATAAATCTATTTTAATTCCATTGCGGTTATAACAGATGTTATGTTGTGTGTTCCGGACATTCATTGACAGATGCTTGGGCGCCCAACCTTTTTCTGTTCATAAACAAATTGTGCAAGTAATGTAATTTCCCAGATACAATGTTTAGCTCTTTCCTTTGACTAAAATTCCTTTCCCACCGGGTTGCCCGCCTGTGTCCTCTAAAATTCACAAAAATTACGGGTTCGCCAAATGTGGTAGCTTTTTCATTACATCCTCCCAAAACATTTCTATTAATTATCCTTAACGTACATAAATTCTTTGGCGCGTCTGCGGTTTGCTGGCTCGGTGTATTATCGAATCGTGGCGAGAAAATCTACTGCCCACATGGCAGATCACTCCTAGATCTTGCTCTGTCAACAACTGTTCTAAGCCTCTAATACCCGAGACCATCCCGTTCTTACATCTTATACTTGCTATATATCAATAAAAAACTTTCAGCTGAGATGTCTTCGTTCATTGGATATTTCATGTCTGCCTTCCTGGATGTAGAACCTTTGGGAAATTGTTTACAACGCAAATGGTACGAACGAACGGCCCAAAAACCATCTCAATTCATGCGTTATGCATTAAAATATTTCAGCCCAACAATAATCATCATCATAGTTCATATTATTTTTTATCAAATTTTCTAAAATTCTGCCATCTACCCGATCATATCCTGGGGCTTTCTTTTTATTTTGTTAGTTAATTGCATATTGAATTTCTCTATGGGTAAATTTAAAATTGTTATATTCTTTTATTGATAGTGTGTTTGTGTTTTGAAATGATGATTCGAATTCTGGGCTTGTATTGTAATGGTAATGAAGTAACGTTTCTTGAATCTCTTATTTTGAGTTGAAGATTCCATGACAGAGTGGATGAGATCTGTATTTTTTAAATATTTCTGCTTCAGAATTTTAAAAGCAGTACCATACTTACTGTTTGTTTCCGAACAAAATGTTATCCAAGAATCAATTTTAGCTTTTTTAATATCTAATTTGTATTTTGCTTTGGCTTTTTTATATTTAATCTTGAGTTCTACAGAATCTGGATTTCTTTTATGTAGTTTATATATAGCATTTAGGTGGCTTCGCTGTACTTTAAGTTTGTCAGTATACCAGGATACATTAATTTCATGAGACAACTTTTTCTTTTTAAGTGATTTTTGCATGATGTTTAAAAGGATAACATTAAATTCCTCTGTCCACTTCTCTAACTCTGGAACAGAATTGACTGCTTTAAGTGTTGAAAGTAATGTTTCTTCATGTTTTTGAAACAGTTTATTGAATTTTTTAAACGTTTCATATTTGGTTTTGAAACGGTATAAATTTCTTATTGTGGGTGTGACATTCAGAGTAAAAGTAATATATCGATGGTCACTTAGTGATTTAAATGTCGAGTCTATTTTCCATGAATCTACACTGCTCAAAACAATTAAAGGATATTTGAAGTTTTATATAAAATAAAGATATAAACGAAATTTTTTTTGCCGAAAATAGAAGAAGAGAATCACAAATGCAAATTTTTCTGGTTTTCAAACTGTGGAGTATGCAAATTTTGAGTTCGACGTCAAAAACGTCGCTTCAGCGGCAGCGAATGAAATTTGACTTTCAACTGGATAAAAGAGAATGAAGACAAGGATGATCGGCATTCAGTGATTGCTTTGTTTCGATGAGTACGATGTCTCAGCGAAGTCATTTGACAGATTCAGAAGCTTGGAGAATTGTTGGTAGGTTAGAAGGGGACCAAACTCAAGCCGAAGTAGCGCAAGCCATTGGAGTGTCACAAAGTGTCATTTCCAGGATCTGGAACCGTTTTTTGGAGAGTGGATGTGCAGGCCGAAGACCAGGGCAAGGTCGTAGACGGGCAACAACGCCCAATGAAGATCGGTATTTAGCGTTAACAGCTCGGAGACACCGAAACATGAACGCTACTCTTCTCCAACAACACCTTCGCTCGGCTACAGGCACCACGATTTCAACTCAGACTGTCCGAAACCGGCTCCATGCTGTAGGTCTGTATGCTCGCCGACCGATGGTATGTGTTAGATTAACATCAAGGCATCGTCGCGACCGCAGGGAGTGGGCAACCGAGCATGTCAACTGGAGGAGAAATGAATAGAGCAATATTATGTTTTCTGACGAGTCCCGTTTTTCTGTGCATCCGGATAATAGGCGTATTTTCATCTGGAGGGACTGTGGCAGTAGGAATAATCCTGCGTTCGTGCACGAAAGTGTCAGATTTGGTGGTGGAGGAGTGTTGGTGTATGGTGGCATCTCCATTCACGGGCGCACTGACCTCTACATCATTCGAGATGGAGCTCTGACTGGTCGCCGATATAGGGATGAGATCCTCAGACCTATTGTAGTCCCTTACGCTGCAGCAATCGGAGATAACTTCATTTTAATGGACGATAACTGCAGGCCACATCGTGCAAACCTGGTGGAGGATTTCCTTTTCGAGGAAGGAATCGTTCGAATGGAATGGCCAGCGTGTTCTCCAGACATGAATCCAATCGAGCACGTTTGGGACGCTCTAGGAAGACGAGTTTCTGGCCGCCAACAACCCCCACAAACTCTCCAAGAACTGGAAAGAGCTCTTCTGGAAGAGTGGGGCAGAATACCCCAACTCGTCATTAATAGCCTCATTGAGTCCATGCCTCAAAGGTGTTCAACGTTGCTGGCCGCCCGTGGAAACCATACCCCCTACTGAAAATGATTTTCTTTGAAGAAAACACCTTTTCTTATTCTTTTTTTCTCATATGCACAAATTGTGTTTTTTTCCTTTTGTACACAAATGTGCAATAAAATGCATTTTTTTCTGCCAAACATGTGTAATTTATTCTCATATAACCTACTATGTCTGTCGACCATGTATCAATCAGCTAAAAAGTTTCCCAGATACAAAATCCACCTAAAACTGCAATATCCTTTAATTGTTTTGAGCAGTGTATAATATTTTTTGAATGTTCACCGCAGAGGGTCAAATCTGGTTTGCCTTTAAACTTGTCTCGCGCAAAAGAACATTCTGAATCAGGATCATTAATAATAGTTAATCTGCTCATTGCTAGATAGTCAAGTAGGATATATCCTCTAGCATTATTTCTTTTATAACCCCACGCCTGGAGGTGTGCATTGAAATCACCCCCAAGGATAAGGTTCGATGTATCTTCTATGACTCTGGTCCATTCTCGGAAGTCTTCATCAAGATTTCCACTCGGTTTTGAATATTGTGATCCGACTTTAATGAATTTTGATGACAGTGATAGGTTTATAAATACACTGTTATTTGTTTGTAGAGTCTGAATATGAATTAATAAGGGATTGGATACGAGTATTCCCGACGTCTGATTTATTGAATGGTAGAAGGAACATGAAATTGGGATTCCCGTGAAGGTGTTATTACTTTTGCGATAATCCTGAACTAAAGCTAAATCTACTTTATTTTCATGTATGTACTTCAGCAATTGGAGATTTGCAGCCTTACAATTATTAAGGTTTATTTGAACTATTTTTAAATGATTTGGTGGGGTCATGGATTCTCCGAAATAATATCTATTGTCCAATGGGATAGTCTGATTTATTACATATGTAGCATTGGTTGGAGGTTCTACAGTTGAATCTTCTATATAGTCATCAGAGATATTGAGTGATTTTAGTTCTGAGAACATACTTTTGAAGGATCATAGGAGATAGTAATATTTTGTTTTCGTTGCAACAATCTTTGAAAAATTGGCAGAATCTAGAATTTGCACTATGCCTTTCAATCTTTTCAGCGGGGACCGAAATCACCCACTCGTGGACAGCCACCCGTGAGGTATAGGAACAATAAGTCCACGAGGGGAAAAATAAACGCTACCCGGCACCGATAGCACCCATCTGTTCCAACCCCCACCGCACGAGGCGCCTGTTTATTAGATTTGAAACAATGAATATAATTACATAACAATAATAAAATATAAAAGGTAAAAAATAACAATTTTTTGCAAATTGAAAGTTAAATATAAAATATTTTCGAAGTACTATAAGTTCATGATGTCCTAAATTTATGGTATTTTAGTTCAGAAAGTCAATGGTCAGTTCAGTCAATTTTTTTTTAAATTCTTTCGTAATGAAAGAGAAATTTTTATTGAGAATATTATAATTCTCTTTTAACTTTTGAGAGTTTGAAGGATTGAAAATGATATTACGAAGGTTATATCTGAGAGTTTCGTTCTTATCAAAAGGGAAGTGATGGATCATAAGAGGGCATCCGAATATGTAGTGAACTGCATCTCCTTCTGCTTTATCGCATGGACATCTAGGTGAGGCTCTTTTTCTTATTTTATGTAAGTATTGTGGGAAACTGCCATGGTTACTCAGATAATACGGCAGTGTTGGCTGTTTGCAGAGATAATTTGGATCGACTTTATTTATAATTTTATAGGTATCTCTGCCCTTATTACATGAGTCCCAAATGGCTTGCCAGTCAGAGATGGTTTTCTTTTTAAAATACAATTTTGCTATTGAAATGGGGAACAACAGATCTTTTCTTGATTGATATTGGTCTTGTAAGATGGCTTGCTTTGCTAGGAGATCAGCTCTTTCGTTGCCAGTATCACCCACATGAGATTTAGTCCATGTTATTATAACCGGGTCGGAGGCTCGTTCGGTTAGAGGTTTACACTATTCGATGTGAAAATTATGGAATTATCTTATGCGTGCGTAGCACGACCGGTATACGGTGCCGAAGGCAGCGGGGACCCCAACCGGAGTTTCGTTCGTTTCGAGTTTTATCATATTCGAAGTTTTACAAGATTCGAGGCCCCGATGTAAATTAAGGGCTCACTAGCGGGAGACGCCCGCTTGTTAGTTTATTAAGTTTTAGTTTTCAAGTTTGCCCCTGCCCCAAAAAATCATAACTTTCTTAGTTATGCACAGATTTGAACAGGACCTTTTCTGACATTCTTCCCAAGCCATTTGATTAATAAATAAACATTGGTATTATATCTGCAACTGTTTCTCACCACTAATTATGAACAATAATCAAAACTTTCGGTTTTTTCCCAGTTAAAACACACCATTATTGGTTTAGAGCCACTTTACTCGGGATGCTCGTTAGTTAAGTTGTATCTCTCAATATTGTCTCTTCCCCCTCCCGTCTCCCTTCCTTTCCCCTCCCCAACCCCCTCTCCCGGAATCATAATTTTTTTTTTTAAATTATGATCAGATTTGAACGGAACCTTTTCTGACATTCTTCCCAAGTCATTTGGTTAATTACTAAACATTGGAATTATATCTGCAACTGTTTGTCACCACTATTTATGAACAATAATCAAAATTTTCGGGGTTTTTTTTTTTTTTCCCCAGTTAAAACACTCCATTCTTGGTTTAGAGCAACTTTACATAGCATGCTCGTTAGTTAAGTTGTATCTCTCAAGTTTGTCAGGAAAATTTCTCCGTGCTCAGACAAATAAAACAGTGAAAATTCCAGTTTGTTAGAGTTTAGAACCAAACATGTTGTTATGATACTTTGAATTTTAATATTGAAGCTTTCCGACTCAAAATAATCATCTGTCTGTTATTAATGTTTTTCAAGGGTACGCGTATTAAGTAAGTTTGTCTTTTGTACTCCTTACTTTCCGGTTTTATTGCTGGAGGTTTTATTGTATATAAAGTTTTCACCTGAATGGTGAAAAAATATTTTGTACATTCTTTTAAAAAATCTGGTCAACCTGGCCTGACACCGACCTTCAAAAGTCAAAGCAAAACACAATCCAAAATCGATTTCGAACCCGAAACAATTAAAGTTAACCTGACCCTACCTGCTAAAAACTCCTAACCCTACCTGCAGAAAAAAAGTAGATGTCAGCCAGCTTGACAGCCCAGCCCATGATGAAGAAATATTTGGCATAACCACGTGTCTTGTCGTTTTCTATTTTGGGTAAATGTGGATAACCCGACTCGTTGCAGGACTCTATGATTGATTAATATTTTAAGTAATTTTTCAAAACGCTTAAAAACTGATAAAGATGTATACGAAAATCATTGTCTACTTTTAAGTGTTAAGATGATTTTCGCCTGCGCCACTTTTGGGGGGGGGGGGGGAATTTCTGCTCGCGTCTTTTTATCACACATGCAGAAACACTTTGTTTATTAAGTCAACTAATGGGTATATACAAACTTTTGCTGCATTGCAAGTGATTCATTATTGCGGTGTGCAAGGAAGGCGAAAAAGAAAAGTTGGATAAGCGAATTTAGAAAGGCGTCAGAGCACACGTTATCTTGTTAAATAAAAAATAAATACAAAACCACAGACCAGAATAGAGAATTCTTTTAATGCTACTTATTTCATAGATGTTGATCCATAGTAGTCGCGTGTTTCGAAGTATTTGTAATGCGTTTTTCTTTTTTTTTAAATAGAAAATGGGGCGCTTTTCAAAATCAGTAGTTTGGGAGTTTTTTAATAAAAAATATGAAAACGATAGAGTTATATCAGTAGAATGCAAAAACTGTAACAGTACTTTTAACGAAGATACTTTCACTTTCGGAACCGGTTTCGAAAGGAAAAGTATCTTCCTAAAAAAAAACCGCAAAGAAAATCGAAAAAGTAATCAACGGCGGAAATAGAGATTGATATCTACAATGCAAAAAAATCGTTTAAAAATATTCAAATGCAAACGAGATATTAGAAAAATAATGCCCCATAGGATTAATATTAGCGAGCGAGTGTTTCCAAGTGCGTGAAGAGGACCCTTAAGAGCTCCTAGTCCTAATA
This sequence comes from Maratus michaelseni, assembly GCA_963931845.1. Lineage (NCBI taxonomy): Eukaryota > Metazoa > Arthropoda > Arachnida > Araneae > Salticidae > Maratus > Maratus michaelseni. The sequence continues at coordinate 253,639,811 of OZ007589.1, read as the reverse complement.
CGAGGGGAAATTTAATTATAAAAATGTCTTGCTCTAACATTACAGCTAGTACTATTAGAAGAAATTTTATTTGAAAAAAAAAAAAAAAAAAAAAAAAAAAATCCACGTTTTAAGACATAAACAGCATTACCTCAAATATTTTTCAGAGTATATATGTAATATATATAAATGTTTTTTGCATAATGTTTTTCGTATATGTTTTTCATATAATGTTATTTTCTAATCCATTTGAAATTATTGATTTTGTAAAGACTTTATTTTTATTTTGTTTTATGATGTTCTTATATACAATACAAGCTTAATATTTAATTGGAATATCCACAAGTTTAGTCTTTTTCCTGTATAGTGTATTGTATATAAGAAATAAAACAACAAAATTTTCAAATGTACAAATTTCTCGGATCCTTTTGTTTAAATTATTTGATACATTAATTTAAATTTATTAATTATTTTTTACTTCATCAAGATAGAAATAGATGGCAGCAGGTGCAATCTAGACAGCTGATATTTTTATTCGCTCCGATTTTCGTGCAAGTGAAATTCGTAAATAAGTTCAAAATAAGAGTTGAGAATTCATTTGAAATTAACGATATTACTCATAATTAAAATGAGAATCATCTCAAACACTTTGGATTACGTACATGTTATTTTATTTTTAAGAATTGCTAGTTTGAGTTTGATTGCTCTCACACTAGCCCCCATATTAGAGTTGGAGGCAGGGCTGATCTTACCCAATCTAGTCTGTTCATTGGTCTGAGCTCTGGAAACTCAGTTTGTTGCCAAACGGTAAGCTAGAAATTCAGCCTTATTTCCGCGCCACTTAAGATAAATATATTATATATATATATATATATATAGATAGATACATTTGACACTGATACTGCATGTAGAGTAAGAAAGCTTCTAAAGTAAATATTACCTAACACATAGAATGAAAGCGAGAACAAAAGTTCACAAAAGAACATTTTTTTCAATGTTAAAGTGCATCTCCATAAAACAATGTTCTTTTCCAACATTTTTCTTAACTCAGGAGCATAAACGCTCCCCTCCCAAAAAAAAGTATTTTTCACTTTAGAATTACTATTTCATTTTCATGTTAACATTTCTCTATACTTTTACAACAAAATTAATTTTAATTTTTTTTAATCTGTTTAAATAAATAATTTTTCTTTTGCACAAATTTTATTTTATTTCCGTTTTTACTCATATTATATAATTGTAATTGCTTAATCCTCCGTTCCATAAGTTTTTGTAAGTTCAGCGGGTTTCACGGTTTAGGTAAATTTTAAATATGTTTAAAGTAATTTGAATTTTCCAAAATATTTCAAACAACTTAAATTTTATAATAAAATAGTTGAACTTCTACAAATGAAAAGTTATATATTTATCTGAACCAGGGCTTAATTTGCGACGGAGCCTACCGGAGCTCAGCTCCTGTACTTCTCTGTTTTTAGTAAATATTTAAATATTCGCCAGAATTCACCGGAGCTCATGAACACTGCGCTCCGGAGCCCAGTGCAATAACGCTTCCAAAAAACGAATCCCAAAATACCTTTTCCTTTCCCTCCCATCTCCAATATTTTGCCTTATTTTGTATCAAAACACTTATAAGTGACGTAATGTGTCGCTCACATAAGAGATCGAGATGAAACAATCAGTGTTGAATTGAGACACTTTTCTGTGGCTCCGGGGGGGGGGGGGGGGGGGGGAGGAGGATATTCCCTCCGGGCCACCCCCTGAATTATAGGCTCTATTTTTATATCAGCCTTCGGGTTTGGGCAGGTTCGAGCTCAATCTGTCTTAAATTCAAAATTTTACTTATTTCCATTTCAAATCATTTTAATGTTATTTTGATCAGAATAAAGGGTAAACAAAAATAGTCTTTTTCTGTTCTGCATAGGTGCGAACTATTAATTTTTTGTGTTAACACTATTTCGGAATCATAATCCTGAGCTTATTTAGTCGCAGAATTCTGCGATTAATTAACATTAAGTTTAGACAAGGGTTTCTATTTGGAAGTAGTAATAACTAAAAAGTGGAATAGTTGATAGCTAGCTAAGCATACGCATATACGCGTATTTTAATTTTTTATTTTTCTAAATAAAAAAACATTGCTTTAAATTTAGAAAATAATGTATGAAATATAAATATGCAGATTGCAGTGACGGGGGAGGGGGGGGGGGTACGCTACGGGTGTTAGTATTTCAGAACATTAGGGCTCCAGTACTTTTTTTTTCTTAGAAATTAAGCCCTGGTCTGAACTGAAGTTTTAGAAATGCATTTATTTAACTTATTTAAAATGCCTCAGCGTATAAGAGTATAAACATTTCTTGGGTACAGGGTCGGTCAATGGTCACAGAACAATATACATTTTTTTGTTGTTAAGAATCAGCGATAAATCGCCAAAATAACGAAATTTTCGTTATTTGTTTACAGGTGAAGATAATGTAAAAAGAAATTAATTGTTTGGTCTTCGAATCAGGATCTTATTCATACTAAGATTTTCTCGTTAATTTACACATCAATAAAAAGTTCCGATAGATAAAACTAATAAATTTATTATTATTACCAAGCAAAAGCCTGGTTCAGAAACTCGGATATACCGCCGAGAACTCGGTTCAAAATTACATCACATCAAAATCAGAATTAAAACTGAAAAAAAAAAAAAATAAAGGGTTACAATAATTATTATTGGCGACGCCTAATCTCGCCAATCAAAACAACAGAAAGGGGGATTTTACAACAGGCGTATAATTGATATTCCGCAGATCATTATTTTACTTTTTTTTTTATAAATAAGTATACCCACATAAGAAGAACATTACTATTTTTTTTTTTTTTTTTTCAAAACATTTAGAATATGCGACTAGGGAGACTTTCCTAGTAGGTGATTATTTCTTTTCTAATTAAATATTTGCCTGTTTCTTTGCAAAATATGATGTTAGTGTTTTATTTTTATATACTTGTAAGTTTATCTGTTTCTTGCTATCAGCTATACAAAATACAAATGGCAAATATATTTTTCTTACCAAATAAAGTATAGGTTAATTGTTTTTATCTTTTATTTTTTGTCTTTGTTATATTAAAACTGTTAACGTGAAATGTAAATTGACATTAATGTGGAATTCCTAAATTTTCCTGACGCATAACAAAAAAGATTTTATTCTCTTAGTTATGTTTGTACTTTCTGTACTATTCTTGTATGTCCTTTTTTTTAATACTCTTTTTATAATTATATTTTTTTAAAACTGATAATATTTCGCATTGCATCTGTACTCATTCGTAAATACTTTATAATGTGGTGTGTGTGTGTGTTTTAGGGGTGGGGGGGGGGTAGTTGTAGGGTGCCAGATGAAGCTCAGCGCACAGGCGCCGGACACTAGTGTCACGCTCATGATATTGAAGTTATAAAAGATCCAGCTTTAATTGTCCGATTTGTGAAATCGCTTTTGAAAGAATAGTTTCCCTAGTGATGTACATACGATGAGTGCGGAAGAGCGCGCGGTCGGTTACTGATTCTGCAGCACTGTCGCTATTCCTGTTGTGCTCGCCCTCAAGGTAGGCAAGTGCCTGTGGTATGCTAGGCACGTGGAGTCGCACGCTCTCTTCTTTCTCTGCCTTCGCTCTCCTCTGGCATTAATTTTTTTCTTTCATTTTTTCCGATTCCCCCTTCTTTTCTCTGCCTCTCATTTTTAGCTCGTTTTTTTTTTTTTTTTTTTTTTTTTTTCCCCTTTGGTGAGGGGGGAGCGGCCACAAATATTTCGGAAGCCATCGTAATTTGTGGGCCTGTTAAACAGGTCTTAGGTTCGCGCGGGAAGAATTTTTTTTATTATTACTACGTTTTAATTTATAGATGCATTTTCAATATTTCCTTTTTCCTAATTTTCCTGTAACGTTTAACAATTGAAATGAGTGTCTTCAGAGCTGCTGATTCATGGTGTGCTGTAATGTAAGTAGATCGTCTATGTAACAGTTTCAGTTTTGTTATGTGCAGTGATGGACCGGAAGAGGGGACTGTCACCCCGGAAGATTTCCGATTTTTTGTTTATTAATGGTTTCGAATATAAAATATATCCTTTGAAATACCAGAATGCCCTCCTCCCCACCCAGCCCGCACTTCTCTCCCAACAGACAAATATCTGAAATTGAACACTGGTGATTAATAACTCGACGTGGATGTTCTTCATATTTTATAGAAATTTTGTATGACAAATGAATACTTTTATAAATTGTCCATGCCAGAGGAAAGAGCCGTATAAATCAAAATATCTTTTTCTCCAATTAATAAGGGATGTTTTGAACAAGTTCATGAATCCGAAGAAATGATCTATTATGATGATTTTAAAATCGCAGAAGTAATATTTTGTATGTATGGAATAACACTCAACGTACAAATATCTGATAGAATTTTTATTAATTAAATTTTGTCGCAACATTGAATTTTTGCAATCGAAATTTCAAGTTATTTTTGTTTTTATGTGAATTGTTTTCGACTTGTACAGCCAGTCAAAAACAAAGCTAGACCACCCCATATTATTTTACCGAGTTTTCAGAGACAGATGAAAAAAAAAATTAAATAAAAAAAAAAAACACCATTCGACCGGCATTATGTCTTCTATAATTCTGTATGTATGAATAAAATGAGCTTAGAGCAGTGGTTCCCAACGCGAGGCGTACGCCACAGAGTAAGGCTCCTACAATCCTATTATAGTAGAATTCGTATTATAATAGTCCTACCACACAGAGTGAAGGGGGCATAATTACATATTTGTTAGGAACCCATCCTATGTAGTTTTTTGTAAAAGTAATGTTGTAGATTTAAAATAAATACACATTCAAATTTAAATAATAATAATAAAATTATGTATGTTTTTAATTTTTAAAAAGTTTCTATTCGAAATTTCAAAATACAAATATTACCAAAAAATTCTAAGAAAAAGTTTTAAAGAAATTTAGACACTTTTTCATATATTTGAAAACTCTGTATAATTTTTCCGATTTATTAGAATTTTAGAAAACTTTTTCGGTTGTTCATTGAATGAGTCTTGTATTTCTTTCGCTCTGCAATATGTCACATGAAGAAACTTTTACACATGAAGCTATTCAAGTGCATATTTAACAACTTCGTTACGAGCGTCCTGAACAGAATTTTAATCTTTTTTTTGTTCACCAGCAATTCTGATTTGAAATTTTTGCCTAATTTAATCTCAGAAATCCCGTAATTAAATAATCCAAAAAAATTCTGTTCAAACTTACTGGTAGGAATAATCGAGGATTCGGTGCACCTAGGGCTACTATGTAATACAGGCTGAATCGTCAAGCATTTTGTTGCCCACTTAGACCAATCGGTGATTGTTGCCCACGCGGCATATCCAATTGTTCTTCTTCTACGGGCAATTAAATGTAGGCGCGAGTTTGAGCCCAAGTACACCTATACGTCGCTTGTATGCAGCACTCGTTGCGATGTGAATAGAGCTTCTATTGTACGCCTTAGTTGCAAAAGGTTTAAAACTGACTTCAACCCTTCCAGCATAATCATATTGTTTTAATTTTTTTCACAGCGCTGTAAAGCGCTTCAGCGACCATTACTAATGCTCTGAGGATCTATAGATAAACGAACGAAATGTCATCTGATTTTTTTGGTGACAAATGCAAATTGTTATTTTTCGAATAGTAGGTACTTCGATCAATGAGCGTGTCTGACACTTTTACACATGGATTAACTTTGTACTTAAACAGTTTACAGCCAAATATTTAAAAACATATTTTATATTTAAATTTACCCAACATTTGTCTATCATAATATAGCAGGATCAATTTTCTGAAACATCATTTTCATATTTAAAAAAAAAAAAAAATTCTTACGGATGTGACATGGATGTCACACTTCCAACATGTAAAGATATTATTATTTTAATTTTTAAATGTTGCTGCGGAAAATCGATGCTGCTATATTAAAAAAGATAAATGTTGGTTAAACATAAAAATATTTAATTTAAAAATTTGGGCTATAAACCCTTTTAAGTGTAAAGCCACTTTCTGTGTCTCCACGGACGACTTAAACTATTCCTTTTTTATTCATAAAACCTCTGCCAGTTCTAACACATTTGACACTGCTAAAACAACTTTTATTTTACACTTTTTCGTAAGCAAAACAAAATTTCTGTATGATGTTATCAGAACTGAAAACATTGCATCATCATCTTTTTCTCCTGCATGGAATACTGTTCCAATGGTATAGAAAAAAGAAGTGTTAAAAAAATAACTGCAATGGTTGTCTATTATATAAAATATCATAATTTCGGCGCAACTTGCTATGGAGGTAGTTTTTTAGTTTGATGAGTACTGTACATTGCTTTGTTTTTATGTAATTTACAGAGGTGTACTGTTATTAGGAATTAGCTGTCCCGCCTCGGCGCGTGATAACCTCAAATAAACCTAAAATCAGTGTTAACGAAAATCTATCCAATCGAACCGAATGTTCGGGGGCCCTATTGCCTGTGGCAGCGTACACCCGCGAATGTGTATGATTTTATATTGCTAAATGAAAATATATCCAAACGAACTTACAGTTGAGGAATCCACTGTCTTCGGCAGCGTACACGGGCATGCTACGCACGCTCCGGTCTGTTAGCGTTTTATATTTTTAAACGAAAGATCTACGCACCAATGTAGTCCGAGCCCGTGATGATAACCTTAAATATACCTAACACCAGTATTGGATTTATATATTTAAACGCCTAGCCTTCCCGCCCTTCGCGTAGAGATGGGAATGCTCGGAAAAAACCGGAAACTTTGGGGGAAAAACTGTTTTTTTTTTTCGTTTTTTATTTTACCAAACTGGAAAAATTGAAATTTAACTTATAAAATAATATATTCAAAATGTTATGGCTGCATTCTGATATTTTTTCCTTTATATTTTTTCATGTTCAGTGTCTCCCATGAAAATGTTAACATAGAAAAATATGATCTGTAAGCGGTTTAGAAAGAACTTGAGTTCTTTAAAGAATCCTTTACAATTTTTTTTATCTTAAAACATAGGATCCTTCAAAAAATTTGGAATTTCTTTCAATCTCCATTCTGAATCTTCCAGAAATGTGATGATTTTAGAATAACAAAACATGTCACATAACAGCTGAAATCGCTAATGAATCTCTTATCTATACATTATATCTGTATATACAGTAGTGGTCAAAGTTGTGGAATCCTTTTGGGAAAAATGTTTTTTTGAAATTTGATGGCTCATAACACCTAATATTTCTTAGTTATACCGTAAAAGATATATACCACTGAGAAGATAATTTAATAAAAAATATCATGCAACACAGTTTGTTCAATTCTAATTAATTCATCAAACGTTATATTCAAATAATGAGAAAAAGACAGTAAAATCTGGTTATGTTGATGATAATGATTTTTCTTTCCTTTCTTTTACTTGAATGTAGGCATTGCATATGAATGTTTGGAGTGTCAGACAGATTCCATTTTATTTACTAATATGTCAATCAAAGCTAGGGTCGGATTAAAAAAAAAATATATATATATGCCATATTTAGGTACTTATAGGAGTTTATCACTATTTTTTATGATTGCTATCAAGTTGCTTAAGTTCTTTGCCCCCTTTCAATTTTAGAGCTAGTAAAGCATAATAAAACCGAAGTAAACCGAATACCGAATAGGTCTCTATTTTCAGTGATAGCCTGTCTGGACTGCAGGCCATTCACGCACCTAGAACATCTAACCCACTCGTACTAAAAATTAAATTAAAACTCAAAAGTCTCTTGTACAGAACACATCTCGGCCACGTCTCAGCGCACAAAGGCACTTTTGGCAACGAGTACGCGGACGAACTCGCAAAACAAGCCACCAAGTATACATCCATTGATCACCACCTCCCAGTGCCCCAGTCGTTCATCAAGAGTGTCCTGAAATCCAGGATCATCTCGGAATGGCAGGAGTACTGGGAACTCACTGATAAGGGCAGGCACACGTTTGACCTAATCCCCAAAGTCTCACTTAACATATATCACCTCACACCATACACCGCAAGCTTCCTAACGGGCCACGTGCCCTTTAAATCATACCTCCACAAATTTGGTTGTGCAGGATCTAATAGGTGTGAGTGTGGCGAGGTGGGATCTCCTACCCACGCCTACCACGAATGCACACTTACTGCACGCTGGCACATTAAACGTCCAGCCACTCCCCCTAAGGGATGGCTTCAAAATATTCTTTCTAGACCCACACTTCTGAACAAACTCAAACACATCCACCAATACTTAGCACACATCTCCAACCTCACAAGCTAGTCTGTACCCAGAGCAACTCCCATTCCCTCGTATGGCATCGCCCCTTGTCGCGAGTGGAGTTATAGTGTTACTCTGGCGATGCCACAGTGCCCCTTGTCGTGAGAGAGCATGTTTCTGGCGCACAACCCGATAGCTTATCTGCTGTCTGATAACCAGGTGCTTTGCGGCACATCATTCTCAAACCATTTCAAGAACCTCGGCACCTCGCTGCCCCGTGTCGCGAGGGAGATCTGTTCTCCGGCAGCGAGGGATTTGTTCTGTGAATTTCGGGCAATAATGGCCCATTGCGATTCACCCGCCCCCTGTCGCGTTTTCCGGCGGGCTCAGCTGTAGCTGAAATTGTTTTTTTTTTTTTTTTTTTTTTTAAACCTTAATAAAGGTACCGGGAGGGACACCTATGCTCTACAGACTTGGCCTCCTCGTCTGAGCAGTCCCTCTTAGGCTGTGAAAATAAATATTTTTATTAATATATTTTTAAGTTTTGATTCAATTTTCATAAAACTTGAAATGACTCGACAAAATTCTGCATTGATTATATATATATATTAAATTTCAAACCTTTCGGTTGGGTAATTTTTGCGCTGTTATATGCGGAAAGAACAGCAAATTAGGTGCTACGTATTTATATAATTACGAACACACCTAAACTGCTAGTGAATCGTATGATTTTTAAGGGAACTATCGTAGAGGACCCAAAAGGGGCCAACTGATAGTTTTGAGCAGGGCCGTGAGAAGAAAACATCTTAAAAATTTCTTAGTACTGGAATGTAAAAATGGGGGAATGTTTAATCTTCAATTAGTCGAAATTAAGCATAAGGTATAAATAAATCGAAATGCTTAAAAAATTGGGCCCTAGGTTTGAGGGTAGTGGCCTGGAGAGAGGTGTCCAAGACTCACCTTTATAGTCACCATACATACTCGACTCCCGAATTCAAGATGAAAACATGTTTAATTCAGAATGGTTTTCTACGCCTTATTTCACTTCATTTAATTCTAAATAATTTAAGGTGCGAAGAAAACTACTGCAAAATATTCGTATTAAAACTGTTTTCATCTCGAATTTGGGGGGCTGGCTTATACGCGAGTATATACAGTATGCATTGAGAGGGTAACACAATTGGGGGGGGGGGGGGTAAAAATGCATGGCACACAATAAGTTCAAGGGGTCCCGGGTTCTAACTGGAATGTAAAAATGGGGAAATAACTAAATGAGAAAAAAGGCCCCTGGTCGTTTTGAGTGGACTGTAGAGAGTTGAGATTGTCTTTTTAACTTTTTATTAACATATAACAGAACAGTAGACTTTCACAAACACAAATTATTAAATTAAACTGCATTTTTATAAGTAATATCGCCGCGTGAACTGGGCAGTGTTTAGAATACGTGCGAGTGCCTTGGTGACTCACAGCTTAACTGAATTGTTTTACAAAATGCTCCTAGGTGGAGCCAAAACCGTACTTCCGCGACGGAACATGCCGCCCGGGGATGAAATATGAAATATTTCAGCAATTAATTTAAACTTAGAATACAATTAATATACATTATAGATAATATTACAATACAAAATGAACAATATACAGTGAATTGGTTATATAATTGATTAAGAATAATATTCAAATACAATACAACATAAATGCTATTTACATTAAATTTTCACCAATTGGCAATAGACAAATTTTTGAAATGCCCCGTAAAAATTCACTCGTGGCAGTTTTTACTTTAACTGCACGCACCTTATTGTCTTTGCCGGGGACTATTTCTACAATCCGGGCCAGTGCCCATTTACATGGGGGCAGATTTTCTTCCTTTAATAACACCAGGGATCCTACTTTAACGTTATTTTTTGTGAACTGCCATTTACCGCGCTGCTGCAAATGATTTAGGTAATCAATAGACCAACGTTTCCAAATGCATTGAACATATTTAGTAATGCGTTGCCAATGATTTAATCTATTATCGGAGATATTCATAACAGTAGGCTCGGGATTACTGGTGATGGGTCGGCCAATTAAAAAATGGCCTGGGGTAAGCACTTCAAACTCATTTATGTCATCTGAAAGTGGAAATAAAGGCCGGGAATTTAGAATTCCTTCGATTTGTATGATAAGAGTTTCGAAGTCCTCAAGAGTAATTTTATTATTACCTACGACCCTGAGCAAGTGATGTTTGAAGGACTTAACGCCTGCTTCCCAGAGTCCGCCAAAGTTAGGGGAACGCGGGGGAATAAATTTCCATGTTATGAATTCCTGGGCTAAAAAATTAGATAATTCCTCGCTGGGTGTTTTTAGCGATTTTTTAAACTTATCTAATTCTGTTGACGCACCTTTAAAGTTAGTGGCATTATCTGAGGTTAGTGTACTTATCTTGCCTCTCCTAGCGCAGAATCTTTTAAGCGCCGCGATAAATGCAGCAGCAGATAAATCGCTTACTACTTCTAAGTGTATTGCCTTCGTAGACATGCATATAAATATGGCCACATAAATTTTTGAATAAACTCCTTTTCTTTGATTCTTATATTTGATGTGGAATGGACCACAAAAATCGACGCCTGAATTTAAAAAACTTGAATTTGGTGTTACACGTTGTTGTGGGAGGTCTCCCATTAATTGATCTAGTGTCTTGGGATTGTGCTTGAAGCATGTGACACAGGAATGAACAATTTTTCTTGCTATGCTTTTAGCCTTTATGGGCCAATATTGCATGCGTACTTGATGGACTAATCCCTGTGCACCTATATGCAAGTACTTTCTATGGAAGAATTCAAAGATTAATTTAGTGAGTACGTGATCATTTGGTAAAATCAATTGATGTTTGGCTTCAAAGGGCAAATTGGAGTTGATTAATCTGCCACCTACACGAAGCAAGCCACTTTCGTCCAAAAAGGGATTTAATGATTTTAAGCTACTGGACGAAGGAACGGTGTGTCCTTTCCTCAACGCAGCTATTTCCGCTGCAAACTTACCCTCCTGGGCCTTTTTCACCAAAAAATGAGTACTTCGTTGAAGCTCGTTCGCCGTCAGGTGATTGCGATTCCTTTCTACTTTACGAGCATTGTCAAGAAACCTGAAAATGAAACTACATATTCTAATTAGTTTTAAAAAATCATTAGAGCATTTATACAGACGATCATAAAAAGTGTCATTTTCTTTAGAAATTGTGATCAAAGTGATATCTGGTTTCAGTTCTTTTACACAGTCAATGTCTATGGGATTGGGACACTGTCTAGGAACTGTGATTTCTCTTTCAAGAAATTCTGGTCCAAACCACCATAAGTCATTATTTATTAGATCCTTGGCATATGCACCTCTGGATATCACGTCAGCCGGATTAGACTTGGAGGATACGTGATTCCACAAACAATTCTCAGAAAGAGTCTGAATCATAGTCACTCTGTTGGCTACGAAAGTTTTTAATTTGTGTGGTGGAGTATTGAGCCAAAAAAGTACAATGGAAGAATCAGTCCAAAGCCACACCCTTTCAAAGTCCAACTGTAAGGTCGGAACTAATTTTTTAACTAGTTTCGTCAATAGTAGAGCTGCTGAGAGCTCTAATCTTGGTATAGTCATTGGCTTTAGGGGAGCCACTCGAGACTTGCTGCATAGAAGATTCGAACTGAACTGTCCAGTCGTGGAGATGCATCGTAAATAAACAGCAGCTCCATAGGCTTTCCCTGATGCGTCACAGAAACCATGAAGTTCTAATTTTGCGATATTGTCCGACAGAACATATCGAGAAATGACAAGATTATTTATGTCTTGTAATTTAATTAAAAAATTGTTCCATTCTCGAAGAGAGTTGGGAGGCAGTGGTTGATTCCAATCAAGCTTTTGTTCCCATAGCTGTTGCATAAAAATCTTTGCTTTAGTGACAATCGGGCCAACCAGGCCTAATGGGTCATAAATTTTGGCGATTTCGGCCAATACTTCTCTCTTGGAGTAATTATCTTTAGGGATGACAGTAATTTTAAAGGAAAAATGATCCGATTGGGGCTTCCATAACATTCCTAATGTTTTTACAGAAATCTGCTGCGAGGGATCTTCAAATGCGTATTCTGAAATAGCGGTGTCTTGTAACAACTCAGGGTGATTAGATACCCATTTGTGTAGTTCCATACCACCTTTTTCTAAAATCAGAATCAATTGAGATTGTAACTCTTGTGCATCTTGCAAGGAACCCGCCAATGACAAGCAATCGTCAACATACATATCATTATATATCACCTTTGCAGCTTTGGGAAAATAGTTTCTTTCTTCGTCAGCAAGCGCTTTTAATGTACGTGTAGCTAAGAACTGGGCACTAACTGTGCCATATGTTACCGTATTTAATTGAAATATTTTAATTGGTGCATCCTTATTAGACTTCCAAACAATTTTTTGTAAATTTCTCTGCAATGGATCGATCAGTATTTGTCTATACATTTTCTTAATGTCTGCACAAAATGCATATTTGTGTGTGCGGAATCTAGTTATAATGGAAAACAAATCTTGCTGGACTGTTCCACCATTTAATAAAATAGAATTAAGTGCATATCCGCTAGATGTATTTGAGCTAGCATTAAAAACCACGCGTAGGGGAGTGGAGGTTTTTTCTGGTTTATAGACAGCATGGTGTGGAATGAAGTACGATACCCGATTGGTGTTTTCACCTTTAATTTCAGTCATATGCCCCAAAAATTCATACTCTTCCATGAAATCTCTACATAAATTAGCCATTGTTTTATTTTTATCTAATTTAGTCCATAAATTATTTAATCTTCTAACTGCAATTTCTTTAGATGACCCTAAAACTGATTCAGCATTTTCTTTCATTGGTAGCTGCACTATGAATCTACCGGTATGATCGCGTTTATATGTGCTTCTAAAATGCTCCTCACAAAATGTTTCTTCTTCACCCTTCACAAATTCGTCATTGTCTCCAGGTAAGGATTCAATTTCAAAGAATTTCTTAAGTGTATTGTCCAAACTATCTTCAGTTAAGAGACAACAAAAGGATTGATTACTAATGGGTGGAAGTGTGCCTGTCACTAAATATCCGAATTCTGTATTTTGTAAAATACACTTTCCATCTGAGAGCCGAATTTTATCCCCCTTTAAAATATCAAAAAATAATTCGCTACCAATTAGAACATCAACTTGATCTGGAACATTAAAATTGCTGTCAGCTAATTCTATGTACTTAGGGATGCATAAATTTGAAATGTCTAATTCCGTGGTCGGAATATGATTTATTATTTTTTGCAACACAACCAAGTCTATATTTCTTGAAAATGTTTCATTTTGATTGAATATATCCGTATTTACGATTCGTTTCACTTGTTGATATGAACCGTTAATACCGGAAACACTACCTTTAACAGGTTTTGGTTTTAAATTCAATTTCTTGCAAGCACTATCCGATAAGATATTTACTGTTGATCCACTATCGGTTACACTTCGTAATTTAATTTTATTTCCACGCGAATCCTTTATTAAAATAATTGCAGTATTTAATAACGTACAATTCTTTGAGTCATTAGTTAAAAGATTATTACCTACTAGTGAAGAGACCTTATCCTTACTTTCGGAATCTGACATAATTAATTGTTTTTCTTTTATCGATTCTGAGGGTTTATTCATTTGAGCTTCTGAAAATTCATTCACATTTTCGCAAAGTAGGCTATTATGTCGAGAGGAACACTTTTTACATGAGAATTTAGAATTGCATTCGCTATTATGTAATTTCAGACAATTTATACATAATTTATTTTTGCTTACAAAGTTTTTTCTATTATGAACACTCATATTTTGAAATGCGACGCATTTAAATAACGAATGGTCGTGTTTACATAAAATGCAAGGCTTTACTTTATTTTTATTGTCACTGATGAAAAATGACCTTGATTTATTTACTGCGTAATTATTTTTGATCTGTTTCGAATTGACTTGGTTGGCGCCATGAGACCGAGAAACATTGTCTAACATAATACATCTTTTTTCCAGAAATGACATTAAATAATCGAAGTTTGGTACCTGTGTATTTTCGAGAGAAAGTTCAAATTGTTTTTGACTTTCTTTATCTATTTTTTGTAAAATTATATTCATGAATACACTTTCTGATAAGCTATTTTGCTCATATTCCATTACTTTCAAGGCTCTGATGTTCTTATTAATACAATCTAAGAAATTTCGTAATTCTTTAGGAGATTCATACTGGATTTTTTCATAATTTAAAATTGAAGAAATATGAGAGTCGACTAAAAGTCGTTTATTTTCATATCTATGAATGAGGGCTTGAAATAACGAATTGAAATCATCATCGGGAGATTCTAATTGTTTAGCATCATTTTTTAAAGAGGCTTTTAAATAAAATAGCCTTTGATTATCATCTAAATGATCATTATTAATGATCAAATTCGTAAATTGATTTTTGAAATTTGCGAAATCACAGTATGCACCTCCGAATGAAGGCAATGGAATTTCTGGTAAGCGTACTTTTGTTTTGTTTTCATTAATATGATTATTATTAGATTTATCATCAAAGGAGGTTAATAAAAGTTTTACACTCACCTCCAAATTTTCTAATCGGTCACTTGCATCATCTAAATCCTGCTCGATTTCCTTTAATTGAGGTTGAGTTATTTCAGGTATCTCCTAGTATTGTTCTCTAATATCTTCTAATTTATTTTGCAGGCTTTCAAGTTTTTTTAATTTCACTTGGAGTTGGCTCACATTAGTGGCCTTAGGATCTAAATTATCTTGGATAAATTGTTCTAGTTTAGTTATTGCGGCCTTGACGGCGCCTTTCGAACGATTGAGTTTATCCATATAGCAGCACTCCGGCTCGACGGACCACAAAATGGTCGTTTTGAGTGGACTGTAGAGAGTTGAGATTGTCTTTTTAACTTTTTATTAACATATAACAGAACAGTAGACTTTCACAAACACAAATTATTAAATTAAACTGCATTTTTATAAGTAATATCGCCGCGTGAACTGGGCAGTGTTTAGAATACGTGCGAGTGCCTTGGTGACTCACAGCTTAACTGAATTGTTTTACAAAATGCTCCTAGGTGGAGCTGTGATACAACACTCACTAGGAGGAGCCAAAACCGTACTTCCGCGACGGAACAGCCCCAAAAACGAAGATGATCAAATTAAAAGGATGCAAGTTATTAACAATTTAGGGAACAAAAACTTCAACGGGGCTCCAGGATGCCAGGGTCTTAACTGGAATGTAGAAATGGGGAATAGCTAAATAGAGAAAGGACCCCAAAAACGAAGAAGATCTGATAAAAAGGGGACAAGTTATTAACAATTAAAGGCAAAAATGTACAGGTGCCCCCGATCACAAAAAATTAAGTTTGAACATCAGGTGCATCAGGACCTGCCGTAGACTATCCTCACCTAAATTTTCAGACTCCTATGTGCGGTAGAATTTGGTAGTCGTCACACACACACAGAACAAAAGTTTCTTTTATTAGTAGATAATAATAAGTATAAAGTTTTTTTAACATACAAGTTAAAAAACAAAAATAAAAGTAGGTCTGTTTAATTGTTTAACTTAAAAGTAAGAAAGAAAATTAATTAAGTCCTACTTTAATGAACAACTTCAAATTTTATTTTACAATCTGACAGTAAAGGTACAATTTTCTAAAAGATGTGAACAACTTCAGGGTTGCTATTTTGTCCACTTTTTGTAAAAAGACCGGGACGCCGGAAGAAATTGGACGAAATGCACAAAACGAAAATCTGCTGATTTTCCGTATGTTTGACATATAAAATTATTGCTATGATGTAATAGAATTATATTCCTACATTATTTATTACTAATAATATATATATTTTTTTCAATTAATCATTTAATTGAAATAGAATGACTGCATATTAATCAGAATCTAATAAACCCACAAAGAAAATAGTAATTACATGTTGATACAATTAATTTCGGACAATATTTTAATGTAAAAATAATCTTATGCTGCATATGTCAAACAGTTTTGATTAAATTGAATCAGAACCTAAACCAAAACCAAAAAATTGAACAGAAACTAAAAACCTAAACCAAAACTAAAAAAGCTGAACTTAAACTTAGGCTCTCTTATTCATAATGAATTTTATCAGTGGTGGAGTTGATTGTCTTTTATTTTAGCCTATAGTTCTGTCTAAGAATCCCAGTCATCACGTAGCTAAAGGGTTTCTAAATTATTATGATGGTGTAATGCCTCAACGAAACTCGATAAAACAGTCACATTAAGTGCTTGGAGATGTATGTGTAAAACAAAGATGTTTTCTTGAAAATTATCGATGAACATGAAGAAGAAATAGATACAAACATAAGGAATATAATTAACAATATTGCTTTATACAAAGAAGTGAAATATCTATATCTAATCAGTATGTTGAAACCCATCAGTATTTCACTGGATCTGCTACAGAGAGATTCCTGTACTATTGCAGATGTAATAACCAATGAATTCTTGACACTTTTGAAATCTGAAGAACTTAGAATTTATACTAAATGTTTACAGAAAAGATTTGATGACTGTATCACGCCCTCTCACATTTTATCATACATGCTGCATCCAAAATACATGGGTGAGGGACTTACTAATAACCAAGAAGAAATAGCAAGGAAATGGGTGAATGACATTGATAAAAAAATTTTGCCATTGATTGTTAAATTTTCCATTAAGGCATCTCCATTTCCTGATACATATTTTTCTAGCAATAATAAACAATCTATCACC
This sequence comes from Maratus michaelseni, assembly GCA_963931845.1. NCBI lineage: Eukaryota > Metazoa > Arthropoda > Arachnida > Araneae > Salticidae > Maratus > Maratus michaelseni. Next base: position 253,622,779 of record OZ007589.1, on the reverse strand, counting down.
AGCAGAATGGTGGGAATCGCTGAAAAGATACAGTGAGTTAGAAAATATTTAAAATTTTGCATGTCATCTTTTTCAGTGCGTAGACTCATCAGCAAGCATTGAACGATTTTTTTTCAATTCAGCATGATTCAAAACAAACTTAGAAATAAGCTTGGATTACAAACTGCTACAAAATTTTTAATGCCTTTATAAAATGTTAAATTCTAAAAACAAACTACTTGCTCCTGATCCTGAAGTATTTGACGACTATTAAATATTTTACTCTTAAAAATTTTTATACTTTTACTATTAAATTATTTTATTCTTTATGTATCTTGAATAACAAAATTTCATAGTATGCATTTCTGTTAATTTCTTTATTAATTCCTGGTTATTTTGCATTTGATATTTTAACTAAAAGAAAATTTTTATTATATTTTTTTACTTTTTATTGATGTTTACCCCATAGTAAAATGTGCATATACTGAACGTTTTTATGCATATTTTAAATTATTATTGCCATTACAAGCACGGGTTTCATTTCAATGTAATGTTTTCTTAATTAATACCAACTTGTTATTTCATCATGTGACCTTTTTTTTTAATATATAAGATTTGAGTCTGTCAAACATTTAAAAAAAATTTATTTCTATTTTTAATTTTGTAAACTGATTATTAATTGCAATGGAACTGTCATATGACAGATAAAAAAGTTAAAATTTACTGCAAATGTATTATGTTTTACAATTGCTATTTAATACATTATAACTTAATATTGATATACATTTTATTTATAAACATGTTTGCATAAAAAAGCTTCTAGATGAACTGAATTTAGTTTTTCATTTTCTTGCAAAATATTTCACATACTGTTGTGTATATAAATATGTATATGTGATGTTTTGATATAGAAGTTGTTTTTTGAATGGGGAGAATCAATTTTATTATTGTTAAATTCTGCATTTTTAATTTAGAATTTAGAATTTATTAAAAGTGGACGAAATGGACAAAATGATATTTTGTCCAGGATGATAATTTTTCCAGAGTGAAAAAAACCGGACAACCCTGGCACAGCTACGCGCGCGGTTCTGTGCAGCCAGCGAGAATCCCTGCTAAGGCAGCGCCACCTACAACATCAAACCGAAAGCTATCCTATACACGCACCACCTATTTGAGACATTTTTTCAGGAATGATTTTCTTCTTGGAAAGATTATTTCGTTAGAAGTCCTTTTTTAGATCTATGTTCATGGTCTTTCCTCTCAAGAACAATACAAATTACGTGATAATGACATGTGCAGTAAGTAGGTCGGAGTAGATGAGTATGCGCAAATATTACTTCATTTCGAATTCCATTCGCCGTTTTTAAACTTTACACGGAATGAGTGTAACATTTCCGAATTTTTCAGTAACCAACATTTTACACTACCTATTCGCAAACTTTTCCGCTATGGAATGTAACGTTTCTGACTTCTTCAGAGTATTCACTGCTTTGAATATTTTTCCGAAAATACATGTTACTTTTCCGAATTAAATTTAAACCGTGAAAAACCCATGGATTACACTAAATTTTCGGAAACCTTTCTGCAATGAAGATGAAACATTTCAGTTTTCTTTTACAGTGTACTACATCATAGCTCCACCCATCTCGGCAGCATCAGGCGGTGTTACCACCGCCCTGCCTGCTGCTGACGCAGAAGTCGTCCCATTCGCGATCTACTGACTTCCCGTTTGGTATCCGAAGATAGAATAAACCGAAATATCCAAATATGATGCCAACTTTAGATGTTAGCATTGAAATTTTTAAAGTTTGGTACAATTTCTATTTGTAGACCATCCCCTAAGCAAAATTTAAGTATTGCTTTAACTCTTGTTTAGATTGATGTCTAAGCTAAAGGTATTTTGAGGAAATTAAAGTTGAAGACCACGTTTTTTGCTTTATAAGACGATTTCTCAACCGACGTCAATTTTTGAATTCAGCTTTTTTTCATATCTAATGATTTGCATCTATCCTTTTTGTAACTTTAACATTTTTGTAACGATTTTATGCATTTCTATTGCCTATTCAAAGAAAAATTCTTCTAAAGTTACAGAATTTCGTTAAACACGGTTAAAAGAGTAAAGTGCGTACATCATTTAGTCCATTCTCGACCGAAAGTAACAACCATTTTCCCAATGGTTAAAAATATATATATATATATGCACATGCACGTGATATATCATGTTAAAACTCAATTCAAACACTCTAGCGACACCAAGAGTAAGTGAGATGTTTCAATTAGGGAACAAAATATGACTAAATTTGCACATGAAACGCAAAAATTTACGATTTTCATCCATTTTGAAGCTAATTATCTGAGAAACCAAGAGAGATGAGACTTGATGAGTATTTACATTCAATATTAATTTATTTGTTTTTGAACCTAACAACTGAGCTTAATATCATAACATTATGAGAAGGTCAGGTAGAAAATGACATTGTTGATTTGATATGGAATGACCCTCTAGGTTTTTATCTTCTATACTGAGCCATAGTAAATATAAAATGTGGATAATTCTAATTTATCAAATCGTAATAATCATGCAATTTACCTAAAATGATTGGGAAACACTGTCATTTATACATAATTACTGTGCATAAAAATGCATAGAAAATAATTTCAAAATTTTAACAGTGTCGTAGAAAACAATTTTAAAATTTTGTTAATTTTTTTAAAACAATGAACAATGCATTTAGACATCTTTATTAATTACAACATTTAATTAAGTTTAAATATTGATTAGTGTAATGTAGATTTAGGGTAATGTTGTATAAATGTAGATTTTTGTGAAGTATACCAAAAATGTATCAGTTTTTCTAATTAGGTCAAAGTAGTTTTAAAATTTCTGTGTTTTATTTTTGATTTCCGGAATATTCACTTACTTACTTATAAAATTTTGTCAATTTCAGGCTTTGGAGCCCCCACCCATGGCTCGAAATGAAGGGGCCAATAATTGTTGGTCCCAGCCTCGGCGGTCTGTACCTGCCAAGGTAAGAAAAATAAGTTGTTTCTATTTAGAAATAATTTGTGTAAAATATTCATGCTTTGAGTGTGTTAATATTTCTAATTTACTATCGTTTTATACTTTGTGTTACAACTTAAAAATGAACGTTTATGTGGACTTAAAATTTTTAGCAGTTGAATGTTTATTGAAAGTGTTTAACGCATTGTCGATCGGTAGTGTTGCCAATTTATCACATTTTTTAATTCCAAATATGTACCAAAATTTTTCAACAGTTATTTTAGGTTATTTAGTGACAAACATTCCGTAATTAAATAAAGCCAAAATTACTACTTAAAAATTCTGGTGTAAAAAAACGCATTAAATTAGTTACTCGGCGTCTGTCAACAAAGTGTTAATATCGGATCGGCGTATATAGTATATAACCAAAAGCATCCTCAACACCTTTCACATGTTATGGAAAATCTTAATACTTTTGATATGTTTCTCTTATGGTTTTATGATTTTTTTTTTTTTGTTAATCATAATGAAACATCATCATTTCTAAATGAAACAATGCATCTGAAATGCTATTTCACCATTTTAAACTAGTTATTTGAAAATTAGAATCTGCTCAGTTGATAAATCTAATCTGCGTTAAATGTCAAATGTAATGATTGGAATATGTACAATGAAGCAGTACAGCTGACTCTCCCTCATAATCAATGAAGTACCTCCTGAAGTAGTCCTTGATCATGTATATTTCCTTCTGAGTATTAAATTAATTCATTCAGGATTTAAAACAAGAAATGTGGTATATCTTTCGAATTTTATTAATTAAAGTTGCAATTCTTGATGCTTATACATGCTGCCAGAAAAAAATACTTTTATTTATATAATATCATTACATACATTTATGTAGAATTTAAACAACCTAAGTGTACAACATAACATTGAGTTAGTATTAGGGGATTTTTGAAGAAATATAATTTTGCATTGAATATATTTAAGACTAGGGATGCACCGGATGGGAAATTTTGCCGGATACCGAATATCCGGTACAAAATTTTACCGAATATCATGTATCCGGCCGAATACTTTTCCGATTTTAATTTCAATAGTAATATTTCTATTTTATGATTGCTTAAAGAAGAAAGTTTTAAATTATTATAATTTTATATCATTCAAATGTTAATAATGGATTTAAACTCATTTATTAAGTTAAAGTTGCTTAAAAACAAATGCTTTTTAGAAATGAAGTATTGAAATTTAATGTTTTGTCTTTTGCCTATTCTAATATACATATTAGTTTTTTTTTTAATTATTATTCAGGGTCATTGAGCATAAAAAGATAAACAATTAAGTAATTTCTCTGTTTTTCATACTTATAAATCTTTGTTATTTATAAATACTAAACATCCTATTGAAGCGGCTTTTTCTTTTCCTACATACTCGTACATATTATTACTTACTTTTCCTATGTCAAATGTTTTCTAACAGAATTTAAATAGAGAAGCTCCTCATTGCAAGTATCTTCTTTTGTAGTTCAAAGAGGACAATGAACTATTCAAGAAAGTGGCACAATTCTTTTCATGATCAGTATTATTTTATCATAGCTGGTCTTCCATCCATAGACAAAATAGTGACAAAAGATTCAATAAAATCATTTTTACTTTAGAATTGTTGAAAACACAAGAAAGAGACAACCAGAGGAGTGAACGCTTATTCTCAGAAGAAGGAAAATATTTGTGATCCAAAACGTAACAGAGCCTGAAAATGCTGAGTACCATAACTTGCCGTTAATTATAAATAATTAGTTGTCATATTTTAAATATTATATTTTCATTTATAAATCCTATAATTTCCTTTTGTGAAAATATGAATATTTATTTCTACTAGCTTTGTTTTAACAGAATAATATTGTTAAGAAGCAAATTAATGTCACACTAACTTTTTCTGATAATGTTAAAAAATATGGTTTAAAAAATGAGTCACTATTCGGCAACCGGATATTGAAGTCTTCGGCCGGACCGAATATCCGCTTTGATGCCGAGTAAGCAGGATATCCGGCAGGAGACTGATATCCGGTGCATCCCTATTTAAGACTATTCTTAACAATAATACTGCTGAACAGTGCGAATCTTTCGAACACATATAATTTCTACTTTTACCACTTTATCTCCGCGGTTAACATGAGACATAAAAAGTCTAGGTCATGTCTATGCAAATGCATGTTAGGATGAAAATTAATTAGCATGTATTGATGAACATGTCTGATGCCCTAAAGAGTTATCTTAAAACATGTAAAATTAGGAAAGGAAAAATAGATAAAACATATTCAATATTTTCTTCAATACAAACCACAAATAGTGATATTTATATAAAAAAAGTTGACCATTTTGGAGATATTATCTTCAAGATTAATTTGTTTATAATTGAAAAGTAATGATTAGGTCAAGAAACAAACTGTAAAATGTTCAATAAACTAATTTTCACTCCAAAAAGGTACTACAGTCAATATACAGAAAATATTTTATTGGTGTAGGCTCCCATAATAATAATCACACAAAAGATTGGGTATTTAAAAAAAAAAAAAAAAAAATAGAAATAAGTTCTTTTGTCCTTTTAAATGCTCTAAAACACAAGCCCACTATCTTGGACCTAACAAGAAATTGAGGGGGACAGGGGGGGGGGGGAATTGAGATAAAGTTCGTTTGAGACATCGTTTCAAAAAAGGCCTAAAAATATATAATTTTATTAATTTTAAAATATATAATTTTTGTAAAGCTACTGCACTCTAAAAAAAAAAAAAAAAATGTTGATTTAACAGAAAAAATCTGTCAGCTATGCTACCAGATTTCCCCTGTAGTTTGTACAGAGAAAATCAGTTAAATTGATACAGACTTTCCCTGTATGCAACAGAATTTCTCCGTAGTATAGACAGAGGAAACTTGTTATCTTGTACAGAATTTATCTGTAGTATAGACAGGGGAAACCTGTTATCTTGTACAGAATTTATCTGTAGTATAGACAGGGGAGACCTGTTATTTTAATTTTGAATGAAACTAATCAAATTATGTATTTATTTTAATTTTTAATCTTTGTATTTTCTGTTTACTTTTTATAATTTATAATGGCGAGAAGAATACGAATATTTTAAAAGAGATTACTTTCTGAAACAGTGGATATACTTTTTTTAATTTAAAGTTTAATGTGTTCAAACAATTTCATTTAATTAAATATTTATTATATGAGGTTAATATTTACAAAAATAGTTTATTAAAAAAACATTCGTATTCTTAAGAAGTAAACAGAAAATAAGATTAAACGTTAAAAGAAATAATCTGTTTAGTTTTCATTACAAATTAAAATATTTCATCACTCTGCGAGTTTGTTTATTACAGGATTGGAAATTTTTGATTGACGTTACTGTCGAAATAAAACTTTTTTGAATTACTTAATTAAAAATGCATTCTGTACCCTGTTTAAAAAAAAACCTGAAATAATTGCGAATTTCTTTTCTTTCTTTCTTTTCTTTTTTTTTTTTTTTTTTTGTTTGTTTCTTAAAATGTTAAGTCTGTCATAAATATGCTCAATTGTTTAAATTTTATTAAATCCACCACAAACTTAAGCAAGTTAAATTTTTCTGCATAATTTTATTTTGTAAAGATTAATCTTTTTTTAAGAAATATATAAGCAAAATTTAGAGTTTACAAGGGTCGATCCAGGCAAAATTTGGGGCCTATTTAGGGTCCCTTCACAAAAATCTATATAATAAAACAGGCCCCTTCACACAAATCTATTTAATATAATAGGCCCCTTCACAAAAATCAATTTGATAAAATGGGACCCCTTCACAAAATTCTATTCCATAAAATCTTACTATTTATTAATTATTTATTATTTTGTGACTTTTAAAATGTGTAATTTGTAAACAAACAAGTTCACCAGAGAGGAAAACTTGAGCAAAAGGATTTAAAAAAGTTTTTGTTAATAAATGCTTGGTTCGAATTTGAGTAACTGGATTTCAACTTTCGTTACAAAATGTTATTTTTCACAAAAATATAATAAATTTCACAAAAATAACCTTTACTTCAAAAAATGGGGCCCAAGATTAAAAAAAAAAAACCTTCATCGACCCTTGCTTTATATATTTCCTCTACAAAATTAGAAAATTACATTTCCGAAGTACTATTAAAAAATATTTTTATATGATCTACATGTTTCATATTTTCTTATTTTTAATTTTTATTAAATTCTCTAAATATATTTTCATTTAAACAGAAGGATAATTACTTTTTCAGAATCATTTGCATCTTACATTATATCTAACTTGATGTTTCATAATTTCATTCTTATTTAAATCAAGTAACATTATTTACATTTTTCTTTCTAAATCTTTCTTTTTAAAATATAAATAAACATTTTCAAAATATTTCATGTCTAGTATTATGTACATTTAAAATGTCAAATATTTAAATAGATTGATTTAATCAAAATTATCTCATTTTAAAGTTTATAGAAATAAAATGTAAAGAACAAATTTAATAATACTTTAAAATTCAAGCAACTTGTACAACAAAAATTTAATAAATTGAGATTTCGCATACAAAATTATCTGCAGTTGAATAGTATTATTAAATGAAAAATTATACAGATCAAAGTACTAGGATACGTGAAAAAAAAAATGGTTTAAATAATTCGAAAAATAAATGAATTAGTAACTTTTTTTAAGTTAAAGTTCAAATATTATAAATTATTATTCGAAATTTTTGACGATTTTTGAGTATTTTAAAATTGCGGAGAAAGGAACAGATAAGCATGTAAATAAATAATAATCAAGTGTCATTCTGTAATTATTAGAATAAAAATACGTTTAAAGCATTCGCACTAATTAAAAAGAACTAAATATGCCATGTTTCATATAAGCTTAAATAATAAAGATGTAGAAACATATTTCCCTAATTTCTCGACAACTATCATTTTCTACAACGAAAATATCTACGCAAATTTAATTCTTTAAAGATATTAAAACTTTACGAAATAAAATGTATTAAAAAATAATGAACTTTATAAAGATTAGGGTGGATATAACAAAACAAAATTAACGAGCATAATATGAAAGCAGACTTGCCAAAATATTACCACGTAACGTGTTTTGCACATTAACCTGCTTTTCCGTGTATCCAGTTTTGGCGGCGAACATGAGGTAAACATACACACTAGTCTAGCCTAGAGTAGAGATACTAATACGAAGAAAATAGACAAACAACTTTTCCTATAATACACATTGAAAAAGAAGAACCGCGTGACTATGAAACTGTCCGCCAGAAGGCGAATACGATATCTTCCCAGGATAACAGAGAAAATCTGTACTTTACATAAAATGGAGATATTCTGTTAAAAGTACTGTAGAATATCTGTTAAAACAACAGGTTTTTTTTTTTTTTTTTTTTTTTTTTTTTTAGAGTGTGTATTACGACCTATGTTTCCCGTAGTCCAAAAAGCTGGTAAATAGTTTTCTTCTGCTTATTTTACTGTCTCCTCCTTTCGAAACCTGGCAGTTTCGAAGAAGTGTTAAGTGATACTACACAATACTTTTCGAAAGAAGGTGCAAAACTCAACTGCTAAATGTCAAATCATTCCAGAAATTCCTTGTGAAAAGCTTTTTTTTTATTTCAAAAATAATAATTGCTCATTTAGTGTTCTGACAATAATAAATATTTCAAAGAAAATGTTTTGAATAGCCATGGAAAAATATATTCATGAAACTACAAATATTTATTTATTATTATCAGGGTTGTTACGTTTAAAACATTTTGTTTAAAACAGCTGTTTAAAACATTACATTTAAAACAATGTTTAAAACATGTTTATTGTTTATAATGTCACAATGTGACAATTCACAAATGAAGTTCACGTGGAAATCTTTCAGCAGAAAATTAATTATTGTAGAAAGAATTTTATTGTTGATTTTTAAATTGTTGGCAACTGCTATAACGAAAAATGTTTAAATTTAATAGGAAAAGGCTGTTAGATTTTTAGTTTTTTTATCTCTCTATATTAAAATAATATGATTTTTTCAAAATGTTATGATTTTCAGCGTGACAGTAGGTATTCAGCTGTAAGTACACAAAATTTCAAGTCTGTTAGCTATACAGTTTCTGAGAACCGGCTCTGTGACGGACAGACAGAGAAGTGGGACGAATAGGGTTTCGTGAGATTAACGAAACCCTAAAAATGTTATGCTGTCAGTTACCAATCATAAATTCGCTACTCAAGAATCAAAGTGGACAATTTTGTAGAAATAACACCTTTATCTTGGTGGATAAGCCTTGAAAAACACATCGATAAAAATGTCATGCAGATCATAAAACAATTACAAGCAGCTGTATGCTCTACTGCTGGTTTAGAAAGAGTGTTTTCTACTTTTGACTTTGTACAGAACAAAACTAGAAACCGGTTAGGTGTTTGATAAGGCTGCCAAACTTGTTACTATTTTTAAAGAACTTAATAATTAAATGTTTTAGTTTAGAATAAAAAAATTAATTGTTAATTAATGTTTGGTATTTATTATATAATTTTTTTCTTCCTTACTGTTTTTTAAAAATATTTTCATTCTTTACATTTAATTTATTAATTTTTGCTCACTTTAATCAAAATTTGCTGTTGAATGAGAAAAAACGTTTTAAACGTTTAAAACATGTTTTAAACAAAAAAAACACGTTTTTTGTTTTTTTAAAAAAAAAAAAACATGTTTTTTTCCAACCCTGATTATTATAAATCAAGATTCTTGATAAGATTTTCAAGGTATCTGTGTTTCACTGTGTAAGGTAGTTTATTCTTTGAACATAAAACATAACTGTTACTAATAATGTTTAAATTGCTAATGGTTTCAATTTTCTACATAACTGACTAAAATTATTTCATTTGAATTATTTTCAAATGAAGTTATATTACATGTGTAATATCCAACAATGTTTATTTTTATGGTTACTAATTTTAATTTGGCGGTGGTAATTTTTCTAAGACTAGGGGGCTCTGACCCCTACGAACTATGCTCGTCAACTCCCGTTCTGACACGGCAAACTCTAAAATCACGTTAATTTGATCAACTCTAAAATGATTACGGAAGATTTAATTATAATTAAGCCACCAGTGGAGATCTGCTGTAATCGGGTTTTCATTCCTTTTCCTTTCACTAAGGGATTTTAAGGCCGAATCAACTGCTGTTGAAACATCTAACAGGTCTTTTCGTTATTGATTAAATGATATCAATTAAACATTTGAAAATCCGACTTGGGAATTTTATAACGATGCTGTAAAACAATTGGGTACTTCTCCATTATCCCATCGACCAGTTCCCATAAAAGAAAAAAACTGTCCCCAAACTATAGGATTTAAAACGTGGCGTACAATACCTGTGTCCTATTCATGACCGTGGCGTCACATTCAATTGACTACGCGTTACACGTGTTTGTTCTGTCATCGAATGACATCGAACGTACAATACCTGTGTCCTATAAGTTTTATTTAGAAATAGTTTCTCCATATTCAAAGCCATACTCAATCTGCGGGCCACATGTGGCTCGGTGACCTTTAATATGTGGCCCACAACACATAATCATTAATCTCTATTTATAAAATCAATGAGATGTGCATAGACAATTTTAAGACCTTCACTGTTGGTTTTATATATTTTCATGGGAAGACAAAATCTGCCCTGTTTTTTATAAGCACTAATTTAAAATGATCTTAAAACATGTTAAAGGCTGTTTCGTTAGTCAAAAGTTCTTTTTGCATGTAATTTTATTTGTGCTATAGTGGTGTATATCTATATATTTAAAACGCTAAGCGTTTTATTTCGACAATCCGTGAGAACAAACTACTGCATCAAATTACACCATTCTTTTTTTAAATGAAAGACATTTGGACACAGATTTGTTATCGTGCATTCGTTTGTTCGAAAATTTAATTAATTAGCCGTAATTTTCAATTAAACTTTTACTGCTGCTTATGACGTCATAAAGTGGGCAACTCCCACTGTTGCAAGGCATAGAGTTATTTTCTGAACTCTGTGGTTCGCCAATCTTTTGACATTAGCTAATATCAACTAGGTAATATTTTAACATTGTAATATTAAATCTTAAAAACTTACTTAAAATTAGCTAAAATATAATCATAATAAAATATCTAAACATAAACATATCAATATGAATAACAAATCTCACGTAAAATATTGCAATTTAAATTATTCCAATTGAAAGAAGATTTGGAGAGTTATCCCTGACGCCCAGCTAACATAAAAGTAACAATTTTATTTTATTTATTTACACACATATTCAATTTTATTACAAAACACCAGGTTGCCATACAAAGCAAAAATCGTCAATTAGGCGTCAAAAATTAACCCCAGTTACAGCGCCTAGAATACATTTTGTTTATAGAATGACATACATGTATATATATATATTAAATTTTCGAACAAACGAATGCACGATAACATCTGTGTCCAAATATCTTTCATTTAAAAAAAGAATGGTGTAATTTGATGCAGTAGTTTGTTCTCACGGATTGTCGAAATAAAACGCTTAGCGTTTTAAATATATAGATATTAAATTAACCGGGCGGAGAAATCATACTTTATCTTTTTTGTACTGTTTATTTCTTTTTATAATTATTTTTGAACATGATATAATGCGGTATTTTACTTTTGTGGTAACCAGGGCTTGACAAATGCGGTCGCCAGGTCGCCACTGGCGAAAAACTTTTTTTATCTGGCGACTAACTTTTTTAATCTGACTTTTTTTGTTTCATTTATTTATTTATTTTTTACAAAAATTGAACAAAAAAATGAGCACAAACGACATTTTCTCTAAAGCGAAGTTAAAAAGGCATTTTCCATTTCATGCACATAAAACGTCATTCTTTTCTGCTCTAGTCGGCTAGTCATGTGATTAGAATGTGAGGAGAGGAGGGGGGGGGGGTTCAATAACAAATAGTCTTATGTGGCTTCTAAAAATTGGATGCAATGATAAAAAATGCTTACTTTTTTGTATGTTTCAAATCAGATTTTTGTGTTCAGAATTAAAACTTTTAATCTATTACATTCATTTTAAAAGAATAATAACATATAAGTGATTATAAGTAATTCATTTGAAGTAAATCTATAAAACTTAATTAAAATTTCAAGAATAATTCATTTTAATAAAAATATGTATTATTTTTTTAAATATTTTTTCCCGGCTTAAAATGTTTGGCGCATCAAAAAATGCTTACTTTTTTGTATGTTTCAAATCAGATTTTTGTGTTCAGAATTAAAACTTTTAATCTATTACATTCATTTTAAAAGAATAATAACATATAAGTGATTATAAGTAATTCATTCGAAGTAAATCTATAAAACTTAATTAAAATTTCAAGAATAATTCATTTTAATAAAAATATGTATTATTTTTTTAAATATTTTTTTCCCGGCTTAAAATGTTTGGCGCCTCGCGTCTGTTTGCACCACACGCGTTGGACATTGCCGTCACTCTGTCTTGGCGACAAGTGTCTGGTTCAGAGTTGTTTCTCAATAGTATTTTATAATTACAATGTTTGGATTATTATCTGCAGTAAATGGAAATAAAAAATCATTGATTGCACTTCAAAAAGTTTTTTTTTTTTTTTTTTTTTTTTTTATTCTTATCGTAGATCTTTGGATCAAAATAAACCTCAGCCGGCTGCTAATTTCGATTTAATCCAGCGCGGGAAAATATATTTTTGTCTTTCATTTTTAGCTACGAAAACAAACGTTTACGTAATAACTCGTAATATTACGCGTTAATAGCCCTCGAGTTTGCGAACATCACAACGTTTAATTAAATTTCTTGTAAGATATCTCATTATAGATGCTACAAAGTTACAAAATATTAAGAAATAAATTTGAAATTATATTCACACACACACACACACACACACACACAAACAAACAAACAACAACAGAAGAAATTAACTTATTTTTAATTTGGCAAAACTATTGCAAATGTCATTAAATGCAAATTTTGAAATAATTAAATCAGAATTATTTGACGTTTTTATTTTGATATGCTAAATAGGCATAAAATCGTTTTCCGGCTTCACTATTTTATAGATGCCCTCTCATCCGATATAGATTTTGTAGCACTCAACTATTTGAACATTTGAAGCATACGGCAATCAGCATTTCCCGAACATGTCGGTTGATTCAGAGTTTACAATATTTCCTTTATTATTATTTTTTTCACAAATATATAACTTTGATAAGTTTCCTTAGAAAACTTAGTTATTATGCACTATTATAAACTATGTAACTAATAATTCTAAACTATGTTTGTTATTATTTTTTTTGACTTAATTCCTAAGCAAACGTTTGTACTTTTTAAAAATCAATAACGGGGAGGGGGGGGGGGGCTTTTTTACTGGCGACTAGAATTTATACCTGGCTACCAGATTTTTTCAAATTTGTAAAGCCCTGGTGGTAACACAAATTTCAGGAAAACCTTTCATTTCTTTTATAAAAACAATGCCGATTTAAATGTTAATTAACAGCAATTTTTAATCAAAAATATGTTTTAACGAAATGTTAAGTGTGCTATGTCAGAAGCCTGTTAAAAATCCTTTCATATGGTATCTCATTCGTCGTTCTGCGTTTCGTATTTTCTGAGAAAAAGGGATGTTGACAGGAGAAATAATATATATGATTGTGACGTCACCGGAATATTGTCCATTAGGTTTATTTTATCATTATGCATTATAACTTTGTTGATGTCATTTTTTCATTACAATTAAATACAAAATATATTTTTATTTGTAACATGGTGTGTTTAAGCATAAAAATAACTTATACAAAGTACGTGTGAAAGGTTTGCGCCGGGAAAATGACGTTATACTTAGCTTGAAATGCATTTTAACATTGATAAAACTAAAAAGAAAAATTAATTGTGTCAACATGACGTAATTTTAACTGATTTTTCAACTTTTAAATTTTAAAGGTCAGAATTTAAGCCTTTATTGGTTGCTTCATCTTGGTTGCATACCTTGATTACGTGTTACCAATTACTTTTTTTTTTTTTCTTAATTATAGGTTAGAAGATTTCATTTTTTTATAAAAAAAATTCACAAAAGTAAAGAATTTCAGGAAAATTAAAATTATTAAAAATAGTGTTATGGGAAAAAAACTTGAAATAATGATTGTATTTGTAGCTAGAATAAATAATGTAAGGCTAATATTTTATAGGAATTATTTTGGTAGGTTTGTTATAAGTTCATTTAACAGTTCCTTATTAGTGGCAAAGTCCTATTTCTTCCACTGTGAATTTCTCTTTCGATGTCAAAAAATGATAGTTAGTCCTGTCAAATTAGCCCATTTTTGAGCAGTTTGCCATAAAAAATGCTAAGGAGATAAAAATTGGTCCAGTTGTTCATTGATGGCTACTGATGACTATGTAAAAAGTCCTCATGATTAGGAGGTGAGCGGGGGAGGGGGGGAGGGGGCTAAATAAAGTATTTGTTTTAGTTTTTTACAAATATTTCAGAAACTGTTGGTTTTCATGAAAAAATTACTCAGACACAAATTAAAGAACATAAAATTCTCTACAACTGACAGGTATATACAGTGGAACCTCGATTATCCGTCAGTCAGAAGACGGAGCTTTGACGGATTTTCCCCCAAAAAATCACTTTAATTTCAAATTAATTTATTTAATGTCGCCATAATAAATTCTAAAGGGATAAAAATTGGTCCAGTTGTTCACTGATAGCTACTGATGACTATGTAAAAAGTCCCCATGGATAGGAGGTAAGCGGGGGAAGAGGAGGCTAAATAAAGTATTTTTTTTTAGTTTTTTACAAATATCTCAGAAACTGTTGCTTTTCATGAAAAAATTACTCAGACATACATTAAAGAACATAAAATGCTCTACAAATGACAGGTATATACAGTGAAAACTCGATTATCCGTTAGTCACGAAAAAGGAGCCTTGATGGATTTACCGAAAAAAAAATATCTTTAATTTCAAATTTACTTAGTTAATGTATATTCAAATTTATTAAATAGTGTCGCAAAAAAAAGAAGACACAATTTTTTCTTTTTTCTTTTTTTTTTGGAAAGGGGGGGGGGTGTCTGGTGGTGAGTTTGAAAGGGGGGATGACTGTTCCCCGATTCATGATTATTATGAATCATCTAAACATGAAACAGGAATCAGTTCATTATTATCTTGAAGGATTTTCCGAAAAAAAAACTTTCTTTTCAAATTTATTTACTTAATCGTGTTTTTAGAGCCAAAAACGCTGAAAATGCATGAAATTCAAAGTATTATAACTAGATAAATTTTCGTAGATCAGAAATTGAGTTTTAATCTTGGTAACTGATTTCAATGATGTGGATTCATCTTAGCGGCAAACCTCGTCTATACTTAGGTCCTAAAATTATTTCAAGCATTCTATTTAAAGGCTAGACAATTCTATTTAAAGGTTATTATTTAAAACGTCCGTTGCCACCATACATAACGATTAGTTAGTTATACGTTACAGAAAGAACAGGTTGTTGGAACGTGTTACCTATATAGCATTGGACATTGCAACCTGTTAACCAAAAGTAACTGTATTCCCCATCCCTACTTCAATGTCGGATGCTTTCTGTTCTATCGTTTGGTGGTAAAATATAAATTTCAGGTTCGCCTTCATCATCTGAATCATAAACATTTAAAGCTAATGCATCTTCAACTGTAAGACACCTTTTAACAGCCATTTTATAGCAATAATTGGATGCAAACTGCATAAAAACTAGTAAATCTTCAGATCAGGAGCCTCAACGTCAGTTCTAAAAGTCAATGTTTTTTTTTTATATAATATTTAACATCTTAAAATCCGCAAATTAATTTTTTTAATTACTACATATCTATTTATATGCATATAAATTAATTCGAAGGTTTCAGAAATTAGAAACGTTAAATTAAACATGGCTTATGAAATAATATTCTGACATTCTTATGAACTTCTTATTTTATGTTTTAGATAAAAAAAATACATTTCTTCAGGGGGGCAGAATCTTATTAAATTTATATTCCTGATTTCCTATTGTTTGTGTGAATGATTCTAGTATATCTTGGATTTCGTTCTACACAATGGTTTTATTAGAATAAGCAAAAATTTCGAAAATAATTTCATGTTATCCTAATACCTAAATAGCAATATTTACTTACCTGCCAACCACGAAACACTCGCATCTGATAGATAAGTTGAATAATATCTCGTGCACAAAAGCAACTTATGGAAATGCAAACTGAATCTACTATATTTCACTTATATCTATTGCAGAAATCTAGTGTTATTACAATTTTTGTTTCGGTAAAACAGTTTTGATGGTCATTCTATAAAATTTATTTTACAAAAGTACATCCTGATCTAACTCGATGGCAATAGCATACTAAAATCCACTCAAAATAGGCTTATTTGGAAACTTTTAAACCTATTTGGTAATCATTCATAATCGTGCCTACTGCCAATTCACTAAATAATAAAAATTATTTTATCATTTGACGCTATAAAGTTTTTGTTTTATATATATATATATACTAGGGGGCTCTGCCCCCTGCTCTTTACGCTCACCAACCCCCGTTCTGATTTCACAGCCTCTTAAAACCTGGTAATGTATCCTGTTTTAAAAAGATGATGATGATGATATCACGAACGGCGACTTTCTTCTGTAATCAGGTTATAATGCTTTTTCATTTAATTCATCTTTTTTATTTTTAATATTCATGTGTAAACACAATTTTTGACGTAATTTTCTTTATTTCCTACTTTCAATACGTGATCATTTAATTATTATTTTAAACTTTCATTATTGTTTTTAATAGTCTCGCGCAAATACATTTTTTATTTGAGATCATAACATAATCTTTTGCGCTTATTTGGCAACAATATAAAAAAATGACTTTTTCAGTAAAAGATTTTTTACTCGTTTTTTAAGAATTTTTTGAGTTTTTATTGTCCGACCGTGGTAATTTTTTTTATTTCTGAAAGCTTGTTATATTTCGCGTCTGGTGGTATGATTTTCGAATCCGTAGGATGGCTAGAAAAAAAAGTAATAGCTCCTCAAAAAAGTCCCTAGTAAAAAAGCGATGAGAATAACCCGGAATATCTACGCAGAATTTGATTGGTCCATTTCGTTTTTGGCTCAGTTCCAGATTACTTTTTTTTAATATAGAAGGATAACTTTTTATGATCTCAGTTCCAGTAATTTTGCTGTTTCAGGCTGTATGGATGCGTATTACTGCGCTAATTTCTTTAGATTAACCATCTTGTTGTACGAGATATTATATTCTATTTTAAAAGTAATACTAATTTTCAACCACGAAAAATCCACATCTCTTCCAGAAAATGAATAATATCTCATGTAAAAATGTTTCGGTTGTCATTCTATAATAGTTAAAAGGTAACTTGTATCAAAATAAATTCTCATGTATTTCAATAAAAAATTAAAATCACCCAAAAATATTTTATTTTGCGAATAAAATACTGTAGCAAAATAGTCTGAGTTACTTGAATTTTATTATTACTTACCCATCATACGTAGTATAGGGTAAGTCTTGTAATCGTTTTGAAAATCGAAAAATTTTTTTTGACGGATTTACACATTTCAGACACTGGAGATTCCGAAAAACATATTTCTAGAAAAAAATTTTTGCCGTCCGTCTGTGTGTCTGTGTGTGTGTCTGTAAACGCTCTATCTCCCGAAAAAATTGAGATAGAGACTTGTAATTTGGTATGTACTTAGTATGTAATAATGGGAAGAAGCCTATTTCATTTCAATAACCTCGATTAATCGGAACAATTTTTTTCGGACTCTCGAAATATTCGTTCTGATGAAAGGTATATAAAAATTTTCGAAATTGTTTATTTTAAGAAATGAATATAAAAGACAATAAAAAAACATAAATTTTGAATAAAGCATGAAGTCGATCGGATAATTAGTTGCCGAGATATTTGGAAACCTATATTCCACACTCTTCGATTTTTCATGACCCTGTATTTCATCCAAATTTCACTTCAAAGATATATTTTAATTGGAAATTTGACGCTTAATCAGATGCAATAAACCGCTAGTTAATAGGATTATTATTTTTGGAGTTATAAGGAAAAACCTCTTTCAAGCAATTCAGTAATCGAGCCTTTAAAGTTTGTGACGTCATCAAGCCACGATTTTATTTGAATTGCAATGCATTTTATAAGTAGTTTACACATTTTTAGGTGCGTTCGTAATTATATAAATACGTAGCACCTATAGTCGTCGCTTGGTCCGTCCGTCTGTCTGTCTGTCCGCATATAACAACGCAAAAACTACCCAACCAAATGGTTTGCAATTTAAAATATATTATCTTTGCAGAATTTTGTCGAGACATTTCAAATTTTATTAAAATCGAATCAAAACTTTAGGAGATATTAATAAAAATATTTATTAAGAAATTTTAAATTTTTTTTTTAAATCGGTGCTTTTTTGTTACAGGAGCTTCCGAAGTTTAATCGTCAAGCGACCGAGATACTTATTTTATGACAGAAATTAATCTGCAGACGATATAATTCATTTCACAGAATTAAAAATCATCAAGATCTGAATATTTATATAACTAGCTGATACATATATATCTGAATATTTATATAACTAGTTAAGATATTTGTATGAACAGTGTCATAAAATATATACTTAACTAGCTGTTTAACCCGTTCTACGCACGGGATAGCATGAATTTAATTCTAAAACGTGCGTACGAACGCACCTCGTTTGTAACGTTTGACGTACAATTTCCAACTTGTTATTTTAATATTTTACATTATGCATATCCATGATGGGTAAGTATTACGGTGGCCCCCAACGACTAGTTTTGATATTCTTTGAAATATAGTTGCTAGGTTACGGTTAAATTAAAGAGAAAAATAAAAATAAATTCATTTTAAAATTTGCAAAAAATGATAAAATAAAATGTATTATATTATTAGAACAGATGTATAAAATTGCACCAAAAATTATACACCTAATTTTAAAAATCTGACGAATGTATTAACAAAATTTCAAATTAATTTGAAACCTGACTTGATAAATTTTAGCCTTTATAACTTACTGTTTAAATAGATTAATCAAATGTGCCATTTTATTTTCAACGAATGAAAAATTTCAAAATCGTCTGAATTTCCATAGAAAAGCATTATGACCTAAAAAGAAATGTTCTATATTTTCCGAACGAATGAACCAAATGTAACTAAAAACTATACAGCTAATTCCGGGTATCTCACAAACATACCTACCAAAAATCAAACTAATCGGATCATTTTTGCGGCAGTTATCGCGGAACAAACAGACAGACAGAAACCAAAAACTTTTCGGGTCTCCACAGTGAGCCTCAACTGACGTTTCAGCAACTAGTAAATCTACAGATCAGAGGCCTCAACGTCAGCTCTACAAATCATTGTTCATTAATCTCACTAATTTTTTAAGGTTATTTATACATCTATAAGAATATAAGATTTATTGAAAGGTCCAAAAATTTTAGAAGTATCACATTAAACACAATTTTATGTCGGATAAATGATAAGATAAACTACTTATTACTGTATTTTTTTTTTTTTTTTTCAGAATAAGACTTCAACCACTAAATATCATATGTTGCTGAAATTGAATAAAATTCCGTGTATTAAATATGCTTATACAAATGTAAATTTCTCTTATGAGACTTATATTCCATTTTCACATTCAACGTTTTTATATTTTTCGTTTGGAAAGCCGATTTGGTCATCTTTCTTTAGTAGTTAAAATAAATTCTCATGTATTTCATTAGAAAAAGCATATTAAAAAATTAAATCACCCGAAAATTAGCTATTTTGTTAATAACATTTCGCGTCAAAATAATTCACTTGAATTTTCCTTTGTTGATATTCTTTGAAATAGAGTTGCTTAGCAACCATTTAATGAAAGAGAAAAAGAAAATGCATTGGAAATTTTTGTAAAAAATGAGAAATTTAAAATTTTCATATCTTTCAAATTAATGCGTAAAATTTCCCAATAATTTATACAATTAATTTAGAAATTCTAATAAATATGTTGGGAAATTTTCTAAGCTATCAATTTAAATTAAGATATCCATTTCGTAAATTTAATATCCATAATTTAGCATTTACAATTATCCCAATGCGTGATTTTCTTTTCGCGGAATGTTAAAATTAAAAAAATCGTCTGACTTCCCATTGAAAAGCATTATGACTTAAAATAAAATGATGTATATTTTTCGAACGAATGAACCAAATGTAACCAAATACCATACAGCTAATTCCGGGTACCTCGCGAACATACCCACCAAAAATCAACCTAATCGGACCCTTTTTGCGGCAGTTATCGCGGAACAGACAGACAGACAAACAAACAGACAGAAACCAAAAATTTTTCGGATCTCAACAGTAAGCCTTCACTGACGTTTCGGCAATTATCAAAATTCTGAAAATATATGTTTGTACTCTGGACTGGATAAGAATAGTGGGAACTTGGATAGGAATAGTGGGACTTGGATAAGAATTGTGTGTGTGTGTGTATTAAACAGTGCTTTAAACTATGTTAGAGCATGTCTTCGAAAGGATACATTTAAAATATCGAAAATATTAAACAAATACTTAAAGAGTTACAGTATAACAAAGCTGATGTTCCATTTGTGGAACGTTTGCGGATAAAAGGTTAAAAGTATGCTGTTCTCTTTACCTTTTAGTTTTAATATTGACGATCCATTAGTTATATATTCTTGACTCATAGTTTCAAATTATAACTTATCTTCAGTTATTATGTTAGTAGATCGCTGGCTGGAACAGAGTTAAGACCTGTGCGTGCTTTCTTTTGTAATTCTGGTAATAATCTGCTTGTGCGTTCTGTTTTACTTATTGCTTATTGCTGTCACGTAGTTGTCATTTACGCGCTAGCTTTTTAATGAAGTGTAGACGTGCATTAATGGACTGCAGAAGCATTTGGAAAATGTGGCACATCCAGTGTTGTAAAGCTGTTTCGTCTAAGGGGGCTCTCCTTAATGAATGCCCATTCTCCTTAAGCTGAGATTTGTAAGACAAACGTTTTTTCTGTCTAATTATTTTCTTCGAATGTAGAATAAACAAGAACGAAAAATCATGCGTCGAGCATAGATTATGTAACACTTTCCAACGCTTCCAAAATAATTTTACAAAGCATACCGTTTAATAAGCTAAAAGATAACATCTAAGTAAACAATTTGGAACACGCATAACATATTTAAAAACTTAATTTCAGGAATTTCCAACATATACAATATTCGGAAAAATATCCGAATATTTTTATTCAGCCCTGTATATGATCTATAGATTTGTATATATACTACATAGGATGCTAAATTTTAGTTCAATTAGGAAACGCGTAGCACAGTTTAAAATTCTCCGTCTAGAGTTTCTGTCAATAAGCGGAAATGTGTTCGCGAACTTTTGTGCTTCCCTGTATAGGATCTACAGAATTTATACACACCACGTAATAGACAAAAAGCGAGTTAAATTTAAAATCGCGTTCAGTAACTTGAAACGCACTTCCAGGAATTATTGTTAACAGACAGTAGAGAATTCTTTTGTGTGTCCCTATAAATCAGTGGTCACCAATTATTGTTCCCGTGGGTCCGTTAGAAAACATAGTCAAACATACGCGGTCCGGAAGCCTTAAGTCTACCCCTACTCCCTCCACCCCCTATTCATCACGCTACGAACCTTTTACTAATCTAGGCCACTTAACTTTGATTAGCAAAACTTTTCTTTGAAATTATTTGTTATCTTAAATGCTTAACATAATACATACTAGGGAAATGAAGTGCATTAATACCAAATCAATAAATTTTTATAATGATTTTCAGAATTCAAGACGATCAATACAAAGTACATATAAATTCAAAAAGATTGTTCACTAAAGATCATTGTGCTTGATGTTCAATGGGGAAAATGGCACGTTTTATTTTGCACAACTTGCCTGAAATTTGGGGTCAAGTTGTTCCAACTGATTCTCATCATACTGTTACGGTGGTCATCTGTGAGTCGAGATCTGTACCGATTCTTAATGAAGTTCATTTTTGAGAATACTGCTTCACACACATAAGTTGAGCCAAACATGGTACACAATTTTATGGCTTTAGCCATAAAATTAGCCAGCCATAAAATTGTGCCGTACTTCTGGATACTTTTTTTACACACATGTTTAATTCAAAATTCGTTATTCCCAAGAGTGTTTGGAACTTCATCAAAACTGTTCTTTAAAACATCTTCTTGGAACTCAATTATTTCCAACTGTAGGTCAGCTTTGTTGCTTTTGAAAACATCCAACGCTTCACCCGTTCATCCGCCATTAGGCATAAGTGAAAACCAGCTGCACGGTGTTCTCAATTTTTTAAAGTCAGAAAAATCTTTCCTAAAATTCAGATTTATTTTTTTTCCAACGTTTTTCTAATTGGTTGATGTCAATATCATCATTACTGTCACAAACTGACTTAAGGTGTGGAAAGTGTAAACGTTCTCCTGTAATATAATCGGAGAAGACGTCAATCATTTTTGAAAAAAAAATTATTTCTGAAAGAAGTTGACACGCAAGTTTACCTTTGTTTGAGGTTTAAGAGATTCAAGAGCCGAAATAGATCAGTCAAAAAATGCGATGTTTACCACATTTTCATCAAAGTCATTCTGGAAACCTAAATGTTCACTTGCTACTTTTTCATCATTAGTTGAAAGAAACTCTTTATGTCCTCCAGTACGGCAAAGAATCTTTCAAGCACCAAGCCTTTACTTAGCCATCTCACATTGTTGGGAAGAAACCAGTCGTCAAACTGAGCATCAGTCTTCAAGAAATGTTTTAAATTGACGGTACTTAAGAGATGATTTTGTTCGTATAAGTTTTATTATTTGTATCACCGATTGCATTTTATTCTGAAGACTGGGATTCAGACTTCAACACAACAAAATTTGATGAATGATGAAGTCGTAGTACATGGAATTTTCATTGCATTTACTTATCACTTTTGAGTCACTGAACTAAGCCTTTCCTACACACAAGAATTGGCGGTGCCCCGTTTGTTGTTACCGACATAACGTTTTTCCTGTCTAATCCAACTTGGTTGAAATTCTCTGTAACAGCCTTGTACAATCCTCTCTTGTAGTTCACGACATAGGCAAACTAGTCATTAGTTCTTCAAGAATTTGTTCACGGGTTCTGTCCAGATAGCGCACAAAAATAATTAGCTCTGTTGTATCTGTAATAACGCAAAATTCGTCCAAAGCCAATCAATAGCAATCTGTGGTAGCTAAAGTTGGTTTCAAAGTTGTATAGTTTCCTCTGACAAAACTTGTGTATTCTTTGTGCTTGAAGAAGCAGTTTATGGAATATGTCAAATGCAACGATATCCTTTCTGTTATCAAATAATGCATTTTCAGCATCCAGCATGCACACTTTTACAACATCTGCATCATTATAAGGCTTCATATGTTTGCCGTTTTAGGCTCGGGCTTGGGCTGAGCCCGCCTCATCTCTAGACTTCACACTTTTCGGGCTGCATTCGCGATTACCGACTGTATGTTACGCGTTGTACGCAGAAACATTAACATTTTCTATTATTCACAATATCGCCGCGGTCCGCCATTTGGTGACCGCTGCTATAAATGAACGATGACTGCTATGCACACAATATTCTGTAGTAAGCCTCTTGTCATGCACCTTAGTGATATATATAAATTTCAATGCGTTTAAAATAGTGAAACATTATTTAAATAAACCGCAGACGATTTTTCTCCATAGACGTAATGTAACGGAATTCTTTTGACTGTCCCTGTAAAGTAACTGTAAGTGCTGTGCACACTCTATTCCATATTAAGCTTCTTCTAATGCACCTTCGTGATATATATAATTTTCAATGCGTTTAAAATAGTGAAACATTATTTAAATAAACCGCAAATGATTTTTCCCCATAGACCGCAATGTACTGGAATTCTTTTGAGTGTCCCTGTAAAAAAACTATAAGTGCTACACACTTCCGTGGAAATAGGGAACATGCTATAGATAACGACAATAACATATAAAAATTGCAGAGCAATCCGAGCATATTTACGGGAGTTAGAGCACGGACAGACGGCCATACTGTAGACGGCAGACGGCCAGACAAACCGAAGTCATAAACATTTTTCAACTAGGTTGGAAAGTGTTAAAAAGAGTATTCATTGCGATGTTTTCGGTATGAAAAATCTAGTAGTTGTTAGCGGTAATTTCTAAAATAAACAAATAATTTTTATTACAATATTACGTACGTTTTAAATACTAAGCTACCATGAACTGTAATATCTAAACAAAGGATAGTTAAAATTGAAAAAAAATAAGTAAAATAAATTCTGTATGAGCTAATTTCTTTATTCAAAAATTTCCCTATTTCAGGTTGCATCTAATAGGATATTATTCTCTCTCTGTACCTGTTGCCAACCTTTTCTGTTCACGAAATCCTAAAATATAAAAAGTCCTTCCGGCCTGTACCGGGAGGAAAAAGTAGCTTTCCTATATCTTCGTTTTAAAATTTTAGCTCGAAAACAGCAAGTTAAAATGCAAAGAAACGTTTACAAAAGATTCGTTAATACTGAATTTGAATAAGAAATTCGCCAAATTATTGAGCAATAGCCAACTTGGCTTCATTTATGAAGACTTATTTTGGTCGCCAAATTTGGCGATATTTCGCCAAATGTCGCCACTTTTGTTGCCAATGTCGCCAATTTTGGCGCTAACAGATATGAATATGTAGTTTTATGCGTATGATTGGGAAAATTATTACAACAATGAAAGAAAATAATTTGCGAGTAATCGCGTTAATGTGCTGTTTTGTTTCAAAATGTCAGCCACCCTATAATTTCAAACTGCTCTATCTCAGCCATTTTTTGAGATAGAGGTAAACCAAAAAATGCTCTAGAATCCTTGTATCAAGGCCTAACACGTAATTAAAAAATAAATTTTAATTTTTAATTTTTTTGTATATTTATTTTAGTTTTAAATTTTTAAATGACCGCCATCTTGAAACAAAATGGCGGACCAAGCTGGCCAACGAACTCGGTCGAGACATTGGTTAGCTTAATACACACAATTAGTTTCATCAAAATTGATTTATAAATACGAGCGTTATCGTATGACATAGGTCAGATATATATATATATATATATATATATATATATATATATATATATATATATATATATATATATATATATATATATATAGAGAGAGAGAGAGAGAGAGAGAGAGAGAGAGAGAGATATCTATATATATATATATATATATATCAACATTTGAACGGTGGTTTTGGGGTCTGGGGGTCATGATCGGTGAAAATATATCGAATTTTTCCGGAACTGCTTTCCTCCGAACGGCTGCAATTTGTAGCTTTATACTTTTTTGTATTGAAAGCTACCTAAAAGATATTTATCACGGACATATTTTAGGTTACTTTATCTATTTTTAAAGTTAAAATAAGAATTACACCCCCCCCCCCATATTTCTATCTGAGGGGTAGTTACAGAAATTATGTATATTATTATTATTATCGACCTCCCCCCCCCCTCCCCACAAAATAAATAAATAAATAAAAATAATTAAATAAATAAAAGGGCAAATATTTAAAGTCTCTACCGCCACAATTTGATATGCAATAGCTTTATAGAAATGTGAAAATTTCAATCCTAACACACTTTAACATTAATGTCTGCAAATTTTATGCCCATATAAAGATAGGTTTGTTAGTAATTCAGAAAGATGCACTCTGTTCGACATCATTATTATTATGTTAACCTTTTTTTAACACAAACATTTTTCAGAATTATATTTCAATATATTAATAAAAAATCTTCTTGTACTTATTCAATTTTACGTTTAGGTTGTTGAGGGTCTACATAAGTGCATATAATCTATATATAAGAAAGTCTTCACTGAGGGATCATCAACGCACAGCCCAAACTACTAAACCTAGAAACATGAAAATTGGCGAAAAATACCTCTAAAATTCCACTCCTAATGATGATAAACAAGAACGAAAAATCAAGCGTCAACCATAGATTATATAGCACTTTCCAACGCTTCGAAAATAATTTTACAAATCATACCGTTTAATAAGCTAAAAGCTAACATCTAAGTAAACAATTTAGAAAACGCATAACATATTTAAAAACATAATTTCAGGAATTTCCAACATATACAATATTCGGAAAAATATCCGAATACTTTTATTCAGCCCTGTATATGATCTATAGATTTGTATATATACTACATAGGATGCTAAATTTTAGTTCAGTTAAGAAACGCGTAGCACAGTTTAAAATTCTCCTTCTGGAGTTTCTGTCAATAAACGGAAATGTGTTGCCGAACTTTTGTATTTCCCTGTATATGATCTACAGAATTTATACACACCACGTAATAAACAAAAAGTGAGTTAAATTTAAAATTGCGTTCAGTAACTTAAAACGCACTTCCAGGAATTATTGTTAACAGACAGTGGAGAATTCTTTTGTGTGTCCCTGTAAATGAATGATGACTGCTATATACACACACTATTCTGTAGTAAGCCTCTTGTAATGCACCTTAGTGATATATATAAATTTCAATGTGTTTAAAATAGTGAAACATTATTTAAATAAACCGCAGACGATTTTTCTCCATAGACGTAATGTAAGGGAATTCTTTTGACTGTCCCTGTAAAGTAACTGTAAGTGCTATGCACACCCTATTCCATACTAAGCTTCTTGTAATGCACCTTAGTGATATATATCAATTACAAAGTGTTGGCAATTGTGTAATATCATTAAAATAAACCGCAATTGATTTTTCCCCATATACCATAATGTAACGGAATTCTTTTGAGTGTCCCTGTAATAAAACTATAAGTGCTACACACTTCCGTTGAAATAGGGAACATGCTATAGATAACGACAATAACATATAAAAATTGCAGAGCAATCCGAGCATATTTACGGGAGTTAGAGCACGGACAGACGGACAGACAAACCGAAGTCATAAGCACTTTTCAACTAGGTTGGAAAGTGCTAAAAAAGGAACAAACTTTAAAAAAAAATCCTTAAAATCCGATATTATAGTTATGTGTCAAATGATAAAGTACTTTAATGTATTTTAGTATACTGAATCGAATGGTACCAAGTGAATTCTTCCAAGTCCAATAGTTCGTGATATATTGCACATTTTCTAACTTGGCTATGTCTTTGACGCCAATACCTCGAAAATTGTAACATTACAAGTTATAATTTCAAAAAATACATCCGTTACTATAGCAGCGGAAGAAATTCAAGTTAAATCTTTTTGTTAATTAGTTTCATTAAATAATTATAACGGCTGTATCAGTTGCGAGAAAAAAAAAACTTCGAAAAATAAAATAAACCAGTTTATCTATCTATCTGTATATATCTGTCCCATCAAAAACGTCACCTGTAAAAAATGCAGCCAAGTCTCGTGACTCTTTTACCGTAAAAAGTTCTGCTATCGTGTAAAGCCAAGTTTAGCTATCTTATTAACTCTGAAATTTTCATTCACAAATCACTCCTAGTCTCTTCATCTTTAGTTAAATATTATTTTGTGACTTGGCAATGACGTAGCACGAGAATGTAATGCATATAATTAGTCTTAATCAAATAATACCATCCCATCCCATAACATATTAAGATGTGATACAGGGGTCGATCCAGAAAAAATTTGGGGCCTATTTAGCCAGTTAGTACTGGCGATGTTAGTACTGACCCTTAAGTGCTGATGCTTCGGATACTGCTATCGGAGCTGTATTAAATGTTGTAAATGACAACAAGTTACAACCTCTTGCCTTTTTTTCACGTAAACTAAGCCCAACTGAGCAAAATTACAGCACCTATGACAGAGAGCTCCTTGCAATTTATTCGGCTGTTAAACATTTTAGGCATACATTGCAAGGAAGGGATTTTATAATATATACATAAGCACATTTCAAGTAGGTTGGAAAGTGCTAAAAAAGGAACAAACTTTTAAAAAAAATCCTTAAAATCCGATATTATAGTTATGTGTCAAATGATAAAGTACTTTAATGTATTTTAGTATACTGAATCGAATGGTACCAAGTGAATTCTTCCAAGTCCAATAGTTCGTGATATATTGCACATTTTCTAACTTGGCTATGTCTTTGACGCCAATACCTCAAAAATTTTAACATTACAAGTGATAATTTCAAAAAATACATCCGTTACTATAGCAGCGGAAGAAATTCAAGTTAAATCTTTTTGTTAATTAGTTTCATTAAATAATTATAACGGCTGTATCAGTTGCGAGAAAAAAAAAAACTTCGAAAAATAAAAATAAACCAGTTTATCTATCTATCTGTATATATCTGTCCCATCAAAAACGTCACCTGTAAAAAATGCAGCCAAGTCTCGTGACTCTTTTACCGTAAAAAGTTCTGCTATCGTGTAAAGCCAAGTTTAGCTATCTTATTAACTCTGAAATTTTCATTCACAAATCACTCCTAGTCTATTCATCTTTAGTTAAATATTATTTTGTGACTTGGCAATGACGTAGCACGAGAATGTGATGCATATAATTAGTCTTAATCAAATAATACCATCCCATCCCATAACATATTAAGATGTGATACAGGGGTCGATCCAGAAAAAATTTGGGGCCTATTTCTTCACAAAAATCTATTTAATAAAATGGGCCCATTCACAAAATTCAGTTTGATAAAATGGGCCCATTCACAAAATTCAGTTTGATAAAATGGGCCCATTCACAAAATTCAGTTTGATAAAATGGGCTCCTTCACAAAATTCTATTCCATTAAAACTTACTATTTATTATTTTATCATGTTTTAAAATGTGTAATTTGTAAACAAACAATATCACCAGAGAGGAAAACTTCAGCAAAAGGAATTAAAAAGGTTTGTTTATAAATGCTTGGTTCGAATTTGATTAATTAGATTTCATCTTTTGTTACAAAATGTTCTTTTTCACAAAAATAACCTTTACATTTCACAAAATGGGCCCCAAGATAAAAAACCTGCATCGACCCCTGTAATAACTTCCCTATACGTATATAATTAGCCTTAATCAAATTATCTCATCCTATAACATAGTAAGGTGTAATAACTTCCCTGTGCTGCGTAATTGCCAAGTCACAAAATAATAATGAACTAAAGATGTAGAGACTAGGAGTGATTTGTGAATGAAAATTTCAGAGTAGCTAAACTTGGCTTTACACGACCTCAGAACTTTTTACGGTAAAAGAATCACGAGACTTGGCTGCATTTTTTACCGGTGACGTTTTTGATGGGATTTCACTTCTTTTTGTAAGTTAT
The DNA here is from genome assembly GCA_963931845.1 of Maratus michaelseni. Lineage (NCBI taxonomy): Eukaryota > Metazoa > Arthropoda > Arachnida > Araneae > Salticidae > Maratus > Maratus michaelseni. The sequence goes on along the minus strand of OZ007589.1, from coordinate 253,593,408 downwards.
CCTCCTTTTCTTGAATTTGGGCTCTTTTTGGAGATCATCCACCGGTTTTCGCAAAGCCCACACTCTGTCCCTCCTTGCAAGTACCAAAAATTTGAAGCTTTAGTGTCGTTTGCAAAGTCCTGTATATAAAAATAAGTTTCAGGTTCATAGGCAAGAACTAAGTTATGGGAGTAAGAGTCAAAAGTACTCTCAATTCCTTCCAGGAAAGGTGCTATCCATCTGAGATATTACTCGCAGCCTGAATCCTAAACACTGCCCTTACGCCGAATTTTTTAAGTTTCTAAAGTTAAACGATCGAATTATTTTCATTTTTTTTCGAAATTTTGAATTTTTTTTATTTTTTCTATTTTTTTTTTTTTTTCTGTTTTAATTATTTAATACTGTTTAGTCAAATTTAGTTTTAAGTTAAATTACATTTAGTTTTAAGTTAAATTACATTTAATTGTAAATATTTATAATGAAGTTATACTTTCTCTTGTAGTTTATTCAGGTATGAAAAAAATTTCAAGTTATACATTAAAATTCCTTTATTAAAAACTAGCTGATCCACCCGGCGTTACCCGGGCCCGTGATAATAAGAATCTGTTCTATACGAACATGACTGAAATCTGTAAGGCTATCGAAATCAAGTCGAATGAGGCGAACCCTGTCGTAATCGGAGAACCCGAGATCGGAAAACGCACCTTGTCGGTAGAAAGTACAACTAAAATGTTTAAGGCTTTAGACATGAAGTCGAATGAGCCATAACCCGTCGTAATCGGGCCCATAGAACCAGAGATACTCCTGTAGTTCCACCTTCCACCGCCAGTGGGCGCAATCTGTTCTGGAAGAGGTCTTTTCAGAACACTCGACCCAACCAGATTTCCTAGTAGAATTGAAATTTAACCACAGGTACAGCGCCTAGAATACAGTGTGGAAAGGGAAGCCGGCTATCCTTGTAATGCTTTAAAAAGTGCTAAAAAGTTGTAGCCTATAAATGTGGAACGGTGCTCCTACGATAATGTATCGAGTATTGTAACCAGAGACAGACCAATGCGTATCACGTTTTTTTAGCCATGCTTTCATAATTTTAAAAAAGCTTATAAAAATCACTAGGTCAGAAGATAAAAGTATATAATTTAAGTATTTAAATTACTTAACCACCAGCCGAAACATTCTAATACAATGTTTACGTTGAGAAGAGTTAGCAGATGGCCCTGCGATCCCATCGTAATCTTTTCAGCAACGTTGTACATTTATTGGATTCAATTTTTTAGTACTATTTTGTAACAGATTTCCATACTATGTATTCTAGGCGCTGTACCACAGGTAAACATCGCCAAAATAGAGGAAATCGCGAAAGTGGGTTATGTAAACGACCGGTTTCGAAAGGGTTAATGTAGATATTTTTTTAAACCCAACGGTGCGTTTTGAAGAAAATGAACATTTCTATAATCCGGTGTCTTCTGTTTGTTCGTATTCGCATTTCCCGAGTCGATGCCGATTTTTAAACCTGGGCCTAAAAACGAAAATCGCGTGAGTGAGTTTTAGAAACAATTTTTTTCGGAGGGTTAAAATTCAATTTTTTCAAAACGGATACCAGATTTTAAAAAGCAAAGGAACGTAGATTAGGTAATTATAGTTTTTCGTATCTTGTTTATAAACGCAGATTCGAATTTTTAAAGATAGGAGAAATCGTTAATGCGAAATTGACTTACGGTAAAAAACGTTTTCGAAAGTGTTAACGTTAATGTTTTTTAAAACTAAAGGTTTCTGCCTGAACTCTATAAAACGTAGATGTCCTTAGGTCCGTTTGTTTTCTGTTTGGTTATTTTAGAGAGCCGATGCGCGATTTTATATATAGCTGTTTGCATTTTATCAAACACGATGATGGGTTCGAGATATTTTAGTATTCAAGCTTTTTTAATTATCACAAAATGTATTTACACGCTTATAAATAATAGATATGGGACATTCGAAGAGATGTTAATATTACAGCTATTTACATATTTACAAAGTTATAGATTAATTTTACCTTGAATTCGGACCATCGGGAAATTTTATGCATTAATTTGAAAGATGTGAAACATTTTAATTTCTCATTTTTTACAAAAATTTCCAATGCATTTCTTTTTTTTCTTCTCTTTTATTAAATGGTTGCCAAGCAACTATATTTTAAAGAATATCAACAAAATAAAACTAAAGTTAATCGCATTATTTTGACACGAAATCTTATTAACAAACTAGCTAATTTTCGGGTGATTTAAGTTTTTAATATGCTTTTTCTAATGAAATAAATAAGGATTTATTTTAACTATTAAATAATGACCAAATCGGTTTTCCAAACGAAAATTATAAAAACGTTGAATGTGTAAATTAAATATAAGTCTCATAAGAGGAATTTACATTTGTATATGTATATTTAATACACGAAATTTATTCAATGTCAGCAACATATCATGTTTAGTGGTTGAAAAATAAGTATTCTTTTAAGGAGGATAAAATCTCCTGTACAAAGAGAGGGTTAATTTAATGAAATTAAAATAGTAAATGCACTCAGACATATACTCGAATAATAAAATAGCACAATTACTGGAAATTAATTATATAAAATTAAAGTGACAACGGGGGGGGGAAGGATTTAGGGGGCAGAGAGCCCCTCTGAAGGAATGTAATCTTATTCTGAAAAAATACAGTAATAAGTAGTTCATCCTATCATTTATCCGACATAAAATTGTGTTTAATGTGATACTTCTAAAATTTTCGAAACTTTCAATAAATCTTATATTCTTATAAATGTATAAATAACTTTAAAAAATCTAATTTTATGGTATCAAATATTATGCAGATTATATTAAAAATTAGTGAGACTAATGAACAATGATTTGTAGAGCTGACGTTGAGGCCTCTGATCTGTAGATTTACTAGTTAGTTTTTCGTAACCCATGCTAATTTTTAAAAATCGGCAAAACCCTGCGCGAAACGGCGTACAGAAAATATACTTTTTCGAAGGGTTAGCTTTCGTATTTTTTAAAACCAAAGATGGCTTGGAAAAGGGCAAAGTAAGATCTTTAATTTGGTGAAGTTGGTTTTTCCGTATCTCTTGTAGACCGGCAGATGCGAGGCTCGTAAAATGGGAGAAAATAAAAATCATAAATTCGACGCTTTTTGATTTTTTTTTTTTTGAAAGGGTTAAATGTGAAAAATTTTCGAACAGACCGGATCGTTCGCAACGTAAAAGTACGCTCTTTGAGAATATGTAGACTGTTTTTTCTGTATTTACGGCCGTTCGCCCGTAGCGAATTTAGAAAAACAGAAAAATAAACGGGCAGACTGGCTATTTGCTTCTCCTCTTCACGGAAGGTACTGTAAAAAGGCTTCTGAGCATGCGTGCGAGGATTTCGGAACAGTGCTCTTTTGTTTGTGATCTTTGATCAGTTTTTAATTAATAACTACTCCAATTTTCAAAATATTAAAATTCTGAGACTCGAATGCACCAGGAGAGTTCTTGGACTACCTAAATCTAAATTTTCAGGCTTCTAGGTACGCTAGATTTTGCTAGCCATGGCAGACAAACAGACACACAGAGCGAAACTTTCTTTTATTAATATCTCCAACTATAATAAAGAAGGAAGTTTGTGTTTCTCGGTTGTGTTCTGAAGAGGCCTCTGCACGACGAGCTACAAAATTTGGTGAGAAGGTACCTCTATACATGTAGTTTTGCACCTCGAAGCCCGAATTTGGAATTTTTTAATAGATTTTTTTTAAGTAAAAATTTTTATGCGATTTTTAGTGTTTTTTTTTTACGTTTTGCTGCGATTTTTCCACATTTGTAACCAGAATCTGGTTCCAATCTTTTAACCCAATATAGTAAATTTTGCCTCTTTTCAATAAAGTTTATGCAAAATTCCTACAGCGAATTTTGAATTTTTGGCGATTTAGAAATTTTGCCCAGAATGATTGATTGGTTCGGTGGTTGCTTCCGATTCAGCCTCAGCTACGCTCAGAATCGTCATTTTTTTTTCTTTTTAGCTTGAAGAAAGTTGATAATTCTTTACAGATAAAAAATCATGATTTTAAAAGGGAAGGACGGATTTTTTATTATCCTTCTTTTTAATTAGATTTTTATTGCATTTTTTAACATTTTCTTCATGTTTTGTAGCGAGGCTAGCCTCGTTTTGTAGCGTATGACGTCACTTTATACTACTAGAAGCCTAGAAGTCAAACATCGTAGGAGGGCAGTTCTGAATGTAGCTGATAAGATTGTAGGCACAGCGGGAAGTCAACCGGTCAATTGTGATTGGCAGATGAAAAGGTCGTCAGCTGATTGCAATTCGAACAGCGAGTAGTGATTTTTTCGCGTTTTGTTTCATGCGATTTTTAGAGTTTTTTTATGTACGTGACGTCATTTATGTATTTGATATAAGAAATTAACAACGATAACTTAGTCTTTGTATGTCAAAAGAAACAAAAAAAGTTTTTTTCTTTCTGTTTCAAAAGTTAATGATAATTCCTAATATTTTAACGTCGTTGGTTTATTTCAGTGGGGGGAGTGTTTGGTGTAATTTAAATATCGCGTTTATGCTCGGGTACAAACTCCCTCCTTCCCCCTGCCTCCAAAATCAGAACTCTTTTATTATTACTAGTAAATCTACAGATCAGGAGCCTCAACGTCAGCTCTGAAAATGATTGTTTTTAAATATTACTTTGCATATTTAGCATCTTACAATCCGCAATTAAATTTTAGGTAGATTTCTTAAGAAATACTACCTATTACATTCTCCCCTAAGTTGGAATTCCTGAAAAATTTTTGCAGATCTACACCGATCATGACTCCTAGAACCCCAAACCACCCCCAGTTCAAAACTTTATATATCTAGCTATCTATGTCACTTTTTTATGGACACGATAACTCATAATTCTGCACAAATCTCATCCAAACTGATACATAAAATCAAGCGGCATAAAATCTCGGTTAAGTTCGTTAATGGGCAACATCGAACTAGGGGAGGGGGGAGCAAATGGGGGCTTTTTGTGAAAGCAGAAAAACCCCTCAACTTTTTAGTTTTTATACACATCGAATTCGTTTAAAATTATTATTACTTCTAGGAAAAGGGTAAAAAATTTATGTATGACAGATTTTTGATTTCATTAAAAATGCCCCAAGAGGGGGGAGAAATAGGGGTTTCAGAAGAAAAAAATTCATAACTTCGTCAATTCCCAATATATCAAATCCGCTTAAATTTACTGTAAATCTCCTTAGAATTATCTACAACTTTTATATTGACAAGTTTTTTATAGGACCAACTTTTGCGGCAAAAAAAAAAAAAAAAAAATCCCTGCTGGCTCCGGCTACAGGCAGAGGTGAAAAGAACCCGTTGCTTCTTAATTTTTATACATATCGAATCCGTTTAAAGTTATTATTTACTTCTAGGAAAAGGGCCAAAAATTTATGTATGACAGATTTTTTATTTCATTAAACATGCCCCCAAGGGGGAGGGGGGAATAGGGGTTTCAGAAAAAAAATATTCATAACTTCGTCAATTCCCAATATATCAAATCCGCTTAAATTTATTATAAATCTTCTTAATATTATCTACAACTTTTATACTGACAAGGTTTTTATAAGAGCAACTCTTACAGTAAAAAAGAAAAAAAAAAAGCCCTGCTGGCTCCGCGTATAGGCAGTGGTATATTTCGAAGTGGGTGGTCCCAACTGCTACATCATGGCAAATAGGTCTTTCTTCTGCAATTCCCAATAAACAGGTGCCCCACGGTCTGCGTCTTTGAAATTTGCCTGTGCCTGTTGGCCGAATCCGTCAGGGATTCTTTTATATTTACATACATATTTATAGGCATATAAAACACTTCGAAGGTTTTCAAAAATTAGAAGCGTTAAATTAAACACGGTGTATGCAGTGATATTCTGAAATTATTATGAACTTCTTATTCATATAATTTTTTGGATAAAAAGTACATTTCTTCAGGGGGGGGGCTCTGCCCTCCTGTACCCCCCGTAATCTTTTTAATCAAATTTATATTCGTGATTTCCTATTGATTGTGTGAATGATTATAGTATATATTGGCTTTCGTTTTATACTGTGGTTTTATTAGGATAAGCAACAGTTTGGAAAATAATTTCATGTTATCCTAATACCCAAATAGCAATATTTACTTACCTTCCAGCCACGAAACCACCTACATCTGATGGATAAGTTGAATAATATCTCTTGTACAACAGCAACTTATGGAAATGTAAATTGAATCTACTATATTTCACTTATATCTGTTTTAGAAATCTAGTGTAATTACAACTTTTGTTTCGGGTAAAACAGTTTTGGTGGGCATTCTATCATAATTAGATGTAAAATCTTATCTAAGTACATCCTGATCTATTCGATGGCAATAGCATACTAAAATCCCCAGCCTCCCCCCCCCCCCCCCCCATATTTATATATATACACCGGGTGTCCTAAAAATGACTGACTGATTTTAACAACTCAATATCCCCAAATTCAAGTAGGACCTGCTTGCCATAGCCAAAAATATAGAAAAAAAAAATGTGGTTCAATTTGAAGCATAACTTCATACACTTTTCGATGATACAATGAGGACGGACAGACAGACATTTTGTAAAAACATGTTTTTCGGAATCTCTGATCCTTAAAACGTGTAAACCCGTCGAAAAAAATTTCGATTACAATACTTTCTTCTATTATAGATAGAAGAAAGTAATAAATTACTCAATTTCAGAAACTTTATTAAGAAATAGTAATGATGATAGTAATTAATAGTAATGATTTGAGTAAAGAATCTATAAAATTTATTTTGCATGATGTAAAATTTTATTGATTCTTTTTTTTAGGTGCGTTCGTAATTATATAAATTACGAAACATTTAGACGAAACACTTATAGTCGTCGTCTGGTCCGTCCGTCTGTTTGCATAAAAAGCGCAAAAACTACCCAACCGAATGGTTGAAATTTAATACATATAATCGTTGCAGAATTTTGTCGAGTCATTTCAAATTTTATGAAAATTGAATCAAAACTTAAAAAGATATTAATAAAAGTTTTCTTCATTCTATTAAATCCTATCTTGCGTAACTAATTCAGTAATATCCTATGATAGGTAATGATTCTAGGTTACCATGATGATTACGTCATATTTAAGATGGAGTCATATTATTTAGATATTACTGAAATTAAAAACCGAAAATTTTTATAGTAAAATTGTTTAATTATAGCAATCATATAATCTACCGACATTTTTTGGATAGATATTTTCGGAGAAATAAATATTAAACAGGAAAAGAGTCTAAATATGGATTTCAAGTTTTGAAATTTTCAAAGCTAGGCTTAAGTTTCCCATTGGAATTTTCAGTAAATGTCAACAAAAGATAAAATGTTGCCAAATTAAAATGTACTTATTTTATTACGGAAATTAATAATACGGAAATCATATCAAAATAACAGACGATATAATTCATTTCACTGAAATAATAACGATGATTTTTTTACATTGTCTTGTATTTTATATTTGCTCATGCTCATAGTATCATTTTAGTGTAACAGAATTGTAATTAATTGTTTGTAAAAGTGTATTGAAACTTAATTTCATAAAATAAAATTAATATCTATAATATGAAAATCTGCACATAAAATAAATTTTATATTCATGCAATTTTGCATAAGAGTGCAACAGCTATTGCCCCAAGATCTGAATATTTATAAAACTATTTCTAGTACGAACACACCTCATTTGTCTTGTTTGACGTACAATTTCCAACTTATGAGAAGTTGGAATATCAAAGCAATTACATTGTAATTGTTCTTAATGCTGTACTGATTTTTAAAAATCTGACATAAAATTGTAAATATTCATTATTGTCAGTCATATATTATACAGAATGGTATCAGAACTTAATTTGACTGTAATATGGTATCAGTTTTTAAAATGTTTACATCAGTTTTATGTTCTACTTTTATCAAGATGTTCGAATACAATTTGCCATCCTGTCCTAGGCATATTATTGATATAACTTATGTAGCAGAGAGACATATGTCCTGTAGAGAAGTCGGATATCCGGTGATTGTGATTCGGATATCCGATGGTATTTCGGATAGTGAAAAATCAGCCAGATACTCCGGATATTCGTTGCATTCCTACTAAATTCTCACCAATAAGGGGTAAAAAAGGAAATAAACTTTTTAAAAATTCCTTAAAAATCGGATATTATAGTTATGTTTCCTACTAAATCCTTCTGTAAATAATCAACTAAAAGAGTTGGTCTTTAATAGTCCAAATTTTGTCCAACGCATTAGAAAATATAATAGTGCAGTGGCGTTTGAATCGTTTTCAGAAAAGACATTCCATGTAAGGGACAATATTGCTTTAAAATATCAAGTTCACCGATATATTTCGTTTGATTAGAAGTTCGTATGGAAAAATCGACCGGCGTAACAGATGTAGCCTGCTAGTGATATTTTATAAATAAAAGTATTTTTCTTGCGCTTGTTTGAGCAAGCATTGCAACTTCGACCGCATAGTGACAGTGAGTACTGCTGTGCTACGCTTAAAATGTTCATTCCAAATTTCAACTTTCCAAATCAAGAAGCTTCGGGCCAGTGCGTTAATAAATACGTATAGCTACAATTGCAATATATTTATCCTTTTCAATTTTCATTTTGTTTAAAAAAAGTTTTAACTTTTTCTGTCTCGATTTTTTCCCTACAAATGAATCTATTCTTTCTGTCTAAGTTTACTTTGTTTTTGGTTCTATGAATATAAAGATACAGCAGCAATGTATTGGCTAAGAGCATAGTTATATATTAATTGTCATTTAAAATAATTCACCATGTAATATGAGATATAAAAGCTAAGGAAGTTAATGATTCCAGTTGAAATTATCGGTGCAGTAAGTGTTAAATTTTATTAGAGATATATCTCTCTCTAAAATAATAATAATAATTCCCATTTTTCTTTTAGACCCGGCCTGGCTTTAGTAGGGGGCTAAAAACAGATGACATTGACAGCTTCGGGGACATCGTAAAAGCTTTTAATTATGGTAAGTAAATATATTTTATTGATTGCTTAATATTCTGGAAGGCTCTATATAATCTTGGTATGAACCCGTCGCCATTCGACGAGATAAAAATACTGTAGTCCCTTATAATTGTGCTTGTCGAGTTATAACAAAAAGTGCGATGTAACCAGGGCCTGATTATCCCAAAGTCTCGTGAAGCACGAGTTTCCACTGCAAAAATTAAGAGGGCCCCCAAAATGACTCAAAATGGAACCTCTAATTCCCATTTTTATTTTATTTTATTTATTTATTGAATTGAGTTTATAGTTCTTTTGAAGAGAAAGTTTGTCTAGTGCAAGGATACTTGCCTAACCGGGAAATCTGAATGTGGTCGATAAGCTCAGTGATGAATTCAGGGAGTGGCTTGGGGGAAGGGGGGGGTCATTCCTCTGTAGCACTAAATCCCCCCGGAACATTTCAGATTTTAAGCTTAGTCAGAGTGCTAATTTCCCTCCCAAAATTCCCCAGAATTTACAGGCGTGGCTTTTTTAGCTCACAGCTATCAAGAGCTAATGTGCCCGCAGGTTATGTACGTTTTTACGTAAAGAAATTTCTCTTGAAAAAGAATGATTCTCTTGCTAGAAATGTCCGATTTGCTTCAAATTTTGTATATAGGTTCAATGCAATATGTCTATTTCTAAAGAAATCAACATAAAACAACCTTTAAATTAAATTTTAACGGTTTTAAACTTTTTCATCTGGGGAAGAGGCAATAGATAAGGCGGAAATTTCGGGGTAGGGGGGGGGGGGGGGATTTAGATGATTACCGATCTATTGTTACAACAATGCTTTGAAATAAAGAGCAGAAAAAAAACAAGAACGAAAAATCATGCGTCCAGCATAGATTATGTAACACTTTCCAACGTTTCCAAAATAATTTTACAAATCATTACCGTTTAATAAGCTGAAAGATAACATCTAAGTAAACAATTTGCAAAACGCATAACATATTTAAAAACGTAATTTCAGGAATTTCCAACATATGCAATATTCGGAAAAATATCCGAATACTTTTATTCAGCCTTGTATAGGATCTATAGATTTGTATATATACTACATAGGATGCTAAATTTTAGTTCAGTTAAGAAACGCGTAGCACAGTTTAAAATTCTCCTTCTGGAGTTTCTGTCAATAAACGGAAATGTGTTGCCGAACTTTTGTGCTTCCCTGTATATGATCTACAGAATTTATACACACCACGTGATAAACAAAAAGTGAGTTAAATTTAAAATCGCGTTCAGTAACTTAAAACGCACTTCCAGGAATTATTGTTAAGACAGTAGAGAATTCTTTTATGTGTCCCTGTAAATGAACGATGACTGCTATACACACAATATTCTGTAATGAGCCTCTTGTAATGCACCTTAGTGATATATATAAATTTCAATGCGTTTAAAATAGTGAAACATTATTTAAATAAACCGCAGACGATTTTTATCCATAGACGTCATGTAACGGAAATTCTTTTGACTGTCCCTGTAAAGTAACTATAAGTGCTATGCACATCCTATCCCATATTAAGCTTCTTGTAATGCACCTTAGTGATATATATCAATTACGATGTGTTTGAAATTGTGTAACATCATTAAAATGAACTGCAAATGATTTTTCCCCATAGACCGTAATGTAACGGAAATCTTTTGAGTGTCCCTGTAAAAAAACTATAAGTGCTGCACACTTCAGTTGAAATTGGGAACATGCTATAGATAACGACAATAACATATAAAAATTGCAGAGCAATCCGAGCATATTTACGGGAGTTAGAGCACCGACAGACGGCAGACGGCTAGACAAACCGAAGTCATATACACTTTTTAACTAGGTTGGAAAGTGTTAAAAAGTAAAGTGTTTTAAAACTAGTCGGATATGCCAATCCCAAAACTTTCTTCTATCTCGTACATGGTAATGCTTTAAAATTCGCTATCACACCGCCAAAAAAAAATAAATATTTTTCTTCATTCTGTTGTCCGTCAGCTGCTTGCGAATCGTAGGTTTACCTGGATGCGAGCAGCCGATGTATTATACTAAACTACGAAAAGTCCTTCTGGGCTGTACCGGCAGGAAAAGATTCATCAAAAAGCCATCCTATTGCTTGGTTTTGAGATTTTTAGCGAATTCGACTGAAAATACACGAAGCTAAAATGCACCGAACCCGATTACAGAAGAGTCATTCCCAGTTCTCGTCAATATTGTATATGAATATCTCCAAATTAGACAGACATAGCCAAGTTGGCTTCATATATAGCAACGTATTTTGGTGCCAAATTTGGCGATATTTCACCAATTACCGTCAAGCTCGGTGAGAATTTGACGTTGGCGAATATAAATATGTAGTGTTCAGCATGTAAGTGTTGAAAATATGGTTACAACAATGAAAGAAAATTTGGCGAAACCATGTTCACTAAAACTTATAAATTAAACCCGTATATGGAGGAATCCTACTGTCTTGTTTCAAAATGTCAGCCACTGTATAATTTCAAACTACTCTATCTCAGCCATTTATTAAGATAGAAGCACAAAAAAAAAAAAAAAAAAAAAAAAAAAAAAAATCTGGAATCCTTGGATCAAATCCGAACTATTAAAGAAAAATTTTTTAGGATTTCAAATTTTTTTTGTACATCTTTTTGAAATTGAAATCTTTAAATGGCTGTCACAGTGTCCCCTCAAGCGCAATATCTCCAAATTCAACTTGAACCTGCAGGCTGTAATAGTCAAAAACATATACAAAAAATTTGGTTCAATTATCTGCATAACTTCATACACTTTTCGATGATACAGTAGTGAATATAGAACAAAACTCGCGATCACAACGCCCCCTTTCGTCGAAATATCCCCAAATTCAAGTGGGACCTGCTGGCCATAGCCAAAAACATAGAAAATTTTTTTTCGGTGCTACAATGAGGACGGACGGACAGACGAACGAACAGACAGACATTTTGTAAAAACATGTTTTTAGGAATCTCTGACTCCTAAAACGTGTAAATCCGTCGAAAACCGGAAGTCGAAAAAAATTTCGATTACAATACGTTCTTCTATTATAGATAGAAGAAAGTAAAAAAAATTAGTTTGTTTACTTTGGTGGGGACAGTAAAGGGGTAGAAGTAGAAATTTTGGTTTGAGGGGTTAATTTAATTATTGTCACTACAGAGTAACAAATAGGGCAGAATTTTGTTTTTAATGAAGAGTTTTACTTTGTATGAACGGTACGACTGGTGGGAAAAGAAAACCGGCAATGTCATAAGATCGCGGAAAAAGAAAATTTTGTTATTCTGCCGCTGAAAAATATTGCGAATTTCGTCAGTCAGTCGTGCGAAACAAACCACGAAATTCATCAGACGATCATAGTAAGAATCGAGTATTTCGTAAATTGGTTTCAGAAAAAAATCGTGAATTTTTTTTCACCGATCGCCTGAAGAAAATCGCGATTTTTTTCAAAAGATTGCAGAAATAGAGATTTTTGCAAATCAGACGCTAAAAAAAATTACGAAATTCGCCAAAGATAGAGCAAAATAAATTGCGAATTTCGTCAAATGACCGTGAAAAAAAAACCTACAGATATCGTCACTCGGTTGCGGGGAAAAATCGCAAATTTCGTCGATAGGTCGCATGAAAAATTGCGAATTTCGCCAAACGATCGCGGAAAAAAAATCGCGTTCTTTGTCAAAAATTTTCATCTAAAGTTCGTCAATCAGTTATTGAAAAAAATTTCTGAATATCTTATTATATTGAATTTTGTCTATCGGTCGTGGGAAAAAATCGCGATATCGTCAAACGATCGAGCAAAATAAATTCTAAATTTCGTGAAACGATCGTGAAAAAAATTGCAAAATTCTCTACAATCGGCTACGGAAAAAATCGCGAATTTCGTCGAAAGATCGAACAAAGTAAATCACTAATTTCGTTAAGCGATTGTTGAGGAAATCGCGAATTTTTTCAATCAGTTGCGGAAAAAAGATCAGGGAATTTCATTAATCAATCACTACAAAAAGAAAAAAAAATCGCGAATCGATCTGTCGTGCAAAGAATCACAAAATTTATCACTCGATTGAGCAAAATAAATCTTGAATTTTGTCAAGCAGTCGTGGAAAAAATCGTGAATTTTGTCAAGCAATCTCTGGGGGGAAAAATCACGATTTTTTGTAAAAAGTTCCCCGCACACACATTTCAATCCCTATTTCAAATCCTGAATATTACAGATATAATTGTAGACTAACTTTCCATATTTGTATTAAAATATGGATTAATTTTCTTTCATTTTGGGCTCACATTTAAATATTTTGGGTTCAGGTTTCAGATTGACAAAAATTGTTTTGTCTATTTTAACCTGACTCACTCAGGATTCTAGTCCGCGAGACCCCAAAAAACACTGCAAAAAGTATACAAGGAAAAAAAAAATTTTGAAAATCAGTTTTTATAATTTTCTAGAATTATTATTTTATGTGTAAAGTGAAACAGGTGTGTGTGCACATATGAATAGGGAGTTCCTATTTTGAATTCTTATACATGTACACACCTTCGATTGCTGAGGATTTGTCTTTAAAATATTAGCTAACCTCCACCTTAAAGAATCAATGGTTTGCTACTGTTTATCATATTCAAGTAGTGACAGTTCTGAATAATCTAATAAAAAAATGGTTTTGCTATGTCTTTCCGTCAAGATTGAATAGATAATAGGCATATGCATCTATAAATTGGTGCTGATTTTTTTTTCTAAACAAGTGCTTATAAAGTGCTTACAGGTGCTTATTTTTCGGCCTAAAATGTTGCTAGTCACTCTGGTATAGCTTTATATATATATATATATATATATATATATATTAACCATTGGGAAAATGGTTGTTGCTTGAGCTACAAAATTTGGTGGAAAGATACCTCTATGCATGTAGTTTTGCACCTCGAAGCCAGATTGTGGAATTTTTGAATAGATTTTTCTTTATTTAATTTTTAATGCGATTTTTTGTGTTTTTTCACGTTTCGCTGCGTTTTTTCCACATTAGTAAGGAGAATCCGGTTCCAATCTTTTAGCACAATATAGTAAATTTTATCCTCTTTCGAATAAAGTTAATGCGAAATTTGTATAGTGATTTTTGAAATTTTGGCGAATTTTTTCCTTCGACACTAAGAAATTTTGCCATAATGCTTGATTGGTTCGGTGGGTGCGCTTCTATTTCAGCCTTAGATACGTTCAGAATCGTCATTTGTTTAAACTCTTTTTGGCTTGGAGAAAGTTGATAATTCTTTACTGATAAAAAATCGTAATTTTAAAAGGGAACGGCGGATTATTTATTATCTCGATTTTTTTACTAGACTTTTTCTTTTAATTTCATTATTTATGCGTTTTTTTAACTTTTTTTCATATTTATCAGCGTTTTTTGTTTCAAAAGACGTCACAAATCGTCCACTACAAGTCAAACACCATTGGAAGACAGTTGTGACTGGTAGCTGATAGAATTGTAGGCACAGCTGGAAGTCAACCGGGCAGTTGTGATTGGCAGATGAAAAGGTCGTCAGCTGATTGCAGTTCGAACAACAAGTTGTGAATTTTTGGGATTTGTTTTGGGCGATTTTTAGAGTTTTCACATGTATACGTCCTTTATGTATTTGATTTCAGAAATTGACAACGGTAACTTACTGTTTTTTTTGTTTCTGCTTAGAAACTTAATGGTATGTCCTAATTTTTTTTAACGTCGTTGGTTACATTCTGTTGTAGTTTAAATATCGCGTTAATGCTCTGATCGAAACTCCCTCCGCCTCCAAAATCAGAACTATTTAATTTTTAGTCCGATTCAAACGAAACCTTTTCTCAGGTCCCCAGATACTAGATAAACTTTGGTATCATTTTTTCAGCTCTTGGTTACCACTATTTCTGAACATTAATGACCAGGGAGGGGTATTTTCTCGGGTTTTATGGGCCCAATTTCTGTGAGAATTAGTTTCATTAGGTTCATTCAACTTAACACGAACTAATTAAGGTATAGATAACTAATTAAGATACAGATTTAGAGCCACCTGTCGGTAGAAAATAGAACTAAAAGATTTTGCAGCGTGTGCGCAGCAGGCCTGCTATACGGTGTCACAGGCAGCAGGGACCCGTGCCGGAGTTTCGATCGGAAAGAGTTTTATTTAGAATTGAGTGCACCCCTAGCGGGGGGAAGTGAAACTAAACAATTTTGTATTCAAAATTTGTCCGATTCAAACAAAGGGCCCGATTTCAAGGACAATTGATTCATTCAACTTAACATGAACTAAATAAGATATAATAACTAATTCAGATATAGATTTGGCACCCCTGACGGTGGAAAGCGGAACTAAAATATTTTCTGCGCGTGCACAGAACGCCTTCTATACGTTGTCATAAGCAGCGGGGACCCGTGCCCGAGTTTCGCTCGGAAAGAGCTTTGTTTAGAACAGTGAACCCCCTGGAGGTGGACAATGTAACTAAAAGATTTTGCATTTAATCTTGGCCCGATTCAAACGTAATTTTTTCTGACATTCTTCGGAGGTTTCCCAGGAACTAAATAAACTTCGGTATCATTTTTTCAGCCCTTGGTTACCACCATTTATGAATATTAATATCCAGGAGGTGATTTATTTTCTCGTCTTCTGTGGGTCTGATTTCAACGGGAATCGGTTCATTCAACTTAACATGGACTAATTAAGATATAGCTAATTATTTAAGACATAGATTTGGTACTCCCTGGCGGTGGAAAGTGGGACTAACAGATTTTTCGCGCATTTAAGGCACGCCTTCTACACGGTGCCGTATGCAATAGGAACGAGTGCCGGAGTTTCGTTCGGAAATATGTTTATTTAAAACAGAATGCTCCACCTGGTGGTAGAAACTGGAAGTAAAAGATTTTGCAGGAAGTAAAAGATTTTGCAGCGTTTGCCTAGCACGTCTGCTATAAACGGTATCGTTGGCAGGGCCTGACTTATGCAGGGACATGCGGGGCATCTGCCCCGGGCCCCTTATTTGAGAGCCCCCCCCCTCCCCCCCCTCTGTGCTTAATCAGGATTTTTGTTAAATGGATGCAAAATGGTTTAAATTGACCAAAATTCTTACATTTTCAAAGATTTAGGAAGGGAGTGTAGCCCTCCAATTCCACACTCTGCTTCCTGTGCCCCATGTCCCCTCCTTCCCACAAAAGAACAATCTACATTATCAAAAAACTAATGTTATAAAATTTTATACAAAAGCACTTAAAACATGAGGAATGAAGTAACAACTTAACAAGTGTTGAAATTTGTTGCTATTAGTATAATTGCATGCCTGCACTTGTCTTTCCATATTATGGAATCGCCCTAATGTATGCTGATGCAATACAAAGACTAAATTTTAAAATTTGGTAGAAAATTTTATAACAAATAACCAAGAGTGACTGAAAGACCTGTATTTACACTTGAAAAGCTCACACGAGTCGTTATATTCCTATACAGAAAAAAAATAGCGTTCTGTCATCTGATAAAGTTGTTACCATCTTTCCTGTGATACCCTGTATACAGATGTAAATAGTAATTGGTTCTAAATTTATGTATACATACAATAGGTATGAAGTTTAATACTAGTCACTTCAACATAATTCCCGAACTATCTCCGTGGATAGATAGAAGCCCCCCCCCCCCAGAATGATGCTTGCCCCGGGGCCCCAGATAGTCTAAGTTGGGCCCTGATCGTAGGCAGCGGGGACACATATGTGGGATAATTTGTTTAGAACAAAATGCATCCCCTGGCGGTGGAACTGAAAGATTTTCCTGCGCGTGCGCCAAAAATGACTATTTTTATTGAAACCCCAAAAGAAAGTTACCGATTTGATAATCCCAGAAAACCAAAAAGTTTCATTTTCACTCATCCTCGAGTATTAAGAAAAGCATTGGATTATTTGAATCGAAACTCACAGTTTATGTTTCTGATTCCGAAAATGCAAATTTTGTGAAAATCAGGCGGTAACTTTTTAAAAAAAAATTTGACCAAAAACCAACCCGTTTTGAATCAAATGATCCATACATTTGAGGAGGTGGTATTAAATTTACTTCCGCTTCGGGTAAATCTCTCTATTTATTTAATTTCCGAAAGACAAAGAGTTACCAGAAGTAAGGGTGATTTCGCGTTTCGTATTATTTTTTGACGGGACCGGGCAACATCGGGCGGATTTGCTAGTGAAAAATAAAGTAGAAATTTGGTACTTTCGTGTTATAGCGTCCCTCAAGGATGAAATATTTTTGTTTCTGTTTTCATTAATATATTGTAAATTTGGTACTTTCGTGTTACAGCGGTCCCCAAGGATGAATCGCCAAGCGACCAAGATTTATCGCCAAATTATAAAGCATGTATGACATTATAATAATATATGATATATATATATATATATATATATAACATTTATTGACGTATGTGGCCAAGTTATAGTCATATATGATGCGTATAATGACGTATATGGCACATATAGGAGTGTTTGGAATATATATATATATATATATATATATATATATATATGCATAAATAAGATTTGCGGTGATCTCGGCGAAATCATAACTGCAACCTTGGCATAATCATAATTGTGGGGGCTGCTATAACACTTAAGTACGGTATTTTTTAAGTTTTCGAAACATTTACCCAACGGTTATTGTAATTTGTTAAATTATTTATATATATATATATATATTTTTTTAACCATTGGGAAAATGGTTGTTGCTTTCGGTCGAGAAGCCAAATGATGTTCGCCTTTTACTATTTTAACCGTTTTTAACGAAATTCTGTAACTGTAGAAGAATTTAGGCAATAGAAATGCATAAAATCGTTACAAAAAGGATAAGATGCAAATTATCAGATATGAAAAACACAGTAGAAATTCGGTACTTTCGTGTTATAGCTTCCCCCAAGGATGAAATATTTTTATTTCTGTTTTCATTAATATATTGCAAATTTGGTACTTTCGTGGTACAGCAGCCCCCAAGGAGGAATCGCCAATCGACCAAGATTTATCGCCAAATTGACATTATAATAATATGATATATATATAAAATTTCTTGACGTATGTGGCCAAGTTCATATGTTAAAGTCAAAGTTATTGTATGATGCATATATGATGACATGTATATATGATGTATATACGACATATAAGACGTAAATAATATGTGTATAATGACGTATATGGCACATATAGGAGTGTTTGGAATATATATATGCGTATATAGCATGCATATATAAGCTTTGCGATGATCTCGGCGAAATCATAACTGTAGGGGCCGCTATAACACAAAAGTACGTTTTTTATTTATTTTTTTGTTTAAGCTTTTGGAACATTTATCCAATGGTTATTGTAATTTGTTAAATTATATATTTTATTTTATTTTGTGTGTGTGGTGATAGGAGGGGGGGGGGGGTTGCTAAAAAGTCACTGCCAGAGACAAAAGCACTTTATCTACAGAATGGCACAGTCAGTAGCAGTTGAAAAATTCATTTACACCTGTTTTGATTGAAAATATAAAAAATATCATACATAATGATATATTTTAAAAACAAATAATCATGTATAAGGAAATATCAGTCAGGATATTTTGAAAATAAATAAATATCCATATATCCACCAAACCCTGGCAACATGTACAGAACGTTAGGAAAATTCTAATGGAGTCTTTACTATAAAGTCTCTCTGATATTTTCCTAATTTCCTGTGTGGATGCAGATTTTTTTTTTTCTTCTTTATGGATGCTCTTTTTGTGAAACTTATTATTATATTTTTATGAAAAATAAGTTTGTAACAAAAGATTAAATGCAGTTACTTAAATTCGAACCAGACATTTATTAATAATAACTTTTTTAAGTTCTCAACTAAAGCTTTCCTTTCTAGTGAACCTGTTCTGTTTGTAAACTAGTAGATCAGCGTTGCCCATATTACTCTGGGAGGAGGGGAAAACTTTATGGTAAAATAAACAAAAATGTTATAACTTTAAAGAGTATATATATATATATAAAACCATAAATGAAACATTACCATAACACGAACTTAAACGATGAAATAATGATTAAGTATGTAATAATTAGTTGTCAATGAAAGATTCCCCAACACACTGAATATGGATACAAAAACATATTAAAAGAATAAGAAATTAAATTAAAAATTGAATAAATGGAATTAAATGAATGAAATTAAATGAAATTTGTGGAATTTAGACAGAATTATCAAGTCCCAAATGCCTAAATACAACAAATAAAAATATACATATATATGTGTATATATTGGTATAAATGAAGACCTTGTGTTGTTTAAGGATTTTTGGATAATTATTGTAAGTAAAATATTTTATCTATTCTTTACAAGTTTTTTATTTCCAATTGTTTTCTGGTAATAATTCAGTATACCTGGATGATTATACTGATCTTAGCATATATGCCAGTATAATTATGAAATACTGAATTATTTTTTAAAACACGTGTAGGTACATCCAGGCTGAAGATTATATCTACACGTGTTTTTCCATATCCAATTCTAATTTAAATCTCTTGTTATCCAATTTTCCATTATATTTAGTTCATATTTCATTTCTTAATCCATTTGTATTCACTTGATATCTACTCCAAATTATTAACATTTTATGGTTTATTATAGGGTAAATGTACCAATAGTCGGCCACCCCCCAATAGTCGGCCACATTGAGATAAAATGCCTTACGCATAGCTTATTTTTGGTTCTAAATGAAATATTACAATTTGGTTACATGCAACCATCTTTCATAAGTCATAAACCATCACCAAAGAATTTTGGGTACTTTTATTGAATTTGTAATCAGCCATTTTTTTCAAGATTGAGGTCAAATCGCCATTTTCCCTATTTTTTTGTTAACAGATGGCAATTATTTTAAAAGGCAAGTATTAATTAATTTTTTGTTTTTTTCTAAAATTATACGGCTAGAATATTAGCAGGGTAAATAAACTAATGTTTTTGATTATAAAAAGTAAATAAATTTGTTGCTTTTAATTAATTTTAATGTGGCCGACCATTGGGTATTAATTTTACTTACATATCCAAAAGTCGGCCACCAGGAGCTGAATAATGAATACATAACTTATTGTACTTTTTTGAGTTTATTGAAGTGAAAACTTCTTTAGGCGCGTTGGGCATTTTTTGAGATGGGAAAAAACCATTGAACTCGCGACACTGTTACTGTAACCGACACCTCTGTATATAAGTATGTGCATGTATTGTGTATAGTTAGGTATGATCTAGGGCGGGACGGGCGCGGCGCAAGCTTGCCTGTGCGCTATAGTAAGCGCAGAAAAATGTAAGTGGTATAGTAAGCGGTATAGAAGCGGTATGTTAAGCGCAGAAAAATGTAAGCGGTATAGTAACGCAGAAAAATATAAGCGGTATAGTACGCGACATAGTAAGCGGTATAGTAAAGCAGAAATATGTAAGTGGTATAATAACGTACAAAATGTAAGCGGTATAGTAACGCAGAAAAATGTAAGCGGTATAGTAAGCGTTATAGTAAGCATGCTGTAGAAGCGGTATAGTAAGCGCAGAAAAATGTAAGCGGTATAGTAAAACAGAAAAAAATGTAAGCGGTATAGTAAACGTCGAAAAATGTAAGTGGTATAGTAAGCGCAGAAAAATGTAAGCGGTATAGTACGCGGTATAGTAACGCAGAAAAATGTGAGCGGCATAGTAAGCGATATAGTAAGCTGTATAGTAAGCGGTATAGTAACACAGAAAAAATGTAAGTGGTATAGTAAGCGGTACAGTAAACGCAGAAAAATGTAAGTGGTATAGTAAGCGGTATAGTAAACGTAGAAAAATGTAAGAGATATAGTAAGGTATAGGAAGCGCAGAAAAATGTAAGCGGTATAGTAAGCTGTATAGTAAGCGGTATAGAAGCGGTATGTTAAGCGCAGAAAAATGTAAGCGGTATAGTAACACAGAAAAAATGTAAGCGGTATAGTAAACGCAAAAAAATGCAAGTGGTATAGGAAGCGGTATAGTAAACGCAGAAAAATGTAAGCGGTATAGTAAGCGCAAAAAAATGTAAGCGGCATAGTAAGCGGTATAGTAAGCGCAGAAAAATGTAAGCGGTATAGTAACGCAGAAAAATGTAAGCGGTATAGTAACGCAGAAAAATGTAAGCGGTATAGTACGCGACATAGTAAGCGGTATAGTAAAGCAGAAATATGTAAGTGGTATAATAACGTACAAAATGTAAGCGGTATAGTAAGGTATAGGAAGCGCAGAAAAATGTAAGCAGTATAGTAAGCGGTATAGTAAGCACAGAAAAATGTAAGCGGTATAGTAAGCGGTATAGTAAGCTGTATAGTAAGTGGTATAGAAGCGGTATAGTAAGCGGTATAGTAACACAGAAAAATGTCAACGGTATAGTAACACAGAAAAAAAAGGTAAGCGCTATAGTAAACGCAGAAAAATGTAAGCGGTATACTAAGAGCAGAAAAATGTAAGCGGTATACTAAGAGCAGAAAAATGTAAGCGGTATAGTAAGCAGTATAGCAACGCAGAAAAATGTAACCGGCATAGTAAGCGGTATAGTAAGCTGTATAGTAAGCAGTATAGTAACACAGAAAAAATTTAAGTGGTATAGTAAGCGGTATAGTAAACGCAGAAAAATATAAGTGGTATAGTAAGCGGTATACTAAACGCAGAAAAATGTAAGTGGTATAGTAAGCGTATAGTAAACGCAGAAAAATGTAAGCGGTATAGTAAGAGCAGAAAAATGTAAGCGGTATAGTAACGCAGAAAAAAGTAAGCGGCATAGTAAGCGGTATAGTAAGCGGTATAGTAACACAGAAAAAATGTAAGTGGTATAGTAAGCGGTATAGTAAACGCAGAAAAATGTAATTGGTATAGTAAGCGGTATAGTAAACGTTGAAAAATGTAAGAGGTATAGTAAGGTATAGGAAGCGCAGAAAAATGTAAGCAGTATAGTAAGCGGTATAGTAAGCGCAGAAAAATGTAAGCGGTATAGTAAGCGTTATCGTAAGTGGTATAGAAGCGGTATAGTAACACAGAAAAATGTCAGCGGTATAGTAACACAGAAAAAACATAAGCGGTATAGTAAACGCAGAAAAATGTAAGCGGTATAGTAAGAGCAGAAAAATGTAAGCGGTATAGTAAACGGTATAGTAACGCAGAAAAATGTAAGCGGTATAGTAACGCAGAAAAATGTAAGCAGCATAGTAAGCGGTATAGTAAGCTGTATAGTAAGCGGTATAGTAACACAGAAAAAATGTAAGTGGTATAGTAAGCGGTATAGTAAACGCAGAAAAATGTAATTGGTATAGTAAGCGGTATAGTAAACGTTGAAAAATGTAAGAGGTATAGTAAGGTATAGGAAGCGCAGAAAAATGTAAGCAGTATAGTAAGCGCAGAAAAATGTAAGCGGTATAGTAAGCGTTATCGTAAGCGGTATAGTAAGTGGTATAGAAGCGGTATAGTAACACAGAAAAATGTCAGCGGTATAGTAACACAGAAAAAACATAAGCGGTATAGTAAACGCAGAAAAATGTAAGCGGTATAGTAAGAGCAGAAAAATGTAAGCGGTATAGTAACGCAGAAAAATGTAAGCGGTATAGTAACGCAGAAAAATGTAAGCAGCATAGTAAGCTGTATAGTAAGCGGTATAGTAACACAGAAAAAATGTAAGTGGTATAGTAAGCGGTATAGTAAACGCAGAAAAATGTAAGTGGTATAGTAAACGCAGAAAAATTTAAGCGGTAGAATAAGCGCAGAAAAATGTAAGCGGGATAGTACACGGTATAGTAAGCGGTATAGTAACGCAGAAAAATGTAAGCGGTATAGTAACACAGAAAAAATGTAAGCGGTATAGTAACGCAGAAAAATGTAAGCGGCATAGTAAGCGGTATAGTAACACAGAAAAAATGTAAGTGGTATAGAAAGCGGTATAGTACCGCAGAAAAATGTACGCGGTATAGTAACGCAGAAAAATGTAAGCGGTATAATAACGCAGAAAAATGTGAGCGTTATAGTGCGACTGAAGTCTGGTTCCCGAAAGTTTTGTATGTAAAATAATATGCATGATTTTTCATGTACAATAGCGCATTAAATGAAAATTGTAATATAATTTTTGTAGTAGTAGTTTATAATAATGAATAAAAAAAACACTTGATTTAAAAGTATTTCCTGCACAATAAAACATTTCCTGACGAATAAAAAAATACACACGTAATTGTTCAAGTTTTCACTTCTGTCGGCACTCCCGGAGTGCCACTTTTTTTTTATTGTTTGGTAGATATAACTTTATCTCTACATCTAAAATAATTTTATATAAAAAAAATCTTTTTTTACGTGCTTGTTTGTTTGTTTGTACGGGAAACTACTAGAACTACCGAAATAATTTCAAAAGTAGAGGTGGCAGTCTCTGCTCCGACATAGACTATATTTTACGTCAGGGTCACTTTTCGTAAGTAGATGGATGAGCAAAAAACATTCCAAACGTGCCCTTTTTGCCCTCTTGAAAGTTGGCATGGTTTTTGTTTTCTAAAAAATTCGAAATTTAAAAGTGTGAAATGAGTGGAAAAAGTTCTAAATTACAATTCATGCAGAATTGTTAGGAATATAAACTTGAAATTTAACATGTCTGTTACTTTTAAGAGGTAAGTTTTGAATCAAGGCAATTAAAAAAAGGGGGAATTTTAGAAAATGAAAAAAACAGTGAATATTCTAAAAACATTCTAAATTACGATTTATATGGAATTACTAGGAGAGAAATTTAAAATTTCCTAATTCTGTCATTTTTAATATGTAAACGCTGGTACGAAATAGTTTCTTAAAAAAACGGAATTTCAAAGGGTACAGAACCAAATAAACGTTCTAAAGTTTCAAAATCTGTGATAGTTTTGTTGCTGGAAACTTAAAATTTGGCATGGTGGTCAATTTTAAGAAATAAACAACCGGCTCAGAAAGGCTTCTAAAAATTTGGAAATTTAAATGCTGAAATGAGAGGAAAATGTTCTGAATTATGTTTTTTTAATAAAGTTTAGAGTAGAAACTTGAAATTAGACATGGATAACCTTTTCCATACGTTAGTGGTCTGACCGTAGCCGAACAGTTTCTAAAAAATTAGAAATTTAAAAGCAACTAAAAATTTTTTTTAATTGCAATTTCTGTGGCTTTGAAACTTTAAATTTTGCATGGGGGTTTCTTTTAAGATGTAAGCTCTCGCAAAGAATGGTTTCTATAAAATTCGAAATTTAAAAAATTGAAATTATCAGTAATTGTTGTTTATCATTCTAAATTATGATTTATTTAGAATTAATAGGGATAGAAAACTGATATTCGATATCGGGGTTACTTTAAAGTCGCAAATGCTCGTACACAGTAGCTTTTTCTTAAACTAGATTAGATGCGGCAGTTGGTACCCTCATTATTTGCTTTACAAGTCTGTTGAAAAGTATTAAAACAACTAGATTGGAATGCGGCAGTTGGGACCGCCCCTCCCTACGCTTTTCCACTGCGGGGTTCCAAATGAACTCGTATACTAATAACTACATACTAAATATATTTCATGTTCAAAATGCATAAAAGTGTTAAAACAACTAGATCGGAATGACGTGATGCGGCAGTTGGGACCGCCCCTTCGCTGATGCACGAATGTATGCATATTTGCTTTTCAACTATGTTGAAAAGTGTTAAAAGCAACTCGATTAGATGCGGCAGTTGGTACCCCCATTATTTGCTTTTCAATTCTGTTGAAAAGTGTTAAAACAACTAGATTGGAATGCGGCAGTTTGGACCGCCCCTCCCTTCGCTTTTCCACTGCGGGATTCAAAATGCATAATTCGATTCAAAACCCACTTTAATCTAACTTCAATTTGAGCGCGACCAGAAGGGGTACCAGCGTTTATTTATTTTTATTTATTATTATTATTATTATTTTTTTTTTTTTTTTGCAGTCGACTGTAGCATACAAAATTTAGTCAAAATCGCTTAAACAGTTTTTAAATGCAATTTGTTTGACCCATAGTGACCGCCAAATAACCCACTAATCGAATTTTCTCGAACATGTGACCCAGCCAAATGGTTTTCTTGTATCCCAAAAAGTTAGGACACAAAACGTAGTCAAAATCGTTAAAGACGTTTATTAGATAAGATAAAATTACCTTGGACCTTAACATGTGACCCTTAACTTGTGACCCAGCTCATTAGTCTTTTCGTACACCAAATCGGTAGGATACAAAATTTAGTCAAAATCGTTTGTCGTTTTTAGATAAAATTAGTTTGACCCGTAGTGACCCTAAAATGACCCACTAATCGAATTTTCTCAAACATGTGACCCAACCAATGGTCTTTTCGTACCCCAAAACGGTAGGATGCAAAATTTAGTCAAAATCGTTAGAGCCGTTTTTTAGATAAAATTTATTTAACCCATAGTGACCCCCATATCATATGACCTACTAATGAAATTTTCTCGAACATGCGACCCAGTCCAATGGTCTTATTGTATCCCAAAAATGTAGGATACAAAACTTAGTCAAAATCGTTAAAGCCATGTAGCAGATAAAATAAAATTAGCTTTACCCGCAGTGACCCTAAATGGCACACTAATTTAATTTTCTCGAACATGTGAGATAGCTCAATCACCTACTTATAACCGAAAATGGTAGAATGTAAAATTCAGTAAAATTTGTTAGCGTCGTTTTCCAGGTAAAACTAGTTGGATGTCTCAATCCCAAAACTTTCTTCTATCTCACACAGGTTTCGCATACACTAAAATGAATCAGCACCAATTTATATCAAGGTCTAACTGAAGCTCAAGTTTTATTAAATTCTGTGCATTATTTCTTGATATATGACTATCGCTAAAATCGTGTAAATCCTGCAAAATGCTCCATAGCAGCGCCACCTGCTGGTCGATTTGTACCAAAAACTAATCAACACCAATTTACATCAGAGACTAACTGAATATAAGGTTTTACTAAATTCCGAGTATTAGTTCCTGAGGTAGAGCTATTGCGGAAATCGCGAAAAATGCTGCATAGCAGCGCCACCTGCCGGGCGATTTTTACCAAACACTAATCAGGATCAACTTATATCAGGGACTAACTGAATCTAAAGTTTTATTAAATTCCGAGAATTAGTTCTTGAGATAGAGCTATTGCGGAAATCGCGAAAAATGCCGCATAGCAGCGCCACCTGCCGGGCGATTTTTACCAAAAACAAATCAGCACCAACTTATATCACGGACTAACTGAATATAAAGTTTTATTAAATTCCGAGGATTAGTTCGTGAGATAGAGCTTTTGCGGAAATCGCGAAAAATGCTGCATAGCAGCGCCACCTGCCGGGCGATTTTTACCAAAACCTAATCAGCACCAATTTATATCAGGGACTAACTGAATCTAAAGTTTTATTAAATTCCGAGAATTAGATCTTGAGATAGAGCTATTGCGGAAATCGCGAAAAATGCTGCATAGCAGCGCCACCTGCCGGGCGATTTTTACCAAAACCTAGTCAGCACCAATTTATATCAGGGACTAACTGAATCTAAAGTTTTATTAAATTCCGAGAATTAGATCTTGAGATAGAGCTATTGCGGAAATCGCGAAAAATGCCTCATAGCAGCGCCACCTGCTGGGCAATTTTTACCAAAAACTAATCAGCACCAACTTATATCACGGACTAACTGAATATAAAGTTTTATTAAATTCCGAGAATTAGATCTTGAGATAGAGCTATTGCGGAAATCGCGAAAAATGCTGCATAGCAGCGCCACCTGCCGGGCGATTTTTACCAAAAATTAATCAGCACCAACTTATATCACGGACTAACTGAATATAAAGTTTTATTAAATTCCGAGAATTAGATCTTGAGATAGAGCTATTGCGGAAATCGCGAAAAATGCTGCATAGCAGCGCCACCTGCCGGGCGATTTTTACCAAAAACTAATCAGCACCAATTTATATCAGGGACAAACTGAATATAAAGTTTTATTAAATTCCGAGAATTAGATCTTGAGATAGAGCTATTGCGGAAATCGCGAAAACTGCTGCATAGCAGCGCCACCTGCCGGGCGATTTTTACCAAAAACTAATCAGCACCAATTTATATCAGGGACAAACTGAATCTAAAGTTTTATCAAATTCCGAGCATTAGTTCTTGAGATAGAGCTATTGCGGAAATCGCGAAAAATGCTGCATAGCAGCGCCACCTGCCGGGCGATTTTTACCAAAAACTAATCAGCACCAATTTATATCAGGGACTAACTGAATCTAAAGTTTTATCAAATTCCGAGCATTAGTTCTTGAGATAGAGCTATTGCGGAAATCGCGAAAAATGCCGCATAGCAGCGCCACCTGCCGGGCGATATTTACCAAAAACTAATCAGCACCCATTTATATCAGGGACTCACTGAATATAAAGTTTTATTAAATTCCGAGAATTAGATCTTCAGATAGAGCTATTGCGGAAATCGAGAAAAATGCTGCATAGCAGCGCCACCTGCAGAGCGATTTTTACCAAAAATTAATCAGCACCAATTTATATCAGGGACTAACTGA
This sequence comes from Maratus michaelseni, assembly GCA_963931845.1. Classification (NCBI taxonomy): domain Eukaryota; kingdom Metazoa; phylum Arthropoda; class Arachnida; order Araneae; family Salticidae; genus Maratus; species Maratus michaelseni. The sequence continues at coordinate 253,565,822 of OZ007589.1, read as the reverse complement.
ATCTAAATTTTTATTAAATTCCGAGTATTAGTTCTTGAGATAGAGCGCCCACAAAATTGTTGTCACATACAGACAGACAGACAGAGTCACAGACAGACATTTTCTAAAAACAGTCAAATCGTGTTCAGGACCTTCTAAAACGTATAAATCCGTCAAAAAACAGAAGTCGAAAATTTTCATGAATCCAATACTTTCTTATTGTAAAGATAGAAGAAAGTGACAAAATTCTGAAGTGGCCGACTATTGGTGCAGTGATGGCCGAACTTTAGCTTTAAAGTGGCCGACTATTGGAGAACTTGCCCTTTTTGAACTTAACTTTGTCTAAAAAAAAACTATTATCGTGTTTTTTAAAAATAATTGCTGAAACATAATAAGAAACGTATGTTTTAACATATATCACTGTTAAAAATGTTGTGTCGTTTTTTAAAAATTCTACGTTATGGTTTATATACAAAAAAACAGTTAAGTGGCCGACTATTGGTACATTTACCCTATATATATATTTTTTTTTTCCTTTCTCTCTCTCTCTCTCTCTCTTTTTAAATATTCTTCATATTTTCAGTAATTTTGGCCAATTACCATTGAAGTACAAGCTATGGTAAAATTATGATTGCACTTGTTAATTTATTAACTATGTGGTATTCTGTCTACACATTATTATTAATTATCTCTTTGGAGATTTAATTAGAATGTTACACGAACTTGATATGTTTTTTTAAATTCAAAGGTATTATATATATCATCATCATCATCAACCGTTTTCAATCCACTGCTGGATGTAGGTCTCCCCCAGATTTTTCCATTGTTGCCTGTCTAGTGCGAAGATCTACAAGAAAGCAACAGCCACCATCCGTTTGGACAAAGGAAAAGCGAAGATCAAGCTTGAAAGAGGAGTAAGACAAGGAGACACCATTTCGCCTAAGCTTTTCACTGCTGTCTTAGAGAGTATTTTCAAGAAGCTGGATTGGGAAAACAAAGGGATTAGAATAAATGGGGAATATTTAAGCCATCTCCGGTTTGCTGATGACATTTTAATTTTCAGTAATAGCCCTGAAGAATTGCAAAATATGCTAAAAGATTTGGCAGAAGCTAGCATTAATGTGGGATTAAAAATAAATTTGGAAAAGACTAAGGTGATGTTCAATTCATTTGCATCAAAAAAGAAAATCGTCTACAACAACACTGAGATTAAAGATGTTGAAAGTTATGTGTACCTTGGACAAGAAATTATATATATATATATATATATATATATATATATATATATATATATATATATATATATATATATATATATATATGGGCTCTGTGCACTTCGCAGCCATAAATCGTTAATACGGCGATCACTATAACGGGACTCTGTGTAATTCGCGCATCATAAATCATTAAAACGGCAATCACTGTTATGGGGCCTGTGAACTTTGCTTATATAAACCATTAAATCTACAAACAGAACCCTGTGTGCTTCACGCCTATAAACCGTTATTATGGCAGTCACTCTAACGGAACTCTGTGCACATCGAACTCAAAATCGTTAATATGGTGATCAGTATTCAAGTAGTACATCTCTACTTCTAAAAAGTTTTTAAGAAGAGGAGGAAATGTACTATGCTTTGTATAAAAACTGAAATTCGATCGTAAAAAGCTTAAAAACAATTTACAAAACATGAAATTTAAGAATAAATGAAAATTCTCTTGATAAATGTTTTGCACAAAATATCTAATCAAAAAACTACAACAGTTGTCTTCGTAGTCTAATCTTCCCTAATCGGGTCCATATACAAAATGGGCGACGAACATGAGCTATCTGGCAACAAGTAGTTTCTAAATTATAAGAGTGACAACAATGGTTGCAACAATATAAGTTTTGCGCCAAACCACGCTCTCTAAAATTACACAAATTGGCTGTAGATCCGATTACGGAATAATCCATTGTTTCTCATATTCAACACCCCTTTCATACCCTTAACGGTTGAATTTCGAAAATATATGAAATACGTGTTTAATCATTTGTTTAGTAGATTTGTTATGTTGCATATCAGGCTCCTATCTATAACCGCTGCTCAGATACTTTTGACACTCAATTTAACTCCTTTAGGAGTTGATTTTCGAAAAAACCTTTCGTAATGGATCTCTATTATGTGTTACAGAGATGTGTTACAAAGTGGATCTCTGTTATGGGTTACAGAGATGTGTTACAAAGTGGATCTCTCATATGTGTTTCCAGGACAAAGTTCAAGTTTCTAGCTTCAATAGTTTCGTCTGTGCATTGATGAATTAGCCAGAACAAAGTTTCTAAAAGTATGGATTACACTTTTCAAATCCTTAAAAAATAAATAAAAATACGTAATAAAAAATTAACCCTAAGAGATAATTTGCTTTTTGTGGAATGGAATTTTTGAAGTGGTCTGTTTTTATAAAGGAATTATGTTAGAAAGGAGTTTTGTGAAAGGGCCCTAAATAGGGAGGTCTCATTTTTTGCTTGGATCGACCTCTGAATTTCTGATTTGGCCGCACGATTGCCACATGTTTCCCTTTCTTTAATATACATTCGATGAAAAAGATCCACTCTCCAACCTTTCCAAATGCATAAATTAAGCGAGTGCTGGCGATAATAATAAGCGGTGTGTGCCAGCAACCGCTGATTACAGACTTCAAGTTAAAAGGAATGACGTTGTGTCTTATATGTGCAAGAATTCGATTCCAAGACTTTTGTGACCTTGTAGATCCCTGCCTGACAACAATTTAAGAACTCTCCATTCACTTTCTACGTTTCCGATCATTTCTTCTGGCGCCCATCATCAAAAACATATATTTTCTTTCATTTAGGAAGTGGAATGATATTACAATTTTAAACTTCGAAATTTCTTCGCAAATCGAAAGAAAAAATTCATGAAATCCGAACATTGTTGTTAATTGTAATCCTATAACTTCTGTGTTTTTTCATCCCTGTTCATGATTATCATTTAAACTAAAATGTTCATATTACTTTCTGCTTATCTGTCATTATTCAGCGTACTATTTACTATTTACTTTAAATATTCAAAAACAGCAATACTCTATTTAATTGTACTAGTATGCATCATTCCGCGAAATATTTCCACAACAATAACTCTTTTACCATCCAAATAACCTAAACTATAGTTACAGACACTTAATTGGTCCTCAGAAAAGTGTTTGTGATTGGCTAGTACGCTTTTATTACAAAACACGTCCTTATTCAAAACGATTTGTGTTTGTTTGTTCTACTAAAATGAGCATAACTTTTTTTGTAATACAGATATTGTAATACTTTTATTATTAAATTCTACATTAAATTACCTTCAATTTGATACATAAACGTTTGTATTTAAGTGAAAATTAATATATTCTACAAGCACACAAATTTGAAAAACATGAAACTTTCAAAAAATGTCCAAACTTTTGGCCACCACTGTATATATATCATATATTATTATAATGTCATAAACATGCTTTATAATTTAGCGATAAATCTTGGTCGCTTGGCGTTTTATCCTTGGGCCCGCTATAACACGAAAGTACCAAATTTACAATATATTAATTGAAACAGAAAGAAAAAAATTATAAGACGATTTCTCATCCGACGTCAATTTTTGAATTCGGCTTTTTTTCTTTGCATCTATCCTCTTTGTAACTTTAACATTTTTGTAACGATTTCTATTGCCTATTCAAAGAAAAATTCTTCTAAAGTTACAGAATTTCGTTAAAAACGCTTAAAAAAAATAGTGACGACGTCAATAAAATGGCGACGTCAAGAGGTTCATTCTCGACCGAAAACAATAGCCATTTTGCCAATGGTTAAAAAAAAAAAATCTGCTCTATTTGTTATTTTATTGAGACAACAAATAATTAACCATCTAAAATCCTCCTCCCATTCGAAAATGCTGTTTTCCCCCAAGCCCCTCCTCCCTTTTTTTTTTCGTAAATTTAAAGTTTAATTCAGGGCTTCCAAATGGTCCCCTTTTTCCCCCTAAAGTCCCCTTTCGTCCCCTTAGCCTCCTTTATATGACTGCAAAAAAATTTGCTACTGTGGAAAAATTGCCACATAATGCCAAAAACTTAATTGCTAAAAGTTAAAAAAACGTAGAAAACAAAATTTAATATAATGGGCCATTAATATTGTAACCAGAATTCTTCCACGAATGTAAAAAAATCGCCGCGAAATGTAGAAAAAATTAAAAAACACATTAGAAATCTCATTAAAAATCACTAAAAATTCAAAAATCTACAAGATCAAATTTACTGTCATAAAATTGCCGCAAAACACAAAAAAACTCAAATTGCATAAAAAATTACCAAAAATTAAAAATCGCTGCACGAATTCCGAATAAATTTTATTGATAGGAGAGGACAAAATTTATTAAACTGGGCTACAAAATTTAAACCGAATTTTTTTCCAGAATGTCGAAAAATCGCCGCAAAATGGGGAAAAAAAAATCTAAAAATCATAAAATGCGCAAAATTAAAAAACTACTGTACGAATTCTGAATAAACTTTATTAAAAAGAGGAAAACATTTACGATATTGGGCTAAAAAACAATTGAAACCGGTTTCCTTTTACTACTCTGCAAAATGGATGAAAATCGCAGAAGAAAAAATTTACCATAGTTAACAATGTAACCGGATATTCTTTTATAAATGTCAAAAAATCACGACAGAATGTGGGGGAAAGGGAAAACAAGTGGGTAAATGTAATCGAAGATCGCATAAAGGATATCCTTTAATATTCCTTTCAAAACATTTTATCCTTTCTTTAACAAATCCAAATAAATTTCCTTTTCAAAAAAAAAAAAAAAAAAAAAAAAAAAAGTCATGTTTTTTATCAAGTAAAAGTTTACCGGTCTATTTTTCTCGTTTTTTTTTTTTTTTCTAATATCTGAACCGGCCCTATAGCGGGTGAAGCCCACTATTATACTCTGCTATAATAATATCTGTCATTTGGACTAAATGCGATATTTAAAAAAAAAATCAATTTCAAAATTAAACATGTTTATAGAGACCTTTTAAAATGTTAAAATATGCCAATATTTCCATAATCGGGTTTTTATCATGATTCAGTATGTTCCTCAAACTGACATATTTACTATTCTCTATTACTCATACTGTTGTTCTCTTTGTATTTTCTCAAAAACATTTGAAAAATCCGTTATGACGTCAGTTTAATTTTTTTTTAATTCTCTATTGACGTCATATTAAGCTGCTTTCTGTATTTACATATACTCATACTCCTTGTATTATTGAGAAATGTTTGAAAAGTTCCGTTTTATCACCAATATGACGACATATTAATCTTATTTTTCAATTGGTGAAATTTTTTATTGCATTTTCATTTTTCACGTGGAAATCTTTCAATAGAAAATTAATTATTGTAGAAAGAATTATGTTGTGGATTTTTAATCGTTGGCAACTGCTATAACGAAAAATGTTTAAATTTAATAGGAAAAGGCTGTTAGATTTTTGGGCTTTTATATCTCTATATTAAAATAATACGATTTTTTCAAATTGTATGATTTTGAGCTTCATAGCAGGTATTCAGCTATAGGTACACAGTTTCAACTCTGTAAGTTAAATAGTTTCTGAGAGCTGGCTCTGTGACGGAAAGACAACGAAGCGGGAGTAATAGGGTTTCGTGAGATGAACAAAACCCTAAAAAGCTAAAAATTGGTAAAAATTCAAATAAAAAAACGCAATTGCAGAAGAACAAAATATAAAAATTTGCAACGAATTCTTTTAACGAATGTCAAAAAATTACCACAAGTCACAAGGAAAAACAGAAATTTATATAAAAAATCGTGAAAAAGTTTAAAAATCACTATACAAATTCCAAATAATCTTTATTGAAAAAAGGAAAAAAATTACTACTGGGCTAAAAAATTGAAACTGAGTTCCATTTATTAATGTGAAAAAATCACCATGAAACATGGAAAAGAATGTAAAAATCACATTAAAAAATTAAATTTAAAAAATCGGTACATTTCGGTTAGCCGGGCGAAAGTGTAATGTGCTATATATATATATACAAAAAAACATTATTGAAATCGGAAATGAGGAATTTTCAGAAAATCCTACTCGCCAAGGATGTCTTTATATGAAGTAAACAAAACATAAAACTGGAGCTGTGCGCCTGTGAGCTTCGTCGCAAATTTACAATGTTTTACAAACGCGAGCAAATTACAACGACTAAACATAACAATACCACAAGTAAAAATAGCAGATACGGTGCGGTTAATTCTGGCATTTATCATCGCTGTTCGAAAACCATTGAGACAAAAAACAATTGAGTCTATATCTGCGATCACTAGATAGATACATGCTCCAACGTGTGCGACATGCTACGTCACATATGTAAGCGCCGAGGCTAACGAAAAAGACAGGCTACCGCGGTGCATTCCCACTTATCTTTTTTTACAGACCACTAGAGTGACGTGATGCTCTTTTCATACACCTTCATTGGTGCATTCGAGCATCACGTGACTCCGGCGGTCTGTAAAAAAAGATACGCGTAAAGCACCGCGGTAGCCTTTCTTTTTCGTTAGCCTCGTGTAAGCGCAGGGCTAACGAGAAACTTGTTAGGATGTATTTAGTACAGGAGAAAACGATTTCTATTAACATATACGTAGGCACTCGACGTATATACAGTGGAACCCCGATTTTACGTAACCCGTTTCCTACGTTATCCCGCTTCCTACGTTATTTTTCGTCGGTCCTAGAAAATTCCTATTCCGATAATGTTAAAAGTACCTCGATTTTACGTTATTTACTCTTAATGTTTCCCGTTTGGTACGTCATTTTTGGTGAAGTATCTCAGGAAATTTTATCTTTCAGACGGAACTGAGAAGTTAACACCTTTTGTGATTGGTAAATTCATCAAACCCCGATGCTTCAAAACATTAAATGTTTGCCGAATGTATCTCCTAACAGGTGGCACTGCTATGCTACATTTTGGAGAATTTACACGATTTCGGCAATCGTCATATCTCAAGCACGGAATTTAACAAAACTTTAGACTCAGTTAGACCTTGATATAAATTGGTGCTGATTCTTTTTAGTGTATGCGAAACTTGTGTGAGATAGAAGAAAGATTCGGGATTGGCACATCCGACTAGTTTTATTTGATTCTGGTGAACTTCAAGATGCTTGGAAAACAAAGCTAAATGTTCCGGATGCTCTTCATTTCATCTCATTGGCGTGGAATGGTATAGATGAAAAATGCATGTCAAATGCTTTTCTGAAGGCAGAATTTTCAAAATCCGAAATTAATGGTGATAAGCCGACGGAAGAGCTCTCTATGGAAGACTACACAAAAGAGGATGAATTTATACTTGCAGACATCAATGTTGATGAGTACATTGATTGTGATAAGGATGTTATCGATTTGATTTCGCAATATGAAAGTGAGGATGATATAGATAAAGATCCAGAGGACATCGTGCCCTCATCGACAGAGACTATTATGAGTTTAAAAAGTTTAAAGAAATTTTAACTGTACATGAAAATTAAGAAAAAAAATTGCAAAAACTTGCATGTATTGTAAATAGTATATGTGAAATTACACTTAAAAAGAAAAATCAATGAAAAATAAGATTTTTTTTAATACTAATATGGTATTGGTAAGTTTATTTTTGTATAATTTGTTTTCTTGAAGTGTTTTTCTGTATTTTACCCCGATTTTACGTTTTCCCGTTTCGTACGTCTTTTTCTGCTGGTCCCATGAAAAACGTAAAATCGGGGTTCCACTGTATATGTCAGAATGGCAACGACCCGGCAGTAGATACGTACTGAGAGCAGCGCCACCATTTCTCAAGCGGTGAAACTTCCCGCCAGAACCAGAGGACGAGATGATGTTGGAAGAGAAAGATGTACGTAACTAAAGTTACGAAAGACATGGACTGTCAACGACGATGTTAAAGATTAATCATGCAAATCTGTATATACTTTTTTTTTTTTTGTAAATAGTAGTCAATATAATATTTAACCTAATTCGAAGCCTTCATTTACTTACGACATTAACATATATGATAACTTATTTAATGGAAAAAAGTTAAATAAGTAATATAATAGCTTGGAAATTTGATATCACACCATTTTTTATCCACAACTTTTTTTTTTTACGCTTGGCTTATTTTTTACTTTTGAAAAGTTGTTTTTGTAGATATCATTTCTTTTTTTTTAAAATAGATTAAACATAATTTAAATAATCAAAACATGAGAAATAATTTAAAATTACATTTTACTTTCAGTCATTGTTTAAAGGATTAACTAGAAGTACCAGTAGATTTTTCAATTAAACTAATTACACTCTTAAAAACAACATACTAAATGTGGCTTGTTATAATACTTGTTATCCTCCATTAAAAAATATCACGGATTTTTATTCATGAAATGAATAAAAATGGAATACGTACATAGCGTGTCAACGTTGCATTTGAAATCAAACGTGATATCATGCTCTTTTATTATTAGCACTAGCTGGCTTCGCCCGCTATCGGGCCCCTTATTTACATCGGGGCCTCGAATCTTGTAAAACCTCGAACCGAACGAACCTCCGACCTGGTTCCCCGCTGACTTCGGCACCGGATAATCCCTTAATTTGCACATCGAATAGTATAAACCTCTAACCAAACGAACCTCCGACACGGGTCTCCGCTGCCTTCAGCACCGTATAGCAGTCGTGCTCAAGTCCCATCTTCAACCAACAGGTAGCGCAATCTGTTCTATATGAACCTCGGGCACTGAAATCGTTAAGGCTATAGATATCGAGTCGAATGAGCTATACCCCGTCGTGATCCAGCCCATAGCCCACTACATATTTGGTAGATGTTCTTATATGAAATATCATTTTCATTTTGTTAGACATTTAACTTTGCGTAAGAATATGCAGAAGACTCTGTTTGATGTCAACAACTATAAAAAATTGGCAGAGAACTACAATATTCTGAATGGCATGTTTTCGTTTATTAGATACAAATTTTGACTATGAAAGAAATATTTGACTGTTTAAGTTTCTTGGACGAATTGGACTTGAAAAGTGAAGCTATCTAATTGAAAGAAATATTTGACTGTTTAAGCTTTATGGACTAATTGGACTAGAAAAGAGATGTTATGTAATTGTAATTCATCAGCATCTTTCATTGTTATTATAATTAATTTAAATAGTTTTAGTTAGTTTACTTTAGTTTTTATCGGCATTGTAACTTCAAATGTCGTAATTTCTTGTTTTGCATTCAGGTTAGTCATCTTTTTTTTTTTTTTTTTTAGGTTAGTTATTTTAAGATTATTTGATGTAAAGTAATGTATGTTTTGCCTTTTTGAGAAAAAGATTGTGTATGTTTGAATTGTTTAAATGATCGCCCGTTGTTTTGGGCCTGTTTCTGTGACTGGGTTGTGCTGGATGGTTCTTGGGGATTTTCCCGCCGTAGCATGAACAGCCATAAACCTAACGGTTTGGCGCTCCGGCTGGGTGCTTCCAGCCCATAGAACCAGCTCGGACTTGCATGTAGTTTATTCAGATGGATCTCGTATGCCCTTGGGAGTGGCAGCAGCCTTCACAGTTTATTGGAAGGGCTCATTTATATATGTCTATAGGATCAAACTAAATGATTTGAATTCAATATATCAGGCAGAGTTATCTGCTATTTATCAGGCGGTACTGTGGTTGGTCCATTCTGAGTTTAAAAGTGTCATATTATATACTGATAGCTTTTCGTCGGTCTCAGCTCTTGATAATCTGTTTCCCACTAATGAACTATTGTTTTAGGTAGATTTCGTAAGAAATACTACCTATTACATTCTCAACTAAGTTGGAAATTTTGAAAAATGTTTGCAGATCTACGCCGATCATGACTCCCAGAACCCAAAACCACCCCAAGTTCAAAACTTTATATATCTATCTATCTATCTATGTCACTTTTTTATGACCACGATAACTGGAAAAATTCTGCATAAATCTCTTCCAAACTGACACATAAAATCAAGGGACATAAAATCTCGGTCAAGTTCGTTAATGGGCAAAATCGAACCGGGGGGGGGGAATGGGGGGGGGGCTTTCTGTGAAAACAGAAAACCCCCCATAATTTCTTAATTATTATACGTATCGAATCCGTTTAAAGTTATTATTACTTCTAGGAAAAGGGCCGAAAATTTATGTATGACAGATTTTTGATATAATTAAAAATGGCCCCAAGGGGGGGGGGTTAGAAGAAAAAAAATCATAGCTTCGTCAATTCACAAGATATCAAATCCGCGTAAATTTATTATTAAACCTCTTAATATTATCTAAAACTTTTATATTGACAAGTTTTTTATAGGACCAACCTTTATAGCAAAAAAAAAAATTAAAAACAAAAAAAATCCCTGCCGGCTCCGCCTGCAAACAAGTTATTTTTCGAAGTAGGCGGTTCCAACTCCTGCATCTTTTCGAAACTGATACATAAAATCTCAGTCAAGTTCGTTAATGGGCAAAATCGAACCAAGGGGTATTAGAATGTATTTTATAAACATCACTATTTTCTAAAATATGTTTCCAGTCTGGAGTTATTAAATTTAATATTTTCGTTCTATTTGCTAAGTCTTCAACAGCTTTTGAAAGAATATCATTATTAAATATACATTTAACCAACGTAGAATAATCCATAATAAATATACTTTATTCTGAAAAGATTTTATTTATATTTTATCAGAAATACATTATATTATTATCACTAATTATATTATACTGATGGGTGGGGGGCTTTTTGTGAAAACAGAAAAAACCCCATAATTTCTTAATTATGATAAATATTGAATCCGTTTGAAGTTATTATTACTTCTAGGAGAAGGGCAGAAAATTTTTGTATGACAGATTTTTGATATAATTAAAAATTGCCTTAAGGGGGGGAGAGTGGTTTTAGAAGAAAAAAATTCATAACTTCGTCAATTCCCAAGATTTCAAATCCGCTTAAATTTATTATAAATCCTCTTAATATTATCTAAAACTTTTATATTGACAAGTTTTTTATAGGACCAACCGTTATAGCAAAAAAAAAAATAAATAAATAAATAAATAAAAAATAAAATCCCTGCCGGCTCCGCCTGCAAACAAGTTAGGTTTCGAAGTAGGCGATTCCAACTGCCGCATCATCGCAAAAAGGTCATTTCTTCCGCAATTCCCGACAAACAGGCGCCCCACGGTCTGCGTCTTCGAAATCTACCTGTGCCTGTAGGCCGAGCCGTCAGGGATTTTTTAATTTACAAGTTGCGTATGGAACATCCTGAAGAAGTATCATATCTCGGAGGGATCAAAGCACATATTGGCTTTGAAGGTAACGAGCGAGCAGACTTTTTAGCGAAATCAGTCATTTTGGAGGGTATGTATGATATTGATTATCGGGTTACGCTTCAACCCTCACTGGTAACAATGTATTTCAAAAAGATGTTGCAGGCCTGGCAGGAGTACTGGTCTGCTTCTGACAAGGGTAGACAGACTTACGAAATTTTGAAGAAAGTTGAGACGAAGTTTGTCTGCGCGAAACAACTTCTTGCACATTACTTATCAGGCCATGGGAGTTTTCCCTATTTTTTGTGTAAAATAGGTAAAAGACAATCAGATAGATGTGATTGTGGCTCTCGGGGCACAGTTGTGCACTACGTTTTTGGTAGGTGCTTTTTAATGAGACATCACTTTAGTTTTGTGAGAAAATATACGCTACGTGAAAACTTGCAAAGAATTCTTCTGGACCCTGCGAACTATTCAAAGCTTGCGGAAAACTATAATATTTTGAAAGAATTGTTTTCTATCATAAGATATAGGTTTTTTTTTGGGGGGGGGGGGGGAAATTGGTGTTGAAGTCAAATGCGTCTAATCGGCATTTATTGTTTTAACTTTGTTTGAAGAATGCAATGGATCATTGTTTATTTGGCTATGTCATTAATCTGGTGATGAAGCTTAATTTCTTTGCAATTTTGTCTATAAACCTTTAAAGTCATTTATTTGACGGTATTTTGAACTTTATTTCAAGTAGTGGACTATTATTAAAACTAACATAGTTTGGATATAAAAGTGACTTGGTGGACATTACCAACTGAATTTGCTGAGTGTTTGTAATCGACAATGTACAAAGTATGTCGCTGAACCTTGTGAATTGTGCTCTAGTGTTTATGTACCTTTGTTTTACTAGTTATTAGTGTCGACAATGTAACTAAATAAATCGTTAAATGCTGTTATACATCCTTTTAGTTAATATATTTAAGTTGGTCTTTACGTAGGTTTAGTTCTTATACCGACTATGAATTATCATAGTTAGTCATATATCAGTCTGTTAGACCTGTTAGAGTTTCTTTGTTTTGTTTTGAAGCTTGTTTATTAGTTACTTAATTTGATTTTAGTAGTGTTTATTTTATTTTGTAGGGGTCTACTGTCATTGTATCAAGTTTGTGCCTTTTCATTGAAAAGTATTTTGTATATTCGATTTTTGTTAATTGTCGCCCGTTGTTTAGGGCTTGTTTGGTGGGCTGTGAGGCGCTGATTGTCTACTGGGGATTTTCCCGCCGGAGCATATTTGCCATAAACCTAACGGTTTGGCGCTCCGGCTGGGGGATTAAGCCCTTATAACCAGAGATAGGAAAGTGCCTGGTGGTGAAAAACGAACTAAAATCGGAAAGCTCTATCGATGTCGAATCGAATGAGCTATACCCCGTTGTGATCGGACCCATAGAAATAGAGATAGGAAAGCGCCTCCTGGTGGTGAAAGCTAATCGCGTTTGGGGGGCAAAGGGGGGGGGGATGAACACCGGAGATGAATAATAGGATTAAGCGGTCACATACCTTTCCAACGATGTATCACATGAGGGGTATGTGCAAAATTTAGAAAATACCCCCCCCCCCCTCCTGCATAACATGATTAAGCGTTCACAGACCTTTCCAACGATATATCACATGATAGGTGTCGGCAAAATTTAGAAAAGTGCCCCCTTTGGGAAAGGGGGTGAAATTGGGAGGATGGGCCCCGAAGATACATAATATGAATAAGCGGTCACAGACCTTTCGAACACTATATCACATGAGTAGTGTGGGGGGGGGGGGGGGGGGGCACAAATTGTAGGGTTGATACCTGTGGTGCATAACATGAATAAGTAGTCACAGCCCTTTGTAACGATATGTGACATGACGGATATCGCTAAAATTTAGAAAAGTGCCCCCCCCCCCTTGTGTAGGCAAAACGCGCTCCGCTCCTCCCTATAATTTTTGACACGGCTTTATTTTTTAAATTTATGTTATGTATTATAAAATATCGTAAAGTTTGAAACAGATAGCCTTATTATACTTCCTAATTTTGTTCACGCCCCTCCCCATCCCCTCCCCGAAATGTGACGCGCCATTCTTTTTTATAAATTTTTTATCATGTGTTATAAACTATCTTAAAGTTAAAAACAGATCGCATTGGAATTTAATATATTTGCTGAAATTACTATTATATATAGAATAATATAAAAATAAACTCTCCTTTAGCTTGTAATTAAGATATATGAACAATTTTTAGAATTTCTGAAAGCTGATTTTTATTTATTTATTTATTTATCTATTATTATTTATTTATTGTTTATTTATTTATTTATTTATTTATTTATTTATTTATTTTTTTGCGTTGCCCTGTGCATGTTTGGAATTTCTTAGCAATTTCTTAGATTTACATTATTTTATTCAATTAAACATTGTACTGTTACAATAAATTTAAATGGAAACTTCACTTCTAAAACAAAAGTAATTTAACAACTGGATTTAATTAATTTATAGGAAAATGACGTGAAAAGTATTCCTGCAAACGAAATGCCTGTCCTTTACCGTGTTTTTTTTAGAAATAAATGAATTACGTTAGACATTTGTTTAGAAATAAATGAATCACATTTAATTCATTTCAAAAATTTTGTTTACGTTTGGAAAGAAATTTTAAATGCTGATAACTCTTAATGTATACATTTTAAAAGGTACATCTTCCCTCAAAAACTAATTTATTTTTAAAGATCTTTCTAAAAACGTAAATTATATATTTAAAATATTTTTAAGTCACTACGTCTGATTACTTTATTTTACAATATTATAAGAACACGCATTTTATCAGACAATTAAATACAATCATTTTATCAGTCAATTAGTGAAAAATTGACCTGGGCCAGGACTCGAACCTGGGACCTTATGCGTACCGTGCTGACGCTCTGCGACTGAGCCACCCAGAACGATATCCTTGAGCGGCAATTTCTCATACTTATTCATGTTGGAAACCATCTGCCACAGTTTGCAGTCATATTTAATTGTCTGATAAAATGTTTGTTCTTATAATTATGAAGTTTTATATTAAAAACTAGCAAGCTACGCCCGCTACGTTGGTCAATTTCTTATAACGAACTTTTAATCCAACAAAATATTGACATTTCATAATTCACTTTTATATTTTAACAGAATAATAAGGCTACTATAATTTGTGACTCGTGCTATAGCCAATATACACGCCAGGACACGTCGCCCTTATCATTATCTTTTTACGCATGAAGGTTTCGCTATGGTACTCCATTGTGAAATTTGGTAATTTTTCAAATTCAATATTTGAAAAATGGCGTAATCATTATATTTGACATTTATATCAAGAAAAATACATTTTTTTACCTTTCAAGCGCAGTTTGCCTAACAATTTTCTGACAAATAATTTTCGAGCTACTATTTTTTTTTCAGTAACTTCAAATGTTTCATTTTCCGAGATTAATCTGTGGCAACAATTAGCGAAAAACCCAGTCGTCACAAACGCATAGTTTTTTATTAAAGAGGCTGTTGGAGCAGGGATTGTCACCACCAATTTGTCACCATCACTTTTGAAATCTGTTCGGTAGTTCTAGAGATTCCATAGAAATTGTAATTTAGAATGTTTTTAGAACGCTTTTTGCTCATTTCACCCTTTTAAATTTCGATTTTTTTTTTCTTTTGTTTTTAGAGAGCATTTACATGTTATAAGTAACTACAATGCCAAATTTCAAATTTCTAACTCCTTCAGTATAAAAAAAATCGCAATTTTAGAACGTTTTTCGCTCCTGCAACAACCCCCCCCCCCCCCTCCTGGGGTTAGTGACACCGACATAAAATATAGCCTATGTTGGAGCAGGGGTTGTCACCATCAATTTGCCACCATCACTTTTGAAATCGGTTCGGTAGTTCCAGAGATTCCATAGAAATTGTAATTTAGAATGTTTTTAGAACGCTTTTCGCTCATTTCACCCTTTTAAATTTCGATTTTTTTTTTTTTTTTTTTTTTTTTTTTTTTTTTAGAGAGCATTTACATCTTATAAGTAACTACAATGCCAAATTTCAAATTTCTAGCTCCTTCGGTATAAAAAAGATCGCAATTTTAGAACGTTTTTCGCTCCTGCACCCCCCTGGGGTTAGTGACACCGACATAAAATCTAGCCTATATTGGAGCAGGGGTTGTCACCATCAATTTGCCACCATCACTTTTGAAATCGGTTCGGTAGTTCCAGAGATTCCATAGAAATTGTAATTTAGAATGTTTTTAGAACACTTTTCGCTCATTTCACCTTTTAAATTTCGAATTTTTTTTTATTTTATTCTTAGAGAGCATTTACATCTTATAAGTAACTACAACGCCAAATTTCAAATTTCTAGCTGCTTCAGTATAGAAAAGATCGCAATTTTAGAACGTTTTTCGCTCCTGCACCCACATGGGGTAGTGGTACCGACATAAAATCTAGCCTATGTTGGAGCAGGGGTTGTAACCATCAATTTGCCACCATCACTTTTGAAATCGGTTCGGTAGTTCCAGAGATTACCCCCTACAAACAAACAAACAAAAAAACAATCTTTACTCCTTTATAATATTAGTATATAGATAATATCTTCAGAAGAAAATGGCTGACTTGCAGATGAAATTTGACGTAGTTATAACCTGTAACTGATTTGTGCTATTATAATACAGATGGTACATGGTCGTTGGCGGGTTTTATCTCTGTTTTGGCATAATTTTTTAATCGCCAAATTAATTAACAGTTTTTTGCTAATTTAAGGATAGAAAATAATTTTTTTTTTTTACACTGGATTTTATAAAAGCACATAGATTACGTAATTACTTGTCCAAAAATACAATCCTTTTTTAATTCTGCCCAATATTAAGGTCTCTAGGTTGTTTGAAAAAAAAAAAAGTTTGACGAAGAAAAATGTGATCATTTTAAGTAACTCGGCGTTTTTTTTTTTTTTTTTAAATCTATATCTCTGTTTATAAATCACTTATGAAGATGGGTTTGGTCTAAAATTGAAGAAATTCTTCATTAGATTCTTTTAGTTTTTCTGCGACGCTTGGTTTATTTGATATCTGATATTTTAATCTGGCATGTTTTGTCGATTTAACATTGCGAAGTTGCTTTCTGTAAGTAAGCAGTAGCGGTTTTCAGTCCAGTTCTTGGCGTTGTTTGTGTGGCGTTTTTTTTTTTAAAGCTTGGTTTGGCAGTGCGACCGCCCTACTTGATCTTTGTTATAACCTGTAATTCAAATTACACACTTTTAAAATTCTTTTACAATTTTATTAGAAATATTAAAGAAGAAAAGTTGGTTTAAAAAAATGTGTTATTAAAAATTCGCGTATTTATAAAGGGGAAATTTTTCTCTGCGGAGTTAGCGGGATTTTTTTAATCGACTATCACTTTGATCAAAATATGGAAAGAGAGTGTGGTTATTTAAAGAATACATATTTATTTCAATCTGTATTTACAATTTTGGTAAGATAATTTTCAAATATTATTTTAGTCTATTTTATAATTTGTGTTAATATTTATAAAAATATATATGTATAATATATCATTATTATTATGAGTAGTAGAATTTATTGCTGCATGCGCTTTAAAAAATATATTAACCTTCTAAATAAATATCACCCAATTTTTAAAAAAAATGAAGTTTAATGTTCTAAATTTAATATATATATATATATATATATATTTGTTTGAACATTATATACACTTTATGTAGAAAATTACAAATATAACATACATAATTACAATTATAACATATTAGGAAATTTAATATTTGATTGAACATTATTTATACTTTGTATAGTTGTGATTGTGCGTTGCCGATCACCTCTGTTTAAGGTATTATTGATGTGCAGTTTTCATACATTTATAAATTAACTTATACAATAACAAATTAAATTATACAATGATAACATTGGTGATTATAACTCATATATATATATCTATTTGCAATATATATAAAATAAATATATATAGTTTTTATTTTTGTCTATGAATAATTAAAATTAAC